>CM053507.1:33598570-34141236 GCA_028627145.1 Eidolon dupreanum
CAACAATGAAACGAAACTTACTAAAATATATCAGTAAATAAAGACCCTTGGCCCTTGCAGAGTTTAAACTTCAGCAGAATTTAGAATTAGGTAGTATGTAGAAGGTGCTATGAAAAAAAAGTCTGAGTAGGATGAGGGGACCCAGGAGTTCTGGCAGAGAAAGGGTGAAATGGTGTCCCCAGATTGCAGCAGTAAATAGAATGGTCAGAACTAGTTTGTGTTTCAACTGAGAGCTGACAAGGTATCAGGAAGCTATTGTATATTCTGTGTTCTATATGCAGGCAATTGTGTATGCAGATGCACCTTACTGTGATGTTGTCAGCTTAGCACTGGAAAATGTACCTAGAACATCCACATTCACAAAATAGGTCATTTACGTTTCAATTACTCCAATTCTTTCTCTGAAACATCTGTTCTTGCCTATATCCTGTATCTCCTGTGTATTATAAAGCTGTAATTCTTAGGACAGACATTGGCCATTATAAATGGCAAGTTTAATTAACAACTTAGCATTGTAATATTATGGAGGCCATCAAAAAAGTTATCAAATGTGCAAGAGAACATATGCTAAATAAGAGAAACTTTCCTAATCATTGCCCAGAGCCTGTTCATTCGAAGTATTTTTCATACATTCTTACCAAATTAAAGTAAAAAAGCTTAGAACTTTGTCAAGACACAGGTTGCTGAAAAACAGAAATATGTCACTGAAATGAAATGTCTGGTTACTTAAGTCCTACTACAATTTAGACAAGAGACTCAAATTTTAAAATATATAGCAAATGTTTACATTGCACCTAGTACTACATACATTTACCTACCATCAGTACCTTGAAGTATCTAATCAGCAGAAACAAAAGAAAATACAAATATGGATAGAAACTAACACTTCTTCAAAAGCTTGAGAATTTTTGGTCTTGTTTTTTCTCACTGTATTCAATACTCTTTAGTAGAGCAAAAATAAAGAAACAAGTGAGACTGGCTTGTGAAAACCAAAACTAGAACTATGAAGACTGGCTGAACTTTTTTCAATACCTTCAAGTGTAAACTCCTGGAAAAAAAATACGAGTATCTTTGTAACTTGTGCCTTCTATTATACCTAAAATATAATTCTGGATTTCAATGAGCACTAAATGAGATGGAGGGGGAATTTGTGGAAGTAGGGGAGTGACAACAAAGCCTTACCTCTTCCTTATAAGAGGGGAAATAACTTGGAAAATATCTTTCCCACCAAAGAGGATGAAAATCTGCTGTGTGGGACTGTGCACTGGCCTCTCGATCTCACGTCCAGGCTAATCAATCAGATGAAAAGAACTACTGCTCTGATGAGTCAGAAACATCAGTAGGAGGAACTCAGTGGGAGAAACTCACAAAATCTAAGTAGGCCACACCTGTAACCTGTTTACTCAGAAGGATATAGGACAGGAAAGGCTATCAGGATATCATCAGGCCAGACAGGTCCGCAGAACATGCAATCCAGAAGCTGTCTTTGCACATCTCCCTTCTACTACCACTACGTGACAACTAAGGTACAAGAGGGCAAGAACTCACTCAAGGATGTGGAAGCAACCCTGGCTGAGAAATCCCAAGTTCCACAGAGGACCATATCAATTACAAATAAGAGTCTCACAGGCATAGCTTCCAGGGGACACAACCAATCTAGAGACATGCTAAGTTATAAGAAGGCATTATTATATTTTCCTACCAGGTATTCACTCCCACTCCAGATGCAGTGCACAAGTTAGAGACTACTTTGCCATGCTGACATTCCACCTTTATGTTTTGGGTGAAACACAGCTACCAATAATACCAACATCTTCTTTCCACACGAGGAGAAAAAGTTTGGTGAACCTTTTCCTCACAACACACCAGAGTGATCCTCATTCCTGCTCTACCTCTAGGACGTCAGTGGTCTTGGGCCTATAACTTAAGCTTTTATAGAACTAGTTCATCTCCTATAAGCAATAACTGGGTTTCATGGGTTGACCTCTGATACACTTTAAAGTTTTTTAAAAACTAAGAACTAGTCTACAGCCACTAGTCTATGCCACCCTGCACATGCCCAATTTCATCTGATCTCGGAAGCTAAGCAGGGTCGGGCGTGGTCAGTACTCGGATGAGAGACCACCTAGGAATACCAGGTGCTGTAGGTATTAAAAAATAAATAAATACATAAGATCTAGGCTCACAAAAATACAGGTACTCAAAGAAGGAAATAACTCCTGACTTCTTTGAAATAAGGCAACATAGACATAAAACCAAACTAACTGAAAAATATCTTATAATTAGCATAGAAAACCTGTTCTCATGATATGAAGGTTAAACAAAACTAAAGAAAAGGAGTCTAGTACATAAACTGAGGTCCAGAAGTTAAATATTCTTACCGGAAGTAACAAAATGACTATTAAACTTTGTAACACTTGTGCACTACTATACTATCATTTAAATCTCATGACAAGCTTGTACAATACCTATTATTGTCTCTTTAAAAATCAAGTTAACCTAGGCTCAAAAGAATATCCTAAACTAAAATCAAAAGCTGATAAAGAACAGAGAAATGGCTATCGGATGCCAGATTAAATTCTTAACCATTCTCCTCTAGATCTCCTGAATCTCTCCTCAAAACCTCTGTTTTCAAAGTTTTCTTATTCTAACCAGACAAAGGATTTTTAATGAAAGTATCACTTTACTTAGGAGGAAGAGATTTATATCCATATTCTCTTACTGCCACAAGTAGGATGGACTCAATACAGAGGATAGTGTAAATCTACCCACCAAAATAAAGACATTTTGCTACTCACTACTACCCAGGTTCCAAATGCTTTTAAACTAGTTCTTGAAATGCTACATAGATGTAATTGTTTTAAAAAACCGATACATACAGAAATCGGGGATTTCATCTGATGAAAGTTAGGTTAAATTTATTTAATTTACATAATCAGTATTCATAAGAGAGCCTGGAATTTTCGAATGTATAATCCTCCTACTTTGGAAGTTTACCAAAAAGTCTTGGAAGGCACAAAAGCACTACAGCCATTTCTGTTGCAAATAATGAAATACTGTGCTATTTATGGCTTAATATTTCATTACCCAAGTCAAAAGCCTGAAAGTCATCCCTGACTCTTCCCTCTGTCTCCTCCGTCTGCCTATCAACCACTAACCTCCTTCCCCTGCAAATCTGATGACGTCTAAAGCCCAAATTATTTTTAATAGCCATGCATGCCAAAATTAATAATAGCACTTGATTATCTGAAAAATCCAGCCTTTTCTTTTTTTGAACTTTGAAGTGAAAGAGGCAATAGTGGGTTTCTTTGTTGGGTCACTGCTTAATTAGTTATTCATTTATGTAATAACTATTAACTGTCTTCAGAATCCTTGCTAACATAATCCCAATTTCGCTGAAAAAAGCAACATATCCAGATGAATACGTGCTCAGCCGTCCTTATGGCTACAGGTAGCCCCTGTGAAACAGTCTGGCTAATAAGACTGAAGCAGAAATTAGGACGGGGGCTGTCAAGACATGGGAAGAGGTTAAAGAAGCTTTTGCTTTCCTGAAAACAGAACGGATGCAGCACTTCCTCCTGCTTAAACATGATGCCTCCTGTATCAGTAGCAATTTTTCAACTGAGGCAATAAGCCTGATGAAATTCCTCAAACTAAGGAAAATGTAATTTTTTTTTAAAGCAGAAAATGTACTTTTAAAAAAGGCACGTCTTGCCTCTCAATTTCTTCGATTTGTTTAAAACTGTTTCCAGTTACTTGAAGCCAACTGGACAAGATTCTCTCTCTGTAGGGGTTCAGAATAGGCCTCCCCCAAATGTGCCACTTTAGCAAGTGAATTATTTTGAGCTGAAGGCAATCTAGACCCTGAAGGCTCCTTAGAAACTTTTACTACTCCCTTAAAAAAATTAAATTAGGGGCCTTCTTGCTCATAGTAAGAGTTATCACCAGAAATAACTTTTTTTGGCCTATTTACATGGCATGACAAACTATTAATTACTGAACATCTGGCTCTTTTCATTCTGTAACGACCTTCCTCCCCTCTCAAGCCATAAAGCACCTCACTACTTCATTCCTTAGCACAGAATGCCACATATACCTCACTTTCCCTTTCTGTCTTTGAACCACTTGTGTAATGTGGGGTCTCTGACTCTCATGTATGCGGGGTTCCCATGCATACATATGTAATGATATTTGGTTATTTTCTCTTGTTAATCTGTCCCATGTAGATTTAATTATTAGACCAGCTGAAAGAACCCTGAGGGCAGAGGAAAGTTTCCTCCTCCTCCACATCCCCAGAGATGTCCCTAAAGCATTTCAAGCTTACTATGTATAAACTTAATTCATTGCCCATGCCAAACCTATTCCTCCTCCTATACTCTCTACCTCTGTGTATGACTCCATCCTCTCAGTCACCCAAGCTACAGAGAGTGGCTCTTTCTCCTCTGTCATCTCCTACAGCTAATCAATCACCAAACACCATTACTATCTCTAGGGTGTTACCGCACAGAATATTTTCAGTCCTCCAAATCCCCCATATCCCATCCTAATGATTTTGGATAGGCTGTATGCTTCGGCTAAATTTCAGATCATCTATATCCTACCTAAGGCCTACCACCATTGCAGATATTCATTTTGTATGCCTGTCCCCCTTCAACAGAAGGTATATATCTTGAAAGATATCTTATTCAGCTTAAAACACTAGATGTCTAGAACGAAGCCTGGAAAAAATGGTAAAATGTACCTCTTTCACAAAAAGACTAATGGTTACAATGAATACCTTATCCACACAGGTACCATAAAAAACATCAGTGACAATAAAATTATTGGGTTGCTTTTCCTTCCCTCACAAAATCAATTTCAGGAAGAACGAAAACAAATGCAACCTATATCTGATGCAAAACGCATCTGAAATTCACAATACTGGAAGTTTAATTTTTGTTCAAAAGGTAAAGAATAAGAAGTATGACCAATTATTTAACAGCTATACCTAGTTCCAAAATACTGAATGACCCAAACACATTATCATATATATTACACCTTGGTAAAATATTTTTAAAGCATTTTAATGCAGTATGGTTACACATGCAGGCGCAAATTTAAAAATATAACAGTTGCTGTTAAAAGGCATGTCCTTAGTTTTGCTTTTTTAGGGTACGTGCTTGAATTTGACCCCATTGATTACTTTAGGCCAGAGGAGAGGAACTGGCAAGGCAAAGGAGAACTGCATAAGACTGTAGTACACTGAGAAAAGTTAAAGAGATTTTTTATTTTTGCTATTTTTCCTTCACTGTTCCACAGTCGAAAGCTAGACAGACTACTCCAAGAAATCAGACAGCTTACAATAGGGAGGGACTCCTTTTATCATCAGTTTTTGACCCCAAGATCTTGGAATAATAAATAGATTTGCTCTAAGAGTGTTCTAACACTAGAGGAAATAAAATCTGAAAGACTATGAATGTCCCATACACATTTATTATCATGAAGCTGTCTATGGTTTTTCAAATTTTCTAGGTTTCTGGTGGCTACTATGAAATTAAATTCCCATCTCATACTTCCTATCACTTATTTCTTGCTTTCCCCTCTCCTAATGATCTGAATATTTTATGACCTTGTTCTCTTCTAACCGCACCAAATTCCCCACTCCTTTCCTACATTCATTTAATAATCCTATGTCAGGCCATTTCATTTATAAACCTTGCAAAATAAAACTTCCAGAAACAAATATCTAGTTCTTTACAATTTTTCAATTATGTTAGTACATTCACTTATTAATATTCACATTGCCTTCCATTCACAGCTTCATGCATTCTTTACCAAAAACTATACACAGAACTACAACTACAAGAATACTGTGATCTACCACTTACTGAGCATCAGACATTTGGCTAGTTACTCTATCTACCCACAGATGGATGTGTCGTTATGAGAACTAAGTAAGACAATACCTATCAAGCATTCAATAGCACCCGAGATATAAAAAAGCAATTAATGATAGCCATTGTTATTTTACTAGATTTTGTGTGTGATGGGACACACATTGAGCTGTCTATTAACAGAATCAGATTTGCTGAAATAAACAACGCAATGTAAATGTCTATCTAGTATGTTTTACTTTGTGTTTTCATGAATATTATGTAGTTTATAAAAATAAAAATGCAACTTTGTTTTTAAATAGACTATTAGCATTCAAAATAAGGCATCATTTCTGGATTAACACTGATGTAAAATACAAGGGGGAGGGGAAAGGATTACTAGTGAGGGAAGCAGGATTGGCTCAAGATTCTCAACCTCTTAGAATACACATTTTTAATTAACATCACAACCAACATCTATAGTGGGTATTACATTAATCAAATGTCCATGTTTTAAAGAAATATCAGTCTAGTATTACTATTCCTGTTCCCTGGCTTCCAAACATTGCTGAGAAGCAAGAAAATTGCCACCTAAAACAGCAACACTGAATTCCTGGGAAGTGAACTTTAAACAACAGCAAATTCTGTGTAAATTTAATAAGGCTTCCATTAAGCCTTCTCCATAATTATACAGTATTTAAAAACAGTACCTTTATTTTGGTGTTGAATATCATGTAGATTACTGAATTATCTGTGTGGCCTTAAATTACTTTCCTTTTAGGTATAACATCAAAATAATTTTAAAACATTAATAGGAAATAACGTGCAGTTTCCCACTCCTGGAACTTCCTTATAGGCAGTGTAAGCTCTCAATTCTCCCTGATGTTTGCTCCCTTGGACAATTTAATGTGCTCTATAAATTCTATTAATATAAACCTTTTCTATTGTAGTAATAAAATGTTAACAGTTTGATTCAGTCTAACTTTGAATACCACTAGTACGATGACTATTTTTCTAATTTGAAAGAAGTCAATCAACAAATCCCACTTGTAGCTTTAATAAATTCCACTTTATTTCCATGTCACTGATTGGAAGAAATATAAAGTAAAACCAGCAATGTCATTCAAAGGGTAGAGAAGCAATATCAAATAGCAGAATGGGTTCACCATAAGGTGAATATCAACCAAGAACTACTGAACCACCCTTCAGTTTGTTATTTTTATACTGTGAAAGGTAGTGAGCAGTTAGAAACCTGAAGTCCAGTACAGTGGTTATACATCTCTCAGTAGTATATAAATTTTGATGTTTTTCCTTCTCCATATTTATTTTATCCACTATTCTTGGCCAGAAATTCATGACATAACTGCAGAAGGTTCAAACCATGACTACTGTTAAGCCACATCTAGGAAACTGGTTCCATTCCAGGCCAATATGGAAATGGGTCTGTTCTTTCAAAATCACCTGATCTCTTCAAACTCTCAGAAGTTCCTGAACTTTTCATTCATTCATTCATTCAGTCACAGCCTATTTAAGAACCACTGACTTTAACTTATAAATGAGGAAAGAATGGTCTAGTTATAATCGTACTACACATGCAAAAATAAACTTCTAGGATTGCTTCAAGCTCCAAGTCCCCAAGAAATTCTCTGAGAAGGAGGACTTGGCAGAGCCTGGATCTCCTTGAAGTCCAACTCTACTAAGATATGTATTCCTAGACTAAGGTTCAGTTTACAAGGAGGACATGGAGAAATACTGGACTTTCATTCAAAGTATAGCTAGAATGACCCTACTAGCTAATTAGATCCATTTGTTGCTATGAAACATTAAACACACATACACTCACGCGCGTGCCCGCATGCGTACCTCCCGCCCCTAGTCCCAGGCACAGAACTCCTAAAACCCTTGTAATAGGCTAACGATATGAGCACTAGGAACATCTTTTGTTTCAATATTTGATTTTTGACCCTGGTTTCTGACAGAGCTCCTAAATTCCTTGGAATTTCCTGGGTGATAGAAGCGTTTTTTGTGGATAACTTCAGAGTAGGGGCTAGTTACCTAAGACCAAGCCATGATCAGAAGCTCAGAACGTTCCACTCCACCCCAACCTCAATCTCCTGGGAAGGGGAGAGGGACCAATGACTGAGTTAAGAACTGACCTGCCTAGACGATGAAACCTCCAAAAAACCCTCAAAACTATGGAATGCAGAGAGCTTCTGAATCGCTGAATACATGGAGGTACTGGGAGGGTAATGTACCTATGTCCGACATTAAAGTTCTGCACCCCTCCCTTCCTTCCTTTCTGCCCTACACATCTCTTCCATCTGGATGTTCATCTGTACTCTTTGTGACATCGTTTTATAACAAACTGTTTTGTTACATGGTTCCCTAAGTTCCGTGAGCCATTCTAGCAAATATCAAAGCCAAGGAAGGCGCTGTGGAAAACCCTGATTTATAGTGAGCCAGTCAGTGGTGACAGCCTGGGACTTCCAACAGGTGTCTGAAGTGAGGGCAGTTTTGTGGAACTGACCCCTTTACTTGGAAGATCTGATGCTAACTCCAGGCAGAGAGTGATAGAACTGAACTGACTTGTAGGACACCCAACTGGTGTGGCAGAGAATTAACTGGTGTGGAAAAAACTCTGACACATTTGATGATTAGAAGCGTGAGAAGTATTCTGTGTGGTAGTAAAGGAAAACACCAGAATGTTTTCTGCAAGTTACTAATATTTCTCCTGCTCAATAAACCTTATTACATTATGTTTTCTTTATGTCGGTCTACAACAATTTTCTCTCCCAAAGCATTATTCAAAGCACATTATTTCACTAAGACATTATCAAGGGCATTTTATTTAAAAGTAAAGGAAGACATTAAACTGTGTAAAGATAACAAATCAAGACAAAAACAAATGTATAATGGTAACCACCAAAAAAAACAAAGAACAAGGTCTTAACATTTTTGTTTCCTAAGGTTAGTATTAGTAAAGAAGTCTTTTTTCCCCCCATTATATACATTTGTTATTTTCACAGTATTTAAAAAAAAAAAAGCAAGGGGTCAAATACGTGGTTACAAATAAATATAACTACAGGAGGTGAACACATAATGCTGTGTGTGTGTGTGTGTGTGTGTGTGTGTGTGTGTGTACCATTAAATTGTACACATGAAACTTACTGGATTTCATTAACCAATGTCACCATAAAAAATTTTTTGATCTAACTTCTTACTGCCCATTTAGCTACTGCAATAATTGTACATTTTAATCTAAAAAAAATAAACTTTACCTCAATATTAATAAATGCTGCTAACTTTTTTGAGAATCTTACAATTATCCTTTTGTCTCTTTAAAACATATTAGATATTTTAAAAAGACAAACAGGTGTATGAGTTTGTGTATATACGTACTAACTACTATTAAAAATGTGAACATAAAAAATTTTTAAAAAGTACTGAAATTTCTGATTTTCTAGGTCACCCAGGGCCAGGAACTAAATTTCCTTTAAGCAGATAACAAACCTTAATGACACATCCTTTTACACACACCCATCTCACTGGGTATATTTGGTAATTTAACAAGACTTAATGTATGTTTTAGGTAGGAATGTTTTAAGTATGGGAGTATCCTTTCCAATTAAGGCAAAAAACTGGCCATTGCATTTTTATCCAAAGGCATGTCTAGATTCCTAGACAAAATTAAATATGACTTGTCATACTCACCAATGATGCCAATGATCAAAGCAGAGCCCATAAACAAAGGAAGAAGGAGAAGGGGAGTAAAATTTTAGAAAAACGTTAAAAGAATCTGTGAATTCTTTTATTAGGTTTAATTGCGTGTTATATGGTGAAACACGACAGTTTTTCATTCATTTCACTACCATGTATAGAGCGCCTCCTATATATGCCAGGTATCATTTCAGATGCTAAGGAGCAGTAAAGAAAACTCCCTAAAGTTTAATTCTAGTGGAGGAGGACAAACAAAATGAGTACATTGTAATATATGGGGACCTTCTCCTCTCAATTTCTCAGCCTAACTATTGTAAAACTCACAAGAGATACTTACATTTTAGCCCTGTAACCAGATTCATTGATTGCAAACACCAGAAAGCAACTCCAGAAAATGGGATTTATTGAAAGGATTAATTCACTCAGAAAAACCTGGTCAGTCAGATTTTTAAAGTAAGAAACCACAGCCATCCGTCTATGGATCAAGAATACCCCTACCCGATTAAGCTTGTTTCTGAAACCTGTTTCAACAACTTGTGGTCAAATATGGTCAATCTCTATCTCCAATGAATGGCTGGATACATATTAATCAGGACTTCCACTAATTTTATTTATAAATAATAAATAGATATGAATGACTGACAGAAGGATGGTTTTCAACCCTGAGGTAGAGATATCTACAAAGAATATTCAGTCTTTTTTTTACTGCCACATGATAGGGTTGTTGAAGTCTGCTTTATATAGACAATGGTTATTCACTGCATTGTGACACCCCATTGGTCTAGATCCTGGCTACCAATTTTGTGGATTGTTTTTAGTTTATACTTCCACAACCATTTACTATTCTTCCAAGGTCAACTGCTATACTTGGATGGCTAGGTCAGCAGAGGCTCCACAATCAATTGACATGCAAAAACATGGTAAAGAATTCTTAGGCCTAAATATGGATTCCTTGGTCTATATTTCAGTCTCACCCATTTTTTAAGGTCACTTTATTGCAGTGGTGCTACTGCCCTTTCCTTCCACTAAGTCTTCGTATTTCTTACATCGAATTTCTGTTAGAAGAGAGTTGAGGTATCCTCCTCTATAACAGAGAGACCCTAGACTGGCTCCATAAGGAAACTATCCACAAACAACCATCCCCAAAATGCTACATAAAGTGAATTCAGTTACTATATCCCAATTGGTATCTCATCGCACTTTGTTTAAATAACTATGGGGGACATTTTCCTACTCCACCGATTCTAAATCCCATACACAATTAAAAAGACCCTACATACAGAACTCAGAATTACTTTGCAACATGCTTCACCCCTTAACCTCTGACACAATAGGTTTGTTTTCAATAGGGCCTTCTTTGATTTAAATGTTTGTTCTAATGGCTTTCCCTTTCCTTCTCCAGAATCTACCCATTTTTCAAGATCCAGCTCAGCTCTTTCCTGCTGAAAGCCTTCCTTTACTTCACCAACCAATCAGTGATGCTTCTACCCTACGAAGAAGGCTAGTAAGTAATAAACCAGTCATTTTATAGTCCTAGAAAATACAGTCCAGACAGGTTAAGTAACTTACCCCAAACTAGCCAATGACGAAGGCTAGACTGTAATCCAGATCTTCAAACTCAAACTCTAAGGTTTATCTGTTCTTCCAAACTTTTAACATTATTTCCAACAACTAAGTTAACCATATCCCTTTCACACTTAAAAATTCCCAATGGATCTCCACACCTATATATTTTAACCATTATCCAAAGTCAATCCATCCTTCAGAGCACAGGTCAAGTGCAATCTTATCCATTCAAATTTCTTTTTGACAGTTCTAACTCATATTGATTTTCCTCTTTTCCAAATTTACTATATTTTAATCAATATCACACAGTGCAGCACCTTTTTTACTTTGTATGTGTTATCTCATTTACTCCCCAAAACAACTCAAAAAAGCAGAAATATATCAGCCATGGTATACAAATGGCCCTAAGACATTAATTTGCTTACATTTATACAATTATTCACAGTATTTACTCCACAAACAGCTACAATTTAAAACTATTCACCACCCACAAAGTCTATGCTCTTTAAATACAGCATACTGCAATTCTTTTTTTTTCCTGCATGCACGTGCACACACACACACACACACACACACAACTATAATTCTTTTTTTAAAACTCGAATTCAGGACTCACTCTTGATTCTTGGTCTAGAATTATTTCAATTATAACCTATAGATTTTTCTTGTTATAGGAGCCCAACTTTTTCATTCCTTTAAAACCACAGTTAACATAATTTGAATCTATTCCTGAGGAACAAGCAAACTCAAACTCATAAACTTTCTTTAAAATTGTCATTGTCAATGTAATAAAACACAAAGGCAGGCTGAGAAACTACGCCAGATTATATCCAGTGTGTGACCTTGCATTGAATCCTAGATTAGGGCCAAACAACTGCTAGCAATACCATTAGACAACTGGCAAAATTTGAATATGGGATATGTTAAATAACAGTACTGTATCAATATTATATCATTAAATATCCCTAAATGTGATCACTGTACTGAGGTTATGTAAAAGAGACTTTTTTTTAAGAGATACAAGTACTTAGAGGTAAAGAATCATGATACACACTATTCTCAAATGGTTCAGCTAAAATAATGAGATAAATAAAAATAATGATAAAAGAGATGATTAATGCCAACATAAAGCAAATGTGCAAAAATGTCAAAAATTGGTAAATCTATATAAAAGTGAGAATTCAAATTTACAGAAAAACTGAAAAATACTGTTGAGAAAGGAAATGAGTAGGCATATATATCAGACACTGGCAAACATTTTCTGTAAAGAACCAGATAGTAAATATTTTAGGCTTTAAGGGCCAGTCTGTCACAACTACACAAAGTAGCACAAAGAAAACCTATAGACAATAATACAAACAAATGGCTGTGCTTTGTTCCAGTAAAACCTTATTTACAAAAAGCAGGCCTTAGTTTGCCAACCCATGACATAGATAAAAAAGACTGGCTATGTGTTGAAAATTGTTGGAGGCTAAGCAATGGGAACATAAGATGGTTATTATATTATTCTTTTACATATTTTGAAATTTTTCATAAAAAAGTTTAAAAATAAAACCTTTTGCTGAGAAATCTTCCTACAATGTTGATCTCTTTCTTCCCTTCCACAGACTACTGCTTCCAGAAAAGTTCCAATTTGACTTTACGCATCTTTCTTCTATGATTATCCTCCCTAAACAATGTGCAGTTTTTTCAACCAGTAAAGTTACCTGCATTAACTTTCTCTTTAAAGTCTAAAGTTCTTGGGGAAAAGGGTCTAATCTGGTAGTTAACATAAATTTGGTGGCCTAACAGGCTGATGTAACACCTTTTATCATTGGCTCTGAACTCAAGTCTCTCTTTGGCACATAGGAAATGAAAGTTTCAAAACCACACTGATCCTGTTTCTTGTGCAGTATAAGAAAAGCAAGCCTGTTTTTGGTAAAACTGCTTTCATAATCTGACACATCCTTAGATTTTATAAGATTTTTCATAGCTAAAAAAGTAAAAATCAATGGAACTTGCAACTAAGAGCCAGAGATTACTGGAAACCTATAACGAGATAAGACTTGAAGGCATACAAGAACGACCCTCATCTCCAATCCCACAGATGAAAAAATGAGGATAATCCTAGCATTCGAATTAATCAATGTGAAGTAAAAACTATGAAGTTCATTGAAAAACTATAGTATTAACAAGCAGTTTTATTATATTAATATAAGGCACACTTATAATTACAGTATATCTGGACATGTTAACAGATTCTGCTTCTGAGCACTACTGTCAAATTCAGTTATTCTATAATACTGTGTCTATTAAGTAAAATACATTCAATTAGGTATAAGATATACAACAATTCAAATATTTCCTCTTTTAAAATATGATGTACAAAAACACATAACTGCTATATATTAAGACAAATGTGGTAAACACTATAAACTTAAGTCAAAGAATCGAGGAACATAGATAAGAGTACTGCTCTAGGTTAGGGTGAGATGACAATGCAGAGAAACAGCATATCCCCTGAAAATAGCATACTGACCCAAATCCCTTAAATATTGTTGTGAGATTTACCTCTAACACAGATATTAAACTTGGCCCTATACATGCTAATCTGCACTCTTGTGTGCTTGAAGACAAGCTCTCCAACTTGCAATGTTAGAACCCAAAATACTGCAAGTTCACCAACAGTGAAGCCACACTGCTGGAAATTCAGTTTTGCTGGGCTAGCTTTCATATACCTATTATAGTCAAGTTTGAGGAAAAACAGTGCTCTGAGATCAATGGTGTCTGGCTGATAGAGCTCAATGTGGCAGTTGCAAAGAACAACTGGTTCTTTAAATAGTAGTAATAGCTGCAAATTAAAGCACAGATCACCACATATGTGCAGGAAAGACTGATAGTCAGATATCAGTCTTTTCAGACTCATTCACAAATAGCAAATAATTAGCATTAATGAGTTCTTCATCTTCCAATTCCAATAGTATTTTTATAAAATATGCTAATTCCAGTTGAATGTGGCGTACTCTTTAATACAATAAATCCCTCTCTAAATTTAATAGGGCTGTTGAACACTACAGGCAAGTCAGTCATAAGGAAACATCCTGTACTGCAATATTTCCCCCATATTCTATCCTGTAATGGACATACTTGTCTTGTATCAATTAGTTGAGAAGAGAAGTGATCCTTCAGGAAGGGTCATGATTAGATACCTGTGAACAAGAGTAACCTTTAAGTGGTCCATTCAAAAACAGGAGAAGGAAAAGGAAACCTTTATAGTATAGTTTAGTAATTTTTAATGTACAGTAACTTTAGATGAAACCTCATATATACTAAAAATAATACTTTTACCTTCCTTAAGCATAAAAATTTAATGCACGCATTTTTTTTTTTTTTAATTTAAGCCTTAAAAATAGTTATATAAAGACAGCTTCTTCATTTCATTCAATTTGTACCAGTTGCTCACTGAGGCACACCCATACTAACTTCACAGAAAAAAAGCTTTTGTTTGAAGTCAACTGTTCCCAACCAAGATACAGGCTAGGCTCAAAGTGAAAATTTTGGAATATTCTTTAAAATAAGAAAAAGCTCCTAAAATTGAGCAGACAAGATAAATGTTGAAAATAACAGTTTAAGTCCCAATTTTTTCTCCCTATTGTATAGATCATTCTAAAATCTCGTTTCAAAGAAATAAAGACATCAATTTTTTTTTTCACATTCTCAAATCTATTTAGAACAATATATTTTGAGAGTCTTATCACCAAAAGGTCCTTATTCTGCCAGGTACTTAAATTCATTTACCTCAATCAGCTTAAATAACAATCAGATTTCTTCCAAACCTTAAAACATATAACGAAAATATATCTATTGTAAAAGTACAAATACGCACTAGTACATTTTCTTCAACCCACAATCTACAAATCACAACCATGCACAAATGTGTTGTTAGACTAACACTTCAAAATTTTTAGTTCTCACCAAGTTTCATTCTTGCTACATATAGTGCCTCATCCCCACTGTTAACTGGATTTTCCAATGTCAAAGAAGCCAAAAAGAAAAGAATTAGCTCAAGCGATGGTATCAATTTTCAGAATAATAAATAACATTAGCTAATCAAAAACTACAGTACTTCTATCATTTAATCCTTCATGACAATAACCTATTTTCACTCACTTTCTGCTATCTGACAGAAGTCTGGGAAAGAATGACCCTGAAGAGAAAACCCTTCACAAACATGAAAGCAAATTAGAACAGGAAAATGGAAACCCTTCAACCTTTGTTCTATGCAGAATTCCATTCTGTAATTATAATGACAAAACGGTTCAACCTCTGCTTGAGTTCCTCCTCCGAAGATGAGCTTTCACGTGAGGGTGCCCGTTTTACTAAATTAGACAGCTCTAAATCGCTTCAAGGTGCTTTCTTCTCTAGGATTGAAATACGTCTACCTGTAAATTCTACTTCCGACACCTAGAGCTAACAAAACATGCTTAACTCTGCTCCAAATGAAAATCTTTAGAGACTGGAAGGACCTTCTCCATGTCTCTCATTTCCAAGTATTCTAGTTCCCATTTTAAAACGTTACGACATATCAATTACAAAACCTCCTCCAGTTTGTGTCCTTTTAAAAATATGACTCCTGACATGGAACACAGTACTTTATTCACAGCATTTTTTCTCCAATACTTAGTAAATGCATTCTTATTATGGACAACAGGTTGGGAGTAGTCAGTAAAACTCAAAATCTCTTCAACCACTAAAAAGATCTAGAAAGTACAGATAAAAATTCACAAAAATCAGTGACAAACGGGAGCTAGAACAGCTGGATATCCATATGCAAAAAAAAAAAAAAATGAAGTTGGAATCCTACTTCATTCCATATAATAATTAACTCAAAATGGATCAAAAACCTAAGTGACTTTGGATTAAGCAATGGTTTCTTAGGTGCGTTACCTAAAACACTTGCAAGAAAGAAAATAATAAACTGCTATCATCAAAATTTAAGTTTTTCACTTCAAAAGACACCATCAAGAAAGTTAAAAGGCAACCCAAAAAAACAGAAAAAAAATTTTACAAAGCTTGTAAGGGTTTGTGTCTAGAACAAATAAATATCACAAATCAATAACAGAAAGGCAAATAACCCAATTTAAAAATGGGCAATGTATATGACTAGATATTCCACCAAATATGATACAGAAATGGTCAATAAGCACATGAAAATACATATGATATCATTAGCCACCAGGGAAATGTCAATCAGAATTACCACTTTCCACTCATCATTAGAATGGCTGCCAACAAAGACAGGAACAATGGTTGTAGAGAATGTGGGGGAATTAGATCCCTCGTCCGCTGCTGGTGGGGATGTGAAACACAGTCACTTCGGAAAAGTCTAGCAGTTTCTCAATTATGAATATTTCGTTAGAAATAATTATTAGAATTAAAAATATGTATATTTAGCGTAAAACTGATAGGTGCCATTAAAAGATTTCATAAAAATGGAAAACTATATCAGGACATATTTTCTTTCTATACATATATTAACTAATTTTTAAATACTAAGTGGCAGCCAGTATACTTGATGTACCAAGGAGCTATGCTAGCAATTTTCTTTATAATTACCACTGACAAAATAGCTCACTAAATTCTTCAATTTCTAGATTTTCAAATTTTCAAGGAAAAACTAACCATTCAAACTGACAAAGATTTTAAAATCAAATAGTAAGTTGGAGAGCATTGTCTTTTAATCGGTTCTAGAATTCACCATTAATCATTAATAACTTCAAAGAGAATGATCACGCACAAAAAAAAGTAAACTATCAAAGCTGATACAGAGGCTGCATTTTTTTCAAAAGGTAAAAACAGACTATAAATGCCCGGTCTTCTCAAAATAAAAAAACATTTGTAAAAGCATAGATTGCTAGCTAGATTCTACCCTAGGCTTTCTGATTCAACTGCTAGGTCTGAGGTGGGACCAAAGATTTGCATTTCTAGCAAGTTACCTGGAGATGTTGATGCTGCCAGGGGCCCCACACACACTTGGAGGCCTACTACAGTGTACAATCCTGATTAACATAACAATATTTTTTTGAATACAAAAATTGGTAGTATTAATGATCATCCTGTCATTTGTCATCAAATGTCATCTACCAAAGTTAACGTAATAAAATTAAGACACATCAAAGACGCTTTTTATCTTTAGGACTTTCTCAGTGGTATTTGCTGTAATATGGTACATGCTTCTATTAACACGCCTATGAGATATCTTTCAAGTGTTTCATCACCTGTACTGCATCCATGATGCCTTGATTACCCTAGCTGGAAATAACTGCTTACTCCTTTGAACCTAAGTCCTCACTTGTACCACCCACAAGATGATCGCCAGCTTGTATTATTTCTTTAGCTATCTGTAGTCAAGACTCATCTCACCTATTAAACTAATAAGTTTCATGGTGGCCTCGGAGTTCTTAGCTCTGGCTCTCCAAAAGTACTGAATAAAAATGCATTCAGTGAATAATTGCAATCAGTATCTTTGATTTCACTGCTAAAAAAAAGAAGGCACGGTAGGTCAAGCTTTATAGAGAAATGAAATCAAAACCAAATCCTTTTTAAATGAGTACACATATTATACTATTTAACAATTTAGCTACAGGTTTATGAATAAAAACACTGGGAGGCTCAATCTAGCTTCAACAATAACTTAAAATACAACCCTCGAGTTGATCAATTAACCTACTCTGCTCAAAAAATGCATTCACAGTCCGAAATTAGGCTATTTGTTTTAAAGATTAATCTGCCACAGAAAGATTACAGTATAGGACCTGCTGCTCAAGCATAATTATTTCCATAATGTATTATTTAATTTAAAAATATCTCTGTGTTATGGCATGTACTAAACATGCTGTCACCTGACCTATAGGGGAAAGGGTCAGCTTATATATACTGTTTTTACCAATTTCCTTGAAAACAAGAAAACACCCTGCTGTGGTATCTCCAACATTAGAGAATACAGCAAAGAATTAAGCAACACTTTTAAAATGTTTGAAATAATCTGAAATTTTCCGTATTTTGAACTCTAATTCTCCTGTATTTCTACATAACTCCTTTATATTATCTTTCATCTGTGTATCTACCCTTAATATTCTCTTTCATCTGTGTGTCTACCCTTAGTAGATAGACTGTAAGCTCCTTCAAGGAAAAAGAAAGGCAAGAAGACGATGTTATTTACACCCCAATACCTAACACAGTGCCTTGGGTATGTAGTAGGTGCTCAAGAAATACACAAAATCATTGTTGTCTTTCACAGTCTTACATACATACTCTTCTCCATGCAACCATCAGTATCTACCTACATTTAGCAATTTAGGGAAGAGACTCAGAGCAGCTTGAGGAACTCAAGTCCTAACTACAAGGAAAATATGCCATATTTGGAGTTCTATTTAACTAATGATAGACTGCAAGGTCAGAAAAAATGAAGGCATTCCTTTCTGAAAATCAGGTCAATTTAAGGAGGATGGGATTTTTTTGTTTAAACATATACAGGCAGTCCTCATTTTGTGTAACAGTGTGGGACCACAAAAATGACCATGGTAAGATGAAACCGAGAAAAGTAACCTTAATCAGAAGGTATTGTTCTATGGCCTGTAAAACTGTCCAAACATTAAAAATTGTCAGTTATAAATGTATAATAAAATTAATATTCATTTAGTATATTGTAATTTAAGAAATGAGAACCATTGTGACCTAAAGGGCTTTATTTCTTTGTGAATAACTTATCCAGCAGTTTGAATAGCACCTGTCTCCTCTCATGGCACAACTTATGACACAAAGTGAGCGTCTTTTATATTTTACACATTTTGGTGAATTGTCATACTCCTAAGTTGGGACCAGCTTCTGACATTTTATCCTTTGCACTTCCAACGTTACAAAATCTCTCTGAGAAAGTTTCATTACTGTGAAGTGTTTTTGTCAGAGTCACTTCCTCTGAGATACCATCCTTTTCATCAGAACCATTTTCCTCACTGGTCCGTAAATTTGCCTTCATTAATTTCCTCTGACCGTACAACTCGTCTCCTGAACAGTGGCTGTGCGAACGCTCTATTCTTCTAGAATTCCATTTACCTTTGATTCAAATTTCACTTCCAGCATTATCACTTTTCATTTCTTTATTACACTTTCATTTTTATTGACATTAAGGTGTGGTTTAAAAAAGTTATGTGATGCTCAGAAGACATTAGGCCTATTGAGGAAAACAAGTGATATAATGGGGGAAAATTTTTAATGGCCATAAAAATCAATTAGATTATATAATTTTAAAAATCTTCATGCAGGAATCATGATATGCACAATCAAAAGCTATGACTAACTGTAGAAAATAGTTACAATCATATCCCAGGTAAAGAATTCACTTCCTTTATATACAAAGAGATCCATAAGAAAATGATCCTCCATTCATGGACACAGAAAATAAATAGCTTATGGAGAAAAAAATTTTTAGGTCTAAAACATGAAAAGACTCTCTCCTAAGAGAAATGCAAATTAAGATTTCACTGAGAACTTCTGATACTACCTGGATAAATCTAAGATATAATGCTGAGCAGAAGAATCCATAAATAAGGACACATACTGAATGACTTAAACGAAGCATGAACATAATGAATTGATGATAGAAGTCAGGATAATGGGCTGTCTTTCCAGAGGCTGAGAATGGAGATGTCCCGAGTAGTGGCACTTAACAGGTGTACTTCATCAAGCTATATTTTGTGCCCTTTAATGTTATTATATATGTTATGTGATGAAACACAAATCATTAAAAAAAATACAATAGCATTTTTTTATCAACCAGTTTGGTGAAGATAAAAAGCACTATAACACTTTGTAGTAATATACTCAAACACTGCTGGTAGGTGTGTCCACAACCTCCCTGGAGACACTTTGGCAGTGAAACTTAAAAATGCAAATATTTTTGACCTTAAAACCCCACTGTGGGGAATTTATCCTTCAAATATGTTTGCATACATGCAAAAGAACTTATATACAAAGTTAGTCACAAGAGCATTAGCAAAAGAAATTAACTCACTGTTCATCATAAGGGCCTGGTCATACTGATATACTATTTAGTCAAAAACAGAGAATGAACAAACCCTGCAGGTACCAATAAGAGCATGATCACCAGGACATATTTTTAGGTGAGTAGGGGGAAGGGGAAAAAAAGCAAGACAATGTATATAACATACACTATTTTTAAAAAGTTGAGAAAAAATATTAACATTTGTTTATATATAATAGTATCATCTCTGGAAGGACAACTAAGAAAATGATAATACTGGCTGCTCCAGGGAGGAGAACCAAGTTGCTAGGAGGGCAGATGTCAGGGGATTTTTCAATGCACATACTTTTGTACATGTTAAATTTCAAGCCATATAAAATGTTCAAATGTTCACAACAATGAAGTTAAAAATAATAACCTGAAAGAGAAGCAAAAATAGAGACCCAAAGAGAGATAATCAGAGCCTAGATTAAAATAACTGCTAATAACTCCTCAGAGGAGGAGTATCCAGAAAGGTTTAAAAAAGAAAAGGCTACAATATTTGTGATTTAGATGCACTATGAAATTAGGTAAATTACTGATACTGTGAGGTCAGTGACACAATAGCAACAGGAAGCTACATTTCGGAGGATATAATGAGCTTACTTAGCAAATCGGAGGCATCTGTTTCAAGATATCTATTTGACTATTTGACATGAATCCAATAAGAAATGAGAGTTCTAAATACTTAAGTACAAAAGGAAATAGAGGAATGGACAAGACAGAGGCTCCAGAAGTTATGGTTAATGTGGAATTAGCGAGCAGTTAAGATGCAGAATTTTGGATGTTTTTCATATCTATATTCCTACCATATGTTGAAAGGTTATGTTAGCAAGCATTCACTGTAAGGTTTTTTGCCATTTCCTACTTACTTCTACTACACTGGTACAATGGGAAGAAGTCTGGTTTTGGAGCCCTTATGATCTAGGTCCAAATCTACCTCTGCCAAGTAATTACTAAGAACAGCCTTGAGAGTAATACTTAACTTCTGAGCCTCAGATTATATTTCTTCAAAATAGGAATATTACTATCTACTCTGTAGTATCCATAAAAATTAGAAGTAATGTACATAAAACACACACACACACACACACACACAATGTTTGGTGAATAAGTTACTAAAAAAATGGTAGTTATTTATCATTGTCTCACTTATTTGTAAAATTAGTAAAATTCTTTTTATAGGAGATAGTTAGGAAAGAATACGAAAAGGTAAACTACTTATGTGCCTAATCATGAAGACCCTTAAGGGGGAGACAAGGAGGGATGAAGAAATAAGAAGTGGAGCAGAATAGCACTCACTTTTATACCCATTTCTTATCAGTCACTGCTTCCTGACCTCAACACTGCATAAAGTGCCTGGTCCTTCCCAAGATACTTAAGTGGTTAAACCTAAAAGTTTTTTTTTTTTTAAAAAACCCTAAATGGAAAAAGATACTTTTAGTCATTTTGAATATCCACTGTCAAATCATAAACACATTATAATAAAATTATTGATATCTTCCAACAGACACGATTCCTGCTCTAGCGGCCTTTATATTATAGTGGAAGAGAAAGATAAACATGAAAATAAAAAGCATGCTGGGGAGTAATTCCAACAAGCCGGAATTGGCCTGAGTATATTCCTGAAATAAGTACCTGGCACAGCACTGACGCCTGGTTAAGGCACAAACCATACCAATTAATAATGCTGCTCTGGAGACATGGGTCCAATGAGCTCTAGACTGTCTGCACCAGTTTGTCGGCACTGTTTACTATTCACAGTGAGATCGATGGTTTACACCTGGTTTTGGTGAGATCCCAAGAGAGTTCTGCCATTGGGGCTAGTTCCATAGCACAAATAAGCCTCTGAGGCCAGCAGGATATAAGTCCCAGGTGAGACTCCAATGTGGATCATGAAAGTGTGCAAGGGGTTTCTTGTACACTTTCATGATCCGTATCTGAGAGAGAAAGCATGTCCAATATAATCCTGCAAAGGGTGGACAACTGGAGTTCCCATGCAGCCTCTTCAGGTCCACTGCTTGTGAGGCAATAACTGCAAAGTATGCAGTTGCTATACTGCATCCTTTTTCAGCAATAAACCATAGGCTGATCAACACTCTTATTCTAGGTCCTGAGAGTCTTCTTTAGCAATCAATCCTGCCTAACTATCACTATGAGTGGAATGGTTAAGGGGGCGGGGGAGGGGGACAGATTATAACAACTGTGATAAAATAAAATGATCTAGTAGTGAAACGCCGTAAGAGCAATGGGATTACAGAATACAGCCAAGAAAGAAGGAAGGAATAAATGAGAAGAATCCAAACAAGTGGCAACCAAAGGTAAGAGTAGACCAAGCAAAGCATACAGGCTCGGAGGTGAGAACAAGTTTGACTCCAGCAAAAGATAACTGTGGCTAGAGTGGTTAAGCAAGTGACAAATGGCAGAAAATTAAATGAGAGAGGTAGGTGGGACCAGATCAGAGAGGACCTTATAAATCTGAATTTCAACTAACCTAATAGCTTTCTTACTGGTCTTGCTGCCTCTATCTGATCACACAGCCCTTCACCCTCACTCCAACCTTTACACTATCTTCGGAGTAAACTTTCTAAAAGGTAAATATAATCATATAATTTAACTGCTTAAAATAATGAATTCAAAATCCTTGGGAGGACATTTTCTTTGTTTTTTTTTAATCTCTCTCTCATATCATAGTTTCAAGATATGTGCCCTAAGCCCTAGTCACACACTGCTGTTAAGTTCTATTCAGTTTTTATACCAGAAATGTGCCCAGTAAACACACTCCATACTGGATGACAATTATGAATGAGGTATATCGTCTCTCTGGAGTTTGAAAATAATATACACACCCCAACACACACACACTCTTCCCCCTCCCCCGCTCTCTATTACCTCTCCCTCACTCCCACCCCCCAACACTATATTGGATATCTGTTGTTTTGGGCTGCCAGCATCCAGTCTACTGCAGTCTTGGTTGGATTTTCAGAGTGTCCTCTCCTACCCTGGCCAAAGGATGGAAACATAACTCGAACTAGGCAAATCAGGCTCCTAGATACCTGAATGTAGAGAGAAAAACTATGAAGGAAAATGACTAGGACTGATTATTAGCCACTGCCAAGTCAGCCCATTGATTTCTATAACTAAATCCCTCGTTCTTCAGTTTTTCTTTGCTTCAATGAACTACCACACATCTTTCCTCTTTTTTGCTTCAGTTATCTAGAATCCATGTCTGTTGCTTACAACCAAAAAAAACAGAAGCCAAGAAACCAAGAATGTGATAGAAGTAGGCAGAAGTCACACTGCAGCAGAAACCATAAAGCACAGAAGAGTAGAACCCAATCTAGTGGGAGACAGAACTGAGATATGATAGCAAAATACTGGCCTTGGAGCCAGCACTGCTGCTACTGTCGGGAAACACATGAGAATCGGTTCCTCCTAAGACTGTTATATTGTACGAGGTGTGCCAATTATCTATAGAGTCAGAAAATGAAAACCGGTTATTGTCAAAACAGTACTGTAATTCTCTGAATGCCTAGCTTCACAGCTTTAATATGATTCCTGTTTTTCTTTGCGTCCCTATGTATTCCTGAAGTAAAACTCCATTTAACCGGAGAGGATTTGAGAAACCTTGTTCCATAAAACTTTAAAAAAAAAAAAAAAAAAAAAGGCACACCTGTAATTTGCCAATTCTGGCTTCCTCCTTTAGGTTTCTCTACCTCTTATATAGTATACCCACAACCATCCCAGCCTGAAGGGTAAAAATAACAAAGATAATAAAAACCTTCCAATTATTCAATATCTACCCAACTCCTAGCACTGCTATGCACTTTTACATGTTTCCAATCTTCACAATTAAGCTATCAAGATATCACTATTCCCAGTTCACAGCTGCAAAAACAAACTCAAAAAATAAAGTAAGTAAGTAAGTAAATAAATAAATAAATAAATAAATAAAAATAAAAAGGAAGTTACCCAAAACCATTAAGCTAGAACCACCCAGGTCTACCTGAGTTCAAATCCCTCCATGTTCCCACTATTCTAGGGGATCAAGATCTAAATCAGGGGTTTTCAACTGCAGATCACAACCACTTAGTGGGTCATGAAAGTAAGTTAATGGGGCAGATCCTTTTTATTAATGAAATAGACATTAAGAATGTATCACATGAAGGGCAAATACTGTTTCATGAAATTCACCAATTTCAGTATTATATACACATATATAAAGCAGCAATGTAGATTAGATGTCTTAATGTGGACTAGAGACCAAAAAAGTCTGAAAGCTAGCAACATAAGCCCTGACTTTATTACAGCTGTATACATTTATACATCTTGATTTTTCATCAAAGGCCTGAAGTTTAAAACATTTGGGCAGCAAAATCTTTCACCTAATATTCAGATATTACAAAAATAATGACAAGAAAAACAAGGTTTACAAGGTGTTAACTGAAAAAGTGTTAGAGACATAAGTGCCATATTTTTCTCTTTCTAGCAAAATGTTAAAACTATACTGCATGTCCATATAAGATGGCAAAGAACTAAAATGACCTAGCTGTTCTTTCACTCTCTTCCCTCAGGCTTTTAACTAAATCATTTTCAAAAATGATTCTCTGCTTTTATATGCTTCACTAGAGGTAGTAACCCAGTTTTATCAGTTTTCTGACCATTTTCATGAATGACTGAATAAATATTCTCTGATACATACCGTCGCTTAAAAAAAAAAATGACTTCACTCACATGTATAACCTTATATACAAAAAAGAGGGGGCAGGAGGCACTCAGAAGCTGATGGCCAGAAATGTCACTGTGCTTATTTATGTTTTCTCCTATAAGAAGCCATAAACCCAGAGAGCAGCAATGAGCATTATGGCAGAGACTGAAAATTAAAATGTTCTTTGTTAGTGGAGAAAAATAGAAGATTTAAAAAATTATTCAAAGGCACAAAAGAAGTCATATACATTGAGAGTGAGATGTGCTTGGGAACTTATCTACCTTTTAAAATCAGTCACGAATTAGTCAATTACAGTTCAAGGCAGCACACTGAATAAATGTATTTACCTCTCTTCTCCTTTTCCAAGGTCCCACTGAAATAGCAGGAAAAAAATTTAAAATTAAAATGAAACAATAACACTATTGCAAAACAAGAAAAGACGTCATTAGGCGATCATAAATTTTAAAGTATTCTGGGCAGACAGAAAGTAGAAAAGACTCATTTCACAAAAAGAAACCACATATAAGACACCAAAGGCTTTCTAAGGACACTCTACAGAAATTCCAAGTTATAATCAAATTGATCCTAACTCTGAGGAGGAAAACAATTGAGGTGCTGCATTACCCTATTCTGAGCAGATGACCCCCTCCTCTCACCCTGTGAACAAAAACCCTAGTGGTGGCAGCTTTTGCCTTTAGGATACAGCCAGAGCCCTGGTCTCTGTAAAGTAGGCATTTCTGCCTGGGTTAAGCTCCCTATGAGAGTAGCCAGGCCTGAGAGAAAAGCAGAGCAGAAAGATGGCGACAACATCCAACCTTTAAAGCAAAGAGAAAAATAAAAGAGGGGCAAGGAAATGGCGGGGGGAAAAGAAGGGGACAGAGAGCAAGCTCTTAATGCTGCCCAAGTTTAATATACCAAAGCACTGCTAGCACTGCTCTCCAGCAGTACTTGAAGACACCACAGTTACCCAAGTGAGAAGGACGCCACTTTGCCCATTCCTCACCCACCCTCTCTGGAAGGTCGGATCTGTTTGCTGGTCTACACCTAATCCCACTTCACACAACCCATTACACACTAAAACTACCATTCAGGACAGAGGCCGGGTGGAGGAAGGAGCATACTGCAGGAGACACATCTCACCTGCCAGTGCTAACCAAGATCCACCAAACACGGGCAGAATCTAACAGCACAGAAGAGGAGCAAGATAAACAGAATACTGTTAACCGAGAAAACAGAAATTGGCAGGAATGGACACGACTAAACAACCAATTATTTATCTGTAACATAATTATCAACTGTGGCACCTGGGAAGGTGTAGGCAATCCCCATTATCCGTGAATTTCATATCTGTGAAATCTGCCTACACACTATAATTTATATGTGACCCCAAAATTAATACTTGCAACCCTTTCACAATCTGTAGACACGTACAGTGCAGAAAGCTGAGTTGCCTATCACGTATATAAGGCAAGCACTCTGCCTTGTTTCAGCTCTCATACTATAAACTATGGTCCATTTAGTATCATGTTTTTTAAATTTTTGTGCTTTTTATTGATTTTGCTATTTTACGACCCCAAGCATAGTGCTGAAAGGCTGTGTGCTGTTCCCTAAGCACAAGACGGCTGTGATGTGCCTTCTGGAGAAAATGTGTGGGAGATGGGCTTCATTCATGTAGGCATTTATAAGGCTGTTGGCCATGAGTGCCATGTTAAAGAATCAACAATATATTTTAAATATATTTAGAAATATATGACTTTAAACAGAAACACACAAAAAAAGGTTATTACTGACAAGTTGACAAAAAGTGTTGTGACCAGAAGCTCACAGGAACCTAACCCTATTATTTCACCTAGGAGCAACAGCTTAATACTTGCTAATTTGGTGTTCACAACAACCTTATAACATAAATACTATGAATAATGAGAATTGACTGTGTACACGTTTAAAAAAAGGTTATAGGCAAAAAATATTTATCACTCCAATTTAACATTAATGTAATTTTAAAAATTGTAACAGCTAATCAAGGTTTTACAATACCTGAAAGAGAGATATTTGTAAATTAAAAAATAAATATCAGCTAACCATCAATGAATACTAATGCATCAGGTACTATATTAACATCTTTACTTCTTAAGTGTAAAAAGCACTTAGCTCAGTGCCTGCACACGGTAAAAATTCAATAAAATATTACTAATGTTCAGATCATTAAAATCTTATGAGCTGTGAGGTGATGCATAAAGCTTTAAGGTAACAGGAATCTAGGAAAGTTACCTAATCTGGTTAGGTCTGAATTTAGTGAAGACACAATTATATAAGATGGGCCCCTAACAGTTTGATCAGGCTATGACAAAATTAAATTATAAAGCACAGTTGTCCGTAATGAAGTGCCTACCAAAAACGAGGCTTTGGGGACCAAGTGGAGACAGCAGAACACTACAAAGGGCGCGAGGACAAGGACAGTGGAGTGCGCCTACCGCTTCTAACCACACTGGAGAGCTCCAAAAAATAAAGCAACATTCGCAGTGTAAATTTTGACTCAAGGCGCTGACAAGGAACAAGGAAACTTCTAAACATGACAGAGGGATTCTTCTCCAATCTTCAGAGCAGGAACTGGCAAACATTTTTCTAGAAAAGGCCATAGGAAGTGGCCTTTTTCAAAAGCCATAAGGGCCGTTGTTGTGAATTGAAAGCCATAAAACATATGTAAACAAAGTAATGTGGCTGTGTTCCAATAAAGCCTTATATATGAAAATGTGAATTTCATATAATTTTCACAATTTCACAGAATATCATTCCTTTTTTTTCAATTACTTAAAAATATGAAAAGCATATTAAGCTTGTGGTTCATAAAAAAACAAATATAGGTCATCTTTGGCCTGCAGGCAGTAGTTTGCCAACCCCTGCTCTAGTGCTGTCAAGACCAAAATGCATAGTCTGATTTTGTTGACTGCTTAATCATAACATCAAGTGGGACCAAGCAAGGTTAAGGAAACAGGAACCTAGTGGTTATCAAACTGGTTTGTCTGCAAGAATCTTGGAAAGTCCCTAAAATCATATTAGGACATCCCACCATAATCCCATAAGATTTCTACCAGAGGTACAGAAACTACAACCTGTGGTCCAAATCTGACCCACTGTGTTTCTGTAAGTAAAGTTTTATGGGAACACAGACACGTCCATTAATTTATGTATTGTCTATGGTTACTTCAGCACCACAATGACTGTTGGGTAGTTTTTTCAGAGACTATAAAGCACATAAATGCTAAAATATTTAATATCTGGCCTCCTTACAGGAAAAGGTTGCTGATCCCTCATCTACACAAATAAACAACTCTAGGTATGGAATAGAGAAGGGCCTAACAGAGGGGACATAAGCCACCCAAAACAGAAAATTATAGTCTCTGAAAGTTCCCAGACCCAGAGCCTCCAGAATAAAAGTCCCGCAAAGTACTCTTCAACAGACTCTACAATTACATCGTAAGTACTGTGATTTTCCTCTTGGCTTTCCACAAATGATCAACAATCACTTATGAGGGTAACCATGCACTCGGGAAAAGAGATATGTCCTGACTTTTGAAGGACTATAAAAATCTAACTCTTAAACTAAGAGAACCTACATAGCACCACTGTGACATATATGTCAGAATGAGGGATTATAGTAATCAAATGTCCATTTATTAGCGAGTGGATCAACCCTCTCATCTTATGGTTACTTTCCCAAGTACTGAATATACAACTAAAGAGGGTAGTCTCAGCTGACTACCAACTGACAAAATCCCACATTGATGCCATGACAAAGTGGAGCAGTGGGACAGTACTGTATCAGGAAAGGTCAGATAGAGACTGCTGGAGCTCTCCCTCCAAATGAAATACTGCATTCCTGGGGGAATTATCAAAGACTTGAAAGATGCATTTGGCTCATGCAGAACAACATATGTTCTTTTAAAATGACAGTATTTTAATCTTAATGATTACAAAAACAACCAGTGATCCAAATTTGATCTCCTTGGAGCAGTACCTGGTATGCGGCTAAGGTTCTGGCAAATGGTTCCTCTATCCTGGCAAACAGAACTCAAGAAGCAATTTGCTTTCATTTGGCTTGGACAGCACTATGCATTCACTACACTGCCTCAGGCTAAGTCAAGTTTCTAGCTTTCATCTGGCCTTAGTTATTTCACCACACCACTGGACATCACACTAGTCCACAATACTGATCAAATTAAGCCAATAGGATCTTATGAGGAGGAAAAAGCAGTACTCTAGATGCCTTAAATCATGTATGCCAAAAGACAGACCAAGTTTCAAAAAACTACAGGTTCCTGTCACCACTATAAAGTTCTAGGAGTCAGTGGAGTGTGGCACGTCAAGATATCCCCTCCAAATGAAAAACACATCACTACACCTTGTACCTCCTACAACAAAGAAGCAGAAACCTTGCTGAGCCTCTTTGGATACTGGAAACAACAAATACTGATTTAGGCGTGCTGCTTTATCTACGGAGTGATTCATCAGTTTAAGTGTGGCCCAGAGGAAGAGGAAATTCTTTTCCAATCCAGGCTGCAGTAGAAGTGGCTCTGCCACTTGACCATAATGACTCTGATTACAATGGAACCCAAAGTAACAACAGATCAATGACATAAAAGGCCAATGGCAAACCCTTCTACAAGAATCATAATAGAGACCCCTAGGGTTTTTAGGGCAAGTCATATCCTCTTTATCAAACCAAAATTTTCTTTTGGAAATAATTTCTGTACCTTCTGTCTTGTAGAAAACAAACATCTAGTCACATGTAACTATAAAACCTCAGCTGTCCATCAGGAATTATCTTCATCTGGCCCACAGAGTTGAAGGCGATGTGACAAAAAAACTACATCATCAAGTGGTTATGGTATACACAGAACAGGATTCACATTGTCAGTGTGCCTAATACTAATTCAAGGCTATTTCTTCCTTGCACAAGGCCTATCACTAGATATGGGATTCTCTATGACCTACTAACTGAGAAAGAAAAAATATAAACCTGAATTACACTTGACTGCATTCATTACAAGCTGATATCACACAGAAATTGATTCTTTTAATCATACTGCCCAATCTGGAATGGCTCTTAAGGAAAGTTAACAGAGAAATCCTCCTTCTGGGCAGTATACCGCATGGTCCACAGTGTCAAGAAAGGGAAACAGAATGAGGTTCATACCAATCTTTGAAAAGGGAGTAATCATGCGGCTAGATTTCCAGGTCAGGTCCTCAAATCAAAAGATATGAATAATAGTTTAAAGAAGAGCTATGTGGATAGAGGACCTATTAGAACTGACCAGGTGTGAAAATATTCTGTCCCATGTGAAGGCTCACCAAAGCTCTGGAGGAGACTCTGCAATCATGTGAAATCATGTGAGACAAGATAATCTATTCCTTGAAAGTCAGTCAACATCTTTTCCAGAAACCTCAAGCCTAATCAAACGGCCTCACAAAAAACAGCCACAATTAACACAACAATAGCTCAACAAAATTGTACCAACTTGTACTTCTCAACATTGACTTAGTTACATTGCCAATGTGTCATCTTTCTCTAGGTAGTATAAAACAATCCTAAAAATTTTAATAGTTTACAACAATGATGCTTAAACATTTGGGGCTTATAAGCACTTTATACTCTTAAAATTAAGGATCTCGAACATGTTTATAGAGTTCTAACTATATTCGTTATATTAGAAATTAAAATGAAAAATCTTTACAATGTTTATTATTTCACTTTAAAAATAAACCAATTACATTAACACAAATTACTTTAAAATAAACTACATTTCCCTCTCCTCAAAAAAGGACAATGAAAGTTCAAGACCATTTTACATTTTTACAAATCTCTTTAAGCTCTGCCTTACCAAAAGACATGAGATTACTATATCTGTGTCTCCATCCAATCAGCTGTAATATGTTGTTTTGGTTGAAATGCATGAAGAAACTCCAAACTCACACATAGATACAAGCATACCTCAGAAATACTGTAGGTTCAGTTCCAGACCAGTGTAATAAATAGAGTATCGCAATAAAGCAAGCTGTCATCTTTTTGCTAGTGGAGGGTCTTGCCCTCACTTTGTAAAAAATGCAACATCTGTCAAGTCCAGTAAAGCAATGTGCAATAAAATGAGGTATGCCTATAGCTGAAAGAGGAGGAATATAACACAGCTTTTTCAAAGAGCTATGAATATGACTGATTCTATATCAAAATTCAACAAGTGATAGTGTCTTAAAGGTTCACTGAAGTGTGGAATCTTAAACCCAATCAATAACCTTTTCATACTTTTACATTAAAATCCGTTAGTCTGGCAATAGGAATAGATCTTTTACCCACGTAAAATTTTCAACATCGTTCACCAGTCATAAATACTGGTCCATTGATTTAGATGTATCTTCTAAATGATGGAATTTCATTATAAAGCGTAAAAATTTTAAAAAATTACATTCACCTGTATCACTATCATGCTTAGCAAAAAGCCTAAATATTGAAACATTGTCAAGCTCACATTGTCTAATAATTTTCCATAATTCGAATTTTCACTTGAAATCTGAGATTTTATCATTGGCAACATATACTGCCAGTTGTTTTCCTTGAAGTAAAGGCTCTCTTCGTTCTTTTGAGAAAATGTCCGTCAAATGTTCATGTTAGAATAACCCTACTGAATCGCTGTTTCAAGTGAAAATAATATAAAAAAGGTTAGTTCAGCTCATAACTCAATCGCACAACTGCTTTTCCTTGCAACAATCATCATACTTCAGCATGCAGAAGTGCTTCATGAACACTTCCTATTTTACCACAAAGACTTGTAAAAAGATGCATACTCAGGATCTAGATTTTTAAAATAACTTTTACTGCTTCATCAAGGACATCCTTAAGTAAAACTTTTCTTGTTTACTGTAAATATGTGGTACTCAAAAACACAGTTTGAGTCTGAAGCAACTGCAGGAATATTTCCTAAGGCACGAGCAGTTTTCCCCACAGTGCAAGGGCAACTTGCACTACATCAACACAGGGAAAAGAACACTTAGTGTTATTATTAAAATATAGTTTTAATCCTGATAGGGTATTAGGTTCAATAAACAGTGCTTTGGGAACTACTGTCTTACAAAAACAAAAACGTCTTTCTCACTTTTTGTTATGTTGGCTTTGTGTTGGCTACAGATAGCTCCGTCGTTCTGTGATCCTGGCAAAAGAAACACCTTCATCTGTCATGCTTGTTTTTGTGGCAGAGGAAAATGAGCAAAAATCGATTCGATTCATGTACTGGCTCCTGAAGCTTCTGCTTAGACATGATGTGTGTCACTTCTCATCTCCCACTAACCAAAGAGAGTCCCATGGCCAAGACTGATGTCAGTGGAAAGAAGGAAATACTTCCTGTAGGCAGAGACCCTGTAGAGGAAAGCCCAGTAAAGAAAAAAAGCAAATATTTTTGAATAAGACAGTCTACCATAAGCAGCAACGGAGTTCCTCTCACCTCCACACAAAACAGTACCATATTTCACAGTGAGCAAACAGCCACCTGGTAGCAAGTTGATAACACTCAGGATCTTTCCATCAGGAAAGAACTTCTCTCTGTGAAATAGACACTTGGCTTTTGTAAACAACCTTATTCTGGCTACCTTGGAAACAAGTCCATTATTTATAACCTTGTTTTGAAGGGAGAATAAGCTTTGGGTCCTTCTAAACAAGCAACTTACATATCAACTTAGAACATAAAACTTTCATAAATTATAGTTTTTAGTTAACAGCTTGTTAACAGTTGTTTGACGTTTAAGTACAAAATGAGGTATATATGCTAATAGGATAAAGTTAAGTGTCTACTTTTGTGGACATACATCATATATTCATCACGACTAAAACTTTGAGGAGACTTTAATTTGTGCATAGTTCTACATTTTATGATCTGCCACTTAATGTATTAACATCATTTCTAATTTAAAAATTCGAACTTAAAATACCCAGCCTCCTTTATAGATAGGGACATAGCATATTATTTTTATCTTTAACATATAAGCCTCCGAGAGACTGATTTGCAAGTAAGCAATGAGTAGAACTTCCATTTTTGCTCAAGCTTAAGGCAGCAGAAATATTTGGCCTTTGATGGTGGCAGCAGCAATGTTAGCCATTTCCCAGTGGTTACAACATTACACTGCTATCACTCAAAGAGCACCAGAGCCAACATAAGCAGCATTTACAGTCAAGGTGAGAACCTCGCCCTTAGTGCTCAGCATCAGTGGCTCTCTCAAATCTAGTTCTGCAGTATGGTTTTGAGAAATGTTCCCAGAAGCGTGGACTCAAGTCTCTATCTCTAACACTCTCCAATGATTTTGTGATTTACTTGATATTCTTTAATAATTCCCTACTCTGCTTACAATAGCCAGGGTGGGTTGTTATTTATAATAAAGAACTATAATTTACAATGCTTGTATTATTCTCATTTTACACATAAGGAAACTGAGGTTTAAGATGGTTAATCTTCTGATATCAGGTTTCTTAGAACTGATAGCTTATTTTGCTAATTTCATACTATAATAACTTTACAGTTACTTAAATAGTATAGGACCAAATTGTCATTGTTCTAAAACAGGAGTTGATAAACTATGTCCCATGGGCCAAATCCAACCTGCCTTTGTACAATCCATAAGCTGAGAATAGTTTTTCCATTTTTAAATGCTGGGGGGGGGGGGCGTGGTGTAAAAATTATATGAACTTTAAATTTCAGTGTCTAATGTAAATAAAATTGTATTGGAACACAGTCATGCTCATTCATTTACATACTGTCTATGGCTGGTTTCCCACTATAACAAGCAGACTTGAATAGCTGCCTAAAATATTTACTACCTGATTCTTTACAGGAACAGTATGCCAATCTCTACTCTGAAACTGTTCTAAAATAACTGAGGAAATGCCAATGTAAACAAATCTTAAAGTTGGTATATATGTACTTCCATCATCCTTGATTACCTCCTTCGAGACTCTGAGACAGGTAGCACTGCACAATCTGCCCCATAATTAAAGTTAAACCACTTTCCTCTTACCCTGTGCTTCTATCTTTAGCAAGAGTAAACATACTGAACTTAAGCTATCAAAAAAAGTAATTTTCACGACAATCAGGGTGCTGGTAACCAAGAGCCAATTGTACCTGGCTTTTCATATTCTCTAGAAATTGAAAAGGTCAACAGTAAAGAAGATATTTAAAAAATAACTGGCACTTTCTTTTTGGGGGAAGGGGGCAGGATTCAAGAATACAGAGGGGAAGAACAAATTACTGTCACAGAGGCTGACATTTTAATTTTAGCAGGAGACTGAATCCTCAATTTCTTCAAACTTTCTTCAAACTAAGCGAAATGAGCCAAAAGAACCGGAAACTCACAGGTAAAGGACTGGAACATGCAGCTGCTGAGAAACGCTCATAACAGTGTGCCTTCCATGCATGTCAATATCCAGAGGCCAAAAGTCACTAGATCACTACAAGTGAAAACTGACCAGTCCCTGATTCTTTCTTTCTCTTTCAGCCACTACAAACTCAATTAGCTAACAAAAGAAATAAAAAATAAGTAAAATCATTTGTCCCTTTGAAATACTCAGCTTCAAACAGTTTTACTCTGTCGTGTAGTTTAATGATGTTCTACAAAAAATTTTTCACATTTGTTGGTAGTATTCTCGGCTCTATCTCCAAACCACAAAATGACTTTTCTGTGTGGAGAAACATTAAGCTATATATAACCCTTTGTTCAAGTGCCATGAAGAAGGCAACTCACAGAAAGTGATTATCCGAGGATTCTGTGACATAATCCCAGTTACAGTAGGCTGAGAACAGAGCAGAGGGAAGCATTCATAAATAGGGCAGTCACAATGTTCCTTGTTTTTACCTTCATTTAAAAATTAGTGCACAAACTGGAACAACTTCTGAGAATCTATGAGATCTGACCACCACATAACACAAGTTCAACACTGACGAAAGGTTTGAAATGGGAGCTGGTTGTTATGAACTTAAAAACTCATTCTCTCCTGGGAATAAAATCATATATAACATACTTGTTTCTAAGATAGCTCAGAAAGCTAATAAAGAACCAACAACAACAACAACAAAAAGTAAGACCACAGAATCAGACAGATGCTGATTAAAGATGACGTTTAAGGCCTTTATCTTATACAGATTAATGCAGCTCTGGTGATGAGAATGTTGAGTCACCTACCCAACATCACCCGTGGTATGTAAAATAACAGCTGGGACAAGAGTTAGATCTATGACTTCTGAAAGCCGCATTTTCAGATTATATCATCTCCACTTATGAAGTATTTTTTAAGTGTATGTCCCAATATAGCTTAACTTTATCAGTATGTATCAGAAGCTATATTAAAAATACAGTTGCATTAAAGTCTATTAATGATGATTTACACAACAAAGCTGTAAACAGGCTGAGTGTGCGACCAGCTGTACTCTGGAATACCTGCAGTATATATTCCCTTTCTCAGCTACTAAAATCTCAGAATTTTTCACTACCCAAGAGTAAAAGGAGTTTTCCCACTAGATAGCAGTGTACTAAACACTGCTAAATACAATTTGCTCCAAGTTGATTCAGACTGATAACAGTGTGAAGGAATTTAAGGAACAAATTAAATACAATTACAACAAATTAAAAGTTAAGTTAGATTACTCAATTGGCCTGGCTGTGTTGTGAAAGTTCTTCCAAGATGTTGCCAGATGTCACCCTTCTTTTTTAGTCTGCAAGACAACTGTAAATTACTACACTCACTCTGGATTATGCACCTTACTTTTCCCTCCCAGATCGCTGTCCCTCTTCTCTCTTTGGTTTCTCCAGACCCAAATGACTAATCTGAGCCCCCACTCTACTCTAAGCTTTTGCAGAAAGCTGCACTATCCCTATTGATTTCCTTTTCTTATTCGGGCAAGGTTCTATACATTTCCATGTATTTTTGTTTTCTACGTAGATCTCTCTGCCCCTCATTCATAGAACTTCCTCAGAGTTTGATATCCCAATTACTTTGCTCTTACTGAGCCCTAATTGAACTATTATTGCTTCCTTCTCCCTCTGTTCTTTTTCCATGTTCCACACAGCTTTCCTAAAAGTGGGCTTAGCTCTTGCTATTCACAATTCCTGCTATTCAGCTGACGCTACCCTGCGGAACCACACTGCTTGAAGACTGGTTTGCAACTAAGATATATATCATTATTACCTTTTATGGACCCACAGAAAACCAAAATGACCTGCCCCGTGCCTCATAGTTGGTAAATGACTGGTCAAGATGTAACAGTAGAGTAATACTTCACCAACCAAGAATTCATCTTACCTAGAATTAAACATTGTTTCAAAAATAATCTAGAGGAGCATTAAGAATGAATAAAGCAATATTAAATAAAATTTTAAAACTGTGTAATACAAATAAAAACAGAAAAGTAAATGAAAGCAGTAAGTAAGCTAGTGGTTCACAACCCTGTGAATGTACTTAATACCACTGAATTGTATGCTTAAAACTGGTTAAAGTGGTAAATTCTATATTCTGTATATTTTACCACACAAAAAAAAGTCTAGGTTTTTAGCAGGAAAAAAAAAAAAAAAACCTAAAATTGCTAGAAGATTCAAAGAAAAAAAGACTGCACATCAATTACCACTCTGAAAACCACAAAGATATTTCTATTATAAGTACTCCAGAAAAGGGCAACAGTATATAATGAACAACATCTTCTACAATATAAAACTGTAGTACAACAGGCCCTTAATATATTTTAAGCGGTATATCTCAAGGCCTTCATAAAATTCCTGGCTATTATCTATAGGCCCACAGTTCCCAACTAGGCCACTGAGGAATCCTGGAGTGCCAGTAAACTCACAAAGGCAACATGAAATATGTTAAATTTGAGAACAGTGATACCCAGCACCTATCAAAAACCATACTATTCCATAGACTTTAAATTGGGTTTTAAAAGTAGTTTTTTGTTTTGTTTTTTTTTTTTTGAATCAAAGAAAAAAGAAAGGCCATAGTGATTTTTATGACAACAGCAAGTATTCAAACAGAAGTGTAACTGGAGTTGCAGTAGGTAAGAAAGAAAAAAAATCTTAATTAAGTTTTTTAATAAAAAATTTTATTAAAGTATAAATCACAAATCTAAAAAGCTCAACAAAATCTAAGCAAAATAAACAGAAGAAAACTAAACAATTATAAACAGAATACTACACACTATACTATAATCAAACTGAAGAAAATCAATGCTAAAGAGAAAAATAATAAAAGCAGCCAAAAAAAGATTAAATATATAGCAACAAAGAACTACAGACTTCTCACAGAAACAATATAAGGAAGATGATAATGGAAAACATTTCTTTAAAATGCTCAAGTAAACAGGTGACAACACATAATTCTATATTCAGTGAAAATATCCTTAAAAAATAAGGATTAAATAGACTTTATCAGACAAACTAAAGCTGACAGAAATCCTCACCAAGAGACTCGTAGAAACGATGAAGGAAGTTTTTAAGCAGACAGGTAAAAACTTAGATCTAGTCAAAAGAATGAAGAGTGCCAGAACTGGTAAATATGCATGCTAATATATAGGACTTTTTATTTTAAAAATTCTTCTAAAAGGTAAATTTACTGTTTAAAGCAAATATTATACTATATCCTTAAGTTTATAACATCTACAGAAATAAAATGTAGAACAAAAATAGTACAAAAAAGAAAAAAGAAACAGACTATCATAAGTAACATTATATAGAGTGCTATAATTCTACCTGAATACAGTGAAAATACGCAAAAAGGAAACTGTACGGTAACAACTTAAAAAAAGTAAACCAAGAGGTATAGGTAATAAGCCAATAATAAAAAAAAAAAAATACTAAAGAATTACTAAATTAACAAGGTAATTTTTTAATGAGACAGCAAATAGCATGGTAGTATACTTAAATTCAACCATAGTAATAATTACATAAAATGTAAATGATCTAAATCTAACTCAAAGACAAACTGTAAGCATTTTTTTTAAAGGACCAACTATACACTGTTTAAAAAAAAACCTACTATAAAAATATAGACAGACCAAAAGTAAAAGAAACACATACCACTGCAAAAACTAGGCATAAGGAAGCTGTAGTAGTTACACTGATATCAAACATAGTACTTTTATGACAAGGAATAAGAGGAACATTTCCTAAGAGTGTGGTTAATCCATTAAAAACACATACAAATCTTAAGTGTATGTGCCTAGCAACATAACCTGGATATGTAAGACACGAAAGCTTACAAAACTTATATGAGAAACAAATAAATCACAGAGTTGGAGATTTACAATCTTCTTTCTCCAAATGATAAAACTAAATATGAAAATCATAAGAATATATAACAGCTCAACACTTGACAAACCTGACTCAAACTGATTTTTACAGAAAATATCAAGTAACAAATGCAGAATACAGCAAGTGTAAAGAGAACATCACAACAGTCCACATGAAGAGCTATTAAATATATATATACATATATATCTAAAAGATTTAACAAAAAGTATTTTCTCTGACCACAAAGGAAAGACATGTACAAAGTTCTCAAATATTTGGAAATCAAACAACGCGTACCTAAAATAAGCAAAGGTTAAAGAAATCACAAGGAAAATTAGAAATCATTTCGAATTAAAATAAAAGGAGCTTATCAAAAATTGTGGGATGCAGCTAAAACAGCACTTAAAGGAAAATTAATAGTTCTAAATGGTCTATATTACAAAAGAACTGGAGTTTGATGTCACTGATGTAAGCATAAAAGGCTAGAAAAACAAGAGCAAATTAAATTTAGTAAATAAAAGGAAATAAAGTATAAATCAATGCAATAGAAAATAGACACACAATAGAGGAAAAGCAATTAAACATGACTGTGTCTTCAAAAGTCAATGCAACTGAAACACCTCTCCCTAAAGTGATCAAGAAAACGCACATACTGTTAATTATAAGAAATGAAGAAGGTAATAGAACCACAGAATCCACTCATTAAAATGAGGATATTAAGCTAATAAATTCTGTGATTAGAAGACATGAATTACCAAAATGACTCAAGAAGAGATAGTGTATCTACACTGTGCTATATCTAGAAAGGAAGTTTGATGTTATTAAAAACCTCCCCACAAACTTCAGGCCCACATGACTTTTTGGTTAATCATATCAAACATCTGAATAAAAGAATACCAAACCTACAAAAATTGTTTAAGAAACAGAAAAGACAAACATTTTTCAACTTACTTTCTGAAATTAGCATTACCCCAATACCAAAACCAGACAGACACTAGTGAAAAACCAAAAACTATAAATTAATTGTCCCTCATGAACACTGATGGAAAAATTTTTAATAAAATATTAGGAAATCAAATCAACAATATATAAACAATAGTAAATCATGACTCTGGAATGTAAGCAAGGATAATTTAACATTTGAAAGTGTTTATAAAGGAGAAAATACATATGTGATCATCACAGTAGATGTGGCAAAAACCTCCAACAAAACTTTAAAGATTTATGAAAAACCTGCAGCTATCATCATACTTGACAATGAAATCAGCAGAATGTGTTGCCTTTAAAACTGGAGAAAAAACAACAATTTCCTGCATCGCAGACATCTACGCAACACTGTACTGGACACCCTACCTAGCCAGCTGAAACAAAAGGAACACAGATCAGAAAAAGGAATAGTGTTTATTCACAACAATCTGGTTGCATACTTAGAAGATCTTAAGAAATCTACTTTCCCTATGAAAAAACTAATTTTTGACAAGGTGTTACAGTCATTCCTGGGAAAGGATAGTCTTTTTCAACAGATAGATGGTACTGAAATGGTGAGATATTTATATGGAGAAAAAGAATTTTAAAAACTTACCTCATACCACAGCCAAAAATCAAACCAAAGTGATTTAATGTTTGATTACAGATCTAAATGTAAGCTAAAACTCTTAAAACTTCTAAAAGACAACACAGGATAAATTTTCTTACGACACAAAAAGCAAAATCATAAAAAAAAAAATTATAATCTAGACTTGATCAAAATTTAAAACTTTTATTCTACCAAAAAAAAAAAAGCATGAACAGAATAAAAAAGCAAGCCATACCAAAAAAATATTTTATAATTCTGACAAAAAATGTGCATCTATAATACACATAAAAGTGCAACCGTAAAATATTTGAACAGTCCACAAAAGACATATGAATGTCATTTATCAATGAAAGGAAAAATTAAAACACAAGGAGACACTACTACACATCCACCAGAATGATCAAGATTAAAAAGGCTAAAACTTCCAAGGTAGAGGAACTGTTGGTAGTAAACTAGTACAACTACTTTGGAAAAGTTTGGCAGTTTCTCATAAAATTAAACATACACCTTGACCTAGCAATCCTACTCCTAGGTAAAAAAGAATCGTGAAAACATTATGTCCACACAAAAACCTATACAAAAATATTTGTTTCATAGTAGTTTTATTTCTAATACCTCAAACTGAAAATGATACAAATGCCCATCAACAGGTGAATGGTTATAAAACTGTTGTACATCCACACAACGGAATGGAACTAAGAAATAAAAAGGAACTAATGACCGATATAGCTGCATAATCAATATTAAAAAGGGGGGAGCAAGGACCAAAAGAAAACAGTGTATTAGTTTTTATTGCTGCTGTAACAAATTTCCACAAATTTGGTGCCTTAAAACACCACAAATTATCTTATAGTTTGGTAAAAGTCTGACACAAGGCTCACTGGGATAAAGTGAAGGTGAAAGAGCAGGGCCACATTCTTCTCTGGAACCTTAGAGGACAGATCAATTTCTTCAACCTTTCTAGCTTCTGGAGACAGGCCACATTCCTTGGCTCACGGTCCTCTTTCCTCCATTATCAAAGTTTGTTTTGCTCAGCTGCATCTCTCTCACCATTCTTCGGTAGTCATCTCTCAGACAAGCTTTTAAGGACTCGAGTAATTAATTATACCCACCTGTATAATCTAGGATAATCTCTCCATCTTAAGACCCTTAATTTATCACATCAGCAAAATATCTTTTGCTATATAAAGTAAAATATTCGCAGGTTCTGGGGATTAAAGTATAAAAATCTTTAAGAGGCCTTTATTCTGCCTACCATAAAACAGAATGAAATGCCACTTACAGGAAGCAAAACTAATTCACAGTGTTAGAAAGTAGATCAGTGGTTGCCTGAGATGGAGGTGAAGAGTAGTACTGACTGCAGCTGGGAACGAAAAAGGGACCTTTTTCTGTAATGAACATGAACTTTGGCTTGAACTGCACTGTTATACAGGTATACATAATTGTCAAATTTCAGTGGACTATACACTTTAATACATATAATTTACTACATGTAAAGTACGCCCAGCACAGTTTATTATAAAAATCATAAATAATGTCTTTAGTAGGTATTTTGTTTTATTTCAGTTAAGTTTTTCCCAAAAGGCTTTAACAGGTTTTCTCATGACCCCAATTCTCCAACCTATCTTTCTCATGTATCTTAAGCTCCACCATGGCAGTTTTCAGAAAAACAATCTATGACTAGGTAGGAAATAATATTTACCACTGAAGAACTGAACATTTTTTATAACAGTATTTCTAAAGAAAAACCTGTTGGAAATTCCAGCTCAAACATGGGAATTTAGAGCATAGCCACAACTGTGGTAGTGATGCATCCCTAAATTCCACGTCACATATTAAAGATGGAAAATCCTGTGCTTTGCCGTGGTACTGCTTCTAGGAGAAAGTTGAGAAGCCATGACTAAGAGGAGCTAAGAAGCCAACTGACATGCCTGGCTGTAGTTAGGAAATCACATGGCACTTTACACACCCTGGTTAAGCACCGCTACCTTAAAGAACGTTGGACAACCACTAACACCCTTAATGTTATATAAACCCAAAAAATTAACTTTCCTGCAGTAATACTAAATAAATATCATTCTTCTACAGAACAAAACTTCCATCTTATGGGCCACATTTAAATTACTAGGGCCACTAAAAAGGCATCTATGTTTAAAACTAACGATATAAAAATACAACATGGTCTCTAAAATCATTAGCATTCAATGTGGAGATATTCTATTAGTTTTAGATCTCCTATGATAATATGCAAAAAGTAAGGAATTTTTTAATTCCTGTAGTGACAAGGATGTTTTTTGTTTATGTGGTACATGTTTGAATTTTCTCAATGGGAAAAGAGGAGAAATAAGTTTCCATCGTGGGTTTAAAATGCTGGATCTGATTCCTACTGCTGAGGAAAGAGCTTACTTCCAAAACCGAATGAACAAGCTTCTTGAAATTATGTCAATTCTCTAACACTAAAAAGAGTTCCTCAAAAATGGTAAGTAAATTGCCACTTACGGAACAATTAAGAGCATCACTTTATGAAAATAAGGACCTTCTATTTTAAAATACAGCATATTCAATGCTGTTATGAGAACTGCACGATTTATTAAAAACTATATAAAAGTCAATATATATAATATAAGCACATAAAATGATGAGTCTGATCAAAACAACTACGTGAAAACAAAGACAAAATTCTCATCACATTTTTGGCAGCACAAGTTCTTATATTCATTCTTTCTTCTTTCTTAAAATAAGCATTTATAACACCCCTTCCAAGGTACATCAATCCTTAACATTTTAGTGGGAAAAGTAAATGTAAAATTATAATTGGTAAGTTAAAAGTACCAGCTCCTATGACACCAAGAATATCCTTTCTACACAAGTAACATTACTGGAGCCACCTGGTGCACAGGGCTTGGTGAAGACTGACAATGACTGTTCATGTTAAGACAAGCCATGCCGGCCCCAAACAATGACTATTCATGTTAAGACAAGCCATGCCGGCCCCAAATTCAGCTGGTTATGCTGCTAAGTATCAAAGAAACCAGTTATACATCTTCATTAGAAGTCAACATTTTATTTATTTCAGTAAAATTTAGCATGTTTATCTATTTAAAAAATTGTATAACTAATTTATCAATGGGTTAAGGTCATTGATACCACCATGTTCATGTATCTAACCTTATAGTTTAGATCTAATTTACTTAATAATATTAAGTAGTGGTTAAGAGCATGACTAGAGGGCCAGATTCGCATGTGATCCTAGAATATTTCCTAATCTGGGAAAAAAAAAAAATGGAATAGGAGGAAACAAAAGAAAGAGTGCTTTCTCTAGAGGCTTAGACAAATAACATAGAGTGCTGCTGGAAGCCTTGTTTTACTTAGTTGTGGACCAGATAAATAGAAGTATCTAGTTTGCAGAAAGAAATAACAGTCTCCGTGGAGTCCCTAAATCCCACTCTGTTCCCAACTCCAGGATATATTCCTTAACCAGTTTCATGAGATACTTTTCAAAAAAATTCTCTTTTTTCACCAAGTTCTCAATATTTGGTTTGTTATATAAAACTCAGAGTCCTAAATCATAAAAGAAATCTAAAATCCACAACATTCTAAAGCTTAAAATAACAAATTACAATTGTAAAATTAAGTACTATACAATCAAAGCCAGTTAAGCAATAATTCATATATATAAACGTATGAAAACACGTTTTTTTTTCAATTTAGTAAATGTTTAACAATAATTTTCTATTTCTGTTACATTCTAAGTTATGCTTTACTGTTTTTCTGATAGTTTTGCCTATTATCTCAGGTAACTGGAGCCAGTTCTTGCCTTCTTTACTTTTCCTGTGATCATTTTAGCTAGCCTATGTACTCTTTAAATTTTCTTTTTCCCAAAACGCTTACTAAAAAGAGTAGAACCTTCTACATGAAGTAAGCAGATTATTTCCTGTATCTATCTCACAAATCTTTTAGGTTAATTCTATTTTCAATTAATAAAACGCAGGTCAAAACTTTGAATTCAGCAGTAAGCACGTACATAAAAGATAATCGCTATAAAATGACCATCAGCACTACTACAATGATTCCCCAACGTATCATCAGCCAAAGGCCATGTGAATATACAGAAGTCTGTAAATAGCTCAGCAACATATAAGTTGGGTTTTTCTTTTTCCTTCTCTGAATTAAATTTTAAATATACATGTATACACATAAAAAACTAGTTATTGAAAAGTATAAATATACTCTGATTTTGCTAACTTAGAGAAATCATTCAAACAGATCTAGGAAAAATGTGTTTGATTTCATATTGTATTAACTGGAAGACAAACAGTCTAAAATCAGGATTTGTCTTACAATTAGTGTTAGCCAGCTGGCATCATGTCATGTCTGTTCTTGCTTATAGGTATAGAACCTACATCAACATTTGCAGAATGAAGGTCAGCAATTTGGGAGAGAAACTCTGCAATTAAACCCTACATTATCAAACAGTAAAGGATAAGATGTGCAGGAAACTAGAGAATCAAAATGTTTACCAAGATTACAAAAACCAGAGTAAAAAAATAAGCTAGATCTATCTAATTGTGAAGCCAGCTTAAGAGCACTGCACCAATGGCTTTTAGTTCTTTACTGTATTTGTTTAAAAAAAAAAATGCTTTTTCATGACAGGCAAAACAACGCAAAAACACACTAAGTCAGAAATGATCTGGGAGTCCTATTCTAAATGTGAACATTTTAGGAGAATAATTTAACCAATTTACTTCATTTACATTTTCCCTGTCATTTATCTGGAAGAGTAGTGTACAATAGGAAAAACTAAAAGTATAAGATAAAGATTCTAAGTGGTAAAAAAAAAATGGTGCCAATTTAATAGCATTTTTACTACTTTACGTGGGTATACAAAATTAAAAAAAAAAATTCTTACCTTGGATGGCACATTAGATTCATTAATATATGGTAACCTAAGATTAAAGACAGCCTTTCAAAAGTGTATCACAAAACTCAGAAGCAATTTGGAAACAATAAAACTTTGGACCAAAAATTTTGGTTTAAAGTCTGCTTATTATGATTTTTGCCAGGCAATCAAAAGTATAAGACATATTACAAACTAGTAAATATATTTAGAAACTCACATCATCATGGGCATATTATAATACATAAAAAATTCCTATAAATCATTCCAAGACCTATCATCCAGTTAAAAAAACACGTCAACAATAAGCACATAACAAGACACTCAGCACCATTTGCCACCAAGGAAATTCAAATTATAACCACAGTGAGCTACCACTGTACTCCCACCAGAACAGCTAAAACTAAAAGGACTGGAAAGTATTAAGTGTTAGCAAAGATATGGAGCAACCAGAACTCTCAAACATTGCTAGTGGAAGTGCAAATTGGTACAACTTTGAGGAACTGTTTGGCAGTATCTACTAAACTCAGACATATACCTATACTCTATAAACCCCTCAATTCCATTCCTAATATACAAAAAAGATTTAAGTATTTACAAGAATATTCACCAGTTTTACTCAAAATAGGCCAAAGCTGAAAAACCCAAATGTCTCACCATCTAGTTAAATAATAGCATTATATGCATAGCAATAAAACAGAAACAACTGTTTGACACAATATAGATAACTCTCAGATGTACTGATGGAGAAGTACAAAGGAATTGCCAGACGGAAAGAAATGTTCCGTATCTTGATTTTATTGGTAGTTACATGGTATATAATACTTTAAATATTAATAGACACAACTGATGGTAAAAAAATTATAAAAGTGATTACCTGAGATAGGGAGAAGCAACATATCTTAAAGTAATAACTAAAATAACATTTCCAAAATTCTTATTCCAAGTTCAGTAAAATACATTGTGGCTTTATCAATTACGGCTCTCTGACTTGACACTAAAAATGTGTTCATATTTAGAAATACTACAATGTTTGCTATTAGAGTATTCATTCCTAAAAGGACTCCCAAATGACCCCTGAATTGTTAAAACCTGAGTGGCTTTTTGGACATATCCCTGTTTTCAGGTTACTTTACGCTTTTAGCCTCAACTAAGTTCAGTTTAATTGACATCTTCTGGATCTGGGCTGCATATAAATTATTAGTTACAGGACTATGGTGTCCTTGAGTTTTAAATACTTCACATCATTTTAGAATAAAACATATTTTTACTCTAAAATATATTTTAGAGTTTGTTGGAGATTTTCAAATTTTTTTACAATGGTAAAAAAATGTATGTGATAGTTACCTTAATATGCCTTCCTTCCTCTTAGTATCTAAAAACTTGTCAAGAGACAAAAACTCTATTTTAAGTTTTATAATTACAACTTTATGCTTACAAATCATAAAATGGGACATAATCTACAACTTTCAGTATCTTTACAGTTAAGCTAAATTCTTAACATGTGATGACATAAATATATAAACACATCAGACATTAGGCATGTTATATAATGAAAACAAGCTTCTGTCACAGACAAAATAACTTATGAATCTTCTTTTCTTAATCATATTTAAAAGTGTTCAGCTGGCTACACAAAGTTTTAAGATATATATCACTACTTCTAGTGAAAATAAAATTATGGAAAAAAACTACATAATTACAAACCAGTGTCTAAATGTTCCACATACAACATATTTTACAATCAGTTGTTACTGCTTAGTCGGTGATCATGAAAGAACAGACATGAATATATTGAAGTTTTCTCTTTCTACAAAGTTGTGTGTACATTTAATACTAAAATACCAACATACTCTTATAAAAAGTTATTATATATAATGTTAAATGACCAATTACTTATGAATTATATTTACCTATTAAACTTAAAAATTCCATTATTTGATGTACGATTTAAAACAAAATATTCACTTTATTGAAATCTTTAGTCACTATTGTTTTCTCTAGTAGAAAAATATTGCTGTGATGGTGGGGGTTAAAATATTAGCCTACTCTCTCTGCCTTTGCCCTACCAACCCAATTATCCCAACAACAAATCATCTTAAACTAAGTAGCTTTTATCATCCTCTAACCTTCTACAACTTATTTTCCCTTATTTTAGGATTCCTGAATGCCTAAAACTAGACTGCATGTTTACATACACGCACCTTATATACGTTCTCTTAACAAAACAGAACGATTGTTCATGCAGTTATGGTGTTTATATTTTATTATTTTCTTGGATATTGTTAATAGAGAAAAAAGTGGAAGTTTATCATTCAGTATGTTCAAATGTCAGTAAAGTTCAAAGATTTTAAATCTTGAGTTATATCTTATATGAAATGCTTCAACCAAAATATACAGGGTGGCTAAATGGATAAGAAAATAAGACTCATCATATGCTGCCTATAAGAGACCAACTTCAGACAAAAAGACAAACACAGACAAAAAGTAAAGGGATGGAAAATGACATTTCAGGCAAATGAAAAGGAAAAAATAGCTGAAGTAGCAATACTTAGACAAAATTGACTTAAACCCAAGGAGATAACAAAAGACAAAGGACATTTCATAATGATAAAGGGATCAATCCAACAAGATATAACCCTTATAAATATTTATGCACCCAACATAGCACCTAAATATATAAAGCAAATACTGACAGACATAAGGAGACTGTCAGTAATACAATCATAGTAAGGGATTTAACATCCCAATGACATCAATGGATAGATCATCCAGACAGAAAAGCAACAAAGAAACACTGGCCTTAAATGACACATTTTACCTGATGGATTTAATGGATACTTTTAGAATATTTTACTTCAAAGCAGCAGTATATATACTCTTTTCAAGCACTCATGGAACATTTTCTACATGGTAAGCCTCTTAAATTTAAGATTAAAAACATATCGAGCATCTTCTCCGATCACAATGTTATGAAAACTAGAAATCAATTACACAATGAAAACTGAAAAAACACACAACACATGAAGGCTAAATAACATGCTACTAAACAATGAATGGAAAGGGTTCACAATGAAACCAAAGAAGAAATCAAGACAGCTTTAGACAAATAATAAAAACACAACAACCCAAGAATCTATGAGAAATGGCCAAAGCAGTTCTAAGAGGTAAATTCATAGCAATACAGACTTATGTCAAGAAACAAGAAAAATCTCAAATATACAATCTAAAGGAATTAGAACAAAAAAGCCCAAAGTGAGTAGAAGAAAGTAAATAATAAAGATCAGGATGGAAACAGATCGATGAAACCAAGTGCTGGTTCTTTGAAAAGATAAACAAAATTGATAAACCTTTAACCAGACTCAAGTAAAATAGAGAAGAGTCAAATAAAATCAGAAATGAGTGACAATTGACACAAAAGAAATATAATAGATTACAATATTTATTCTATTTTAATTAAATAGCCTTAATTCAGATTAACTTTCTACTCTTATCAAACTGAGATTCTAAAAACTTTTGTCAATGTAAAATTGTTAGTTTTAAAAATAAATGAAAAAAATTACTGACCTATAATTCAATACAAATTACACCTACTAGAAAACTCACAAATTAGGTATACTATACTAAGCTATTTTGTGACTATTCACAAATAAGTACCTAATTTAATTATCCCTTGGTTCAGGGTATCACAGTAAGAGGATTCTTCTTTCTCATGCAGCAATTTCCCTCTCCTGCACTGTCCTCCTGCTTTTGTCCCTTAGCTATTTGGACATCAAATTAATTCCCTACCCCCACAAACCCCAATCTTCACCCCCAGTTCTCCCCCAAAAGAGAAGCAGTAGCAAACTGGGGGGGGGGGAACCTAGATGCTTAGTTAGCTCTTTTCAATACCATTCTCTCCTTAATTTCCAATCGCTTCTTTTCAGAATTTAGAACCATGGATCAGTTTGCGTTACTCCTAAGAATTATGTGATGTCATTCTCACCTATCACACCACCAGCTCAATTTTCTCCCTTCTATCCAGAGCTAAGCCCTTTTCCTTCCCAAACCATCAGCTCATCCTTCATGCACTAAGGGTTGAAACATAATCTTTCTGTTCTGCTTAAAGTCCTTCACTAGTTCCCTGTCAAAGAATAATGTCCAAAGTCCTTACCTCAGCAAAGAAGTCACTTCATGATATGAGCCCTCTTACCTTTCCTGTCTGTTCACATCACTCTCTAACTAATAAACCATACGCTACACATTAAGCAAACTGTTTGCTAGAATATACCAACCTGTTTGGCATCTTTACACCCTATATCCTCTCCTTCTCCTGCTATACCACTCACATATCTATTTTTTACTGTAAATTATTTTAATATACATAAATTCTAAGTAGTTAAACATGAGCAACACTTGTTACTTACTTTAGTATTTAAAAATTATGAACGCAAACAGCATTTCCTCATAGTGCTTGAGATACACTTTTAGTACAATTTCAAAAACGTGTAGTACACAGAGCAAAATAAAACCTAAAGTGCTGAAAAATTATCTGGGCTTTGACATTCAACAATCATAAAATCAAAATGAGGGCATTAAAGAAAACAATCATTGTCAAAAATGTATTTGATGCTAGTTATTTTAATTTTCTCTACAGTAAAAGGGGATGTAAGAAATAAATGCACCTGAACTCAGATATTATTAGCTAAAACAACAGGAGTTTCTTCTTTGGGTACCTAAAAAATATTTTCTCTACAGTTAATGTGTAGAAGTGTCAGAGAAATGCAAATGTTTTCTTTAAGAAGACTCAATTCAGGTAATGATTAAACTGAAAGAGATCAGTGCTGTACATTTTCCATTTAATTTGGCTGAACACTGATTTAATCTTTAAATTAGATGCACAATCATAGGGTAAAAGAGCATTAAATCCAGAAAGGATCCAGTTCAATGTTTTAAAGATAAAGCAACTGAAATTCAAAAAGATTACTATATCTTGGGTCACAAAGGCTTTTTTTACATGGCTCTTTTCTTATCTTAGTGAGCTGATGTAGTATTGCTCAAAATAACAATTGTTAAGAATGCGTAACTAAAAAAAAAAGTATATGCTTTAAGGAAAAAAAATCTTTAAAAAAAGAATATATAACTTGTTCATTTTGTTACATGCTAAAAGTTAACCATCTGATTAGGATAAAGGTGGTTAACTTCCTCAGAAATTAAAATATCTCCTACATATGTAAAATTAACCTGCTGATAATTTTCTAACAACTGTCTTCAAATATTGGCTTTCACTATTTGTTAAATTAGCAAAAATAATGCTAAAAATAAAACCAAAATAAATAGCATCAATTTTTTACCATATAACTCATTTTGAGAAGACAAATTCGAGTATCCATATTAGCAACAGAGTGCATAAAATTACAATTACTATCACATAAAAGACCTCAACTTTTCACTTAAAAAATGGATCTGTATTTGAAACAGGGAACTGCAGAGCAAAAAAAAAAAATGTGCCAATTCTAGTTAAAAGAGAGTTTTAAGTTAATTTGTATCAGGAATTAAAGGTACAACCATCACAACTGTAAAAGGACAATTTGGGGTGGAGGAAGAGTGAAACCGTCTGCTCAGCAGCTTCCTTAATTACTCAACTGTATACCCACTGCTCTCAACCCACTCCCACCAGGTACTTGGGGGCAGTCGTAGTTTATATGTGGCCTCTGGCCATGGTCAGCACTTTCCCAAACCAAATTGATCAGTGCTTCAAGAATTTTCCAAGCAAAATAAATAAAGAGGTAGTTCTTACTCTACAGCAGGGGAAAACAATAAAAACTCTGGCACTAGAAAGTTATATTTTTCTCCACGTGAAGAAAGCCAATCTACACTGAGAACAAAACTAAAGAAAAGGAAAAAAAAAAAAAAAGCTGTTAACAGAGATTTCTGGTAGCATTCAAATGGGTCTGGTTCTAGCCCTAAAGTGTTGCTGACTCAGTGCCCTTCCTATAGTTGAGTTCTCCAATACATTTCTGGATTCCATACACCAATGAATTCCCCTTTTTGTTTTAAGTTAATGTGCAGTTTCTATCGCATAACTACAAAAGCTCTGACTCATATACCAACTTTGAGAAGTTGAATGTGATTAATCAAGACAATATCCCAGGTAAATGTAAGTAAAGGTAAATTACAAACTCTCCAGAATCTGCATAAAACATAATGGAGATATTTGGCTCTCATGACCTGAATGAAACATATATCTTTAACTTAAGAAAAATCTAGCATTTAAGATGAGCACAAGCATATTTTCAAATTTCATCAATCATCCATTTTTTCCCCAGACTGATTCAAACTACATCTGTAAATATGTTCCTCCAAGAAAAGCATAGTATACTCACATATGCCCCTAGGCTTTGGAATGCACATATCAATGTAGTAAAGCCTCTTCCAACACTCCCCTAACTACTGACCTTTCAATGAATTACTTCCAGTGTTCTATTGTAGGATGAACCAGCTTAAGGCTATCAGCTGGTCATGAAAATATTCCTGAGAGAACAATTTACTCAAATATTTACTGAATACCTACCTCCTGTTTTAGATCCTGGAGTGACATGGCAAAACCTTTACCTGTTCTCATGGAGTTTAAACTATAGAGGTGAGGCCAAAAAAAAAAAAAAAAAGTATATATTAGAGATTAAGGCTATTGCAGAAAGAAATACTATGAGGAAAATAAGAATGTCTTCTGCCTGAAAATGGCTAAGGAGTGAGCAGCTATACTTCAAAGTGACCACTTTATGTGACCTCTCCAAGGTAGTGGCATTAAAACTAAAATGTGAATGACATAATTAGCCACATGACAATCTCAGGGCAAAGCTTGAGGCACAGTGCAAAGCAATTAAGGCATCAAGAAGGAATAGCCTTGTTCAGTGGACATGGAGCTAGTATGGTGGGCACAGTGAACAAGGGAGAGGGTCCTGTAAAATACATTAAGATTTGTGAGGTGGCCAAGGGGCGAAGCACGTGGTGGGGGACCCTCATGGTCTAAGGGAAGACATTTGAATTTTGTACTAAGTATGATGGAAAACCCATAGAGGAAGGGGAAAGGGAAGAAAACTGACATTTATTGAGCATCTCATATAATACCACACAAAATAGTATGTATAAATGTTTTTGCTATGCACTCTATAAAACTATATATGTATCCATGTAAATTATACCATATGCATTTATCACAGTATTTATTAAAAGGTCAGTACACTAGTATGCAGTCTCAAAAAAAAAAAAAAAGCCACTTTTCCTGTTACTACTAGTTCTCACTTGTAGGAAGTCACTTCTATATTGATTTGTCAGACCAAAGTAACCAACCAACCAATGTTACCTACTAGCAAAACACACAAGTCACTGAGAAGAAAATGCAAGAAAGGCAAATGAGACTAGATGAAACAAAGCAGCCAGCTATTCAAGAGTACATGACTCCCCAAAAAGGAGCAAACCAAGTAGAGAGGCAATGAATTAGAAAACACACCCACATACAAGCAGAAAGCCTAGGAATACAAAAGTTATCTAAACAAAAATGCTCTCCAGCAGACAAGTAAACAAAGGATAAAAAAACACAAAAGCTTCTACAATAATCTGCTCATGCTCCCATTTAATAGTACCTTTTGCCTGTTTTAACAACATTCAGAGAAAAGTGAAAATGTTAATATTTTAAATGTTAGGCTTGGTAATTTTTTAGGTCTGCTGATGAATTTCGAAATTTTTATTTATAAGTATAAATATTTCTTAAAATAGCACTGAAATACTGTGACAATGATTTTAGTTCAAAATTCTAAAACTGAAAATCTTATCTTCCATATAACAAATTCTGGTTTCCAGAAAGCAGCTCAACTATGTCCCTTCTGACAACTACCACCGTGACAAAAGAATCATCTGTTTACCTCAATAAAGATAAAAAAAAAGTCACCTTCCACCTGGAAGGCACCAAATGATAACAGAATCACACCTACCAAGACTTCTTATCCCCTACCTCCAAAGACCCAAATGTCAAATTGTCCTGGATATTTTCAATAGTAGCCAGAAGTAAAGGGTGTTGACCGATTGCCCTGACAGCTTGGTGTTACCATGACCTACCCCAATTTCACCCATCTCTAACCCTCCTCCTCTAACTTCCAACTGTCTCATCACCACTTATCATAAATAAAAACTGAATGCTACTCACTGCCAGCCTACACTCAACAGTAGAAGCAGAGGAAGAAAGTACAGGATGTTCTCATTCCAGAATGTGGGTAGTAGATCAGGAGAAGAGGTCAGAATTAAGAGCCAATCTGGGCCACAGAATCACTTGTACAGTAAGGGCTAATTTAAAGAGACAAAGGGCATGGAGTGTGCACATCCTCTGAGCCCTGAGGGAAGGTCATGCTCAAAGGGGAGGACTATCAGTGGGTGAACTGACCAAGCACAAGTGCTAAGATCAAGAACCAGGAGTAAAAGTCAGGCAAGAATAGCATTATTAAGTATCAGGTGAAGGCCAGAGTTCTTATTAGGGGGAAAAAAGGAACATGGGAAAATAAACTAGAAAGAGTACAGGAGTATCAAGAACATGTGGACAAGTCCACACAACCACCCAATCAGTTTTAACTGTTAATGTCAGGTCAATGTCTTTGTGTCTCTTAATCCAGATTTTGAGAATATTCATTGTCTCTGCAGATGCCAAAAACTGTAAAAGCAGTACGCTAGGTAATCAAGCCAACCCTCACAATTCTTACAATATGAACATGAGTCCATAGGTCAATAACTCTGAAAATGGATGGACCCCTTTTCTAATTTTGTATACTTGAATCACCGTCAAAGAAACAAGGGTCTATTGTACTGGGAAAGCTATACCTCAACCAGAGAGCCTCATGGATTCAACTTAACATGAATGGAAAGTGAACAGTGTGTCTGGCACTGTACCAGATGATGGATCAATGATAGATCCGAGGATAAAGATGAGTGAAACACAGCTGTTCTCAAGGAAGGCTCTGCCCAGTAAGAGCTGACAAGGAGAGGTATGTGCTTAAACAGACAACTAGTAGGCCAGGAAATCAATTTAAGATTGTCACAGAAACGAGATTAATCTTCCATCGACATGCAGACAACATATTACAGCACGTTAATTTAAAAAAAAAAAAAGATAAAAACGATCTATCCAAAATTCTTTTCCAATAGGATATAAGAAACTTAATGTAATGGTTATTCCTTTTAAAGTAATCACTGCTCTTTGTGAAAAGAATTCAGGGTTCTTAATCGAAATCTATCTGCGGATTATCCCTCCAAAAAAAAGAGGTCTTATATTCGCACTCATTAGCAATTAAATTCTTTTTGTATTTTAAGTTTTACTTTTTGTATTTTATTTACCTTGCAAAATGAGGGTGTTATAATTTCAGAATCCCAATAAGACCTCAGAATACTACCTAAATACATTAGCACCAATAAAGGATTTACCTATGCTCTATCATTCAGAATAATAATTTGTTTCTAATTCTGAGTACTGATTCCAAATCCACAAAAGTCAAATAATTAAAATTCTATACCCTTTGAACCCATATTTTATAAACCCAGTAAATACAATCATTATTACTTATAAAATAAAATCATTTTATAAATTTGTAACAGCATAAAATGTGAAAATGAATAAACTCATTTTTAAACAAAAAGTCAGCATACAGAAAATGTAGAGGAAAAAAAATGTGCACCATGTATTAGAGTATTTCCTGAAAACTTATTTCAGTATTTTGTGCTTATGTACACATCTTGTGTTATGTCATGTATTTCTTAGCGTCCACATCAAAGTTTACATAATATGTAACACGCATACTCGAAATGACTGATCTGTCCTAGCAGTACCCACTAAGAGCCAGAGCAGTGTTTGATCTGCCAGAGGCTGGAGAAAAGGAGTGGAGAGTCCACTCCAGAAAGCAAAATGATTTTTTTTAAGAAAGGTAGTTAACTTTTTTGAAACGTCCAAATGTGACCAAAATATAAATTATTACTGTAAAACAACATATGTATCAGAGACATAAAGCACCACAGTATATGTCCTCACTTTTAAGAGTGGGCAACAAAAGTCAGTCACCAAATGCAGTCTTAGCCCTCCAAATGGGAAATTCTAACCATTCTCATTCTCTGCAGTTGCTACAGGAAGCCATGATAGGTTTACAGGAGGGGAGTCATTTTTCTGTCTCTCTACAGCTGTTCCTCCCGCAGCTAACAAAAGCACCAAACAGAAGCTACCATTTATTGAGTACTTTCTATGTGTCAGGCCCTATGATAACTGCTTTACAAGTAGTCACATTCTCCACAAATGCTCTGTGAAGAAAATATTCATGATCCTTTATTTCCATTTTTTAGAGTGGAAACCAGCTGGAATGTTTACATAATTTCTAAAGGCATACAACTAATATGTAGGGGTGACAGTATTCAAACCAGGTATGCCTGACTTAAGAGGCTCAGCTCTTCGCCACATTAACACTTTACAGTAAGGGTTTACTGCCAAAGATCAGACACAGACCCTCCCTAACCTTCTTATTGCAAAAAAGAGGGGCACTGCTCTCAGGAAAGGCCAGTGTCAGGTCACAGCGCATTAAACACACAAAACAGGTGCTACTTTTCTGAGGCTGTTCCAGCTTAAGCTGAAATTGATGAGCACAAGTAGAAGGCTATGTGAAGGGCTAAAGGGCCAGTGAACAATTACAAGTGACACCAACTGCAACCAAAAATGAAATCAGAGTCTAACGTTATTTGTCTCCTTAGAGTCAATAATATAAATTCACAAATCATGTTAGGATCCATGCACTATCATAATCCATAGTTCCACAGATCCCATTATATCAAAGGCTATGATAATTATTAAAATCAACTACTAAACCATGAGAACCCCAATTTTCCACCTGATTTCCAAACCCTTGGGAAAACAACATCTTGGAAATCAAACACCACTATTTCTATAAGACCAAAATCATTTAAAGTTTGCAATCAATTAATTTCTAATTCTCAACCTTCGATGGAACTCAAAAATCACCTGTTCACCATCACTAACTACTTCCACTGGTCTGATGACCCAACGAAGAAACAGAACCAACACTTTTAAATCATACTCACTAGCTCTAATTCTGCAAACAAATCTGAGATATAAAAATAAGTGTATACAGAAATGTATACACTCCCAGCTCTTTAAGAACTGACTGAACTGTATGGGAGAAATTAACACAGATTTCCTTTCTTTTGACTGCCTGAATTTAAAGAAATAGAAAGATTAAGAAGTCTTAACTGGAGGTCTTAACTTTTCACAATCATTTTTTTTCAGATGGAAAAACTAATACAGTAAGATTAACAGTTCAAAAGGTTATGCACGAATATAAGTTTCTCCCACATCTGACCACATGATCTCTCCACCCCAGCTCCGCCCCTGAAACCAGTTACTAGTCTCTTGTATCTTTCACAAGTCACCTTAAACACATAAAACAAGCACACATACACACACATATACACACCATCAAGTGTGTATCCTCTTTTCCATTCCTGTCCCCATTTAAGCAAAACGGCAGCAGACTACAAGAACTTTTCTCCTTGTTTTTTCATTTTAACATATCTTTAAGATCCTATAAATACTTACAAGAAAATTATAAACATCAAATCTAAACAAATCTGTAAAAGACCAATTCACATAAAATATCTCCCACCAGGTGTTTTAACTGGTCACCTCTGTTGGCAGGACATTAAGAAGTCCAAGGTCAAAAAATAATGTCCCGTGAGAGCCTGTTATTTTTTGCACAAGAACAAGAAAACTATTTCCTTGATACAACAGACTGCACTTCTAACCCACCTGGGATCTCACAAATGTAGGCTTATGAAGACAAAGATGATTTAAAGAAAACCCATCACTTTAGTGGAGGAAAATTTTTGGAATATAGCATATTACATTTTTACATAAGGTGCCAAAGAACACTGCTACAGCTACAAACACCATCTAAAAATTCAGACACGTATGACAAATTATATCCCATAAACAGATAGTTTGTGTAGAAAAAATGATATTAAGGAAATTCATTCATTTTTCCTATTACCTTAATTCAGAAATTCAAAGTAGATGACCCAATTGCCTTATACTGTGAGTTAATGGACATCTGATAGCCGCAAGACAGAAATGGAACAAAATTAGTACACTCTACACAATTAGTCTGTTCAAATTAAGGAGAAAACATAAAACACTTCTCCCTAAACCATAAGCTGTATTGTTAGCTGCTAAAGGTAACCACCAAAATAGGCTATTACTATAACTTCTCTGGCAAAGTGTTTGCTTATGCTAATATCAAGGACTTTCTGACTACTATTCTATATAAGACTGTAGATTTTTAGTCTTTATATACTCTATATTAACCAAGTTTTCATGCAGATCTCTCTAAAAAAAAATCACATAAAATTAAATGACAGAATCTAAAAATTTTATTATAGGAAATGACTACATAAATATTGGTTGAGTGAATGATCAAACTTGAGGTGATATTTCATGTGACCCTCTTAATATACATTCCTAGAAGCTAAATGACTTACCCATGTCAACTATGGCTTTGCAAAAACTGATAATTCATTTGGTTAACAGTGAACCCATGTTAAAATGCTACCCACCATTCAGATACACAGAAAGAACAAAAACAGTCACTGATTACTTCATTATAATGTCCTATCATTCAGTGTGCTGAAAAGGACACAAAGCAAAAAAAATAAAAAAATAAAAAAATAAAAGGAGGGATAGAAAAGAAAGCTCTGATACCCATCCCTTTGTTCTCAAAATAAAGATATTGAGAAGTAGGTTGAAATCTAGTTCCTAAAAAGTAAAAGTTCTTCAGTTTTTATTTAAAGGTAATTAAAAATTTCAAACACCTCCTCTATGGGGAAAAAAAAAGTTTAAGAGTCCAGAGTACAATTTCATAAAAAGAATTATTCTATTAAGATACTGGAATGACCATCTCTGACCCATGCTCCCCATGTTCTATTCTTTTTAATTCTACCTCCTAAAAAAAACTTTCATAGCTAAAGAGGAAAATAGGTGGCAAACTCCCAATTTAAACATTATCTATTCCTCCTCATTTTTCAAACTAGTCATTTCATACAAATATTTTCCTTAATCAATCCATGTTTACTGAAACTTAATTGTTGCTCTTTCGGCATGACCCTTATAATATGACAGTATTAATTCTAAATTAAGAATGTAAGTTTTCAGAAAGCAGGGCAACTCATTTTGTTTGATACAAATAAAATCATGCTGAAAAACACATTTTAAAACTCTAAATATTAAAAATGTCAAAAGGATAGAATACCACGTTAGTTGTGCTTAGAATATATCACACAGGTTGTTTGAAATTAATATGGCACAGCCTTACAATAAAAGCCTACTGAAGAGAGATGGTCACGGTGACATTCTTTTGGTAGATTAAACCCACTTACACTGTATATTAGACACGCTCGATACTGAAAAGTAATACATTCACCACCACGGCGCAAATGGGACTCCAATGTGGTCAGAATGCTGTCACACATACTCGGAGCGAGAAACTTCATCTTCTTTAGGCATACTACCAGGAAAATAATGAGCAAAAAGGCCTGAGAGATTAAAAAAATAAAGTTCAAAATCTTAAGCTTCATTATAACTGGCCAAATATAACCAGGCAAAGCCAATTTAGCCTCTGTGACATGATTTCTAACTAGACTAGGTTTTTCACCAATACTCTAACTACTACAATTCCAGGATTAAGAGGACAAAGTTGTTCGTTTTCATTTCACTTTAAGTTTTGACTAGGTTTAAAAAAAAAAAAAAAAGTCGAATTAAGTTAAATGAGACTATAGTAAACCTAAACTTTGAAGGTCTAATTCAAAAAGAAGCTTCTGCCACATCAACAACAGGACTGTAACTGTTATTTTAACATTGGCCCTTGTAGAAACAATCCATTTTAACATGAAGGTGGCATGAAGGAAAGTCAAGAATTCTGCTAAATACTATAAGGAAAAAGGTCCTTTCCTTCAAGAAATGTGACATGTAATTGGGGGCCATGTGATACATCCTCACAAAACAATGAATAATTACGGAGTTTGTGATATTCATTAAATGCAATGGAATCTCAGAGAAGAAATATCCTGAGTCAGGATGGCCAGAAAAAGCTTCATGGAAGTGGGACTGAAACTAGGCTATAAAAAGGACAAAGGGTAGGAATAGCACAGGCAAAAGCAGAAGAGTAATGAGTACGGAAAACTGCAGTATTTGATAGGCAGGCAAGAATCCAAGCTGGAGAAGAGTGGGAAATTAAGCTGAATAGGTAGAATGGAGCCTTAAAAGCCACAGTGAAGCATATGAACTCGATCCAGTTGGCAAAAGGAAGCCATTATGGGTTCTCCGAGAGGGGAACTGACATGATGAAATCAGTATTTTAAATAAATTATAGTGTCAGTAGTTACAGAGACAGGATGGAGAAGAAAGGCAGCTCAAGGTAACCTACTAGAAAATTAATGTAATAACCCAGACCTAAAACCATTCGATCATTCATTCACTGAGAAGACAGCAGACTGCTAGTTAACAATACTGGTTAGAAGACAGACACACTGAGCCTAAGTCCCTCTGTGCATCCCTTACTATCTGAACCTTAGTTTCCTCACTGTTAAAATCAAGATATCACCCAGTTAGATTGTCACGAGTACCTGACAAAGCACCTGCGTAGTCTTGACACATAGAACTCTATTAGTAGTTAACATTACTGCTGAATTAAGAATGGTAAAAAATGGGAAGTGAAAAAAAGACAAGGCTCAGAGATATTTCAGAGGAACAGCACTTCCAAGTAGAACTGCCTTGACAGCAGCTGAAATATGGAACGAGAACACAGATGAAAGGTCAAGGCTGGGGAAAATAATCTACTTGAAGTAACCACTCCAATCTAAAAAGTAGATCCTAGGTACTGCCGGATCCTGCCTTGATAAACAAAATTCCCTTTTTCATCTAAAAAGCTGGAAAATATTTCAAAAGGTACCAGTGGATTTAAATGTCCAAGCCCAAGAGACAGAACAGCAGCAAAGGCATGTAAAAGACCCACCACTATACCTACACCAGCCATGTAACTTGGTATTATTGTTCCTACTTAGTGTTAAAATCTAATTCCTCAAGGTAAGCCTTAAATCACAACTTCAAGACTAAATAAATTACACCAAATTTGTCTGAAGTATTTTGTCTAGGAACTTAGGAAATAAAGCTGCCAAATGCTTTCTATGACATTATGCCCCCACTTAAAGTAACAAGCAAATAAAATGTAATACAAAGAAGCAAACTTCAAATTCAAACACATCATCATAATCCTAAATGCCTTACACTTCCATAATGCTTGTCCTATGTCAGGTACTGTTCTCAGCACCTGACACATAACAATTCTCTTTCCTCTCAACTCATAAAGCCAACTGTCTTCATGACACAGTGGAGGAAACTGAGACACAGTGAGAGTTATTTCCTCAAGGTCAAACATATAAGGGATGGAGCCTGAGTGTGAACCTAGGCAATTCACTTCAAGGATCCCTGATGGAATCACTATGCTACACAAGACATATGATTTTTCTTATACAAGTTTTCAGGAATATGTAATCTGAGGATAGCTGGGCATACTCTCATTTCCTTTTCTTTATTAATTGCCAGCATGGAAACACATTTTCTTATTTCTGTGGGCAGTACTTGGAGAGGCTACTTCACCACTGTCAATTTTAAGGTAGAGAATACATACAACAGTTGACAAGATTCCCTCTTTTTAAAGAGTTCTGAGAGAGTTAAGCACAATGACGTTTGAATCACTCGAATTTCATTTATCCATGCAATCATTTGACCCAATTAGTAGAGATGCACAACTACTGAATTATAAGCTTCATTAACAACACTAGTTTTTGCAAGGGTAACTAAAGGCAAGACTGACAAAACAGCTGGGAAAATTTGTCACAACAGTCATCTACAAAGAACATGGACCAGGGCTCAGACAAACCTAAGTTTGAATTCTAATGCATCATGTGATCATTTTGTGGCCTTGGGCAAGTGAATTAACTTCTCTGCACCTCGTTTCATCATCATTCACAAAAAAAGCCCCATACACTACACACCTCACAGGATTACTCTGAGGTATAAATGACACAGAAAGCAACTCACACTTTTTTTTCCTAGAGCATAGCCCAAACAGAGTCCCTTTCTTCTGGTTCTGGTAAAAGGGCAATTCAATGAACTCTTATGGAGTCCAATTCCAAGCAAACCTCTCTAGCATCAGCTGTCTCTCACAGTTTTGTTTTCTAACTCAAGTTTCTGTTGGTGATAGAGCAGGAGATATCATGGTGGTCTCCAAAATGGACGATACTCATCAATTCTTTACTACACAGCCCTAGCGGACTAGCTTTTGTGTATTATGGAAATGCATAAATGTCTCCATGTTAGCTGCTTTTTTTGCATTTCAGTGACTTAAGCTGTAAATGTTATTTGTGAAAGGAGTCAAATTCACACGTAGAAAAATACAAAGTCGCAGTCTTAATATTTCTGTCGTCTCTCTTCCCTGACTTAACTACCATTAACATTTCTTTCAATTCTTTTTATATAAATAACACAGAAAACTGACAAACACAACATATTATTTCTATTGACTTCATCAAAATGTGCCAAGTCAGAAATTATTTGTGGCAATACTGCTGTAGTGAATTGTGGGAGGGTTCCTTTGTCAACTATTCACTTGACAAGATATATTTATTCAACAGGTGTTTGTTCAAAAGGTCCATTAGTCCCATCCCTTTTTATCAGTAACCCCTATGTTTATATTAAGCTTTTGCCCTTTCTGCATATTAGCTTGAAAGTCTCCTAGTACACAGGAGGCAGTTACTTCTCTTGGTAGGCATGCATCATAGTAATCATAACCATAATTAGATGTTGAGAACACAAGTAACAAAAAGATTCCTGGACAACTGTGAAGTTATTAAAACGTTTAATACTTCTTTTAAGCAACCAATGCAAAAACACAACCTCCACAAGGGGCCACTCCATGTACCACGTGTTTCCACCATATTAATAACCAAAACTGGCATGTGTTGGAAGAAAACACGTCACTCCAATTACTAATGGTAAGCTTTGAAACAAGTTTTAAACCATTAACAAGTCCTTAAATTCCTTAATAGCAGGGAAAACTTTTTCCATGTAAATATTGTTTACAGCCCCCATAGTTTAATATTTTGCCCTATAAGTCTACTCAAATGGCAAAAAAAAAAAATAGATGCTTATGGATTTAATGGTAGTGATTACATACATCAAACCATATGACAAAAGAATTGGGAAAAAAAAATCCTATTCCAAACAAGCAGGAAAACCTTAATTTAAGAGCAAAAAGTATAAACAATGGATCACATGCCTAACCACTCTCTGGCATACTTATTATCTGCCATCCCTTCTCCACAGGTAAATGCTATTTCTAGAACTCTCAATGATGATTTCCAAAGCCTGCTTGCCATGAACTCCCATGATACAACCCAACATACACACCGTTTTCATGGAGACAAAGCTGCTCTATTTCCCTAGACTATAAACTTACTAAAATGGTGAGAACATACAATCCCAGGAAGTCAGGATTACTAAAACACACCAATGTAGCATGGGTCTGATTTAATAAAAATGAAAATGAACCACACTTGGAAAGCCAAAAAGTCACTCACTGTATTTCCAACGTGCAAGCAGGATATTCACTACAATTTGTTTTAAGTAGATGAAAACATCACCAGGGCTTTATATTTTCCAATCTGATAAAGGAGTCTTGGGGGGGGGGGGGATGATTACTTAATTACGGGAGGGGAGGGGGGAACCATTTATACTAAAAATAACCCACCAATTCACCACCATATTTTATTAACAAGCTTGTTTAGATCAACACAAGGTGCTTGTTTGGAAAACAAGAAAGCCAGTAGTAAACCTCCCTAAAACAACTGCAAATCACATAGGTACTAAAACTCCTCACCTTGGAACCTAGCCTGCACAGTCCAAGGTTTTAAGTAAACTCCAGACACTGAGAAAATCTAGTTTTTAACTAGGTTCCAACCCTTGTCATTTATGATCACCAAATTATTTTAGAGAATGTTATTAGATAACCGAACAAGAGCATTTTTAAAAAGCCATTACAACCCAAATTTTATACATTAAACACACCATTTTTACAACCTAAATTTAACCTCGATTGCCACTGCAAAGTGATGCCTGTTTCAGCAAATTAGGAACTTCCAAAAATACTGAACATGTTAACACATGCATGGCTTCCCCTCGAGCTGCCATTTAAGATTAATATTTCACTTAAATAAAAGTATGTTTCTGCTCAAAAATGACATCGGTTGCAAAAAGGAAGTTACCCAGAAACCACCCTCACAACGTGGCCTTTACACTGTCAGAAAATGTGACTCTGTGCCACCCAAAACTTACCAGGAAGCTGGCAATAACTTTGCCAATTCTACACTTCTGAACCCAACTTCAAAGAGACTCTATCAAATGCCTCCTTAGAACGATAAAAAGCACTAAGTTACAAATAAACATGTCCTGAAGTGCGGCCCCGCGCCCCTCCCCCGCCGGCGCCCCCGCCCGGTTCCCGCGGCCCCAACAGCCGCCCGCAACCCCCAGCACGCCGGCCAGGGTCGCCGCGCCTGGGTCGGGGACGCGCCCAAGTAGGGGAGCAGGTTTCCATTGCCGCCAGAGGTTTAACAAAATAACATGCACCGAAAAGATCTCTCTCCTCTGCTAAAAATAGGCTATAAAGGAGTCGGCCTCATGATGGCTCCTTGATTCAATTTGCTGCAAATTCTTTCCTGAAAGCTTCCCCCCACATCCACACACAAAAAGGGGGTGTACATGCACGAAGGGTGGAAGAGGGGGAGAAGGCCAAGGTGCACATTTTCGGGGACAACAACATAATAAGGGTAAGGATCCCCCAGGACCAGGAAAGGGTAGGGGCTGGGCAGGCACGTGAGCATTTCAAAGAAGCCTGAGAAGAAAAAGGGGGATGGGGCACCCTAAATGCCTACCCTTCTTTCCCCTCCCCCACCCAAACCCCAGTTCCCCAAAGGGCCAAGTTGAAAAATGCATGTTCCACTTGCGCCCATCCCCCCGCGGCCCAGCGCCCCCGGCCGCCTCCGCCCGCGCCCCCCGCCCCGGCCCGCTACCGCCCCCACCCCAGGGTCCGGCCCCCGGCGCTTACCTGGAAACGGTGGCCTCCGACGCCGCTCCCCCCTCCCGGGAATGGAGGCACAAGGAAATTCCCCTCCTCGCCGCCGCCGCCGCCGCCTCCAACCACCCCCAAAATAACCCCTCCGGGGGGTGAGAGGCAATTATAACCCCGGCGAGCGGAGGGCGCGGGGGATGGGCGCAGGGCGGGCGGGGGCGGGGAGCGCCGCGCGGGTCCCCAGGTGGCGAGCGGAGGTGCTCCCGCCGCGGGGGGAGGGGCGGGGGCGCACGCGGCCGGCGGCGGGGGGAGGCGGCGCGCGGGGGAAGGGCGCGAGCGGGCAGAGGAATTGAGGCAGAAGGTAAAAGCTGTTACTAAGGGAAAGAGCCAAACGGTTCGGAGCAGCCAACGGCTCAGACACTCAACACTGGGGAGAGAGGAATGGGGACCAGCCAGGCACAAATGAGCTCGCGAGGCCCGCGGCAGCGGCGGCCGCGCAGCAAAACAAACCCGAGCGGCCTGCGCCGGGCGGGCGCGCGGGGGAGGGGCCGGCGGGGGAGGGGCGCCGCGGATGCGGGGAGGCGGTGGCGCGGCGGAGGGGCCTCCTCGGCCTCGCTCCTCTCGCTCCCTCCCGCCGCGGCGGCGCTGGGGGCTGGGCGTGTGCGGCGCAGTCTTTTAAAAATGAAGAAAGACCCGCGGGCGCTCGGAGGCGTCTCTGGGGCACTGACCGCCCCGCCCCCACCGCCGGTGCTGCGGGTGGCTTGAGTGGGTGTTGGCCGCGCGGCCCGAGGCCCAGTGGGGGCGGGGAGTCCCGCGCCGCAGCCAGTGTGGCAACGCGGGTTAACTTGGCTGGGGAGGTCGCCCGCGCGTTGGGGAGCGGCCAGTCCCCGCCGGCACCCGGGCTACGCAGCTGAGCACGCACACGCGGTGGGCAAGTGCCGGGAACGCGGCGCAGGCATCATATGGACGTTTGTTTGTGAAAAGATGTGCACACACCTTTGTGTGCATAAATACATATGTTTGTCGGAAGCGTACTTGCAAAGGTGCTTTATCTGTAATAAGCAATTTTCAAAATGTAATCCAGAGCACCGGATCTGTAGAGAAAACACACGCACACAAGAAAAGGTTTTTGATACTAAACACAAAGCTGTAATTGAAGTGTTTATGCCCAAATGTACTGTGAATCAAACATATGGTGGTATTTATCGTCTGGTGGGTCTGTTTGAAAGGTTTGGTCGATCAGTTCTCATTTCACAAAAATAATGTAACTGATTTCTAAATACTTCTACGGAAGCATCGGCAGTAGAAGTTTATCCACTTTGTGTACTTTTTGCATGTGTGTAGCATATCAAGGCAGTTTATAAAGTATAACTTAGATGAGTGATGATATGACAATATGATTGAGGAAGAGAGTGCAGCTGGTAGTTTTTAAAAAGAGGCACCTCGCAGTTTCTAAGACAAATATGCTAATCTTTCAAAAGCCTTCAGAAGGCAAGGGTCGGGGTCTTTTTAAACCTTTGTATTAGCCTAAAACAAAATCACATACCCTTTTAAGGTATGACTTGAAAGAAACCTGTTTGTTTTCAGTTAGTACTGTATTCAAAGTAAAATAACATTTTTTGCAGCCTTTTTAGGTGAGGGGTTCTGTTTTCATAGTTCTATCACAATATTTGAAAATAAGTATAGTTGTTATTTTAAAGCCATAGTCTATAAATATCAAAGACCTAAATTTTCACCCCTCCCCCCCAAAAAAAGTTCCTTGGAAGTAACTTTTATGCATCCGGACTCACAGTGGCCTAATAAGTTCCATGATTAGACAGGTGCTTTTTTAGTCAAGGTCAAAGGCTCTTTCCCCTGATTAGCCCTTGCTTGGAAGAGAAGAGGAGCAGCCAAAGACTCTCCTGACCGTAGTCAGGGGTTAGGAGTAGGAAAACCATCAAAGGAAAGGGAGTGGGATTGGAAGCTCCCTCCCAAACACCATAAAAAGAGTTCAAAGAATTTAGGTGGATTGTCCTTAGAGCTATTTTTCGTATATGAAAGAGGGAATGTTAGATTAAACAATGTCACCTGATGGGAATTTAGATAACTGCAGGTTTCCAAAACACTGTGTTAAGTGTACAAGGAAACAGCAAGTAAAGAAAGCAAGTTTTGCATTTCAGTAACTTTTTAAAGCCAAGGCTTATTTACTGCAGAACTAGCACCTTTGCAAGACTACTTCAGAAACAATGAGAATATAGTAGGTTCCTATTTTAATTTTTTTAAAGAGTTGATTAATGACATGTAGGTTACTAAATATAATCCTCTCTTCAGTAAGTGAACTATCTCAGTACAATTAGGGTTCATTATCTGAGCCACCCAATGGAACAAATCTATTGGCCTAGATTGTTTCTTGAAGTTTCACATTTTTCCACCATGCATGCATCTTCTCCCCGCAGCAGCTTCTATAAGTTTAAACCAGTAAATGTGGACTTTCCAACTACACGATTCTTAATAGGGCCATCTTCAAACCGGGGTAACCCCATTATTCTCCCTCAAAATGACCTCTATCTCTCCCTCCACAAGTTTGGGCCCACTCTCCTTCAGGTTCATAGGGTGGAGGACTTTCAGCCTGAAGTTCTCATACCCTACACCAAGCTTCTTCCTTTCCTAACAGAAGTTATCACAATGGTGGTAATAACGTGTTTGAATGCAGTTTTTAATGAAAATGTATTTTGATCACTTTTATTTCTATATTCTGGAACCTATCTGAAATGACAGTGTGGCTCCAACATGAAGTCCCAGATAAATGAGCCACTATGTAAAGGTGGCATGTATCGCCACCCCACCCTTCACTCACCCTCACATATCCAGTATGCAAGATGAGAGGCCTCACCAAAATTCAAACAATAATTAGGCATAAGAGTGAGGTACAGACAAAGAAGTAACTATTGTAACTAATTTTCAGTGCTTTGTCCTAATCAAAAATCTTTGAATATAAGTGTTAATATGTTTCTAGAAAGGAGAAATTACTCTGTTACTAAGAAATTCTCAAGCAAAGAGGCACATTATTAAGAAAGTTCTTTTAAACTTTCTAGCTAATTACTCAACAAAGAGAAACCTCTTACCAGTAACTGTTACCAGAAGTTACATATATATTATAAAATGACTAAACGAATCTTGACTTGTTTTATTTCAGTAATATTACACCCAGGGGTGTGGTATGGCAAGATAGCCTACACCTTTGCAATTTTCATCACTCAGGAAATACAACATTTTAAAGTTAAGGTGTCTTAATCCCAGGTCCACAGGACCTCATTCCTATGTATATTTTTAAAGCTACTGTGATAATTTAAGTTGTTTGCATTAGCTGATCTATGTGATTAAGGTGTTCAAAACAAACTTAATAGCATGAAAAAGATATTTGATACCAAAAATATTACCCTGACACTGTAACTCTATATATTTTTACTCACCCAGAAACTCGGTGGCTTTATGTCTGCAGCATTTACCCCCAAGCGCCTTGCTGATACTCTGTAATATGTCTGTTTCACTTTGACTCAGCTTGTACAATTCTTTGTCTGTGGTTCTTTCAGCAATCTGCTTTTGCCATCCGGGCTGATGCACATCTTGGCCACACATCTCAAGATCTCAGCATACAGGCTCCTTTTCTCCACCTGTACTTAGCATGCAACTTGTGACCTTTCCCCATCAGTGTGAACCTTGTCACAGTTTTCCATGACTCTGTGACCCGATTTCATTACAACCATGAACTTTACTTGGGAGTCTTCATTTAAATTACAAAAGAAACACACAACTATCTTACAAGTATTTATGCTTTTCAGATAATGGAAATAGCAGGTTGTATCCTGCCTTCGTGATTCAATCAGAACAGAAAACCAGCCACACACACAGCATATTGCTATACAAATCACTCACTTATACTGACCAGCCATTTGCTTCCTCAGAGCAGCACTCAAGGCTTTGCATTTTATTGATGGTTTTGCCATTAATTCATTCAACAAACAGTTACTGAGTACTTACTTTGCCAGGCACTGTTCAAGAAGCTGTTTCCAGTGAACCAAACAGAGCTTCCGCTGTTATGGAATTTATATTCCAGTCCCAGTTCAGGTAGGGGTTGGGAGGGCAATCAGACTGTCAAAATATGCATGTCTGTATTAGACTATAACAAAAGCAATATGAAAATCGCTTACACAAGATAGAAGTCTATTCTCTTATGTGGTCATTCAAATGTAAATATTCCAGAGCTGATAAGGTATTAAGGACCCAGATATCTCTAGTGTCTCAACACCCATCTTTTATCAGGTGGTCTAAGATGGCTTTTCTAGCTCCTGGCATTGCATTCAGATTCCAGCCACTGGGCTAAAAAGGAGAAGAAATTGAGGGCTCTGTCTTCTCTTTCAGAACTTGTCTAGGCATTTGTTCTCATAACTCCCACTCATACTCCATTAGCCAAAACTTGGGCACATGAGCACACCTAGCTGCTAGCTAGTCAGGTAAATGACAGGTACCAAGCTTACATAAAATAAGGTGGGGCAGGGGGTTTGAGAATGTATGTTATTTTAGATACGGTGTTTAGAAAAGGCTGCTCAGTTAAGGTAACATGAGAGCAGAAAACTAAATGAAGCGAATGGGTGAGTATGCAAATATCAGAAGGAACACTCCTAGCGCAGGAAATATCAAGCACAAAGGAACATAGATAAAAGCAAGTATGCTATATTCTAGGAATAAAAACGATGCCAGTTGATTGGCATGAAGTAAGCAAAGGAGAGGCAAGAGAGCTAGGGGCCAAATGTGAAAAGCCTCTTTCTTTTGAGATGGAAAGCCTTTGGAAGGTTTTGAAAGCAGAGAAGTGACTTGATCTGACTTCTGTTTTAAAATGACTACAATGCAAAGGACCGAATGCAATAGTGCATTAGCGCAAGGGGGATGACTAGTCAGGAAATAGTGCAGAAAACCCAAGGAAAGGATGGTAGTATGGGTGATGCTGGCAGAAGCTGGCCAGAACAAGCTAAACTCTATGCATTTTAAACAATGATTCCAAGATTTTATACCCAACAAGTGGAAGAATGGAGTTGCCATTTATGGATATGAGAAAGGCTGGGAGAGGAGAAAGTTTGCGAGCACAAAATCAAGAGTTTTATTTTAGAATTTGATATACCTATTAGATGTCTCATAAAGATATCTAATGAGCAGCTAGATATATAAATCTGGTGTTCAGAAGAGGTATTGGAGCTGGAGATATAATTTTGGGACTTGTCAGTAATCATATTTGAAATCATAGGTCTAGATACAATTGACTGGAGAGTGGGTAAATTGACTAGGAAATAAAATATTTTCTTTTATTACCAGTGTTCCTCTGCTCTTGATGTTGTCAGAAGCCTAAAGCATATTTATTTTATCATAGGTGAACATAAGGTGGCATGCTGTCTGTGTAAAAACACTGATGAAAACCATACACGATATTAATTGCTACCATTTATTGAGCATGTAACTAAGCACTTTTATGTTTGTTGTCTCTAATTTTTTCAACGACCTGAAGAGGTAAATAATTTTATCTTAGTTCGATACATGAGGAAACTAAAGTAATGAAACCAAATAGCTTGTCTAAAGTCACACTGTACATGGCAAAATGAGGATTGAACTCAAGGCTGTCTGCAATATCTACTTTTCCACAAAGTGAAACTAAGCAGGTCAAGGCAGGAAAGTGCAAGTGTTTGCTGAAAAATCCTTCACTGAATGAGGAGAACAGAGAAATGCAAAGTGGAAAAAATGAAAAACTGCTTGAGGGGAGGAACCGCATCTTAATTATATTTATATGAGCCACATTTCCTACGTTAGAATCTCAAAAAATGTTTATTTAATGCAAGCATGGTCATAATCAGTTGGATTCACTGTTGAACTTTTTGATGCTATTAGTATATCTACTGATTATACAAGGAAGACCTTTGTCCCATTCCCTATCTCGAACCACTACCTCCCCTGCCATCATAGGGCAATTGGGGTATGTTCTTGAAGACAAGTTTTGTGGGTGAAGAAGACAGCATTAATTCAGTTTCATTCATTACGAATTTAAAAACCTAGTTTTATTTTAAGCTTCAATTTTCAAGTTCCAAATCTAACTCTCCCTTTTAAGGGAATGTTTATAATCTGGTTAAATTCCCTTGAATTATTAAACTCATTTATACATTTAATATATTCAATCTTTTTAAAATAGTTCAGTTACCCAACAAAAGAATCACAAGTAGTTAAATAATGTTCATAAATGTGATAAGCTAATTATAAAATATGATGAATCTTAAGTTCTCTCGAACGTTATAAAATGTTTACAGATTTAATAAAATTCTCATACCTTTTCAACTGAAATCACAAATCTGAATCAATTACAGCTCTCATTTAGATATTTTAAATTGGCATCAAGGATAACCTGTTAGATTTTCTAAAATATTAAATTATCTTGAGGACACTAAAGTAAACATTACAAATGTTTAAAATACCAAATACAAATATGCACAAATTATTTCTAAATGTGAAATTAAAGTAATAGTATTATGAGTTCACCTTTTTACTTAACTTTATGCTTTCTTAAGGCTAAAAGAAACTTATACTTTAAATAAACAATTCTACTGGCCTAGGCAAGTTGGGATGCCTTTCCAGTGAGTTGATGCCTTATTGCCTCTGAGAGGTTCTGGCTGGAGATGGAGATATCAGGGTAGTATTTCTCACAGCTGATGAGATATGATGAAACCACCCTTAATGCCAGCCAATGGAAACCCCAAGTTCCTGCCTTCACATGGGTGATCTTGCCATAGTTAATGTCCACAGATTCTGGCTGCACCTATGTCTTCCAGATTATTTTAATTTGCACCCCTATTTGCTGTATTGCTGACATACATAGCTGGATTTAATCAACTTATATTCTACTCCATTTTACTCTGAATTATTTTCACTTTTTTCTTCTCTGATGGGGTTACAATTTTTATAGAAATTAACTGCACGTTCTTGTGTCTGTGGCTGGCCCTACAATTTCACACACACACACACACACACACACACACACACCCTATTACACCCAAGCACTGCTTAACGGTGGGATTCATTCTGAGAAATGCATCCGTCAGGCAATTTTGTCATTGTGCAAACATCATAGCATACACTTACACAAACCTAAATAGTATAGCTACTACACACCTAGGTGATATGGTATAGCCTATTACTCCTAGACTACAAGCCTATACAGCATGTTACTGTACTGAATACTATAGGCAGTGGTAACACAATGGTATTTGTGTATCTAAACATATCTAGACATTGAAGGCCTAGGACATTACTTTATAGACTATAAACACTGTACACTTAGGCTACACTAAATTTGTAGAACACTAGATTAAATAAAGCACAAGAGAAAATGATGCAACCAAGAGTACACAGTAAACACGAGATGTATGAGGCTGCTGCCATTGTAACATGGCATACTATTTTACAGCAAACATTTTTAAAAAATAACTACAAAAAGTTCACTCCAAATAATGATAAAAATGATAGTATATACTGAATGCATAAACCAGTAACAGTCACTTATGATTATTATCAAGTAATATGCGCTGTACGTATTGTGTGTGCTATACCGTCATTTAACTAGCAGCACGGCAGGTTGTTGACACTGGCACCACCACAAACACTTGAGTAATGCACTGCGCTGTGACTTTTACGACAGCTATGACATCAGGAGGTGTTAGGGATTTTTCAGCGCCATTTGAATCTTACGGGACCACCATTTTCTATGTGGTTTCTCGTTAATGGAAATGGCCTTATGAGGTGCATAACTGTATAGACCCTGGAAAGTAAGCTGACTTCACTTTATGAGAATACCCCAAACGTCTGTGGTAGGTAATGGCACTTTCTTTCTTTCTTTTCTTCCCTTCCTTCCTTTCTTCCTCCCTCCCTCCCTCCCCCCACCCACCTCTCTCTCTCTCTCTCTCTCTCTCTTTCTCTTTCTTTTTTTCTTTCTTTCTTTTTCTTTCTCTCTCTCTCTCTCCTTTCTTTTTCTTTCTCTCTCTCTCTCTCTCTCTCCTTTCTTTTTCTTTCTCTCTCTCCTTTCTTTCTCTCTCTCTCTCTCTCTCTCTCTCTCTCTCTCTCTCTCTCTCTCCTTTCTTTTTACAACTACTATGTCAAGATTTCTCAAACTGTGTTCTACTTGTCATGTGCACGTACCCTGTGCTTCTGGGATTAAAAATTTCCAACATTAAAGAAGTTTGGGAAATCTCACATGTTAAATCCACCTTATAGACATTTGCAATGTTTATTAGCATATTAAAGACTAAGAAACCTTGCAGTATGAAAGTCTTATAAACCCATTGTACCCTTTTTTTAAAGACTTTCAGAAATTTTACAAAGCTCTTTGGTAAATTGTGTTTGTATTTGGTAAAACGTTTCCTACCCCCACTCCCCGCTTTTATTTTTTTTTGGAGATTAAAGTTTAGATAGCCGACCAATGGGCTTCCTAAAATTTCCCTTTCCCTAAACTTATCTCACCCAGCCACATACACTGCTGAGCAGTTGTAGCCCTTCCCGCAGGGGAAACTTCTCACCCAGGAACAAAGGGCATTTGTGTCCTGAGGCAAGTCCCTCCAAAAAAAAAAAAAAAGAGGGGAAGTCGCTTAGCACCTTGTGCTCACTCACTTCCTTCCCACAATCTTGTAAGTCACTTGTATTTTGAGGTTAAGGGGCCCTACAGAGACTACAGCAATAAGCTGAATAAGTGAAGGCCTGGGCTAAGACCAGCCGATGACAGACACAGTTTAACCTCAGAACATCAAATGGTAGTAAAAGCTATCACTTTATTGAGTATTTACCATGTGTTAGGCCTTGCTCAAAATAGTTTTATGCAGATTAACTAATTTAATTCTCACCACAGCCGGATGAGGGAGGAACTATTATTATCCCCTGTCCACAGATGAGGAAACCAAATCACAGGCTGATTAAGTGACTTGCCTGAGGTTCCCTAGCTTGCAAACTGGGTTTTCATCTAGGTGGGTGAGTTCATGCCCTTAACCACAACTCCATATAGAAAAAAAGATCCAGGCCTGTGTGTGTGTGTGTAGGAAGGGGGTTTGGGGGGTGGGCTGCTGAAGGGCTAGCAGCCAGAGAGCATTGGCACTTGAGTCACAAGCTGAGCCCAGAGAACTGGGAAGACACTTTCCTTCAGACCACAGGTGTCATAATCAAAGGGAGTCCCAAAGAGCAGACCTCTCCACTGCTCTTGCAGAGGATACACTAGACCCTGGGTCTCCAGAAGCTCCTGGCAGTAGGAATCCTTGCCCTGAGGTACCCACCGGCTGAGGAGGGGCAGCTCCATTCCATAGCCCTTAGTGGAAGCCAGGGGAGGGAGCTTTGGGGGAAAAGGAGAGAGAAGGGAACCACAGTCATCTCTCCAGGTGGGAAAAGGCAGCCAGGTCAAGGAGTTTGACTTTGGGAAGGAGGATTAGCTGTAATTGTGGAGTAAATAAACCTGGAGCTGAGGGCTGGGCCCAGACTTCTTTATACTGAGGAGTCAAAGTGGAATTTAAGGAGTGGAGGTAAGAAAGGGAGATGGGAGCACTCTGAAGCTGGGTGGGCAAACTTGTATAGTAAAGGTTAGATAGTAACTGTTTTAGTTATTTAGGCTTTGCAGGCCATAGCTGTCTTCATTGTTATTATTTCCTCTAATCCTTTAAAAATGAGTAAGCCATTTGAAGCCCCAGGCTATGCTGAATTTGGTTTGTGGGTTACAGTTTGCCAACTTCTGCTCTAAAGAAATCATCTGTAAACCTTACCATCTTACCTGAATCTCACCCTGCCCTCCTCTCCAGTTATTTGGCTGTTTAACTTGAAATGGCATTAAGTTCTGATTCTGGTGATGCTTTGTGAATCTGAGGTATGTTCCGTGGAGCTACTACAGGACTAACTCTGTTTGGCAACCCGAAGGTTTTCTCTGGGGATTTTTATGCCATGCACAGCTGCACATATGAGCAACTCTGCAAGAATTATGTTTCATGCCACATTCCATTTGGGAACTGATGCCCAAGACAATATTGTAGAGCAGTGAAACTCAGTATTACTCTATTTCAGGGAAAATGGAGTAGCAACCTTTCCCTCTCGGTACCTAAAAATGGAATGTTGAAGTGTATTTGGGAAGAGCCTACCCTACCCTCGGCAAGAAGAAATTTTACCTGTTAGTAAACCTTCTCTGTTCTAATATCTTCTTTAGAAAGACATTTATGCAATAAGGAAGCTCAGCTGTAAAAACAAGCAAACTTTATATATTTTGTTATTAGACAGCTAATTGTCCTACCAACTGCCCTAAACTATCTGTCTCAGAACTAGACACAAAAGAGTTTTCTTTTCCCTCCTTTAACTTGAACTGCTAATCGTTATAATCACTAAAACTATTCTTAAATATACAAAGGCATAGTTTGAAGGAGCAAGGGTGAGGGATAAACTCATAAATACTTTTTTTTTTAACCTAAGAATTGAAAGGAAGCCATGGCTTCCAAATAATTATTAGAACTTTCCAATACATTTAACATGAATTAATATGTCAGGGAGACAACTTATAATAGAATACAGGGGAAGGTTATTGGTACAGGACAAAGGACAGAAAAGGTTTCAATAAGAACATGAAGTTTGGGAAGGAAAAAAATAACAAGCGGGAGGGGCCAAGACAAATGCCAAGTTGGGAAGCTTTGGTCCACCATGGCTTAGAGGCCTGAAAGGGGCCACTGGTTGGGGCAGAAAGGTCTTGGAGACACTTTCATCTATTCCACAAACCTTGCCTCATCTGTGTTTATAGGCCACTCTAAGAAGCACCTGCTGAACTCATTGCATTGCCCTAGAGCAGCCCATTGAGATTGCCCTGAAAAAGCCTTCTGTGTTGACCCAAGGCATGCCAACAAGACTACATATTAACTGAGAAAACAGTAATAAGAGAATTGCCCCATAATACAATTGAGGAACACATTCTGTGGAGGTGTAAAATTACAAACAATTATCTACTTGGAGTAGTCTAGGTAAATTAATATTTGGAAGCTTGAAATAGATTTTATCCTAAAACTCTCTTTAAATCCTATGAATTGATTAATTACTATATATATTCATAATTAGAGCAAACAGCAATATTCTTTCCCACTTTCCTCCAAATATTCACACTTCTAATGTCCATACTTCTCTGAAGCCCCTGTGTGTGTGCCCCTCTGCCCTCTGTTGCAACCACAATGAGCTTCTGCTAGTTTTTCACATGTGCCTGCTCCCTCCCACCACAGAGCCTTTTCCACTGGAGTAGCCCCTACCTGGACACCCTTCTCTCCCCATGCCAACATCTACACCCTCCCACTCTCTGCACTTTCACTCCCAGGTCTCAGTTCAGGCATCACATCCTTAAGAAGACTTTCCTGACCCCTGGACAAGACCAAATCTCCCTATTACTCTTATAGTTTTTTTTTTTTTTTTTTTTTTTTTTTTTTTTTTTTTTTATAACAGCACTCTGTTCCTTCACAGTACTTATTCTGGTGGCCCTTTTGTTAGTTTTTGTCTGATTGTTTGATTTACAGTCTACCTCATCTACTAGACCATGGGCTTCTTGAATGGCAAAGATTATGTTTGTTTTATTTATTTATGTACAAGACATAGAATAAGCATTCAAGGTGAGCTGTCATTATTATATACATCTGAAACAGATTAATTTTTCATTTGGAGTCTTTTGGAATGCTTTCTAGAAGTTTACTTTACAAAATTGACCAAAGAAAAATTTAACCAATACATAAAAGTGATGCCAAAATACTCAATCTGATAAATTAATAGAAACATGAGAAACAAAGCTATTAGATAAGCATGGTATATTGTTCTGAATTGGTCAGTTTATTCATAGGGTAGTGTGTATTGGGGAAAGGGAATAGTTTTATAGCACAAGAAACAGATATTATGGAATTTTAAGATAAAATAATGTTTAAAGACCTTTTGAGCTGTGGGTAGAGCATTGGGGTAGATTTCCCTACCCCAGTTCCTCACCCCAGTCAGCTTAGTGGGACACAAATTCCACCATTAAGTGTAGCATAGCAGAAATGTTGAGAAGCACTTAAAATGCATTCTGAATATGGAAAAAAGGGTTCCTTTTCCTCTAATTTTTTAAAAATGATATTAGAATATTAGTAATAAGTAAGATAAATGCCCACGCCCTAGCAATTTCTTAAGCCTAAATCAGCATGTAGCAAAATATTGTTCCCTAAAGTGCATAATCTTAACTTTATATAATCTTCTTGATTTATAGAGGAAATATTTTATCTAGTAGAGTATTATAGAAATATTGGTATTATCATGAACAGATCAAGCTTGCATTTGGTAAACACCTTAAATGAGTTTCCTCAGCTAGATTTAATGTAAAATGAGTACATATATAAACAAAAGCATACAGAATGCCCACTGTAACCAAAAAGTTTAATAAATGGTATTTCATTATTTTTCATAACTATATGCCAAAGAAATTGGAAAATGCCAAGAAAACAAGAATGGTATTTAGAGCTCTAGTCAGCTTTGGCTTTGAATTCAAGTTTTGACCTAAAATTTCCTCAAAACTTGTTTTTAAAGACAATGCTGATATCTGGAACAGCCACCCCAATAAACACACATACACACAAAAGAGTGAGGGAGGAAGAGAAGAGTTTAGGGAGTAGATTAGGGATTCTTTTCTTATATGTGGAGATTATTTTCTTTAACTGTGGTCCTGTGATTCAGTATTCATAAAATAAATCATTTACAATTTGAGCAAAATAACATCAGGTTCCCGCAGAGCTATAGAAACTGACTTGTGAGAACTAATAAGAAATAGGGAATGGAACAAGTGTATGGAGCCTTTATTCTATTCCAAAGGGTTGACAGTCCTTAGAAGGCTTACAAACCACTATTTATGACTCATTCCCTTCCACCCACACTTTCTTTTCAAGCTCTCAATGCCACTTAGGGCTTCTTGTGTTATCCTAGGTTTTTAATTCCACTGCTTCCTACTGTCGTCCTGTTGACTTCTGTTTGTGAAGCCCCCAAGAAAGACTGGCTAAGACATGGCAGACCAGGGTGTTTTTCACCCAAACTGACCTAGATTCTTCCAAGTGACTAATTGCTTTGTTGTCAGTGAGGTACCGATTCTCTCTATGTGCTTTGTGCACCCTCCTCGTCACAGCTACCTAAGAGAAAGCTTCTAGATTGGTGCGGGCCTTGTTCTCTCTCCCCAAACAATCAGAGAACAACAGAATTTGTGAAACTTGTCTTGGTTGTTCCCTATCTGAATACTTCCTCATATCTATCCAGTGGCATCTAGTTGTATTTCCTTCAAAGCTTCCGGTAGGGAGGCCAAACCACCAACCTGCCTTCCTTCTGCCTACGTACTCTGATTACAGCACTCCTGTTGCCCTTCCACCAGCGTAGGACGTGGGCACAGGATGCATGGGAGCCCTGACCTGTATCTCAACCATTAAGCTAAAACTTACTTCTTAACTGGATTTTGCCAGCCCATTTTTCTGGAGGCACAGCACTGTTCATCTCTTCCAGAGCAGACATCCCAGCAGGCCTGTACTTCCTCACTTCAGTCTTTATTCTCCCTCCCTGTCCTCCCACTTCCTCTCCTAGGCTTTCACCAAATTTGTAGTTCCTCTGGGGATCAACTTTTATTTTTCAGCCCTGATTTATCCCTTGCCTGAGTCTGCTTTGGACTGAGAGGTTTCCAGTTTCCTACTAACCCTTCCTTCATTCACCTCCTGTCACTCTAGCTCTGCACCTTTCATAAGCCCTTTTACTTGTGTGTGTGTGTGCGCGTGCGCGCGTGTGCATGCACACATGTACACACTGCACACTGTACACACTGCAAAGGAAGTGTTCAGATCACTTTGTGGCATGGTGGTTAGGGTATGCACATTCCTTTTCTATTAACAGGAAATAACAATGATGTTCATGGAATAGTAATGGGAAATAGTAATGGCAGTTTTATCCTCATATACAGCTACAGGGACAGATGTAGCCAATGGCAGATTTGCCTTTCCCATCTCCACAACTTCCTGACTTCTACCCATCCAAAATCTCTTTAACACTGGGAAGTTTTACTAGTAAGTATGAATAATACCACTTCCTCTGAGCAGGAAAGGAACATAGTCTCTGCCCTTGTTCTTTCTCAAATGACTACCTTCTCCACCCACCCAGTCATTCCAAGGACTGGCTCCAGGGCTTTTTAGGGGGACCCTGCATTTACAATGCAACATTCTTAAATGCCATCTTCTTGAGAAGAATCTTCCCGCAGACACTAAGCCTTATTAGACACTAAAATGAGTTATGGAAGAAGTTTTAGACTCTCACTCCCTGGAGGTCTGTAAAAGCAGGATGGATTCTCCTCTGTCTGGGATGATTATGTGGGATACTGCTAGTAGGCCAGGGGATAGGCCAACTCACTATCAACAAATAATATTTATTAAACTCCTGGGTATTCATGATACTGTGCTAGATTCTATATATATATATTATATATGTATATAATATATATATATATATATATTAAAAGATACTTTAAGAGACACAGCCTTTACTCTCAAAGAAGTTTTTAACTGATGAAATAAAAGGTTCATATGAGGCACAAATATTATAAGAAATATCAATAGTGCTTTAAGTTTTCAAAGATTGCAGGTTTCTCATTTTCTTCTTTATATTCCTTAGTTTTGGTTTGGGACTAGGCAGAACAAGATTTGCAGTGAGCAAATTTCTAGCTCGTTTTCCAGGAGCTTGTGAATGATGCAAAACGTGAGCAGATATCAGAAAGATTAAGTGGGGCAGAAAGCACAAAGTGGCTTCAGTTTTATCATGCAGAAAGCAAGAGGCTGCTGAGTTTGACCTTAAAAGTTCCTTCACTTTCTAACACCCTGAGATTCTAGGTCAAGGAGTAATTAGGGTCAAGGGCAAGGAGTGAAGACTATAAGGAGGTGAGACAAGAGCAAATTATTGAATATTTTTTCCTATCAAAGCTATAACAGTATTGGCCAGGGGTCTATTCAAGGCCAGATTTTCGGGAGACAAGGTTTTATTCCTTGAGTGCCAGGAGGACCATATAAACACCCTCTGGCCGAGATGTACACATTTACGTGTAAGAGTAGGTCCATCCCACTCCCTCTAGCAAATCACCAACAATGTGGCCTTGTACTCTGCAGCCTCAGATTTTGCCGTTCAGAGTGTACAGCACCCAGGAGTGCCAAGGTGAGGTTACATTTATACATTCATTCCTATGCCCCCATAAGAAAATCTTTTTCTGAGTTACCTCCATTGTCCTCACTCATGAAAGAGACTCAGCCAGCACGCTAAGGTCCCTTGTGCCTCTTGGAGTGGACCAGTTAGAACTAGATAATTCCTCCACGGGAATGAGCCAGGACACAGGGCACACGGCCAGAGGGAGCAGGCTAGGGAGCATGCCATTTGAGCTGGCCCTACTAACAACATGGCAGCCTTATGGGTAATGAGAGGATAATGAAATATCCTCTATATGTATGTCTTTGCACAAAGCAAATAACTAATTAATTGTGCTTTGTTATTTTTTTTAATTTATCTTCATATAGACAGATGTGAATTAATCAGATTCCATCATTATTTACTTTTAAACGTAATCCTTTTTGCCACTAAAAGAAAAGCATGGACAACTTTCCCCTGAACTTTCAGGAAAGCTGGTGTTGTGCACATTAAAATTTTAATGTAAACTTCACATTCAGTTTATTGGGTATTTTCCAGTTCCAGGAATAGAGGAAATAGGGTGTGGCTAGTTATGTGACTCTCAATTCGGTGAAGTTCTTTGGCTAAAACTACCTCTTGTTGCTGGTATTTTAACCAAAGTCAATGAACCTCTGAAGACCTAATTCCTATACTACTCACTTCTGGTGACCTCACTGGTTTTATTATTTTTAACTAAAACATGGAAATTGAATTTACATAGGTAAATAAGTGTGTAGTGTAAATTTAATTTTCCAATAGTTCAGTCAGGGATTAACTGCTATAGAGAAGAAAGTGAGTGTTTACTTGCTTCATTCAAGTTGAAATTTTTATATATATATATATATAACTTATTTATATATAATTTTAATATATATGCGCCAAATATATAAACAAATATATATGTATATATACATATATATCTATGTATATATATACTAAAATTGATTGGTATATAATGGGCCAAGTCTTGAATTTTATTTATTCAATGATTTAATCTATTACATAATTCACTAAATGTTTAAAGTAAAACTCTTATGTTATAATTTTATCTACTTAACATTTAGGCTTCTAAACACGGTACACAACTAAGTTATTTTCAACATTAAAGAGTTGATCTATTTTTTTAAATATATATATCTTAGAATTATGCATTTCTTAGAATGCTAAGATCAATGCTAAGATAAATCTTTTTTATGCATTGTCATTAAGCAGTTGAATTTTAAGTGCTTATTTACAGAAGTTCCTGATAGTATAGGAGAATGATTTTAAACATAGAAGAAGAGTGGTAAGTTTTTCATTCAAGGAAAGAATTCTACCAGAGGTTTAGCAGATATTCCAATTTTAAAGATGGAACTAATTTTATTCCTTTGCAGTCAGTTGTTAAAAGCTGCTAGTTTTAGGTGCCAAATCCACGTAAATGAACTATTGGTTTTCTTGAATATCCATGGGAGAAGGTGGAAAAGAGCAAAGCTTCCTTTTGCCTCACTAGGCCTCTGGGATTAAGCTGATCTAATAAATGCAAGAGGAGTAGGGCTGGAGCTTGTTTCCGTACGAGCTGTGAGGCTTTGAGCAATTTATTTAACCAGTCTAAACATTTAGTCTCTCTGTTTGTTCATCGAGGATAATATCTACCTTGCGTAGGATTTGTAAATATTTTAAATATCATATGTAAATTATTAATCATATTGTTTTTCACAGTAGATGTTCAATAAATGGTGGCTGTGCATTTGAGTGCTCATCTCATTTTCCTCCCTAAGAATTATGACTCCTGGTACAAATTGTCCCATGTTGCTGGTCATCAATAAGTATTTGTTGAGTTGGACATTTCATTTTTGAAAGGCTTTCAAAATAATCTTTCCTTTATAGTTTTAGGTCTTTGCATCTGAACTAAAATCATCTTCCTAAAATCTCATTTCCTGGGGTCTAGAAGCATCTTTGGTTATCACACAATCCAAAGTGACTTGGGCGCTTTCTCCTCAAACTCTACATTGATTTCACAACTAGTTTTTCTCTCTCTTTCTCTCTCATTTAGATTAGAATTAAATACAAAGTAGCAGTTCATCTAGATATTTTCTTTACCCTATGAGAGATGAAATTATCAGAAAAACAAGTTATTTATTTATCAGATGCTTTACCTTTAGACCTCCAACAGATGCCATGGTAGCTGAAGCCCCTTTGCTACTATACCTTGCTTGTGCCAATTTTTCAATTTATTGAGGGAATGTTTTCTCCCAAGTTTTATTTCAGATGCTGTTCCACCTATTATAAAACATATATCTTGTTAAGGCAAATTCATTTTGTCTTATCCTGGGCAAATATCCTATTATTAGGACAGCACAGGCATAAAGTATCAACTTTCTTTGTTCTAGTCCCTTCCTAGGTCTCTCAGATTCTGGGGATCGATAGCCTTGCACTCTTGCCTTCATGCATGCATGTGTATTTCTAAAGATGAGGGGTCTTGTCTTGTCTCAGTCTTGGGCTTACTCCACTTTTTCTTTGATTCAGTTCTGAATGTTTTTAGTTGCTAATAACAGAAAACCAACTTTTAAAATAACTTTTGAAAATAAAAATCTTCCACTTATCCTCCCCATCCTCTCCCCTTCCCCTTCTCTTCCTTCTCCTCCTCCTCCTCCTGCTTCTCTTTCTCCTTCTTCACAACAAGGAATCCAGATTCGCAATATTAGGATCATTGTCTTTCTTGGCTTGCCCTTTGTACTAGTTTCCTTCAGTCCTAAAATGGCTGTGTGTTTAGTGAGGCATCATACCTGGATTCCAGCCAGAAAAGCTTAAAAGAAAGCATAGTGTGGTACCAGTCACATCTTTTTTTAGAACAAGGAAACAAAAGTATTCCCAGAAGTCCGCAGGAAACCTCAATTTATGTTTAATTAACCAATATGTGTCACACAGACATGCCTAGCAGCAAGGGTACTTGGGAAAGTAAGTATTTAGTTTATTCAGATTCTATAGTGAAAATGGCCAGAAAGTTAAAATGATTCTTGGTGAGCCAACCAACAGCATCTGCCACAGCTTTCCAGTATAAACTGACATACCAGTTTTGCCAACATTATCCTCGATCTAGGCCATTGTTATTTATGGTTATTCTCAAAGCTAATGACAACCAGAAAGTGTTGTAGATAGTAAGACCTGATACCCACTGCCATGGGCTTTGCCAAGCTGTGTTTTTCAAACTTGCCAGATTGAAGAATCACTTAGAACACATATTAAGCAGAAGTACAGATTCTTTTGGTTGTCCCCAAAAGAGTTGAATTCAGTTGGTCTAGAGATAGAGTCAGAAATTTATATTTTTAAAAAATACACCAGTAGATTTTTCTTATCAAATAAACTTGAGGATTACTGGTTCAAAGGATAGCTCTGATTAGCTTTGCTCTGGTTTTAATTATTCAGATTCTTAGAACATTATCACAAACAGTTATATTAGCATTTTTTTTTTACCTTCAGATCCTGCTCTACCTATTCCCTTTCTATGTCCTCATGTTAAGTATTTCTCTCATACTGTTCTTCTCAAAGTGTTCTACTCTAATAAATTCCTTCTACCCCCTTCTCCTGCCCCCATGGCTTCATTACAAAGGCCTTTTTATCTCTTGCAAATCTGTCTCAATTCAGCCTTGACCCTACCCCTCCCTTTTATTGCCTAACTGTAGATTTTCCAATATAAGTCATTAGTCTTTTTCTCCCAAGTTTTACTTCATTACTTCACTTATATCAATTAGAGTCTTATTAAAAAAAAGTATCATCTTGCTATAGAAGTCATGTGATTTCTATAAAGGAAAAATTCTCAAGCTCTTATGTTTACATATAACCACATCTATTCTATACGACGCTTTTCAGAAGAGGAGAGTATTGTACGCATGAACAGTACACAAAGACGTGAGATAGACAATAAGAGGCATTGAACAGAATGAAGTTGCTGTGAGCTGAAGGGGTTAGACAAGGCCCTGAGTAGAAAGAAAATTTGCTCTGAGTCTTGAAAAGTAGGCTGAGTTTGGAAAGGCAATAAAAGGGGGAAAGGTAGAGAATTCTATGCAGGTTGGCATTGCACTATATTTTTTCCCTGCACTTTCCTTCTAACTCACTCTGTATTTTACCTCTTGTTTGCCTCTCCCTACAAGGATGTATGCTCCATGATATGGAGATTTTTGTCATTATTCTTGTTGTTTTAACTTTGAAATTCTCAGCAGGCCCTGGCATGGAGTAGCTACTCAACAAATATTTGTTGACTAAAGAACATGTGTGTGAATGAATGAATGAATGAATGAATAAATGGTATAGTCAGCCTGATAGAAACAGTGTTCCAGTGGGGTTTGAGTAGAAAATGCAGTTACCTATAACAATGCTGGATTTGAGATGAGAGTCTGGAGTTATTTAGGCAATGAGAAAGAGAGGGAACATGACAGAATTCCTTGGCTCATCTCTCCTCATATTTCCATATTTAGCATAAATACTCCAAAGAAGTTGGAAAAGAAGACAAAAATGCAGAAGCAAACCTGGATTCTTTCTTAGAAAAGGATGATTTGCTGGTTGGCTGGTTGGAGGCTGTGGTGTTGCTGTGGGCAGGCTCCTCACGACTGGCTAAGTGCTCCTCTGTGAGATGGCTCAGAGGCCCTGATCGAGCAGGTGGCGTGCTGCTGCTGCTTGACACTGGAATATTCTTAGGGACAAGATTCTCTTTTTGGACCTAGGAACTATATATTTCACATGTGCCCTTTTTTTTTTGTCTCCCTTCTCACCACTTTTATCCTAATCCATCACCTCACTTTTGGATTCCTAAGATTGTCTCTTAAGAGGCTTCCCTACTTCTTCAAGTCTCCATCATCTTCCTTTCTTTCCACTCCCATGTCACACAAAATTCTTTCCATTACATCCAGGAGAACTCCGTCCCAAATGACTGCTTTAATGATATAAGGTAACTGGTTAAGGACCACAATCGATCTCTAGTAAACATCCATTTAACCCATTCTGTCTTTAAGTCTAGCTTTCTCTCCCTTTCTTTCCCTCTCCAACTCTCTCCAACCAGTAATCAATTTTTTCTACACATATTCAATCTTCAATTCTAGTCAAACAGAGCTACTCATATTAATTTGGTAATACACAAATGGGCCAGATATTGTCTCTACATACCTGGCCCATTTTACGCTCATATCTCCCCTGTTTTGCAGGGGCTAGAAACCTAAGAACAACATTTCTCATATCTTGTTACTAGCAGGATTTCAGATAAAATTTGGACTCTGCTTATTAGTTATATTGGTGAGAGATTTGCAAGGCCCAAAAGAGAAGATAGCCATCCCTGGCTCTTTCTTCTGTTGACAGAGATGGGCAGCTTTTGTTATTTCACCCCCTCGGGGTCAAGACTGTGAAGTCAGCAGGGTTTCCAGTAACCTCCAGTCTCTAGGAGGAAGAAGCTCTTTGATGCTTTGTGCAAGGATATGCTCATACCATCCTGCTCACCAGAGAAGATAGGGAACAAATAATAAGAGTGGAAATAAGCTCTCATTAACACAATTTTATATTTCGACTTTCCCTTCATTTTAATTTTTGATTGTAAGAAATGTAAAACAGGAACTTAAGCAAGACACCAAAGTATTTTTACATAGTAAAAGCTGTTGACTATCAGACCAGGAGTTGTTGTTGTTGTTGTTTTAATGCTACCACTCACCTATGACTCAAGACAGTTGGCATTTCAGTAAGAATAAAAATATAAATGGGGCTTAAGCTATAATTATGTTGGATAATTAAATGCTTTTAAAATCATTTTAGGATAATGTATCTGTTCTCATTTGGTATTAGGATTCCTTCTAGATTTTGATTTTTAAGTCTTTTTTTCTGTTGGACATGTTGAAAATAAATTCTCCGAGTGTATCAATTTTCTTTCAACTTTGCTTGTCTTCTGTCAAAAAAAAAAAAAAAAAAAAAAGCTTTACATTTCATGTAGTTAAAAATCAGTCTTTTTCCTCTGTAGGTTTTGTAATGTGTCTTGCTTAAGATGGCTTCCATAGTCTAAGGCAATAATCTTACTCTCCTGCACGTTTGCAAATACTTTTATAGATTTTCTTTTTATAGTTAGCTCTTTAACCCATTAAGATATTTTGTTTGTTCATGGTGAGGTAATTTTCTTCATTTTGTATGTGTATATGACAAACTGTGTACAAATTCTCCAGCTCTTGAGCAGAAAGGAAATATGATAGTATCTTCTCCCTGCACCTTTTAAATTATGACTTTCCACTTCTTATTTCTCTCCTGCGCCTAAGGCAACACAGGTCAGCATGACACATTTCAATAGGCTTTTCTAAAGTTGTGAGCAATTCCAGTACCTACTACATACCCATTCCTTTCTCTCTATGGAAGACATTACTAGGGCTTGCCTATATTCAGTCCTCTCCTGGCTACACAGAAGACTACACTTATCAGATTTCATGTAGGTAGTTGGGGCCATGTACCTGACCCCATAGTTCTGACCAATAACTTCTGAGTAGAAGTGGCATGTCATTTACATTGTCACTTCAGGTTTAGGTGTAAAGCTCTGCTTGACCTTGCAGCTTCCTTTTTGAGCCCTACCTACATTGGGATGGTGAGGCCACATGAAAACAGCCTGTGTACTGAGACACTGTGTGGAAGATAGCTACCCTATTGACTTGCTCAACCAATGGTTGGCATGTTGTAAGTGAAAAATAAACTCTTAGATATTAAGCCACTGAGATATTTGGGCTTGTTTATTATGACATCCAAAGGCAAATGAGTTAAGAATGACACCATTTCCTATTCAACTTTGATTCTATTCTATTTTATTTTTTTAAAATTGACAGTTTGAAACTTTGGTACCTTGTAATTTGAAACAAATCATTTGTAAAGTACCTTGCAACTGATTTGAGAAACACTGATATTATTTATTTATGATTTAGGTATATTTATTTAATACATACCCAGAACTAGGGTGAATAAAATGAGAATATAAGAGATCCAGCCTCTCTCCTTGTGGAGCTTGGCAGTAATCCCACAGAGAAAGCTGTGCAAGGAATCATTAAGGGTGTGGTTCTAGAGTCAGATGTCCTAAATTTGAATCCTGGCTCTGCCTCTCACTAGCTGAGTACTTAGGCAAGTTAATTAACCTCTCAGTGCCTAATTTCCTCATCAATAAAAATAAGAGTCAATGAGTTAATGCATGTAAAGTATTTAGCACAGGGCTTGACAAATAATAAACACTCAACAAATATTATCATTATTGGGACCATGGCCTTGGAATATACCCAAGGTGCCTTTAGGGTATATAGAGCTATACTCTCAAAATATGGAGCCAACATCACCAATGACACCTCCAGCCCAGCATTTTGCCTCATGCCTCAGCTTGGTGAACTCATCATTAGAAAACTAACAGAAAAATCCTAAAGCAGTAAGAAGCAGAGGTTATGAAAAGTACTTTGTGCTGTCATCCCTCTATTTTTAATGTTTAATATTTAATGTTCCAGGGCATCTGACTTAACAAAAGATAATCTATTTTTAAATGACCTATAAAAGAGTGATAAGTCTAGTTTATGGACTTTGAAATTCTTAGCTTAAGAATATAAGAACTTTGTATGTTTAGCTTATGGATACATATTGCATATATAAACATATGCTTACAATTGTGTATATACACACACATTTATACACAGATATAGACACAAAATGAGACACTTTCTATAGAGGGTGTCATATTTGTTTTGAACCCTGCACTTAACATGTATCTGTTACTCAAGATCGCAGAACAAGTCAGTAGCAGGACAAGATTAGAATCATATAATCAGCAAATGCTCTTTCCATCACAACTCTGTCTTACAGAAGAAATAACCACCTTTGACTTACGAGAGCTGCAGTCAACAAGGAAAATAGTAATATATTACACATGCACACATTTGTTATTGCTAGATTATATAACCTTATCTTCAACGGAGGTTTCAATATTTTCTCTGTAAATACACACCACTTCCTTCGTATACTACTATAGTTAGGTTATTAATAAATATAGTAGAAGGCAAGGTCTTTGGTGAAACTGTAGATCTAATATTAACTCAATTACAGATTCTCATTTCTTTCCTCATATAAAAAACTGCTATACAGTTGTATCACAGCCCCTTCTAAACTGCGAGTCACCTCCCTAAGGGAAAGGGAAATTGATATTTATTGTGATACAAACATTTAAATGCTAGGAACTATAGAAGAGTCTTCACACAAACACACACCTTCAACCAATACACAAATACACACATTGTGCATAATTTTATTTCGGTTTTGTAGGACATACACACAAAGACCACAGAAAAGTATATCACGTTAAAAACCTGCAACCTTATTACCTTTACTCTTGTTTGGGTTCAACCTTGGTTCAACAGAATCACTGAACTGTAACATGGTGCCTCCAAAGCCATAACACTTCCAGATTTGTATGTGAGTGTGTTGTATGTCTATGTTGATTATTAACAATATGCGATTGTTGACAAGATATGTAAAAAATGATTAACAAGCTTTTGAAAAGATTCCTGTGATCTCACTGCCACTGAGTGAGAAAACTGTTCCCTGAGAAGGCCACTGTCAATGTTGTGATATATATTACTCAGATTTTTTTTTCTGTGTATGTATATATATTGAGAATATATTTCCATGTCTAAAGTATATAGCTACATTATTTTTGTTCAGGGCCATATATTTTCCTTGTACTATAATTACATACTATAATTTATGTATCCAATATTCTATCATTGGTCAATTAAATTGTTTCCAACTTTCCACTATGATAATTAAAAATTTTTTAAAAATTTTTTAGTTATAGTTGACATACAACAATATATTAGTTCCAGATATACAACATGGTGATTATACATTTACATAACTTATAAAGTGATCACCTTAATAAATCTAGTACTCATCTGACATTGTATATAGTTATTACAATGTTATTGACTATATTCCTTATATTATACAACCCATGACTATTTTCTAACTACCAATTTATATTTATTAATCCCTTCCCTTTTCACTCACTCCTCAAACTGCTCCTATCTGGCAATCATCAAAATGTTCTCTGTATAAGTTTGTTTCTGTTTTGTTTGCTTGTTTATTTTGTTCTTTAGATTTCACAGGTAAATTAAATCAAATAGCGTTTGTCTTTTCCTGTCTGGTTTACTACACTGAGTTCAATACCCTCTAAGTCCATTCATGTTGTTGCAGATGGCAAGATTTCATCCTTATTTATGGCTGAGTAATATTCCATTGTATATATATACCACCTCTTCTTTACCCATTCATCCATTGATAGACATTCAGGTTGCCTCCCTATCTTGGCTATTATAAATAATGCTGCAATGAACATATAGATTCACATTTCCCTTCAAAGTAACATTTGGAGTTTGTTTGGATAAATACCCAGAAGTGGGATCATTGGGTCCTTCTTTGTCTCTTGTTATAGTCTTTGTTTTAAAGTCTATTTTGTCTGGTACAAGTATTGCTACCCCAGCTTTTGTTTGGTTTATTTTTTTCTCTCTTTTTACTTTCAGTCTGTGTGTGTCTTTCGATGTAAAGCAAATCTGTTGTAGGCAGCAAATATAAGGGTCTTATATTCTTATCCTTTCAGACACCCTATTTTTTGATCATAGTATTTAATCCATTAAAGTAATTGTTGTAGTTATTGCCATTTAATTATTCACATTTTTGATCATTTTTTTTTCTTCTTAAATAAGTCTCTCTAACATTTCTTGTATACTGGTTTAGTGGTGATGAACTTCAGCTTTTTCTTGTCTGGAAAGTTCTTTGTCCTTTGATTGATAGCTTTGCTGAGTAGAGTAATCTTGGTCATCACTTTAAATAGTTCTTGCCAATCCCTTCTGGGTTGCAAAGTTTCTGTTGAGTAATCAGCTGATAGTCTTATGAGACTTCCCTTACAGGTAACTAACTGCTTTTCTCTTGCTGCTTTTAAGATTCTCTCTTTGTCTTTAACCTTTGGCATTTTAATTATGATGTGTCCTGTTGTGAGCCTCTTTGGGTTCATCTTGTTTGGGACTCTGCATTTCATGGGCTTGTATGTCTATTTCTTTCGCCAGGTTAGGCAAGTTTTCCATCATTATTTCTTCAAATAGGTTTTCAATTTCTTGCTTTCTCTTCTCCTTCTGGTACCTCTATGATGCAAATGTTGGCATGCTTGATGTTGTCCCAGAGGCCCCTTAACCTATCCTCATTTTTTTGGATTATTTTTTTCTTGTCTCTGTCCTGATTGTTTTCTCTTACTTTACCTTCTAAATTGCTAATTTGATCCCCTGGTTCATCTAATCTCCTGTTGATTCCCTATAATGTATTCTTCATTTCATTTATTATATTCTTCATTTCTGACTGGTTATTTTTTATATTTTCTATCTCCATTTTTATGTTTTCTATTTCTTTGTTAAAGTTCTCATTGAGTTCATCTACTCTTCCCCTGAGCTCATTGAGCATTCTTATAACTAGATTTTTGAACCCTGCATCTAGTAGATTGCTTGTCTCCATTTTGTTTCATTCTTTTTCTACAGCTTTCTTCTGTTCTTTACTTTGGGACATGCTTCTTTGTCTCTCATTTTGGCTGTCTCTCTGGGTTTGATTCTACATATTAGGTGGGGCTGCTATGTCTCCCAGTCTTAGTGGAGTGCCTTACATAATAGGTGTCCTGAGGGTCCCAGTAGCACAGTCTTCCCTCATCACCTGAGCTGGGTGTTCTAGGTATGTCCGTATATAGTTTATGTGTGCCCTCCTGTTAAGTTGAACTTTGGTTGCTGTTTGCTGGCTAATGGGAGGAATTGACCCTTGTGTTGACTGACCGTGAGAACTGGCCAGTGAAGTGTTGATCTTGTGGAGCAAGATTCACTTTAGTGGAGCTTTAGTGTTTTCCTTGGATGCAGCCCTGGGTGATGCTCTGGCTCAGTCTGAAGCTGGCTATTGTGTGTGCCAGCCCCCAGGGCATCTGGAGGCCCTGCCACAGGCCAAGTTCTGCTGCAGCCTATGCCCTGCCTAGGGCCACCTGTCATAAACCACCAAATAATCTGCAGATGGCTGCCACTTATGCTGGGTTTCAAGGTACCTTGAGAGACCAAGCTGGGAATTGAGGCTGGCTGCCACTAGTGCTGGGCTTAGGGCTGCTCAGCAAGAGGTATGTGGCACGCTGAGGCCAGATGCTGTTTCTTTGGGTTTTGTGAACCTTTGAGAGAGTTTAGGAAAGTCTGTAGCATGAGTCAAGGCAGGCAAGCCATTTGTATGGTCAAGCCACTGACTGGATGAAGCTTGAGTGGGGCAGGGTCTCAGGGAATCACCAGGGCAAGGCGACCTGTGCTATCCAGGTTGATGGAGACCCAGACATGGCAGCCGCCTGCATCTGCATGCTCAACGAAGAAAATATGGCTTATGACAACTCTTCTATCTAAGAGAAAGCTGTTCCTCCAGCCATCCTCCTGAAGCCAGACAATTCATTTCCTTTCTGTATGTCCCTGGTGCCTCTAGAGCAGCGGCCCCAGTTCTAGAGCTTAGAGCAAATGAGTCTTTCAGCAAGTAAGTTCCTATGCGGGCTCTTTTAGGAAAACATCTGTGACTCCCACAGCCCTTTGTCTCACTCTGCCACAACCTCTGCTGGTTTTCACAACCAGAAGTTGTGGAGACTTTTCTTCCTGGCACTGGAACCCTGGGCTGGGATCCTGGTGTGGGGCTGGGACCCTTGCTCCTCTAGGGGAACCTTTGCCACTGAGATATTCTCCTGATATTTAACCGCCACACATGGGTGTGGTACCAGCCCTTTTATGTCTCTACCCTGCCTACCAGCCTCAAAGTACCTTCTTCTGTATATCGTTAGTTGTAGAACTTATGTTAAGCTAGACTTCAAGCAGTTCTCAATGATGGTTGTTCTGTAGTTTAGTTGTAAATGTGATGTGGTTGTGAGAGGAGGCAAGCACCTATTCCTCCATCTTTAATGGAAATCTTTCCACTATCATAATTAATACCAGTGGAATTGCTGATTCAAATTCTTCAGAACAGGTATCAGGACTATTCAAGGTAAAATGATGCAGTTAGGCCTTCTGTTCTCACTGTTCAGCCCATGGTCCCTTCACTCTTCTCTTTCTCAAGCACAGTAGCATTGAAGAAACATGGACATGGGAATCTATGGGATGTGGATTAAACCTCAGTTCTGGTTACTAATTAAAATAATTACTTGTCCATAGGACATATATAGTTGGATTTAACTCAACTCTGATTACTAAATAATTTTGTAAAAGCTATTTTCAGATACTCTGTAGAAGGGGGGGTAGACTCTGCTAAAATAGAGGTATACTACGTCAGCTGATCATCTGAATTACCTGAGAAATTTAATATATAACTGGATTTTGACTTATAACTATTAAATATAGATTTCTAGGGTAATTTTCAAAAACTTCCCAAGTACTTCTGATACACTGCAGGCTAAGACACACTAGACCAGGTTACCCCTCAAGGCCTCTCTCCTGCTGGAGCTCTTTCATTCATCCTTTTTTCTCCCCTTCACATCACACCAGAGCCCCATGCAGTTTTCTCTGCAGCCCAAGCATTTGTGTGTGCTAGCACAGGGAAAACAAAAGGGGATTAAGTTAAAAAATAAAACCCTTAAATCATTTTTAAAAAGCAAATTAAAACCAAGATAAAATAATCTTACTTCTGCTACTACTTATTAGTTCACCTATTTAATTTATTAAAATGTTGGCTTTAAACAGTTACATCTTACTTTTTCAAAGACTGATTAAAATTTTTCTAAGTGTTCAAACAGATGCCATCTGACAAATGGCAAGTGGGCTATTTAGATTGTAATCGAAGAGTCCAGAATCTCTTGCAGTTCTGAAAATCTATGATTTTATTTCAGATAGTCTTATAGATGCTAGAAATATATACACACATTTGACAGGTCCAACTCTCTATCCCTATGGGGAACGTGCTAACATAAAAGATATATTGAAATGCAGCTGTTTCTCCGAGTGTAAAACATACTGATTCAAAGTTATAGTCAGCCAACCGATTATAATTTAGAATACAAAGTTTATCTAAGATCTGTTTTCAGCTGTTTTTGAATATCAATCCAATAGAACTAATATATAAGCCTTCAAAATCATGTAGCATTTTCATTTTTCATTCTTAAATAAGTGCAGATAATATCTCTAATTCACCTCAGTTTATTCATCTTTACAATTTCCACATAAAAGGAATAAAGTGCATGATTCAGAGAGAAAACTTAGAGTCTATGTTATATTTTAAAAGTAAATAATAATGGAATTTAACTTTATAACGATAGTAAAATGAAGATTATATCTATTAATGTTTAAAGGACAAAAGAGAAAACAAGGATTTTGAGACCTAAAAATACATCATCGTAAGTGAAAAAAGCTTTATTTCAATTTATCAATTAATATACATTTAACCATGAGTTTCTAATAAAAATATGAATTATTTATTTAGTCAGCCATCAGACTACTAAGATAATATCTGTATTTCCAGTGGATATCTAACAATGAAAACGAATTAACGCTTTTTATCAAATATCAGACCTGCAATGGATGATTATAATTGCTCAATATTCTCTTCTGCACTCTAACCCCAATTTATAGCTCTGATGCAATAAACCATTTGACCCAGAATCAATAATATGATGAAATCAAACTATTCTAGACTTCTACGGAGCTAAGCTGTTTTCTGCATTGTACTTTACTTAAAATGTAATAGCCCAAAACTGAGGCACCAAAGGTTACTATTACTGAGAGTCACTTATCTATAGCTTTAATAACAAAGCTGGTGTTAAATATAAAATCATTCATAATATTGTTCAGCAAAGAAAGTATCGTTAAAATAACTCCAGGGCTGCAATTTAAGCTTTCATAACAAAAAGGAACCTTGAATTGGAATTGTCTTTATAGCCTCAATTTACTATTTGAGGGACTGGAATAGAGAATTAGGATTTAATTCTCTCTCCACGGGGAAAGAGAAGACTGATGTGAAATTAAAAAGTTGTAGACCAAAGGTCCTTCCCCTTTTGTGAGGGTAAAAGATTTTAATTCCCCCAAAGCTCAGAGATCCTTGTTAGTAGATGGAGTAGAGAGAAACTATGCCAGCTTTGCTCCTTTTTGCAGATTCCTGTGGGGTGTCAAAGAAGTAGCCTGGTTGGTGATATTTAATAATCTACTCTGATTTATAATTATTTGTGTAGTTGTCTTATCTTTTCCATGGGACTATATACCTCCTGTGAGAGCAATTGTGTACTTTCTGTGTCTTTGTGAATAGGATTATGAAACACAAAGGGTCCTCTTGTGGGAAGATGACCTTAATGGATTTAGCATTGTAAAGAAGCACCTAGGAATGGGTTTGGGTTTAGGAGTGAATTTTGTTAAAACTGCTGACTTACACACTACATGGAGAAAAAGTTGGTGTTCTCAAGTTAGGAACAATTTAAGGAAGAGAGTTAAGAAGAAAAAAGGATACCAGAAGGTTGAAGATTATCTCTTGTAATTTTATTGGGTGGAGTAGAGAAAAGGACTCCTAAGAATAAATGTCTGAGTTCTCTTTGTAGTTCAAGGATGGTACAAAGTAAACTCCACACTGTCTCACTGCATTCGGTAAAGTCAACTGAATAACAAAAGCTTTGTGAGAGTGGAATTTGCAGGGAGGCAAGGGAGGTAGAAATTGAGTAAAGGTTGCATTTCATGTTTAGTTGATGCTGCTGGGAATAGAGAAAACACTTGAGAAATGGCATAAATAAGGGCTTACTAATTCTGCAGAACCAAGAGATCAGTGCCAGAGTTGAGTGTAAGAATACAACTTCAGACATTACAGTAATCTTGGGAGAGGATTTGAGACTTGAACAGCATATCTGGATTACAGTGAATGTGGAAACCTCAGTTGAAACTGAGTTAGATAAATTGCTCAGAGTGCCTGGCCCATTTCTTGGGTGTTAGTCATAGTAGGCTAACTGCCATAACAAATGGCCCCAAATGTCACTGGCTTAACACTATTTCTTTCTTGTATAACAGTCTAAAATGAATCTATAACTTCAATAGAAAAGCTAATTTTAAATACAAAACCATTCATCATGCTTCTCAATAATGAAGCCCCATTAAAATAACTCCTAGGCTCTAACTTAAACTCACATAACAAAGAGGAAATTCAGATTGAAATTAAAGGAAGGAGGTGGAAGCTCTGCTCTAGGCAGGATGTCAGAATCTTCCAGCAGGTCCTCAGATAAGGGGTAAAGAGAGCAGAGCACCTGCTTTTAACTGCCATGGCCTGAAAGTGACACCCATCACTCTACTCACAATCCACTGGAGAGAGCTTTCCTAGAAGCAAGCAGACCGGGGCATTCAGGCCTCGGTGTGCCAAGGAGGGCAAGAGCATGAGGACTGAGAAACAGCTAACCAGTCTGCCATTTGTAGTACATATTCGCTAGATTAAATTAACCGCTTCTCTCCAAAATGTTTATTAAAATGAATCATCCTAGGCCTTGAACTTGGAACTTGCTAAGGAGATTGGATGTGGTAAAATGACTCCCCGTTTACAGTTCCTGGAAGATGTCTATATATATAACAAGAAACTCTAAGTGTCACCATTCTTTAACCCAAAGCAATGTGTTGAAGATGGTGAGAAGAGGGCAAACCTGACCTCCCTCCTCTGAAGTTGCCTTTGTATATACTTGACCATTATGACTAGTAGTGTGTTTTTTTTTTTTCACCTCTCTGGGGACAGCATTTACCATGTAACATGTTTTACCTACAAATACTTGTATAGCCCTTGTCCTCTGTCAGGCACTCTTTTAAGCACTTTGCTAATACTAACTCATTGAATCCTCATAAGCTTATGAGGCACATAATATTTAGCTCCATTTTACAGTTGAGAAGACTGCCTATGAGTAATAGCTCATAAATGATGGGACAGAGATTCAAAACCAGAGTCGGGCTGGAAAGTCTGAGCTCATAACCACCACGCCATGCTACCACTCCTCCTGGAAGCCTCCCTTTCGCCTTTCCACACTTGAGTATGCACCTCAGAACATTATGTACGGAACTACTTTGGGCTTTGCCTTAACTTTCCACAAGGGTACTGCTCTCTCATGTTGTTTCTAGTTGGTAGTTACAGATGAAAATAGGCCTGATAAGCATATATTTCAGAGTCAACAATCAAATTCCAGAAACTCTTAATAAATTTCCCAGTCTATATTGCTTCATTAAATTAAACAGTGGAGAGAATTGCAGGCCCTAATAGCAGACTGATGGAAATGGTAGGCAGGACTGCCTCTTACCCTTACCTTACAAGTCCTATTCATTAATTTTTTCATTTTATTTAATCAATGTTTATTAAGTATTCCTATAAGCCATGAGATACAGTGGTATGCAAAATAGACACGGTCCTTGCTATCATGAGCCTTGTGGCCAATAAAGAAGATATATTTGAATCAGATATGCTTACAATTACACAGATAATTAATTATAACTCCATAAGTTCTATAAAAAGTATAAGAATATAAATGTATAGAGTAGGAAATGTGAATAAGTGAAGATTCAGGCATGGCTTGCTTCCCTAAAAATATGACCTTTGAGCAGTAGTTAAATAAGTCAAGGGAGGTATGAGGGGTGGGGGAAGGATATTTCAAGCAAAAGGAACAACCTACATGAAAGCTCTTAGGGGGAAGGAAATGGTGCTTTGGAGGGAACTGAAGAAAAAAGCAAATGTGTCTGTCACTCAGAGAGCAAGGGAGAGGGAGGCATGAGAAGGTTAGAGAAGCAAGCAGAGAATACTAAGGGGCTTGCAAGCCACATTAAGGATTTTGGTGTTTATCCTAAGAGCAATGAAAATCCAGTGAATACTTCTGAGCAGGGGAAGTGACATGATCAGATTTTTATTTTAGAAAGATTGTTTTGGCAGACAGATTTGAGGGGTTCATAGTGGAAGTAGGTAGATCAATTATGAGGCTACTGCATTCATCTGTAGATATTTATACTTGTACGACTGCCTGCCACATCTATGCGTGAAGTAGTCCTTGCCAATGTCCCTTGAAACTCAAGATATAATAAGACCTTCCCATACTGTCTTGAATTTTGCTTGTTTTAGCATGGATGTCCTATCTCTCTTTGAGGTGAGGACATGTTTAGAACTCTAGATATAACTCATAAGAAGAAGGTATTTCGCAGTTATGTCCCCTTTCCTCATTATAATTTAAGATTGATAATGTGGAAGCACTGGATCTTATAGAGGGCATCTAGATAACTGGATAATAAAAAAATGAAAGGTTGTATAAATAGATCATTGAATATAATAAATATTTATGGTACCCATGAGTGAAAGGAAAAGGCATGTAAGAAACTATAAGTGAAACAAGAGGCAATTCTAGAGTTCTTCTTTGGGGAGGGGGTAGTATATTTCAGGAAGGGGCTGGAGTCTGGCAATCTAATATGGAGTAGTTTTCTTTTTTCATTCATGTAACAGTCTAAGAATATCATTCTAGTACTGATATGAGGTAGGCCCTCAGAGTCAGAGTCACTTGTTCCTGCCTTATTGATCCTCTCTCCTTAAAGTTTTGACCTTAGTAAGGCTTATGATGGCTTATTAGCCAGCAGGAAGGTGAAATAAAGAAGTGAAGATCAAACCTGTTTCCTTTAAGAGCATAGCCTACAAGCTGCACATATTGTTTCTGCTCATAACCCATTAGCCAGAACATAGCCACATTGCCAAGGGAGACCGGAAAATCTAGTCTGTTACTAGAGAAGTGGAGAACAAATTTTGGGGACATACAGCATTCTCACTCACAGAGCTATAGGTAAAACAAAACTGTATTTATAGTTTATTATTATTAAAGAAATAATCATACAAATATATGTTTAGTTATAGCTGTACGATACAACTGCTCTAATTCTAAGTAAGCGTACAAGTGCTGTTAGAGTCAATAACAAAAGAGTCAAAAATAATCTGATGAAGGGCCAGGGATGGGGGTGGAGGGCCATGGCATACTTTTCTGAGGAAATAATGTCAAGACTAAGAACAGCCTGAAGGAAGATGAGAAATGAGCCAGAAGAGCATTCCCAGCAGAGAAAATCAGGAAGGAACATGGTACATTCTAGAAACTTAGAGATGATAGTCCAGATAGAAATGAGAGGGGAGGAAGTGCTCTCAGGAGACCAGAAGTAACTGGAGAGAAAAGAGAGTGGTTGGAGATGAGTGTGGAGAAGACATTCAGTGAAGGGTTTTACTAAAAAGTAAATGATGAGGTTTACTTTTTAAAAAGATCAGACTAGCTTCAAATGGAAAAAAAACAATGGGATAGGGCAAGACCAGAGGCAGAGAGATGAAACAGCAGTAAACCAAGTAGAGATGGAAATAAATGGACAAATCTGAGTTGTTTCAGGAAAAGTCTTAGGAGGATGAATTTTCTGAGTTCTTGTATGTCTGAAAATATCTTTGTTTTACCCTCATAAGTAAATGCTGGTTTGACTTGGTTCAAAATTTTAGACTATTAAATGACTTTTTTTCCTTCAGAATATTAAAGATACTACTTTATTGTCTTCTAACAATCAGTATTGCCAATGTAAAATCTGATTCCAATCAATCTTTGTTTCTTTGTAGAGTATTTTGTGTCTAAATGGTTTTAGAATTTTCTTGTTTTCCTGAGAATCCTGAAATATCACCAGTATTTGTGTGGGTCTGAAAAAAATTTTTTTTTTGTATTTTATCCTGATTTCTCCACAGCCGGTGGAACTGGTAGTGTGGAGCCACTTGACCTTCTTCAGCTCTGGGAAATTGTGTTTTTCTTCCAGAAAATTCCCCATTCTTCCTATCTATTTCCTTTTTATAGAGCTGCTTTCTGTTCACAGCTCCTGAAACTTTTTGATTATCCTAAGTATGTTACTACTTGATAACACTTGATATTGCTATGTCCCTTTGGGCTAAAACATACTACTTTTGCTCTTTTAGCTCACCAATTTGATCTTCAATTCTATTCCATATTTATCCCACCTACTGAACTTTTAATTTCAGGGAGACTTTTTTTTTCATTCATGATATCAAGGTTTTATTGTAAAAACATCATTACAGTGGTATAATGTGCACACAACAAAATAGTCCTATTTTAAGTAGTTTGATGGGTTTTGACAAATGTATACACTCATTTATACAGAAACTTTACTTTTCCAAATAAGAAAATAAAACTTTCACCACCTCCGTTTCCTTGTGCCTCAGTGCAGTGAATACTCCCCCATTTTCCTCATACCAAGTAACTATTGATCTAAAATTTATGATTATAGATTAGTTTTGCATATTCTAGAGTTTCATATATATAGAACCATATAATGTATAGTCTTTTATGTTTTGCTCTTTTGCTAACCATAATGTCTTTATGATTCAGCTGTGTTGTTGCAAATAGCAGTGCATATACTTTGTTAAGTGTTTTTGTGTTTTGATGCTATCTGAAATGGTATTGTGTCTGTTTTCTTTTCCAATTATTTGTTGCCAGTACATATAAATACAAGTGAATTTTACATATTGATCTCGTATTTTGTGATTATGCTAAATTAATTTACTGGTTGTATTGAGTCAGATCTAAAGTAGTCTTACTCTAATTAGGGTTTCTTAATCTCAGGCCTATTGGCGTGTGTGTGTGTGTGTGTGTGTATGTGTGTGTGTGTGTGTGTATGTGTGTGTGTGTGTGTGTTTAAAAAGACTGTCTTATGTATTATAGGATTTTTAGCAGCACCCCTGGCCTTTATCCATTGGATGTAATAGCAGCCCTTTGCCAACAATTGTGACAATTAAATTTATCCTTATATATTACTAAATGTTGCCTGGCAGGCAAATCATGCCCAGTTTAGAAGCACCGCTCAAAGGTTAATTTAGCCCTCCTTCAGAAGGCATGGTGTCCCTGGGACCTCTATCTAATGCTTTGTGTATTTAACAAAATTTTCCTTTGCAAATGATCAAGTTTTTCTTTTCCTTTTTTCTTTTGTACTCTGTTCTGCAATTTTCAGTCACGTTAGCCTTCCTAAAAGTCAATCTCTGTCTTCTTAGCTCATCAACATCATTGGGCTCTGTTTGGGTTTTCTCTCCAGGAACTGATTCCTGGGAACTGCCTCTAGGCAGAAAGCCAGGTGTTGGAGTCACCTCATTTTTTTCTTTTTTTCAGAGATTACAATCTTTTATGCCTTTTGTCCATTATCTGAAGACAATTGTTTCATACATTTTTCCAGTTTTCTAGTTGTTTCCTGCAGGAGGGTTTTTCTGATACTAGTTATTCCATCATGGCCATAGGTGAAAACTATCCATCTGTGGTAAATTCAACATGGTCACAGATTCTTTGCTTTTCCTCCCATTGAGAGGAGGAATCTAATTCTCTACCTTTGAATCTGGCCTGGCCTTAGTTTTGCTTGACTGTTAAAATGTGGGCAGAAGTGATAATCTTGGATTTCCAAGACTAGATCCTAAGATTCTTCATAGCTTCTACCGGGGTTTCTTGGAATCCTTACTCTGGGGAAGCTGGCCACCATGTAAAAAATTTAACCACCCTGAGACTGCCATCCTCAGAGCCAATTTATAGGTTTTCTGGTTGACAGTGCCAGCTAAGTCCATTCTTCTAGCCATCTCCACCAAGATACCAGGCATGTAAGTAAATCTGTCTTGGAAACTCTAGACCAGTTTATCTGTGAGCTGTGCATAATCTTGTGACCTCAGTCAATGACACAAAGAATAGAAAAATCACCCACTGAGACCTGCCCAATTCCCTGCCCCATGAAATGGTGAAATATAGTAAAATGATTGTGTTTAGCCACAAGGGAGATATTTGTTCATGCAGCAATAGATATCTGGAATATTGCTAAAGAAATATTTTAACTTATAATATTTCTTATTTGTTTAAGTAGTAATCCTTAGGTTGATTTTTAGCAATTGTTTTCCCAAATGTTTAGTGATTCTCAATGCTCTTTGGGGACTGGGTAGGAGGTGTGACTAGACAGAGTCTGTGAATAGCTTAATTTTGGATGCAAGGGCAGGGTTCCCTCTCATTCTTTGGGATCTTAGATTATCTGGCATTCTTCACCACTTTTCTTGTTCCAATGAGCTCTTCTTGCATCAGAAAATGCAACTTTGAGAACAATATCTTAAAATTTTGTACCAGAAAGAAGTGGCTGATTTAGCTATTCCCTTTTTCCTCTTTTTTCTCTCTCTCATCAAATGGAGGTTTGAAGTAACTTCATTGCTCTTCTTTCTCCAGCTCCAACATGCCTCATACTAATACTCCAGGCAGGTTGTTTGCTTTTGAGGGGGGATTCAAAAAGCTGTAACTACGCTTTACTACTTTCAGAGGAAGAGGAAAAGCTCTGACTCATGTAGCTTATCCAAAGACCACAGTTTAATGAATTACTATAACAGTTGTGCCAAAGCTACTCTTCATTTTTGTTACCTCTCAGCTTAGAGTATATCTGGAAAGGATCTTATTTTTACAGTTGAAATTTATGTTATATTCATACTTAATTTTTCGTAATTTAATTATATCATAGGGGAAACATGAAGAAAAACAATTTTTAAAATATGGCAGATGATTTTGCCTGTCATTCTATTCAGTTTTGTCCCAGAATGAGCAAATCTCATGGGTGATGTAAATCTGCTGTTCTTTTCATTATAGCTGGCATTCATGTGCTTCTTGCAGTAAAAGCATTCACATTTAGTATGACAATAATGATTAAAGATATAGTTTTGTCCCTTAAGCATAACTTCTAAATGTAAGCCAAACATTTCCAGGTGTTTAACCTAAGAATTATTATTCCGTTCCACTGTTAAGGAAAAATCACTTATGCTGGATACTTAAGAGATATTTTGATTGCCTTCTCAAGAGATTTTCAAGGATAATTTTTATTCACTTTTTTAAATATATAGGTTATTGTACAGTTTTTATAAAGACAATTGTGTTGACTGGGAGACAGCAAAGTTTTAAGTATATAACACAACTTCCTTAAATGAAAGTAGGAAAGATCTCTGTTGCTACATCCAGATAGCTCTGCAGGGCAAAAGGCATAATAGCAATCTCCCTGTTGCCAGGGAAGCTGGCCTGGCTGTTGTCTCCCACAACTGTGCTGTGCTGCTGGTAGTACTGCCTGTGAGAGAACTCTTAAGGTTTTTAGGTCTTTTTTGTCAGCGCTTAGAGGTTTTTACTTCCCCTTGATCACTCTCAACTGTTTGGGTGACTTCAGTTATGTGTGTAGTGTTCACCAGATGCATACTAACTCGTGACCACCCTGCACATTCCTGAGTGCTTACTAAGAATGGACTAGTTGGAAATCAATTGTCCAGAGCTGTTTTTCCAGGTGTTCCAACCCTGTAGCAGACCCTGGCCTCCTAAAACGGTTCCTACCCAATACATGCGTAATGAACCACATTTTTTTTGTACCACATTTTAAATGATAAAAGAGTACAGTGAAAATAAAGTCCCTTACCCTGTTCAATGGTAATTTTGATTATACACAATTTTTACTTATAAAATACAAATCTATTCAAGTACTTTTCTCCTGCTTGTGTTTTAGGATGGGTGGGATTTCTGTTCATTTCTTTTTGTTTTATTGGCTCTTATTTCCCTTTAATTTTTTAACCATTTTGTTTCTTCCTCAAATTTCTAGTCAGGTGATGGCACAATTTTTTTTGTTTGTTTTTCAGCACATTTATCCTTTATAAGTGAAAAATTTTTAAAAACTGTAGGCTACAGTATTTGGGAGAGAAAGGATAGGTAGATACATGTATTCAGTCTGATATTTTTATCTAAATGTCACCTTTGCGGTATTGATGATTCGGTATCTGGACTCCTAAGTTTTGGCTTTCCCACAATGACTTTGGCTTGGGTTTCTCTCTTCATCTCTCCCTGCATTTTACAATTTCAGGTAGAATTCCTGCATTAGCTACCCTCTCAGAACCTAATTTCTGTTTCTGGTATTCTGTTTAAAGTTGTTACTGACCTACTCAATTTCCCAGAATTGGGGAGAGGACTTGGGCCAGGCCTCCTTCCTGTTCATATCCACAGGGCCTTGTGGTGGAGGCAGCTGCCTCTGGAGTCATCTGTGGTCCCACGTCCTCTTGCTCTCACTCAGTCGCAGATGCACAGCTCCTTTCAGTGCTGTGCTCTGAAATTCATGCCTAGTTTTGCTTCCTGGCCTTTTACACGCTTTTCTCTATGCCTAGAGCAATCTCATCTCCCACATTAACTCTCACACTTACTGTTTTGTCATTTTCAGGTGTCTATTCAAATACCACTTCCTCCAAAATCTCTCTCCTGACACCTTGCATAACCTAGGTCTCAGAGCATCATATAAATTTCCTTCATAGGACTCATGATAGTTTGTAACTGCATATTTATTTGTATTATAATTTGATTACTGCATTGCCTTTTTTTGAGACTACTAGACTTCCGTCCCTAGGATCAAGTCTGTTTTGCTCATCTTGTTTTCTCAGCCACTGGCCAAGCGCCGATATGAATTGCTAAATGAGTAAGTAGAGAGCCAGTAAGAATTCATTGATATTGTTTAAATGAAGACACTGGAGTTGTGAATGAGACTGATATTTCTTTTTCTTAGATTTCTAACATTAGTGTATCATAGTACAAATACTTTTATTTGTCGCATAGAACAACATGTGTGTAGCTGCATAGCTATGCGTAAAATAGCATAGAAATTAGACGATGATTTTAACTTAATTGGATGATGATGATACTAACTTAAAAATTTTTTAAAGTATATTTCTGTCCTACTAATATTGCATTTAACAACCTCAACTCACCTATATGTCAGTGAATTATTATGTACAAAAATATCATGACAAGATACTTTGTTTCCATTCCCTAGGCTTTGTTAATGACAAATAACATCAGGGTAAGTCATGGTTCTTTAGGCAATAAGCATATGGAGACATTAAGTCAACTAATATTGATATAATAGATTCTATGAATTTGAATAAATCTGAATTTGCTTTATAAATATGTAGAGTAGAATATTCTCCCTTGTGTTATAGGCACAATATAGTACTCACGGTCCACTTATACTGTTAAATAATTTTATAATCCCGAAAATCCAATTGTATTCTGGTTAGGGTTCTTAGTAAAAAATAAATGTCTATTTTGACTAATTAAGCAGCAAAATATTTTAAGTAAATCATAATATTAGAGTTCTTGTGTCCCATCGTTTCAGCATTATTAATAGCATCTCCTTTCACTCCCAAATGTGTCTTAATTCAAATAATAAACTATAGGGTTTCCTGCATAGAATCATTTTGAGAGTTGGAGAAACACATTAAGCTTCCAGAAGCAATACTTTTATCACATACCACAGAACTGGACTAATGAGGGAGCTGTCCTTTGTCACCACCACAAACTCTAGAATCACTCACTCTGCAGACCTGTCCTGTGAAGGAAGCTGCCTCTGCCACTTACTCCAAAGCCATATTTCAGGGGTTAGAGAGGAAGCCTCTACCAATGATGACATTCACAACAAAAAAGGAATTCCCCACACAGGCCCAATTGTCCCACATGGCAAAAACCAGGTAACTGCTTATACTATTTGTAAAAAAGTCTGTAAAGATGAAGGTTTTGGGATTCTACCTAAGGAAAATAAGATTTCCTAAATAGAAAACAACCAAAAGCTTGAAAAGTATTTAAAATATTTTTAGCAGTGATGAAAGATAGACGTCACCCTTTATTTGGACGTACTTTCATTTTCCAAACTTAAAAGAGAAGTAGCAATACAAACTATCTTATCTTCCCACCTAATAAGGTGATAATCTCTCATATAAACAAACAAACAAACAAAAACCCTCCCTCTCTCCCTAGACAAGGACACTCTAAGACTATTTAGGACAATCTTTTCTTGGTCTAATATATTTAATGATGTTTATGTTTCCTCAACTCTTTAATGTTTTTAATATGTGGACTAAATTATAAAGTTAATACTATCAAAACATACTAAATAAAGCAAGGGTAAAATAGAAAATCAGTTATATCTTTGGCAAATGGTCTTTAGTTGATGTGCATAACTTCATTGACAGCTAACCATTCCATATTACTTTTATCTTCAGGCGAGTATCGATTCAGTTAACTGGAGTTTTTTACCTACTGTAGAGGAGCCCGAATTTCATTCCTTGGGATTTGAGCCCCTGGCAGTTCTGCCTGTGTGAAGGTACTCTAGTTTTCCATTAACATTTATTAATGGCATGGAAATACAAAGGAGAACCCTATAGGGAACCTTGTGTTAAATATTCTATATTTATATTGCATAGCAATAATTATCTCTTTTTAACCCTGCTCGACACTGCAGCCAACACAGTAATCTCTTTGTCTGCTTTGTCAAATGGTTTGAGACACTGTCGTGTCTCTTGGTGGAAGTATTCCTCTCTGGACTACTAAGATTCTTCAACCAATGCAGTTGAAAGTGGCAAGGATGTGAAGTAAAAATTATGTTAGCGGGCCATTAAGCTAATAGTGAAAAGTGCCGCTCCCGTTTTCATTTCTTGGTTCCTAAGCTCATATCTTCTGGCCATGGTTGAAAAAGAAAAAACAACTATGCATTGGTTTTTAATTTACAGCATATACTGTATTCTATAAAATGTCATCTCAACTTTGTAAGATATCTCTCAACGGGCACTAAAACTAAATCTTCAATAAGTCATTTCACTGTTTTATAAAGCCAAGTGCTTCTTCTTGGAAATCTTAATTCATCCTAAATGCATTAATTAGTATCCTAGTTATTTTGCTATAAAATAAAGTCTCTGCTCAGAAGCAATGTTATGTGACAGTGAATGTGGCATTTGGTAAGTCTACAGATGGTGTTGCTGGCAGAAGCTTGGTAGACAATATAGACAAATTCATGTCTAGAACACATAGTTTTCACAGAGGACAGTGTCCAACACTCACCATGTTGGAAGAGGCCCTATGTAATTAACCTGCCATCAGGTGGCTGGTTATTCTTTGGGAATATAGTACTGGATATCAAGGTTCATGTTTATTCACTGCTACTTCTAAACTGGCACTCAGCAGAAGTAATATCCAGACATCTGGGGGAAAGGAAGTCAAAGTTGTTAAGCCCATGCATAAACTCTGAAATCATGATCAGTTTTTTATAAGACTATTCACTAATAACTGAGGGACTGTGGAAAGAGGCTTAACAAATCTGCATGTCAGGTCATCTTCTCCAACCACTTATTCCATACAGTGCATATATAGATTTTTTTTTCATAGTCACATGAGACATAAGTATCCTCAAACTCCAGACTAAAAGTCGAGCCTGGTCTTTGCCCTAATCTCCTTTATTACCAATTTTCCAATCTTATTTCTCCCAAATCTCTGACTATCCAATGAAATTATTAGCCTTCGCCTATAAATAAATGTAGATCTGTAGCTTATCTCCCTTTCCAGATGAATAGATCATGAGATGTACTTTGAAGTTTGAGGATATGCACTATATATAGTCTAGATCTTCTGTAGAGTCTTCTATTGCTTTGTGCTTCACTCAAAGCTGGAAGACTTTCAGATGACTGTTAATTGTTTGGAGCAGTAACCAGATATCATGTATATTTTCTACAAAATACTAAAAGATTGAGCAAGCATTGCTCCCCTTTCTTGTTGACAGGGGATGCGTAGTGCAATACTTTTCTTTCATGTTGGAAGAATCATTTTGAGCAGTCTGAGATCACTGGTCTTCAGAAATTTCACTGAAGTGACAGGTCTCTGTATTCTTTATATATTCTATCTTTTGATATTTATGTGTTTTATGAACATATCTAGGGTAATACTCTTCCTGTACACTGGGTTATATTAGCATAAAGTTGTCAGTTTATAGACTACTATGATGTTCTGTGGACTAAATTATGGCACAGTCAGTGAGTTCACATGACTCTTAGGCTGTGAAGCCAGCAGAGTATGCATCTGCCCCTGCCTCATAAAAACAAACTGAACTTAGTGTTCTCTATTTATCAGGACAGAGAATAAGATATTGATCAGCTCAATAGATACATTCTAGCCACAATCCAGGGGCTAGCATGATTTTCTCTACTAAATGATAGCATCCTTATGATGGGAAGACCCAAATGAATGTGAAATAATCCTTTGTCATTCTGCAAGACCCATCTCTTTCTTCTGCAAGATCATATGTAGAAACTAAATGAGAAGGTGATAATAGTCTCCAGCCATGAATTTTTTAAGTCTTCAATGATAGCACTAGTCTCTGTGTTTGTACTCAGTTGTGTGGTACCACTTTTGATTTAACATTTTGGGAGGGCAGAGAGCTTTAGGACTTACATTTGACTGTTTCTATTATAATTTAAGCTTTTATTCTAGGGGTCAATGGCCAATATGGGGATTTTGCCAGTTGCTGAGTATTTGTAGTCAAACTTTATTTGAGAACTGGAAAAATATCAACAAGATGATTTTGTGGATGCACTGGATCCACTCTAAGACTGATTAGGTCCTCAAAACTCACATATCATCTGGCCCCCATTAGCTCCCATTCTGACCAGTGGGCCATAGTAAAAGGCTGGGTTTCCATGGATTCACTGTAGCTCAGAGCCAATGTTCAGTAATCCCCAAAAGTGCTGTCCTTTCACTTGTAGTGCAGTTATCCCTGCAAAATGCCTGCAGATCCCATTAGAGAAGGCCCCCCAAAAGATTGATACATCACTTACATGCAATGTCATCTTAGGGTCTTTTCTCAAGAATTTTCTGGGCTTCCTTCCTTCACTCATGGGCTTTTGGGTCTGTGAACTGACTCTAGTCTGGACATTCATTATTGGATTTTAACTCTCATGGCATCTCATTGTATGCTTTTGTTCTTTAGAATAAGAGGTTTTTATTGTTTTGTTGTCTATTTCTGTTCATTTTTGTATCAAAAAGTATCTTTGTGGGTTGCCCCTCTATTTTTGTACTGGGGATTCTGGGTTCATTTAGCATGGATCGTGTAGTTATGATCAAAGATCACTTTGTTATGAATCATATAATGCTTGTACTGGCTATTGCCATAAACTGTCTCCTGAAGTTAAGAACTGCTAATAGACTTTTGTCAACCCAAGATCTGCTCATCAGAGAGCCCACTTCCATGGCACTGTTCTGTGCCCACAGACAATAGCACTTTTCAAAGATGTTGGTCCTCGACTAACCAATGTATTTTTCTTTTTTAAATTTCTTTTTAAAAATTAATTAATTATTTTAATTGAAGAAATGATTAAACACTTTTCCCCCCATCTATTTCCCCTTTCCCCCCTACCCCCTACCCCAATGTATTTTTCAATGGTGTGATGAAAGGAGTTTTTTTTGGGCTTTTTCAAGGGCCACTGTGTGTGTGTGTGTGTGTGTGTGTGTGTGTGTGTGTGTGTGTGTATACATGTGTGAGTGGTTTGCAAATTATAAATATTCACCAACATTTTCTTATTTATCCCAAATCTTTTTATTTTTTCCTCTTCACGATATCAGAAAACTTTTTTACATTTTTTATTTAGGGAAGACCACCACTGAATGCAGGTTTTAGTGGAGTAATTGAGCAAAACTTTAGACTCTTAACTACTTGACCTAGCATATTGACTTCAAAATCTGTAATAAGTGCACTTCTATCAATAACTCAGACCAATATAAATTTATGCTCACTGGCCAAAGTACTGCCTCAGTTACTAATTCTGTATAACAAGCTACCTCAAATTCATTCTAGTAAACAAACAAACAAACAAATAAATAAATTTCTTTTGTTGTTAAGCTCATAGATTCTGAGAATCAGGAATTCTGAAGGGATACAACGGGAACAGCTTGTCTTTTTCTATGACATCTGAGGCCTCAGCTGGAAAGATCTGAAAGCAGAGCAGGGGGTGAGATGCTGACTGGCCTGCTTACTCACCTGTCTAGTAATTGATGCTAGCTGTTGCCTGGGACCACAGCTGAGGCCAAGGGCTAGGGAGCTACCTGTGGCTTCATCATGTCATTGTTTGGACTTCCACAGCATGGTGTCTGGATTCTAAGGGTAAATATCCCAAAGACAGCTAGGTGGAAACTATTGCCTTTTATGACCCAGCCTCAAAGTCATATAACTTTACTTTTGCCAGTCACAAGCCCACTTGAATTCAAGGGGAAGAAACAAAGAGACCTTAATTCTTGATGGGAGGAATGTCAAAGAAGAGCATGTGGGATGGGAAATATATGTCATCATTAGAAAATCTATACCATAAGCACCCTCAAAATTCATTTTCATGTATATTCCACAGGACTTTGCTGATACATCATTTAGCAAAATTTTGCTTACTTGTATGTGTGCATGTTTTCGGGTGTGTAAGCCTTTTCCTTCTTGATTTAAATTTGTAATAGTCTTCTGGAAATTTCTAATTATAAACCTCTAGGCAATGAGGATTCTTAGGGGAGAGGGACAAGAGAAGCAGATTTCCCTTAGAAAATAATTGCCTATATCTAGGCCATTAGATGGAATTCAAGAAAGGCAGGAACCACCTCTTCAGACAGATCAGGAAGGGCTGCTTCAGCTGGCATGGGAAGAGTCAGTGACTTTAGGGAGTTTGGAGTATGGTGAATCATCAACTCCTCCTATTCTAATTAAGAGACTAAGGGGTGGTACTCCTATTCTCTAAATAATACCTTCATTTTTATCTAAGAGAAACAATGAAACTGTGAAATCAGCTGATATAATTCAACAATCCATAGGATAACACCGTGTTATATTTTCAGTTATAACAGCCCCATAGTTACATGAGTCATTCTTTTTAGGGCATGTATAGTTCTACAATCATAACTTGACCCAGGTCATGGTCAAACTTTAAGCCTGTCTGTATTACTTAGAGTTCTCCAGCAAAACAGAACCAGTAAGATGTGTGTGTGTTTACGTATGTGTGTGTGTGTGTATATATACATATATATTCAGAGAATATATATATATAGTGTATATATATGTGTATGGATATATTCATTGAGAACATATACATATATACACACACTCACATGTACTTATTTAAATATATTGGGGTAACATTGGGTAATAATATTATATAAATTTTAAGTATACAATTCTCTTATACATCATCTGTATATTGCATTGTGTGCTTACCACCCATATGCTAGTCTCCCTCTGTCACCATATATTTGACTTCTTTTATCGTTTTTGTTCTCTACCCACCACTCTTTCCCTCTGGTAACCACCCTTCTGTTGTCTTTGCACAAATTTTTTGTTTAGTTTGTTCATTTGTTGCTTTCTGTTTTATATCACACACATGAGTGAAATCACATGGTTCTTGTCCTTTTCCATCTGACTTATACTGCTTAACATGATATTCTCAGTATCCATCCATGTTGTCACAAATGGCAGCATTTCATTCTTTCTTATAGCTGAGTAATATTCCATTGTATATATCTACCACATCTTCTTTATCCAATAATCTGTCGATGGCTACTTAGGTTGTTTCCATGTCTTGGCTACTGTGCATAATGCTCCAATGAATATAGGAGCACATATATCTTTACAGATATATTGGAGTGACTTGGTTTTCAAAGTTTCAGGTAGATACCCAGAAGAGGGATTGTTGGGTCATAGCTCTATTTTTCCTTTTTCGAGGACCTTCCATACTTTTTCCATAGTGGCTGTATTAGTTTACATTCCCACCAGCAGTGTAGGAGTGTTCCTTTTTCTTCACACCCTCTCCAATACTTGTTATTTCTTGATAATAGCCATGATAACAGATGTGAGGTGATATCTCATTGAGGTTTTGATTTGTGCATTTCCCTTATAGCTGGTGAAGTTGAGCATCTTTTCATATATCTGTTGGCCATTTCTGTATTTTCATGTGAAAAATGTCTGCTAGGGTCCTCTGCCCATTTTTTAATAATATTGTTTTTTTGTTGTTGAATTGTATGAGTTTTTTGCCCCTTGTGAGAGGTATTGTTTGCAAATATCTTTTTCCATTTGGTTGGTGGCCTTTTAATTTTATTTGTGGTTTCTTTTGCTGTGCAGAAGCTTTTCAGTTTGATGTAGTGCATTTATTTATTTTTGCTTTTATTTCCTTTGCTTTGGCATCAAGTTCATGAAAGTCTCTCTGGGACCAAGGTCCATAAGTTTAGAACTTATGTTTTCTACTATATATTTTATTGTTTCAGGTTTTATATTTAAGTGTGTAATCCATTTTGAATTAATGTTTATGTATGGTGTCAAATAGCAGTCTAGTTTAGTTGTTCTGTGTTGGCTTTCCAGTTCTTCCAACACCATTTATTGAAGAGGCTTTCCTTTCCTCATTGTATGTTTTGGGCTCCTTTGTTGAAAATTACTTGTCCATACACATGTGGGTTTATTTGTGGGCTGTCAGTTGTGTTCTATTGGTTGTCTTCTCTGTTTTTCTGCCAATGCCATACTGTTTTGATTATTGTAGCTTTGTAGTACAATTTGAAGTCCGGGAATGTGATACGTCAGGCTTTGTTCTTGTTTCTCAGGATTGCTTTAGCTATTCAGGGTCTTTTGTGGTTTCATACAAATTTGATAATTTTTGTTCTATTTCTTTGAAAAATGCCATTAGAACTTGGATGAGGATTGCATTAAATCTGTATATTGCTTTAGGTAACTATGTTAATTCTTCCAATACGTGAGCACAAAATGTTTTCCCATTTCTTTGTGTCTTCGGTTTCTTTCATCAATATCTTATAGTTTTCAGTGTATAGATTCTTCACTTTCTTTGTTAAGTTTATTCTCTAGGTATCTTATTCTTTTTGTTGTAATTTTAAATGGAATTGTCTTCTTAATTTTTTTTCTGATATTTTATTGTTAGTATATGGGAATGCAATGGATTTTTGTGCATTGATTTTGTATCCTGCAACTTTACTGCATTCATTTATTTCTAGTTTTCTTTGGTAGAGTCTTTAGGGTTTTCTATATATAGAATCATATCATCTGCAAAAAGTGGCAGTTTTACGTCTTCATTCCCAATTTGCATGCCTTTTATTTATTTCTCTTTCCCGATTGCTCTAGCTAGGACTTCCAGTACCATGTTGAATAACAGTTTCACTGTCTTTTAACCTGGCCACATCAGATAAGCAGCCATACATTCTCATTTCCTGAAATGTGTGTTGTCTACTACCCCATCTGCTATTAATCACTATCTTGGTCAAAGTTCTTGTTTGCAAATAACAGAAATCACTCTGGGTAGTTTTAGCTGAAATATGTTTCATAAAGGATATTAGGTAGCTCAGGGTAATTGGGAAGGCTGGAGAAGCCGGCTAAGTTTCTATCAGTAAGGCCCAGAACCACACTGAAGAACTAATGAGGGAATTACGACTATTGCTGCCAGCTCCAGAACCATACCACAGAACTGGCTTGAGGAGAAAACTTCTGGGTACCAAGCCCCTGGGGAGAAGTTTGAAAGTGCACTGCTTATGGCAAATATACAAAAGAATGAAGTAGGAATCGTTACTCCCTTTTTATCCCAGTTTAAAGTAATAGTCATCCTAAAGTATTGAATACCTAATTTCAAAATGGTGGTGACAGTGCTGTGCTGACTGTGATATTTCCAGATAATTAGATAAAAATATAGGCATTGCCTCCCTTTTCGGAGCTATGAATTAAATTTAACCATTTTCACTACTTCTGCAAGCAACAAAATGTTCCAGGTTGTTGTGGCAGAAAGGATTCTAAGATGACTCCAAGTTTCTGTTCCTTGGTATACATGTCCTCTAAAATCCCCTCCCTTGGAGTGTGTATATGGGGGAATAGTGAATATGATGGGACATCACTCCCATGATTAGGTTACTATCTAAACTTGAATTAATTGAAAGAGAGATTATCTTTGGTGACCTGGCATAATCAGATGAACTCTTGAAAAGAAGAATAAATATTTTTCTGCTGGCCTGGGAGATAAGCAGACTGCCAAATTGTGAGAGAAGAAGGGTGCATGGCTAGAACCTGAAGACCCCTGAACAGCAGGCCTCAAGAAAATGGGGACCTCACTTCTTTACCACAAAAAAAAAAAAAACCCTAAATTTTAACAGCAATCTGAGTGAGCCTGGAAGAGGGTCCCAAGCTCCAGATGAGAATGTGGCTAGATCAATACTTTGATTTTAACCTTGTAAGACCCTAAGCAGATCTCCCAGTATGCCCTACTGGGCTTCTGACCTACCGAAAACATGAGGTGATAAATGGGTATTAAGTCACTATGTTTGAAAATTTGCTATATAGCAATAGAAAACTAATACAGTTCTGATTAGGAGCTATCATTGAGAGAATATTTAATCACATAAAATGCCCCTCCAAATCTATTCTCTTTGTCTTTGGATTGAGAATGGAGACTTACTCAGCAATATGGGACAAAAGAAGAATAAACTCAATGATATACAAATGAATCCACTAAATACGTTTCTTCTTCAGTTATAAGATCAATTGCAGAAATTGGCTCACTATTGGCATATTTTAAATTGTAGATATTATCACATATGCAGAAAAAACTCATTAATTTTCATACTTTTTAAAATTCTACAATTTAGAGGTTCCTATTGCTTTATTGTTAAAGCTTAAAGTCCATTTGCTTGTGTGAACAATATTACATATATATGCATATTCTTCAGCACAAGAATTCATGTTAACCCAAAACTTATGTACTTCCAGTCAGTTTCATAATTCAAAAATCATAATATATGTTTTCTTTTCTATGTCCAAATATATTTTACTGAAATAAAGGGAGAGTGAATGGTAGCATTAGTGTTTTTTTCTTTTGTAATAACTGGATCATATTTTCAAATGGTTGAACTGCTTTACCAACAGATTATTGGATTTCTAATATACCTAATGGCTGTATAACAGAATGTTTAACAATGCTCTGTAGACCTATCCCAGTTTTTAAACTTCAAAATGATGAAAATCTTTATATCCTCTACTACTGTTTATCTGATCACTTAGAAGTTAAAAATTGTACTTGGCTCTGAGTGACAAAAACCAGAAAAACAGAAGCTTACACAAATGAAAACTTTTCCTTTCTTCATATTGTGTGATATTTGGAGCTAGGCATTACACTGCTGGTATGGTGGTTCCCTGCTCCCAATATAATACAGGCTGCTTTCTGGGCTTCCATTCCTTAGTGGACGCTTGTTGCCTCATGAGCCCAAGCTCACTGAATCACTTCCAGCATTATATCTACTTTCCAGAAAAAAAAAGAGGAGAAAATGCAAAAGAAAATACATGTTAGCTGACTGTGTATTGCTTTTAAAGAGGTTTCCTAAAATACTCACCCAGTGAGATCCACTTATATCTCATTGGTCAGAACACATGGCCACTTCTATCTACAAAGGGATATAGTTAAGAAATTTAGTTTTGGGTTTATTTTTATTTTTAATTTATTAATAATAATAATAATTATTATTATTTATGCCTACAGCACCTATTTTTCCTAGGTGGTCTCCCATCTAAGTACTAACAGGCCCAACCCTGTTTAGCTTCTGAGATTAGGCATTGGGCTTATTCAGGGCGACATGGCCATAGACCATGGCCTGTGGCTCTACTGGGGTGTGAACCTTCTGCATGTAAAGCAGATGTGTTAACCACTACACTATGGAACCATGTCCAGATTTTTTGTTTTTGTTTTTTTAAGGCAATAACTTTGCTGTCCCAAATGGAAGAAGGTAAGAATGGTGAAAATTATAAATTTTTGCCACACATAGCATAGACATAAATTAGTATTTAAAGAAGAAAAGCAATTTGGACTGTACATCTTTGAATTAGTAAGCAATAAAACTTTTACTGTTTCAATGATGGAATTGGGTACTGTAAAACAGTCTAACAATATAGCACAATAGTATTGTCTTGACCCTAGAAAATTATCAAAATCTTTGAAATTATTAAAAGAAAATAGAAAGATATAAAGAAATTCCATGGGAAGAGCTGTCTCATTCTGTAGTGATCAAAAATTCAATGTACATTTTGTGAGTTCTTTGGTAACCGTTGACTCTCATTAAGTACGGATTTTGAAAGATAAATATTTACATAATCACTTTTTCTAAAAAGAAGATAAATATCAGTATTCCAGTTCTTATGGACATTTATATAGCAATAAACCAGATGTTCTAAGGAAAAAACTGTGGAATGATAATAATTGGTGATCAACATAATAAAAATTTTTTAACACTGAGATATACTCTATAAACAATGAAGATACCATTTCCTTGAACAGAATAACACTCCAGCTGAGAATAATCTGACTTTTAGGTATAAACTCAGTATAGTTGGATAAATTTATTTTTGCCCACTGAGGAAGCAGGTTAGTTTCAGTGGAGTAAAATTGAGGCTGGGAAGGAAATGATGAATGAAGATGTGAATGCTCACATTTCATCAACTATCACTCAGCATACCAGCAACAACAACAACAAAATCTCTAGAAAAAGACATTTTTCACACTTACTAAAATATATTTAGTCTGCTAACAAGCTTGTAAAATATATTTGTGCCTTTGGTTTCCTTGTCTGTAAACTGGGAAAAACAATTGTACTTACTTTATAGAGTTGTAAGAATTAGAAGAGTTGATATGTGAAAATAGTATAGAATGGTGTTGGTACATAGTAAATTCTAGATGAGTTTGCTATTATTAAACAAATCTAAAAACAGGGTTAGTAACATCCATTCTTGGATGGAGTTAGTGTAGGTTTGTCAAATGGTGATTTAGTCTCTTCCTAGTGAGGATGGGGAATGGTGGTTTAAGATTAAATTTATTTCCTGTGTATTTATTAGCAATGATAAGGTCATATTACTTTTATTCACATATGAGTCTTAACAGGATTCTTGAAAAAGGATTGAGCCAATAGAAATTGGTTCTCATTATTAAGACCCTACATTTCCTGTACTTATTTGTAAAGCCTCTTTTATCCTTGTTGGTTATAAGTTTTCTGCCTTTAAGTTTCAAGTTTGTAAATTCCCTGCTGCACCTACTAACAAGAAAGAAATCATTGGTTTCAGAAAGTGTACTATATACTGTACTCTTAAGTGCTCAGGCAAGGTGAAGGCTGCTGTTGTGGTAGACGTTAATGATCACTGAACAGCATTATGTTAACAAAATTAGTAACTATTCTAAACAAAGAAAGTACAAAAAGACATGGAAAAAATGTCACATTTCATAACATGATATCACTTCTCTGTCACTAAGTATGCATGTTCTGACAGACATCATTTGCATAGTTGAGGAAGACTCTGTAGTTAGAGCACCGGGTCCAAGGCCCACCCAGTTCTGTCTCTTACTGGTTATGTCTCCTTGAAGGACCTTGGCGTTTATGAGAATGCTCATTTAATTGATAGGCATACACCTTAGCTTCTGTAACAAACAGTACCCAAAATATATTGGGTTAAACAAAGTAGAAGCTTATTTCTTTTTTTGCAGAAGTCTAGAGACAGGTAGTCTATCTCTGGATTTAGGGTGCCTGCTTCTTTTCTTGGTGTCCCATTACCAGCAAGAAGGAAGCAAAGAGCCAAGAGCATAGACTCAATCTTTTTAAGGGCAAAACAGAAAAATGGCACATAGCACTTTCTCACATTCCATTGGCCAGAACCAGTGGTCAAGTGGTTTCCCTTGGCTGTAAGAATGGCTAGATAAGGTAGTGGTCTTCCCTAAGTAAGCTATTTGCCCAGATAAAACTCTGTTCCTATGGAAGCGGAGGGTGAATTTTGAAAGATAACTGGCAATATGTCTTATCTACTCTACCTATCTCACAATATTTGAGAGAGGATAAAATCATATCCCAATAGAAAAAGCTGTACAGGACTGGTTCTATGGTTCTAATCCCATTTATGTGGTGCTGTCATATCGGCAGTCCACTCAGCCTGATTGTTATAGATTAAAAGGCAGGGTCTACAGAAAAGAGATTGGGCTAAAGGGATCTATAATTCCTCTGCATGATTGTATAAAAGGGTATTTTTCTCTTGGATTGGGAAAAATTTTGCAGATTGGGCTGGCTTTAGAAAAGTGAATTTTTGTTTCTCCTTGGGTATGTGTGTGTGCATGTGTTTTTTAAGCGACACAGAGACAAGCAGGAGTAGAGATAGAGAACGAAGAGGTATAAGATAAACTTCACCTTACATTTGCAGAGTGACCCTGAAGTGAACAAGGTATGGACCCCTGGAGCCTGCCACAAACTGCCCTCTGCCCTCATGTCCCCTGCTCCCTAGTATGGGCAATATTCTTAAAGTGTTTCTATGGATTATTTATCCTATGGATTGTCCTGCTATACGTGTGTGTGTGTGTGTGTGTGTGTGTGTGTGTGTGTGTGTGTGTGTGTATGCAGGGGAGGAGCAATGTGGGTACAGTTGGGACAAATTCTAGAGTAAATATAATTAATCTATAGAGTAGGGTGTATTTGTTAATGCAGTGAAGGATTGTGGAGGGGGCTTTCTTTCAAGACCTCAAAACACAGAAGCAAGTCTAGTAACTGGAGTTTATCCATAGGAAACCCCTAAAATGGGTTTAAAATCTCCTTTCCTTGGGCTCTGGAAATAATTATATTTAGCATCTTGTTATACATATATGCCTTCTAATTATCCCATAATCTTCATTACAGTCTATTCATATAGTAGCCTTGAGGATTAAGGGATGATGTGATGCTGAGAGGTCTATTGTGCTCTGTGACCCCATCATTTGAGGCCAGCATCACCAACAATAGCATGGTTTCAAAGCAAAAGTATAGTCCTCTAGTTCTAGAATTAGCAGAAAAGGAATCAGAGAGCAAAGCAGAGGGGTTTGGAGTCAAGTTCAGTGAAGACAGATTATAGCACATGCTTTCTGGAAAGGAAATGAGACAAGCTCCAGATTTTGAAAGATAAATATTTAAATACTTATTTTTGCTAATACAAAATGGGAAGAAAGGAATCTCATATATAATTGGGGAGAGTTAATACAAATGTTAAAAGCTAGGGCGGTACCAGCAGACTTGAGGGCTGGGATACTTTTAGGGAGCAGACAACTGAGTTTCACAAATAGTCAATGAATCATTATGTTAAGTCTGGAGTGGCTGGGGACATAGCTGATCCTAGAGTCCAGGCTGCACTGGGAGGAACAGTGTGTCAGATGAAGCACACCTATGATCTGGGAAGGAGACAGGGACCAGGCATAGACCCTGTGGACAAAAAGCAGGTGGCATGGGTGTACCCATGCAGAAGTAGATGGTCAAGAGGTAGTGGTCAGTGAGAGAGCAGTGATCACGTTGCTAAATCTACTTTCCTACTAAAGCAAATCAAACATGAACTTATAGAGCAATATACCTTCAAAATCTTGTGGTCACAAAAGTGAATGGAAATACATTTTTTCGTTGAAAATTTTCCTTTATGACAGAGAACAGATATTTTTTCATTATGGAGAAGAGAGCAGACTTTTCTGACAGTATATAGATCTTCTCTGGCTTACAGGTAATGAATGGCCCACCTTGGTATACTCTTTACCTTCCCTATAAGAGGACATGCCTGGTCTTTTCTGACCAGCAAGTGTTTCCCAGCTTCACTGAGAAAACAATTATCTGGGTTTCATCTCAAGCCAGTTGAATCAGAATCTATCAAAGAAGGGGATCTGAGAACCTACATTTTTAACAAGGGCTCCTGTTAACTTTTTGATCAGGTGCATTGGGAAATATGATGTTCTCTAAACAGTGGTGGCAAAATTAGAAGCTTGAGTGACTCTGTAGGCAGTAAGCAGGTATAAAAGTGATGGATTTAGGATGGGATATAGACAGAGACAAACCTAGGCAAAAATGGAAGGTAAACTGAGATGAGGAACATGGAAATTCAGAGTAGCAGAGCCATGTTGGTGTACTCCCTAATTTTTTAGTCATTTTGCACTCTGGGCCCCATTTCCTCACAAATAAAACAATGGGTTATTCTTTCAGAGCCCAGCTGGGAAGGCTTATCACAGTCTCTTCTCTAACCCAAGAAAATCTGCTTGGATTTGTTTTGCTCATTGGGCTTCTACCTTAGATTTCATTGAAATCAAGTGTTCAGTACCATTTTCTCAAAGTTTGATAACTATCTCACTAAATGATTTCCCAGGTCCTTTCAGCTCTAGGACATTAAGTGTGTCTGTAGCAGCAGTGCCAACAGCACCGGTCATTAACACAGAAAAGAGCACCAGGGGCCTTAGGAAGCAGGCCACATTTTGAGGCCTAGTTGTTTTTTTTTTGTATTGACTCCTGCTGTTCAAGCCTGCTGGCTTCCTTGTTATGGGCTGACATTTATTTAACTGGAGAGGAAATAATTGTGGTATCACCAGGAATATAGCAAATCAACTCAAAGACAAAATTCTACCCCAAAGGTTGTTTGTCATTGTGTGGACAAAATAATAACCGGTTAATTGTCCGAATTTTCCCACTTTTCACTAGTTATTTTAGTATCAAGTAGCTGTAATCAAATGTAAGTCCTGTTGAGTGACCTGGCATAAGACCAGCTGTGCTTTCAAAAGCAGCCGTAGCCAGCGGCGAGCCAGGTGCCAGGTGCTAGAACTCGTCAGGACTTTAGAGATACCACTTCCCCTATTTGGACACTGCACACTCGTACATCTTCAGAAACAAGTGTCTGTTTATAAATGAACATAACCTTTGCCTTCCTACTTACCCTTTAATCCAGAGAAAAGACTGCTAAGTATATTCTGCAAAACATGGGTTCAAATTTAGAGTTGTGATTATTATTGTACCTTGGACAAATCACCTATCTTATCTAAAGTGCGGGCTAACGATATCTACTTTGTAGCACTGCTGTGAAGATTAAATAAGAAATGCATGTGAAAGCATTTTATAAATAGCACAAAGTCTTACAGATATAAAGGTGCATTTATCATAATATGAATAATGGCACCATATTCAAGCAAACATTAGGAAAAAAACACTATCATATTCACAAGCTATACAAATGCTTTTATATATAACCAGACAATATGCATTTATTAACACATCCATTTATTCATTCATTCATTCACTAGTTTCTGTCTGTAGCACCAGTCCCTGTGGGAGATAAGAAGTAGATGAAGGGTGAATGGTTAGATAAAAAATACATTTAAGGTTTTATGATCATATACTTCAATGTCAATTGAGCCAATGCTATTTTCTAAGAATGAGGCTTCTCCCTATGGGAACCTAGATCACTGAGACCCTATTTTTTTAGTGGAAGACTAAGAACACAGAAAAGAAATAGTGGTTCAGTAAATCTGATAACCCAGAAGGCATCCAGAGTTGGCCCCCAACTTGGCAAATTGTTGCTGACTGAACATAGATTTTATCTCTTAAAGCCACTTTCCAGAATGTTCATTTCTCTCCCATTCCCCATCACACTAGTCATATTTTACTTGGATGTTCAAAAGTCTCCCAAACATCCTGAATAAATTGCACAGGATCTTTTTCAGGGCTGAGCCCACTTTGGCCTTTCAGAATAGAATGACTCAACTTGTGGCCAAGTAGTGATGGTCCTCAGAGTCTCTCCAACCTAATACTGAAGGCAAAATGACTTTTTAAATAAAAACTAAAATAAGTATATCTCCATTGAACACATTCTTTTAAATTGTAACAGAGAACACAAGCCATTTAGTATATACATGTATGATAATGTTGAGACAATGTGCAAAATAATATAGCTTTAAGTAGCAGAAATAAATGGATCAGGGATGCCTGCTGGAGACATCTATGGTTTTTCTGTATTAAATTACATCTTGCTGCCCAGGCATTAGTTTCCCACATACTGATCATTTGTATCACTGCTTTTACTTACACAGGGTTAATTCCAAACTTGCTTTTCTTACTTTTAATAAACATAGATAAAAACAAATGTAAGCTTGGCCATGTTAGTCTGCTGTAGGAAGGCTGAGATGGATGGTAACTTCTAGAGTTTTCCAGTCTAGGGGAAGCCCTTCCCTTTGATATCCCTCACTTCTCTCAGAAATGGTAACAGTGAAGATTAAAGTATTTCCCCCTATTGAGTGCTTCTCTCCCCACCCCCTTTTCCTCTTTCTGACTGGCACTTAGGTCAGACAAGAGCTTGCATATATTTTGCAATCCAAAGAAATCAAGCAAGGATAAAGGGCAGGGTTTCCTGCTGGGGAACCCTCCAGGGCCAGCAGCCTTCCCTCTTAGCCTCTGTAAGATGCTCCCTGTCCTGCCCTGTCATTTTCTGTGCCTTTGACTTTGAGTAGGTCCAGAGGCTCCTGTTGGTGGGGAGGCAGCTGGTGTACTTTCCCTCTGTGTGTTAGAAATACTGTTAGGCACCATGAGGTATTAAAGTGGTTGCCATGTGCTCTGTTGTTGAATGATTCTTCAGAGAAAGGCCATTTCCTCTTCCACAGTTTTGGGGGTGAAAGTCCTTTTGCTGTGGACACAGTTTTGCCCATGCCTGTGGTGATACCTGTGCCTTTGTTCCATGGTGCTTTGTAATATCTGTTTATCTAGTTGTTTTTTTACAGCTCTTGCATAGAGATGAAGTGGATATGTCCTTTGTTGTCCTTTAACAATATAACACTATATTCATGTTATTATTATAACATGAATACTACTCTCTTTAAAATATAGTTTTAATAGGCTAGGTAATAAACTTACAGTTACATGAAGGTTATGTGAAAACTTTGGAACTTTTTTAGTTCACATATTTCTTATGACTAAACACCATCACAAATTAGAGATCTTATAGTAAATGTTGTCTTAATTCTAACACTGAGGTTATCCTGAACAAACCGTGATCACCCCTCTACCCCAATCTCACAATAATAATGATAACTAATGTTTGCCTAAGGCATAGCAGTTGAGAAAGTACTTTCTTATAAATTACCTATTATGTTCCTCATATCATTATCAATGTCATTTTTCAGATAGAAACCCAAGGCTTAGAGAGAACAAGAGATTTGCCCAGGATCACTCATCAGGTACATGAGGAGTCAGGATTCTGACTGTAGAGTCACAGAGGCTGTCCATCCCTTGCAAGTTTCCTAAATTTCTCTGAGAGTCATAGAAGCCGGCCAAGTCAGTGTGGTGATAACTTACCAGAGTAGACATTGAGGGACTGTAATTTGGTTGTCATTTTGCTGCCTGTAATTGTGTGATTCTGAGTAAATTTCTTAACTCATCTGAGCCTCAGGTTCCTCATTTTCAATAGGAAGAGCTTGACCAGATCAGTGTCTGTCAGTGGCAGGGTGGCGGCATGCAAGTCATTTCAAAAGTTCTGCAAATGCCTGACTAACTTTATGGAGGTAAAGGCTGACCTTTGGCCATTCTTAACTCCTGTTTTTAAATTTATGAGTTCATTCAGATTAGTTTGAATGTGATAAGCGTATTGCAGGAGAAACCATATCACCAAACAGAACAACAACAGCAACAAAAACTAGTTTTGCAACCTTTATCCTTCATCCATTATGAAATACAAAGGATTAAAATTGAAGAGGCCAAGAATAGATGGAAAATTTGGAAAATTGGAAAATTTCTTTAGAGAGAGTTGCCAGTATGCCGTTAGTATCCTTTACCCAGGAGGGGGAGGGGGTGCTTTTCTCTCACCCCATGATCAATGAGCAAGGCTTCAGGGAGATTACCTGGAGAACTTGATTTGTGCCCCCTGAAATTTGAGGAGACTCTGTGGGTCTGTATCCAACTCTACCTTGACAGATCTAGAGCAAGTGGCTGGCTGAAGCACCCCACGTGGAGTGGAGAACTGTGGTTTAGGAAGTCACTGCACTCCCTCTGAATGAAAGACCAAAGGTGCATGCTTCTCGTGGATCAAGTGCAGGCTAAGAAGGAGACAGAGCCAGCTTGGGGTTGCCTTAGAGTCTACCTAAGAGAGCTACCTGTAATAGCAAGGAGACCTCAGTAGAAAAAGGCTGGAACTAGGGACTGATAGAAGACTCATTAGAAACCAATCAGAAGACGTTCACTCGCTTTTGTCACAGGAACAACAAATGAAAGTCTACAGAAGTGAGAGTCTCCCAAGAACCTATGGTAATAATCTTTGAGATAAAAATCAACTTTAAGCACTTACTAGACCCAGTGAGCACCAGTACCACCCATGTAATACCCGTTGAATAAGACTTTTCTTGCCCTTTTGTTTTCCCTCTTTCTCCTGACCCCTTAATCCTGGAGGTGTCAGAAACTCCATTAATTATCTGGGGCAAAACAGGTAGAAGAGGAAGGTGATAAGCTAAAGATCAGGTCATTCCCACTGTTGGGGCCCAGCCTAAAGCACTACCACAGGGGAGGGGAGAAGCATAAACTTTGAAAGAAGCTTATAGTTTTAGTTACATGGGACTGGTCAAACTACTGAGTTGAAATTGTTTGGAGCAAAGGACTCCCCATTTCCTTGGATAAGTATGAGAAAGACTGGAGAAGGTTGGCACCGAATTGCCTCCAAAGGAAAAGGAACACCAGCCCTAAAGAATGGACATGCAGGGGCACTGGGGAGAAAGGAATAGTTATTTTCTGTTACTTTTCTTGAGTCCTGAATAATGAACATAATGTTTATATCTGAAATAATACTACTTTTCCTTGTTCCTGATAAGCTGATTTGAAAAGAGTTTCTCAGTTTGAAAGCTTGAAAATCGCTCAATGATGTCGAAAGCCACTTCTGACATTGGCATCAATAGCAGTTAGTACGGAATGGAAAAAAAGCAGCAGAACTTTTTCTTTCCCCCTTCCGCATTGTGTCCACATCCATTTAGATCTTATGGCATGAAATTTAAGGAACTGAAATTGTTTCTTTTTTTGTGAAGAGATGACACAACTTTGATCCTGGTCCCTCCCATTTACCCACCCCCAATGCATAGGTAGTAATAAACTTTACTTTTAGACTGTGGGGAGAGCAAAAGAGGAAATAATGAAAACAAGTGGAGGGGCATTGAAAATGAGGTTAAGGATCAGAAAAGGAAAGGAAGTGGAGGGAAATGGTATTGTGGTCACAGAGGCAACCTTCCTGATCAGAAAGGAAAGGGAACCAGAGCCCCTTTAGGTAGAATGGGTCTTGCCTCTTCATTTAGTAGCTCCCATAGCACCATTTTCCCAGCTCTGACCCCTTTCCCTGCCTCCTGGAAGATGTGGGGAACACTCCTCTTGAATGAGCCTGCCCACAATTACAAACATGTCCTCTGGCTTTGTACCACCACTTTGGTACTCATCTACCCACTTGCAGTGTCTTCTCTCTCTCTGCCTTCCTCCTTGGGGTCTTGCCAGTGCCTTTTCCCAAGGCTTGTTTTCTCATCCCGCTGGACAGAGTGCAGCAGGATGCATCTGCTGGACAGATGCAGGCTATGATGTAGGGCATCTTCTTACAGTTTTAATTCTACTTGCTGCCAAGCAATTTGAAAGTTTTATATGAAAGCAAACTTAGTTACATTATAATGTAGGATGTACAATTTATATGATTGTTAAATCCAACAGGAGACTTGATATGAATGTTGAAATTTCAGCTGCTATAGGCTTAGTTCATTTAGATCCTGAGGATCTTTAGTTTCCTCTGCTCTGCTATTAGAGGTGTTTTTCTGGCAATGCATGAGGAAATTTGGCCTAAGTTGCTTCTCTTCTCAGAAACATCTGTATTGGGAATAGCAAAAATTACTCAAGAACCAAAGAAATGGAACTTTAATGATGGAAGTGAAGGCAGTTGGATAAGAGGTAGAAGAGGTCTTTTGGTGGGTGTGTGAAACATCTCTAATTTCATACATTCTGCCAACTGACAGAGCCAGCTCTATTTGTAAATCTTTATAAAACCAAGTAAGAAAAAAATAGGAGTGATTTAATAAGAGTTTATTAGATCAGCTTTTCTCAAAATATATTTAATAGAATACTAGTCTTGTAAAATGTCTCAAAGAGAAGAGTTCTGGGGTCAGATAAGTTTGGGAGATACCTTCACAGAGACTCACAAAAATACAAAGATGTTCAAGGCTCTGAGAAATCATGCAGCAAAACAAAGTTTGTTTGACCCAGTGTTACCCAAATATAGTGGATCATTTTTTAAATATAACTCTTCTTTTTATAACTGTATTATAATATCTCAGAATCAGTATTCAGGGGAACATGCCTAGGGAAACCCCATACGAGATTATAGATTATATTACAGATCAGAAGTTACAATCTTTCCTTACCCAGGACTCCCTGCCCTTTTTCATTTCCCATTTTATCTCATGTTTCGAACACATTTCCTAGTAAATAAAAACAAACTTTTCTCACTCACAGTAAATCAAATAAAGTTATGTAAGTGTAGAAATGTATAAGCAGTATTCATGCTGCAGATTCCTTAACTTGGCTACCAATCTGTACTTGTCCCTAGGTGCATTCTGCTGTGCGTATTCAGTTTGGATATTACAATCTGATAACAGTCTGATTTCATCAGGGAAATGCTTATTGTAGTATCAACAGTCAATCAGAGCTTTTGAGCAATATGAGCAAGTCAGTTGCCATACTGAATTGATATAATTCTAGCCCAAAGCAAAGAAATAAGATGTTATAATTAACTTGTGGAAATCAATCTATGGTGCATGTACAACTGTCTTTAGAAGTTTAAAAATATTTAAAATAGCCCCAGGATATCTTGCTAACGCCATAGTTCCCTAAGCACCCAGGTATTACAGATTGAGATGTACAATAGAACATTTTATAAATGCTATTATTATGCTTATATGTCATACATTGCTTTTGTATTCAAAGTTTCATTAATCTAAAGATGATTTCGTATTAGGTAACCCTCAACATCACAAAAAGTGATACCATATTATAAAAAATGTGAAAAAGTAAGAAAATTCTGAAGCATGACAATTCTTTAAGCAGAAAATTTTATTCTTAATTGAATATAAGGATTTCAGAAGAATTACATTTATGTATCTTGTTTTACAGATGACAAAGCACTTCTATGTTAATCATCTCTTCACTCTCCCAGCAATCAGCCGATGCTGTTGTCAGTACAAAATGTGGCTGAAGAGTGCTGCATTATGTAATTTTTAGGACATTTTTTGGTTGCAAATATTAGAAACCCAACATAAACTACTTTATGCAAGAAAGGCTATTTATTGGAAGGATACATTTTTTACCCCCTAGACTCCTAGGAAGTTAGTCAAGGAATAACTAGGCACAGGTAGAGCAGAAATACAGCTGGGTTGCTCATATATCAAGCCAGGGATTAGAAAGGTGTCAAGATTCTTCTTAATCTCTTTTGCCTCTCTAAATGTTAACTTCTTTTTCTCTCATTTCTGACTGGCTTTCTCAACATGGTGGGAAACAGTCTTGCCAGAAGAACCTGAGTTTTACATCTAAGTGTGGAGTCCCTGGAGACAGATGAACCTCAACTAAATTTTATTCCAAGACCACAAGCCACAAAGAAGAACTGTGGCCCAGCTTAAATCCTATGCTAAATTGCGGATGAATTAACAATAGCCAAGGAGCTGGGTGCTCATCGTATGTATATGGTGGCTCCTGTGGCAAAAATGTAGGTAAAATAGAACTGTGAGAATAGGGGTGGGGAAGAAATCAGTTCTTAGAAAAGATGCACTGGGCAGATAATTCTGTAGGTGTGTACTCCATGTCATGCACTGGTGGCCTGTCAGAAAAGACCCCAAGCCTACAGTAGCTGAATTTATGCTCAACTACATTAGGAGAATGATTGTATATTAATGGAAACTTCATAAGTCATTTTCCCCATCTCACACCAAAAGAAATGTAAGCCATGTTCTATTCAGGCCAGGGGTAAACACAGCAGAGGCTTGTTCCTGAGCTCCTATTTTAAGGGTAAAATTGGTTAGAAAAATACTATGAGAAAATAACTCATGACTTGAGAGAAGAGAGGGCATCTCTGTACCTGGTCTATTTCTTTATATGACAATTGACAGTGAGATAAGGATGAGGGATTTGGCTGGATGTTAAACTTCAACTACCTACCCTTTCCATGAAGGTCTCTCTGCAGCTGTTTCAACCCTTCTTCCCTCCTGGAAGTAGGAGGGAAGGAAAATAATTAATTCTAGAAATTAAGAAGAGGGATTGTTCGTAGGAATTGTTTGGTTCTCAGGCAGAAGTCAGATGTAGCTAGGCCTATACATCTACAAAGGAGTATGCAATTGAAGAACCAGAAATTTGTTTAGAAATGTAGCAACTTGTGCTGTTTCAATTTATTATAACCATTTCCTTTTACTTCTCTTAGCATTATTCTCAAAAGCAAGGGCATATTTCACTTGTGCTAAAGGGAAATTCCACCACACCCATCCCCTCAAACCCTCTGCCTTTCTGTGCTCATATTTTATGAGAGGAGCCTAATATCCATGAAGCTAGTTTTGGTGATGGCTCTAGAATAAAAGAAAATTCCAGGGCCAAGAGAAACTCCCCTTTTGTGATTGGTAATGGTGGTAGTGAGAGGAAGATGTATAGGGTATTTAGAAGCTATGATGGTTAATTTTAAGTGTTTGCTTGGTTGGACCATAATACCCAGATAGTTGGCAAAACATTATTCTGAATGTTTCTACAATGGTGATTTTTTTGGATGACATTAACTTTTAAATTGGTGTACTTTGAATAAAGCAGATTACCTCTGTAATGTGGGTGAGCCTTGTCCAGTCAGCTGTAGGTTTGAATAGAACAAAGACCGAGTCCCCTGAATTAGAAGAAGTTCTACCAGCAGACTGCTTTTGGACTCTTTCCCGGGTCTTCAGCCAGTACAGATCCTAGATTTACCAAGCCTCCACCACTGCATGAGCCAATTCCTTAAAGTCAACCACTCTTTCTCCCCTCCCACTCCTGCCCTGCCCTGAACACCCTATTGATTTTGACTAACACAGAAGCTATTCCTACAACCAAATTTTACAGAGATTGCCCAGTCAAAACCCTTTCTACAACCTGGCTGTTGCTGTCCATATCTCTATATTTGAAGAGCATAACAAGAGAGAAGAAGTGAATCTCCCAAATATTATTTATTGAGGGCCTCTTTCTGCTAGGTCTTAAACCCAGCAAGGTAGAATTTGTATGTGTATGGATGAGAGTGAAAGAGAGTTCCGATGAACAGAACAACATGTCTTGGGAGCATGTAATGGTTGCAGGGATGTGAGCAGAGGGTGGGAGAGTTTGGTAAGTGTAAAGGAAATGTGAAGGGAATTATAGTAATATCATATTGGAAGAGGTTTGTATGGCTTTGACTGGCAGGCTAATGAGGTAGGCAAATAGAAGCTAATGAGGATTTCTGAATGAGGGAGTGAAATATTTGGAGGGGAAGAAGCTGTCAGTACAACACTGAGTGACTTGGAAAGAAAAGATTGGGGTCATAGAATCCATTTGGAAGGTTGTAATCATCTCCATATTAATTTCTTTATTTATTTATATATTGGACATTTATTGAGCCTCTGTTAGTGCCAGGCATTTGTATAGCTTAAAGAGAAATGGAGATTGTGCCTCTGAAGAGTCCACCGTTCTGGGAGGGGATGTGCGTGGAGGAAGAAATGTAAGCAAACGCGATGGAAACATTTCCCAGCGCTTAGCACTTAGGCTTAAGGCCCTCACATCATGTTCTGACACAGAACTGAATCCAAATTTTTTCAGGGTGCCAAAAAAAGTGGTACCAAGTGCTTCTGTATCTTGTTCATACATAATAACAGAAGGCAAAGATTCAAATTGAAGGGAGAAAAATAGTCCTAGTAATTATGGGATTTATATATATATATAATTATGGGATTATTATATCTATATAACCCATCAGCTTCTGAGGGAGGGAGAGCTCTCTAGGCTATCTCAGGATTGGTCCCTGAGCCTGCGAGAATGCCCTTACAACTGGTACACTTGGTACTGATGACTCACAGGATGGACTCCAAGAGATTGGACTTGGACCTGTAGCCAGAACACACTATTTTCTTATCGTTAATCTCCACAAAGCATGTGTTTATTCTTCTCTCACAAAAGCCAAGCCTAAGATGTACTGCCTGTTTTATTAAGGAATTATTTCTCTTTGGACAGCTGCATGCACTATAAACACCCTTCTGAGAAGGAGGAGGCATGGCAGAGAACTGTGCGCAGTGAGAACCAGCCTGTAGAACATTTCTCTGGCCTAGTGATACAAGCAGTTACACCCTGGAGGGCCATGGTCCAGTGAAGGGATAGGCGGGATTTTCATTTCTGTCATTCATTCACCCGGAAAGGCTCAGCACTATCTCATGAACCTGATTTCTGAGAAGTCAGGCAACCTGATTGCACTTTAACTCGGTAAATGATGTATTCTAAGGGCTCATAAAAATTAATCTAGACACTTGCTACAAAGCTGATACCATGAAATGAAAGAATGAGCAGAAGCTTTCTTTCTGTTTGAGCCCGGGATGAGATAAGCTGTGTGCGGGTCACAAAGTGTTGGGGAGGAAAGAGGCTCCTTCTAGTACTTTTCCTTATTGGAACCAGCCATAGACACAAATAACTTAATAGATGCCTTGGAAGCAGAAAAGCTGCCTTTTGTGAGGTCTCTAGAGTGTTCTCCAATTTGATTCTTCCTTCCATCAAACGAAATCATTATTTTGAAAGTAATAGCTGTCATTTCCTGAGGACCTAATATGTGCCAATTTATTTACACATATTGTCTGTTTAATTCTTACCATTGTGTATCACATTCGGTAGTGATCTCTCAGAAAAAATAAATTGCTGAGGTCATGCAGCTAGAAAATGAGGGAGTCTATATACAAACCTAGGACGGTCTTCTGCCACTGCCCACACTTACATGAATTCCACCTTACTTAAGGCAATATCTGGGTCACTTTTACTTATTAACTGTGGAAGTACAATGCAGGTTAAGTAAGTTTCAAGTGGAAGGGAGTAAGAGGTCTAATTTTCTTCCTTCTAAAGATTCTCTAGCTCTCGTGAGAGTGCAAGGAAAGGTACATGAAAAAAATTTGAGTCCTTTTTAAGCACTGTTTCAAATTTTTAATAGCAAGACAATAGCTAGGGACCAATATTTTTAGAAATTGAAAATCTATTTAAAATGGAAGTAAATAATTGGGTAGTTTCCCATTACTGTTAAGATCTTTGCCTATTAGCTCCTAGGATTTTTTTTTTTTTAAGAAAAATAGCTTTACTATTTTCAAAATAATTCAAATTATTTAGGAAAGTGAAAATGAAAAGTAAGAGTGAATCACCCAGAAACTGACACAATTAACGTTGGATGGCATGCATCTTTCTATGCACACTCATATAGATATAATTTATAAAAATGGCGTCATAGTTTAAGTCTATTTCTCAATTAAAAAAACTTTGACTTTAATAGAAGAAAAATCAAATAAAACATAATTGGAGGAATTGTTGAACTTCACCTATATGCTTTTTCTCCTTTAGGGATATTTTCTAAGTATCTCTCTAAGGTTATAAAAGAAGAAGAACTTTTAAGAGTGTTTTTCTCCCAATTTTATATTGTATAAAATGAGAACATTAATATTTTCATTCTTTCATCTCCCCTTTGCCCATCTCTCAAATGTGAGTTATTATTTTCAAATTATCCACACCATAACAGGTGTTTACATTCTGCAATTAGATCTTCACTCACTGTTTTATTGTAACTTCTTTATTTAAAGTGTTCCCCACCAGCCTTAGTACCATAGCTTCTTCAGTGTTTACTTTCACCTCTTATTTGTTTGGATTGAATTGTCAGATATTTTTTCAAAAGAGGCTCATGGGCACCATATGCCCTGGTTCTTCCATGTTCGAATATGCCTGTTCTTATTTTATACTAGAAAGATATCATTACTGAATCAATATTCTTGAGTTACTGTTTCTTTTCACTAGAATTTTATGGCTATTTCTCTAGTTTTCTGCCATTGTATGTTATTGTAAAGACATATGGGATGAGGCCAGTTTGATTTTTTTCCATTTGATTTTTTGTAGGTATATTCATTAGAGTTCCCTAGAGAAACAGAACTATTAAGATAGACCTCCTATATATATAGGAGACTTATATGGAGATTTATTATAAGGAATTGCACATGTGACTGTGGAGTTTGAGAAATGCTAAGATATGGAGTTGGCCAGCTGGAGACCCAGGAGAACTGATGTGTAGTTCTGATCTGAGTCAGAAGTCCTGGAAAGTAGGAGTTGATAGTATGTGGTCTAGTCAGAATGCCACCAGTCTCCAGCGTCAAGAAGTGCCCGTTTTTCAGTCCGAGCCCAAATGCTGGAAAAGATGAATGTTATAGCTCAAGCGGTCAGGCAGGAGGAGTTTCCTCATACTCAGCCTTTTTATTCTGCTCAAATCCCTTTAATTGAAGGAAAGCCATCCACATTGGGGAGGGCAATCTGCTTTACTTGGTCTACTAACTCAAATGTTAATTTCATCCAGAAACAACCTCTTGTCCCAGTCTAGTTGACACATAAAATTAACCATCACAGTAGTAATACGCTTTCCTGGACATCTAAAGAATTCTTTCTTTCTCCTTGATGTTTAGTAGCTAACCTAGGTAGTGTGTATATTGCGGCTTCTATATTTTCTCAAAACTGGTTTGTATTTCTAGTTTTTTTCTTTACTTGGGGTATTGATGTGGAGGACTTTTCTTGTTATTGTATCTTTCACCACAGCTTCTGCTTCATCTGAGGTTTCCCTAGCATGGAGACAACAATTACCATTATTTGAGATCTTCATATTTTATTTTCCCTCTCTATTTATTGCTATTCTAATTGAATTTTTATTTTGTCTTTTAAAATTTTACATTCAGTGATGTCTAATCATTGCCATCTCTAGTTTATCAGTTAGTTCTGTGATATAGTTCTAGTCAAATCTTTCTTTTGCTCTATTCTGTTGTTTTATCATCTTATCTTTGAGTTCATACTTCTGAATTCATATGCTCATTAATTTATGCAATGGCATGAAACACATGTTAATGATTTCCTGTTGGGTCTTTTCTGTCCTTTATTCCTTTCTCTCTTCCTTCTCTTTTTCCTGTATTATATTTTCAGAGTTTCCATTACATTTATTTTCATTGTTTTTACCTGGTCAGTTCTGTCCAGCCTTCCTTTGTTATGGTGTGGAAGACTTCATGACTCAGTTCCCACTGAATATATTGTGATTTCTTCTCTGAGCAAGGGTTTGAAGCTGAGTACTTTTTCTTCTATTTGTTTTCTGAAGCTAATATGACTTCAGAGGACTGCTTTCAGGATTAGTAGCTGAGTTAGACCAGCTTTCTCGTTTCTCTCTAGCTATAAATTTTTAAATATGGCATCAGTTTACACCACTATCCTTGCTTGGTTGCCTTTGGTGAATCTATGCCTAAGGGTGTTCTTAAATCTTTATTTTTGCTAAAATTTTCTGTGTTGGGGCGAATAAGTTCTTTCTTTTGTTTCTTTTCACATGCTTCAAGAATTCTTAATCCAGAAGCTGGAATAAAAAATAGAGAAGTTGACTTGTGTTTAAGTCAGAGCAACTTTTTTTTTTTTTTTTAATTTAGGGAGTAACACCTCATTATGACACAGGACACTATTGTACAGGGCAAAGAGAACTGAACTGAACTTCAGATAACCTTAAATTTTAGTCCCCAGATCTAGTATTACAGCGGACAGTGGGGAAAGCCCTCCACTTCTTTGACCTTCATTTCCTTCAGCTGCAAAATGGGATGATAATACCCACCATGACCACTTCATAGAGCTGTTGCGAGGCTCAAATGAGATTAATTAAATGGAAGGGCTCTGTAAATAGCAAAATAACATTTAATATAAGATGTCATTATTGTACTATTATCATCTTATTATTGAATCTTTATTTGTAGAACTCATCATAAAGATAGTTAGATAAGAGTGCATAGGAAGGGGATTTAAATAGGTGGCAGGGTTATCTGATTAAGCTAGGGAGTTTTCCTAAGCATTCATATTTCCCGTCCCTATTCTGAGAGGGAGAGGGAGTGTTCAGTTTGAAAGATGTTTTTATAGCTTATTCTGTATTCCATTTCCCATCTCCATTGAGAATAGGTTTTGACATTCACCCACCTGAAGACAAGTGACTAAGTTTCTCTTATAGCTCTATATATTTGTAAATATTATTAAAATGTTTAAGAAATCCTTACATTAAGGAGTTAATAGCAGTAATCACACTTTAGTATGTTTCATGGTTCTTTTTTAAAAATTAGTTAATTAATTTTTATGGTGACATTGTTTAACAAAATCCAATAAATTTCAGCTGTACATTTTAACAGTAAGGCATATATATCATTACACTGTGTGTTCACCTCCCATAATTGGGTTCCTGTCTGTCACCACATATTTGACTCTCTTTACCCTGTCAACCTATTTGAAGAGATTTGTACTGTTGTTTTTAATTTTGATTAGGATTCTTTTTAAAACATAAGCATGAAAACCTGTTCTCTACTGACTTGAAGAAGAGCTGTGAAAGCTTTGACCACAAATAAAAGACTGAATAATAAACCTTGTTTATACTAATATTAAACATGAATCATGGAATCTAAATGATTTATTTATTTATGAGTTTTATTTTGAAACTAAATTTTATTTAACCTACAGCATTACTGATTTTTAAAATTTTTCCGTTTCAACTATGCACATTCTAAATAAGCAATTAATGCATAGGACGAGGTTTCATTACTTTGCACAAGCTGGAAGGTAAATAAGCTCATTGACATCATTGATTTTGCATTCTACTTCATACTTTCAAAATTTTCATTTGAGTAGAAGTAGTTTTGCACTGAAGATCATTTATGTAGTGATTCTGATTTTTAATTTTAGTTTTAAAATTGATAATATTACTTTTGTCCACATTTAGCATACACTAATAAAAAATCCAATAAAATAAAATATTTCTTAGTTATATAACTTTGAAACTCAATGGAAGCCACAGAAATGGAGTAGTAAAACACCAGGTAGGGGACCAAACATTTGTAAGTCTTGGCTTGAGATAGAATGTCAAAGCTGGTCAGAACCTAAGACTGTTCCTTAGAGAATGACAGTTTTACTGTGAATGGTTTTGGCTCTCCTGCCACCCTGAACCATACTTTCGTTAATGAAATAGTCCTCTCAACTCAACACGTAAATATTTACCATAGAAATATTATTTCTACTGCTATACTTTAGAGAATCATCTACTGAAATTTATAGCCAAGTTCTGCAGTGTATTTTGGCTGTGTTTGGTTTTAGGATTCACATTATATTGAAACAAATCCATCATATTATTTGGGAACAGATCGCTTACAGAGATTTCTTTACTACTTATCAGCATAATCTATGTTTAAATCTGAAAAAAAGATTGAAAATGGAGCACTTGATTTCAAAATACTATAAAGAAGACCATTATCACAGAATTTATTATACCATCTTTGCACAATTTGAACAAAAAAATAAATAAAAAGAGAGAGAGAGAAAGAGAAAGAGATCTCTTCAGAGAAATTAGATATTCCCTCAGCCTTCAGCTGATTTGGCAGAACGTGCAGGATGTGTTGTGTTTATTCACTGAAACTAGTAAATCATTTTCATTTTAGACTTAGCATATCTGAAGTTCATTCTCTGGGTTGTCCTCATGTATCATGAATCCAAAAACGGCCAATATAGATTGCAGAAAACCAATACTAATGTACATTAGTAGAAATATCAGATCAAATACCCAATATTTATGCTCATCTTGGGTAAAAAATTTGATTAGCAGTTTGTCAAGATATACACATTATGCTTTTCTGACTTCACACTTTTCTTCTGATTTAACAATTGATATTTTGTATATGCTTCTCTCTCTCTCTCTCTTTTTTTTTTTTAATTCTTAGTAGCATAGAGGAGTTCATTGTGAGTAAAGAGATCTAGTGTTCAGCCACAGGTCAGTAACTTGTGTGGATCACTTAGTCATTTTGTCTTCGGTTCTCCTTCTGGGGAAGGAGAAATTCTAGGTTGGGAGCATATCACATAAAATTGCTTGCAGAAGTAATCTTGCCTCAGGAACCATTCTGTGGACCGGGCAAGTAAGGGTCTAGGCTCTCCCACTCCCACTTGGATCAGAGTAATATCACTTTTATCTGTTTATTTTATTCAGCTTAACCATAAGATTCTATATATAAAAGAGGTTTTGCTGAGAGAAAAAAAAAATAACAAAACTTGAAACCCACTGTTTTGGTTATCTATTTCAGTGTAACAAATCAGCCCCCAAAATTAGCGAATTAAAAAATATCAGTGGCTCATAGTTCTGTGAGTTGACTTGATTCAGCATGGTTGTTCGCACCTCAGGGCTCTCATGCAGTCGCAATCCGATAGGACTGAGGGTGGAGTCATCTGAAGGCTTGATTGGGTTGAATACCCAAGATGGCTTATTCACTCTCAAGTTTCACACTTTGATGATTCAGGACATTGGAGTCTTTGAGATCAGTTAGAAGCCTTGTTTTTTTTTAACTGCTTTATTGAAGTGTAATTGATATATTATACATCTCATTTGATTTTCCTTCTGCCAACTACAAATTAGATTGCAATTTCTAGAATTTTATATAAATAGAATAATACAGTAAATATTCTTTTTTTGTTTGGATTATTTCACTCAGTGTAATTATTTTAAGATTCACTCATGCTATTGCATGTGTGAACAGTTCATTTTTTTTTTTTATTACTGAGTAGTAGTATTATATGATTATACCACAATTTCTTTATTCATTTACCTATTGCTAGATATTGGGTTGTTTTGACTATTAAAAATAAAGCTCCTATAATCACTTATATGCAAAACTTTGTAAGGACATATGCCATCATTTATTTTGGATAAATATTCAGGAGTGGAATAGCCAGGTCAATAGTATATGTATGTGAACATTTTACAAAACTGTTCAATTGTTTTCCAAAGTTGTTGTACAATTTTACATTCCAGTCAGCACTGAGAATTCCTATTGCTCCATACCCTTGCCAACAATTAGATTCATAAGTTTTCTTAATTGTAGCCATCCTAGAGCGTATGAAGTGATATCTTATTGTGGTTTTAATTTGCATTTCCTTAATGACAAATGGTTATCTTCTGTGGTCAACTGAGTGTGCCAATCTTCTGAGGATTTTTAAACAGGTTGTTTTTTTAATATTGAGTTTTGTAAGTTTTTCTGATCCAAAAACGTGATATATTTCTTCATTTATGTAGAATTTTTTAGTTTTCAGTGCCTTGTGCATCTTATGTCAAATTTATCTTTATGACATTGTCAGTTACATTTTTCTTTTCAAAATTATTTCAATTTCCGGTTGTTGCTAGGAGATAAAAATACAATTGAATTTTGCATATTGATTTTGCTTCCTGCAATCTTGATAGACTTACTTTTTAGTTTTAGTACCTTTTGTGTAGATTCCATTGTATTTTCTACAGAGATAATCTGCTAATAAAGATAATTTTATGTATATCTTTTTAATCTAGGGGTCTTTTATTTCTTTTTCTTTTCATAAATCTCTGGCTAAAACCTCCAGTACAATGAACAAAGATAAGGAAGAGAAGACCTTCTTGCTATGTGCCTGATTATGTTATTAGTTGTAGGTTTTTACAAATGCTCTCATTAGGTTGAGAAAGTTTTATTCCAAATAAGTAAGAATTTTTATCATTAATAGATATTGGATTTTGTAAAATCCAATCTGCATTTATTGAAATGATTTTATTTATTTATTTACTTACTTATTTATATTTCTATGATAAATTACATTAATTGATTTAAAAATTTTAAACTAACCTTGCATCCCAGGGGTAAACTTCACTGAGTCATCCTATGTTATCCTTCTTGTACATTTTTTATTTCAATTTGCTAGATTTTGCTTAAAACTCTTGCCTATAAAAGATTTTGCTCTATAATTTTTTTTCTTTTAATATCTTTTTCTAGTTTTGATACTGGAGTAATATTGGCCTCATGAAAGGAATTGGGAAGCATTTTCTCCTCTTCAATTTTATGAGAGATTTTGTGTAGATTTGATATTATTTCTTTAAATGTTTGGTAATATTAACTTATGAGAACATCTGGGCCTGGAGTTTTCTTTTTGGAAATGTTTTTAAATATAATTAAAATTTTTTAATAGACAAAGAAATAGTCAGGTTATCTATTTCCTCTCTAGTGAGCTTTTAGTTTGTGTCTTTCAAGGAATTTGTCTAGTTCATTTAAGCTGCCAAATTTATTTAATAAAATTGTTCAAGTATTCCTTTTTTTATCATTTAATTTCTACTTGGTGATGTCATTTCTTTCATTCTTGATGTTGGTAATTTGTTTCTTCTCTATTTCCTTATTAGTATTGCTAGATGTTCATCAATTTTATTGGTCTTCTCAAAAAACCAGCTTTAGATTGATGATTTTTTCCTATTTTCTCTTTATCGCTTTCCATTTTGATTTTTATCATTTTCTTTCTCTTTACTTAAGTTTAACCCACTCCCCCACTCCCCGCCCCAGTTTCTTAGGGGAGAGCTGAGATCATTGTGACAAGACCTTTCTTCTTTGTTAATGTATGTGGGTAATACTATAAAATTTCCTTTGTGAACTGCTTTAGCAGCATCTCATATATTTCCTGTGCTGCATTTTAATTTTCTTATTTAAAATAATTTCTTATTTGTCTTTTGATTTCTTCCTTGACTCATGGGATGTTTAATAGTATATTTAGTTTCTACATATTTGGAGATTTTCCCAATTTTTTTTTTGTTGTTGTTGTTATTGGTTTCTAATTTAATTCCATTGTGGTCAGATAACATACTTAGTATGACCTGAATTCCTTTAAATTTAGTGAGACTTGTTTTACGGCTCAGAATATGGATGATGCTGGCAAAAAAAAAAAAAAATCATGTGCAATTATAAGGAATACATATCTTTTGTTGTTGGTTGGAACATTCTATAAGTGTCAATTAAGTCAAGCTGGTAATATCATTTAAATATATGTCCTCTATATTTTCTATTTCTCTCAATAAATTTCTAACTATAATTGTGGAATTTTTTTCTCTTTGCAGTTCTACTTTTTGTATTGTTGAAGCTGTTTTTAGCTACATAAATATTCATGACTGTTATGTCTTTTTCATTAAATGACTCCTTTAACATTATGAAATAAATTCTCTATCCCTGGAAATATTTACTGTTAATTCTATTTTGTCTAATAATAATATTATTAATAAAATAAATTAATAAAGTTTTCTTTGTGATTAGTGTTAGCATCATCTATCTTTACATATTTTTTTAACCTATGTGTGTCTATAAAGTGTGGTTTTGTTTTGCGTCCAATCTGACAGTCTTTTCTCTTTTAATTAGTATTTTCAGACCATTTACATTTGATATAATTATTAATGTGTTGTGTTCAAATCCACTATTTTGCTAATATTTTGTTACCTATTTTTTCAATGTTTTGGTTTCCTTTTTACCACCTTCTTTGAATTAGCTGAATATTTTAATGATTTTTTTATCTCCTTTATTGGCTTATTAGCTGTATCTCTGTTATGTTATTTAAATGGTTTCTTTATGGTTTCTAGTATACATCTTTATCACTACCTTCAAATGACATTATTTCAGTTTCACATATAGTATATGAACCTTACTGCAGTATGTTTTCATTTCTCCTCTCCCAGACTTTGTACTATTGCTGTCATACATTTAATTTTTTCACATATTATACCAGTACAATAAATTATTATTATTGCTTTCAACAATTAATTATCTTTTAAAGATACTTTAAAAAATTAAAAAAATTCTTTTTATTTACTAATGCAGTTTCTATTTCTATTATTCTTTATTTCTTTATGTAGACATAGATTTCTAAATAGTATCATTTTTATTCTCATTAAAGTACCTCTTTCAATATTTATTGTAGTGTATGTCTGCTAATGATAAATTTTTAAAGCTTTTTGTGTTTGAAAAAACCTTTATTTTAAGGGAGAAACAGACCAAAATACTATCATAGAAGGGGACCTAAATACCCCACTGTCAGATATAGACAGATCATCCAAAGAGAAAATCAATAAAGAAATAACATCCTTAAATGACACATTATACCAAATGGACCTAATTCACATTTACAGAGCCTTCCATCCCAAAACAGCTGCTTACACATTCTTCTCTAGTGCACATGGAACATTTTCCAGGATTGAGATAGCCTCAACAAATATAAGAGGGTTGAAATCATACCAACCATATTCTCTGATCATAATGCTTTGAAACTAGAGATCAACTGCAAAAAGAAATCAGGAAGAACCACAAATACATGGAGATTAAACAACATGCTACTGAAGAATAACTGGGTCAGAGAAAAAATAAAAAGAGAGATCAAGAGATACATAGAAATGAATGATAATGATAGTACAAGATATCAAAATTTTTGGGACACAGCAAAAACAGTCATGAGAGGAAAGTTCATATCATTAGAGGCTTATCTCCAAAAACAAGAATGAGCCCAAACAAACAACCTTACACTTCATCTTAAAAAACTAGAAAAGGAAGAACAAATGAGGCCTAAAGTCAGGAGAAGGAAAGAAATTATCAAAATTAGAGCAGAAATAAATGAAATTGAAAACAACAACAAAAAAACAATAGAAAAAATAAATACAACAAAGAGCTGGTTCTTTGAGAAGGTTAATAAAATTGACAAACCCCTGTCTAGACTTACTAAAGAAAAAAGAAAAAGGACACAAATAAAATCAAGGATGAAAGAGGGAAAATTACGACTGACATAGCAGAAATACAAAGAATCATGCAAGAATACTATGAAAAAGTATATAACACAAAATTTAATAACCCTAAAAGAAATGGACTAGTACTTAGAAAAATGCAATCTTTCTAGACCGAATCAAGAAGATCTGGAAAATCTAAATAAAAAGATCAGCGTTATGGAAATTGAATCAATCATCAAAAACCTATAAAAAAGTAAAAGTCTAGGTTCAGATGGCTTCACCAGTGACTTCTACCAAACATTCAAAGAAGATTTAATACCTATTCTCCTCAAACTCGTCCAAAAAATCGAAGAGGAGGCAATACTTCCCAACTCATTTTATGAGGCCAATATCGCTTTGACACCAAAACCTGGTAAAGATAACACAAAAAAAGAAAACTACAGACCAATATCTCTCATGAACACTGATGCAAAAATCCTAAATAAGATACTAGCAAACTGAATACAGCAACATATTAAAAAGATTATATACCACAATCAAGTGTGCTTCATCCCAGGGGCACAGGGATGGTTCAACATATGCAAATCGATTAATGTGATACACCACATAAACAAATTAAAAAATAAGAATCATATGATCATATCAATAGATGCAGAAAAAGCCTTCGACAAGATACAACATCCATTTATGATCAAAACACTTAACAAAATTAGTATAGAATGAAAGTACCTTAACATAATAAAGGCCGGCTATGACAAACCCTCAGCCAACATTATACTTAATTGTGAAAAACTAAAAACCTTCCCTCTAAGATCAAGAACAAGGCAAGGCTTTCCACTATCACCACTGTTATTTAATATAACATTGGAGGTCCTAGCAAGTGTAATCAGGCTAGAGAAAGATATAAAAGGCATCCAAATAGGAAACAAAGAAGTCAAACTGTCACTATTTGCAGATGACATGATTCTCTATATAGAAAACCCTAAAGACTCCACAAGAACACTACTAGAAACAATAAGCAAATACAGTAAAGTCTTTGGATACAAAATCAATGTTCAAAAATCCATAGCATTCCTATACTCTAATAATGAAGCGTCAGAAAAAGAAGTGGAAAAATTAATTCCTTTTGCAATTGCAACAGAATAAAAGAATAAAAAGAATAAAACACCTAGGAATAAATTTAATGAAACATGTGAAGGACCTATATAATGAAAACTACAATACCCTATTAAAAGAAATCGAAGATGCAAAGAAATGGAAAGATATTCTGTGTTCTTGGATTGGAAGAGTCAACATAGTTAAAATGACCATATTACCTAAAGCATTATACAGATTTAATGCAATCCCCATCAAAATCTCATTGGCATTTTTTAAAGAAATAGAACAAAAAATCATCAGATTTGTAGGAAAGCATGAAAGACCCCAAATTGCCAAAGCCATTCTGAGAAAAAAGAATGAGGCTGGAGGCATCACTCTGCCCAACTTCAAATTATACTACAAAGCAACAATAATCAAAATGGCATGGTACTGGCAGCAGAACAGACACACTGACCAGCGGAACAGAATCGAGAGTCCAGAAGTAAACCCATATTTATATAGGCAAATAATTTTTGACAAAAAAGCCAAAAACATACAGTGGAGAAAGGAAAGCCTCTTTAATAAATGGTGCTGGGAAAATTGGAAGGCCACCTGCAAAAGAATGAAATTAGACTGTTGTCTATCACCACACACCAAAATTAACTCAAAATTAAGGACCTGAATATAAGACCTGAAACAATAAAACGCAGAGGAGAAAACATAGGAACTAAACTCAAGGACCTTGGACTTAAAGAGGATTTTATGAATTTGACCTCAGAGGCAAGGGAAGTAAAAGCAAAAATAAATGAATGGGACTACATCAAACTAAAAAGCTTCTGCTCAGCAAAAGAAATTGTCAGGGTTAAGAGGAAACCATCTCAATGGGAAGATACATTTGCAAGCAATGCCTCCGATATGGGCCTATTATCCAAAATATACAAAGAACTCATACAACTCAATAACAACAAAAAAACCAAATGATCCAATCAAAAAATGGGCAGAGGAACTGAACAGACACTTTTCCCTAGAGGACATACAAATAGCCAACAAATATTTGAAAGGATGTTCAACATCACTAGCTATTAGGGAAATGCAAATCAAAACCACAATGTGATACCATCTCATGCCTGTTAGAATAACTATAATCAACAGGACAAGTAATAACAAATGTTGGAGAGAATGCAGAGAAAAAAGAACTCTCATATACTGCTAGTGGGACTGCAAATTGGTACAGCCACTATGGAAAACAGTATGGAGGTTCCTCAAAAAAGTAAGAATTGATCTACCATATGATCCAGCAATTCTACTATTGGATATTTACCCCAAAGACTGAAAACCCATATCCAAAAAGATATTTGTACATCGATGTTCATAGCAGCATTATTCACGGTGGTCAGGACATGGAAGCAACCAAAGTATCCTACAATAGATGATTGGCTAAAGAAGCTGTGGCACATATATACAATGGAATATTACTCAGCCATAAGAAGGGATGAAATACAGCCATTTAGGACAATCTGGGTGGACCTTGAGATAATCATGCTAAGCGAAATAAGCCAGACTGAAAAAGTAGAAAATCACATGATATCACGTATATGTGTGATATAAACCTAAAAGCAACAAATGAACAGGACAAACAGAGACTTATGGACATGGACAATGGATTAGTGGTTACCAGAGGGTAGTGAGTGGGGGGTGGAGGAGAGAGGTAAATGGGGTAAAGGGGGTCTAATATATGCGGGTGGGGGAGGGTAAAGTGGGTAAAGGGGAAGGGTAAAGTAGCTGAAGGAAACTGGACTTTGGGTGGTAATCACACAATAGAATATATAGATGTCAAATTATAATGTACACCTGAAAATTATATAATTGTTTTAACCATTGTTACCCCAATAAGCTTAAAAAAAAAAACACCTTTATTTTGCTTTCATTTTTGAAAGGTATTTTCAGTAGTATTTTAGACTGACAACATTTTTCTCTCAGTACTTTAAAGATTCCCTAGTGCCTTCTAGATTGTGTTGTTTATAATGAGAAATCTGCTTTCATATATATATTTGTTTTTCTGCATTTAATGTGTCTTTTTTGTCTCTGGCTGTTTTTAAGATTTTCTAATTATCACTGGTTTTCAGTAATTGATTATAATGTACTTTGGTGTAGTTTTATTCATGTTTCTTGTCCTAATTATTTTTTTTTCTTTTAGTTTTTGGATCTGTGGGTTAATAGCTTTTATCAAATTTGGAAAAATTTTAGCCATATTTTTTCTGCCCCTCCTCCTTTCCTTTGGGAATTCTAATTACATATATGATAGGCTTTTTTAGTTGTTCCATAGCTCACTGAAGCTCTTTTTAATTTTATTTTTCAGATTTTTATCTCTCTGTGTGTCGTTTTGGACAGTTCCTATTGTCATGTATTCTTAACTAATGTTTTTTTTCCTGCAATGTCTAATCTACCATTAATTCTATCTGGTACACTTTTCATCTCAGACATTGTAGTTTCCATTTCTAGAAATTCAATTTGAGTCTTTATACATTTTATATGTCTAGTTAGCATACTTAATCTTCCCTTTAGCTTCTTGAACACATAAGATACAGTTATAATAACACTGTTTTCAAATCCTTATTCAATAAATCTATCATCTTTTAAATTATGGGTCAATTTTGATTGATTTTTCTACTGTCATTTTTTTTCCTGTTTCTTTTCTTGTCTTGTAACTTTTGGTTGGATGCCAGACATGATTTTTACCTTGTTGGATATTTTTATATTCCTATAAATATTATTAAGCTTTCTTTTAGTTTATACCTAAATTCCTTGGAAAGAGTAACTCCTTTTGTGTCCGGATTTAAACCTTTGTTGAGTAGGACCAAAGCAATGTTTAGTCTAGGACTATTTTTACCCCATTACTGGGGCAAAACCCTTTTGAATACTCTAACAACCCCATGAATTTTGAGGTTTTCTAATTTAGCTAATGGAAATAGGTGGGTTTTTTTCCAGCCCACATGAGATTACAGTATTTTTCCCTTTAATTTTCAGTTTTTTTTGTTTTAACCTGGCCTCAGGTAGTTTCCTCACCTGCATGTGGTGATCAGCACTCAGATGAACTCCAAGGGTTACTCTCTGTAGATGTCCAGCTCTTTTTTCCTCTGATAATCTGCCCTGTGAATTCTAAATGCTCTATCTTCCTCACTCTCACAGTTCTGTCTCCTCAACTCGGAGATGATCAGCCTCTACTTGGTTTTCCCCTCTCTGTGCCAAGCCTGAAAACTTCTTCTAGGTAAAAAGTTAGGGCAATCATGGGGTTTACCTTATTTGTTTCCTATCTCTCAGGGATCACTGTCCTTTGTTGCCTAGTGACTAAGATTATATATATATAACAAATATATATACCATTGCTTTATATATTTGTTCAGTTATTTAGTTGTTTCAGGAGGGAGTCTAAATTCAGTTACTATTATTTTACATTGACTAGGAATAGAAGTCAGTTCAGAGTCCTTTAACATATTATTCTTAAGAGGAAAGGATGACCTGAATAGGAGAAAGCCACTCAAAATATAATAGAATATATAAATTTGAGGGATGTTTCTTAGGCTCTCTAGGACTTGATGCCTTATTAAGCATGAGCAGTAAGAGAAAACTTCCAACCCTCATGACCATATAACTGTGGATGGCAAAGCCATTTTCTAAGTTTAGGAGTCCTACAGGAAGAAGTGAGTTGGGTGTGGGGTGGGAAAAATGAGTTCCAGGTTTGTGTATGATATATAGGTTATCGAGGTGGAGATGACCAGGAGGCAGGTAGAAATGTGGATCTAGAGCTCAGGAAAGAGAGATCATGGCTAGAACTATAGATTCTGAAGCAATCCTCTTAGAAAGACTAGTGCCCAATTGAAAAGAACTATCTCAAGTTTTGCAAATAGAAATAAAGTGTGAACAACTTGGTAATGGATATAACCATTCCACTCTAAAAGAGTTTATTGATTTTGACACTGGGTTCTATTCACTGTAGTGTGTGTGTGTGTGTGTGTGTGTGTGTGTGTGTGTGTGTGTGTTCATTTTCTTTTTCCCTATTGAATTTTAGATTGGCAGGAAACAAAAACTTCAGCCCTGAAAAAATAATGTTTTGTAATATCCTATCCTATAGATTAGCATCTCCAACTCTACTTTAGAATTTATTACAATAAAAAAAGAAAAGGCTAAATGTTCTCTTTTTCTCCTAGTTGTTAAAATTGCACATTTGTATGCCAATATAACATATATCAAAATTGTATAAGAATACTGAAAAAAATGGCAGTTTGTTAGGTTCTTTGATATATCATGTAGCTCTTGAAGTCACTGGAATTAAATGAATAAATGATACTATTATTAATATAGGTCTTATGATATTAGTCAAAACTTGGCTCAAGTTGAAACTTTCAGTATTATAAATTCTACTTTCAGTATATGTATTTCTCTAGTTGGTGGTTTGGAACCTCTGTCACAAGGATGAGAAAACATAGAGTAAAATCTATTTATCTAAAATAGCAGTTCAATAATTTATAAAGAAATTAGATACATTTAACTTCAGTTATATTAGAACTTGGACAAGTGTATTTCTATGATTAGAAGAAAAGTACAGAACATAGTATCATACAGCTGTCAGGTCACATCAGTCAAGGATCATCTCTTATGAAGTCTACCCTGGTCATTTGGAAAATGAGCATTTTGTATTTTCAGCTGATGCAGAAAACTAAATATAGGAAGAAGGTCAATTGTCGATGCTAACTATCATCCCTGCTTTTCATTTAGCATGCAGTCCAACTGGCGTTTATTGGGCCATGATCCCCTGAAGTCACAATACTCTTGGTGCTAACTGGGGGATTTTAGTTATTGAATGAGGACAGTGCGTGTTGTTCCTTCAATATCTCTGGAGCTTACTTTAAAAGTTAATTATAAAACTTTAACTTTTCTCAGGGAATACATTTTCGTAAGCTAGTTTATATCTACAGTACAAATTTAATAATTAGGCTGAAAATAAACCACTCAGAGAGAGAATCTCAGTGAGATTTAAGAATGGAGCTGTAGTGTCAGGCTCAATAACAGAACTTTGGAAAACATGCAGTTTAGGAGGATGTTTGAGTTCCTTTTAGTTTACTCCATTTGTTGTCTTTTCACTACTTTACAATTATAAGTAGTTGGTACACACAACAATTAGATTTTTAGCAACACAGTTCACAATAAACCTTAATTCTATTTCCTAATACTTCATTTATTATTTGGTTAAGAAGATTGTGGGTTTATCTCTCAGACATTTGCAGCAAAGTAGTATCTCATAAAGTACTATATATTTTTTTGGTTGTGTGTGTGTGATAACTGAAGCTACTTCTTTTGCTGAAATTTTAACAATTCAATTCAATTTGTATACAAATCATTCAGAAACATACTACATAGTTTCTTGTCCTTTAAAACATCATTACAAAAATGAAAAATAATAAATTCCTGAATCTCCTGCCATGTAAAAGTGATTCCATCTTGGTATTTTGTCAGACTGTGCCATATACATGCAGAGTTGTAAAGCAGGAATTATTTTAAAATATAATTGATATAACATAATTATCTCAAGGTAGTTTGAAGTGTTTAATATGAAAACTGTTTTCAACAGGGGCTTTGATTTTTATTTCGATAACATTATTACACTGGGGACACTGCAAAGAATATGGATTTTAATTCCAACAAGGCAATTTGACAAGTGTCTTAAGATATTCTTTTGGGCAAAATGGAAAAATGTTGGTAAGATGGGAGTTCATTTAGGTATATTTGTAACCAAAGAAAGGCTACAAGAGTTTTAAATTTAAAAATTAAAATAATATTGTGTGCTTTCCCTTTATTAAAAAGTAGTGTCATCTGTAGACACTTTGGAAATTTTAGCTAAGTACAAGGAAGAAAATGAAAATCACAAACAAACCCAAACCCAAACCCACATCTAACCATTTGTCACATCTTTGTATATATATTAATATAAAATATAATCAGATCTTAATCTTTTTGGAAAATGTTTTTTTTTTACACTTAGTACATTATGAGAATATTTTCATTTCACTAGCTATTCTCCTACAACATTATCTTTTAACCAATGCATGGTATTTTATCAGGTTAAGATACCCTAATACATTTAACACGTCCTCTGTTGTTGTTTCCAATATTTTTGTAATTAAAATCGGGAGTACATATTGAATTTTTCAAAGGCCTTTTCAGCTTCTATTAAGCTGCTTAAATTATTTTTCTCCTTTAACTTTTTATTGTGGTGAAGTATTTTTAATGTCAAATCATTTTTGCATTTCTGGAAACCCCCTTATTTGATTATGGTGTTTACTTTTATTTCATTTTAAAGAAATTTACAAACAAACTCCAAAGTATAGAAAATAACATAGTAAATCCTCATATAATCTACACTGAAATTCTATAATTACCAACATTTTTTTTTCATCTATTCTCTCCTATTTTTGGTGGAGTGTTTTAGAGCAAATTCTAGGACATTCTATCATTTTATCCATAAATACTTTTAATATAGTTCCTTAACAGATAATGGGTCTAAAAACAGGAGTGCAATGCCATCATGACATCTAACAAAAGTACCAATTAATACTCATTTCTTAGAGTCATCTAACAACTTAAGTTCAGTTTCCTCAATTGATTGTTGTCTTTTTTAGAGAAGTCTCTTAATCTACAACAGCCTTCCTTTTCTTTTTCTTTTTTTTTGTGCCTTGTTAAAGAAATGTGGTCACTTGTGGAATATCTTGCATTCAAGATTTGATTGATTGCATCCATGTGGTTGTAAACATAGTCTCCTTTGCCCTGTATTTCCTTTAACTGGTAATTAGACCTAGAGCCTTGATTAGACTGAAGTCCAAATTTTAGGCAAGAATATTTTAGTGATGGTGCCACATGCTTGATTTTGTACCACATTAGGAGGCACATAAATTCCAGTTGTCCTACTTTTAGCGATGTCAGGATTGATCAGTGGGTTCAGGTGTTACAGTCTGATCTATCCATTATAAAGTTCCTTATTATTTGTGCATCTTTTCAATCCAGTGCTGAGTTTGATTGGCCTCTTTTATTTAGGCTTTTTTTCCCCCTCATCCCACTTCCACCCCTGATTTAGGATGTTGCCGTCTCCCCTTAGGAGCTGAATCCCTGAGGGCGGGCATCTCCTCCCACGCACACTGGGGGGGGGGGGGGGCGGGGCCTGGCGCTCCTGGGGCCTGGTCTGTGGCTCCACCTGGGGCGCAAACCCAGGACCTTCTGCGTGTAAAGCAGATGTGCTAACCACTACACTATGGAGCCAACCCCCCATTTTCTTTCTTTCTTCTTTTTTTTAAATCTATAGTTAATAAGTGAGCTAGTTCTCTTGATTTTTTTTTCTTCTGTGTATTATCTTTGACAGATACAGGCAATAGGATTAAAGAGCAAGGGATCCAAAGAGCATGCTACTTTGATGTTAGGCAACCTGCTTACCGCCTCACGAGGCTCTAATTACCTGTCTGAGATAGGCACAGAACCCTAATGCCTGAGGGAGAAACTGGCAAGAATATGATCAGAACCAAAGCAGATGCCTGTCCTGAGAAGAGGGAACATAATTTGGAGTGATCTCAAATGGCAGCACTTCAGTCTCTTGCTATTCACTGGGGTCTTAATTTCTAGATCGAGTTACTATTGAGACTCTAAAAGGAACAATACAGGAGAGCGCCCTGAGCCTGGCTGTGATAGCCCTCATATCCAGAACAATAAAAGAGCATTTCTTTCTTTCTAGATAATAAACTGTTGATCATTCTGAATGGGTATTGTGTCAGGACTTTAACTAGTCATCATTTTTTTTCTCACTGTCTTTGCTGCCTGAAGTTTTTGTTTTGTTTTGTTAGTAGGTACTTTAAGAGATATCTCTTATTGTCATAAGGCTGACTCTTTGATGGGAAAGACATCATACTCTGCACAAATGTGTGTGTGCATATCATCATGCATTTAGGGGTATCTTAGCAGTTGATATCCTAAGGCTCAAAAGGAGGGAGATGGGAGACAGCTTTCAGAGGTAAGGTCTCAGGGTTTATGGGACACATAAAGTCAATAGAAAGCCCTTCCCACTATCTTTCCCTTCCTTCATCATGTTCTTTATCATTCTTCATCTTATTGCTAAAATCCTGAAACTTTAAGAAATGTGCCTTAAGAATGTTCTGAACTAACTCCACCAACAATTTTATTCTGCATATGCAGGTAAGTTCATTACTGAGGTTAATTTAAGACCAAGTTTCCAAGCATGCTTCCTTTTTTCAATCATTACTTGATAAACATTCATTGAAGCCTCTTGTGCCAGGCACTGGTTAATGCTGAGCCTACACCAAGATGAATAAGACATATTTCCTGCCTTCCAGCAAAGAAACAGATCTAAGTAAATAATTAGAACAAATGTGAACGTGGGAGTACAGAGAAGGGGAAACAAATTCTCCCTGGAGAAAGTGATATTTCTGTTGGGTTCCAATGATTCTTTTGGTTCTCCCAAATCATATATCTCTACTCTCAGTGGGACAATTTATTCTGTTCTTGTGGTTTGGGGCAAGAAGAAGATCTAGGCAAAGTACCTCTAGAAAGACTAGACCCCTAGCAAATAATAGAACCCTTTCTCAATATTCCTGGGAAACATTTTTTTCTCTTCTACCTCATCTGTAGGGTGATGGCCAAAACTACTGTTCTTAAAATAAGCAACAGTTTATATTAAGAATGATGCCATTGTTCTTTTTTTTTTTTGCACTTCAAAATATTTTTAAATGGCTGGATGTTTTCCCGTCTTCACTCTTTTTTCTGTAGTCTGGCAATTACTAAATCTTGGTATGACTAGTGACATGACTCAAACTAAAGGAGGGTCAGAGCTTTTTAAAAAATAATAATCCATTTGGATATATGCTAAATAAGGCCCTTGATGGCAGTGTGAAAGATCACATTATCTTGTATTTGCATGTTGCCCATCTGCAGAAGGAGGGATGACACTAAACCCTCATCCAGGTCTTCCAGTGCGGGGGATGTGGCCATCTCCACCTCTGTGGGATGAACTGAATAATGACAGAAAAGCATATTTCTAAAAAGTTTACCATTGCTTGTTTATCCACTGGAATTACAGAAATTCCAATATTGGTGATAGTGGGAGCCCTCTCTTTGTTTTTAGAGGTTCACTTTCACCTCAGTTTACAAAGGAGCCTGCAAATGGAAAATGATTTCATATCTTATGTACAGATACTGATGGGGGTGGGGGTGTCACAGAAATAAAATGGAAAGCAAAGAAGAAATATTCTGTTATTTTGTTTGCTGTTTCATTTTGAAATTACCTCAGTTGTACAGAACTTGTCGGAAGCCTGTCACATTCTCAGGGAAGAGTGTTTTTCTTAGGAGCCAGTGCTTTAAATACTTTCTTCCAAGTAACATTGGCAAACATGTCCACTTAAATCCTCATTCTCTTAATAACATTTAATTAGGAAGTTCACATGTCAGTCTAAAGACTGACCCATGTTGACCCCTCCACCAAGACAGGAAGTGGATCACTATGTTTTTATAGCACATGAACTGAGAAGTGGAAAGCATTCTGTGTAATGGGCACATGGTGAGACTGCAATTTTTTTTTTTTTTAATTTAAAAAGATTATTTTGACTTCCTGACACTCATAGCTAAATAGTGTTTTTAGTCTCTGCTCTGAGCACCCTAGGAGGGGCTATATATCCTGTTCTTGTATTTGGGGGAAAAAGACTAGGGCAAAATGTCACTTGGTAGACTGCCAGATAGTTTTATGACCCCAAGGGAAATTGAGGTTTCACACTATACAGGGACAGAAAGAAGTTGAATTCTAGAGGAGATTTAATTCTTTAAAACTCAGAATAATAAAAGATGTTCAGAAATATTAAATATTTTTATTTTAGCTATGTGTTTTAACATTTTTTATTATCAACTTTTGAAATATGTGCCCGTATCTGTAAGGGTCCAGTTAGGAAAACAGAAACCGCATTAGGTAGTTTAGACAGAGAGGATTCAATACGAGAAATTAATAGCTTGAAAATAAAGAAAAAATGATGGTGAGGTAACCGAGAAATTAGTAAATTGGAAGGAGCTATTGCCTCTAGTGCTGGGAGTACAAAAAAGCAAGAAGCAGAGGTATCAGAACCAGGGAGCAGAAGTGAGGAGCTGCTGCTTCACGAGCGGGTGTGGAGGAGAGGCCACTGCTTCGCTGTGTGGTCTGCTGAGAGGGCGCCATGCAGCGGTGCTCAGACCATTGCCGGCAGGGCTGCCTCACGGCTAGTGCTGGAGCTGCTGGGACTTCTAAGAGGGCACCAACCATAGGGCTGTCCTGGAGGTTTCAAATGAGGCTAGAGTCTTTGCCAGCTATTTGTGCTAGGGAGATGCTGACAGCGGCTAGAGGCAAGAAAAGAATTTCTTCTCCTGTCTTCCAGTCTCCCTCCTCAGTGCCTCTCACTGGTAGACTCTAACTGGAACAAGCTGTTCAAAGGGTTTTTAAAATGTGGTCCTCATATCCCCAGCCCCAGTGTCACAGAGCACAGTGTAGAAGCTGTGAGAGACAATAGGTGAATAAACTATCAGAGGTCTCTGCTTTGATGACCAATTTTCTACATGTTCTTGTCTACCCACTTAAAAATTTCTATACTACAGTTGTGATCTAGCAAGTTGTGATCTTCCCTTTGTGAGAACGTGCTTTCACCTTCTACCCCCAAAAGGGAGACGCAAATCTTTAATACTATGCATATCTATCTCCGAGTGATAATTATTATTATTATTATTATTATTATTTTATTATTATTTTTTTTTTACTAACACTGTTATATAAAATAATAAGGAATTAGGAGAAAGATAACGAATGGAAACAAATGAGGAAGAAACTATTCATATCTGCTACTTTATTTCTGGAACCGGTCACAAAACCACAGTTGATGTTTATAAGTTCCGTATGCTACCACTCATTCTGCATTCCCCTTGCCTTCAGCCAGCTGCTCAGTGTTCTTTACCTGGTGAGGTGTCCCAAATCTTAATTTTTAAGGAGTATAAATTCTTTTGCAATCTTGTGTTTTTTATGGACGTAACAAATTATTTAGAGATGCCTTGGAGCATCCTCTCAGTTTTAGACCGAATTTTCCTGGTCAGCATTGTGTGGCAACTGATACAGGTCAACGGAATCAATCACCCCAACCAAGTACAGTAACTCCTTCCTTTGTCTGATGATTCAGTGACATGAGGAACCCAAATTGCCAGATGGCAATCTCAACCTCCAAGTCAATAGAATTGTAATTCTTCCTTTAAGAACTAAGCTCTCTAACAAGTGCCAATTACACAAAGTTGTGAGAATAGAAAATAAAATTTCTATGAGTGCACTATTAGGGTGACAGAGGAATTATTATCATTTTCACCTTTTTTATTTCCAGATTGATAGATTCTAGCAATGAGAGAAAAAGCACCATATATTTGTTCATTGGTTTAAACCATGTATTTTATCTTGTAAGACAGTGATTCTACTTTACAGGATATTCTCTCAACTAGAACCCTAACTAAATCTTTAGGAGGCTATGGCACATTTCTCTCAGGCCAACTGCTACTTGTTTGTGGTAAGACCAGTGAATTGCATTGGCAGGAGTACATTGCTATACTTTTTTTTTTTTTTTTTTTTTGCTGTGAAATGAGTTGGTTAGTCTCAAGCAGTTTGTATGGGGTAACATGAAGATGAATAAGGCAACCTATCAATGTCCATGAATGGTATGTCCACAGAAGTATTGCAAACAGAAAAGACAAATCAATATCCGGAATTAATGCCTATTCCAGTGAAGACAATTGCAGCCCCTCTCTTATGGAAGGAGTCCAATATAGCTGGTGGCTGGATTGTCCCACACCCCTACCAAATGGTGCCATAACAGGAGCCAGTGTTGGCTTCTGCATTGTTAGCTTGAGCACTTAGTAGTGGTGGTAGCCAGATCAATGTTGGTGATGGGAAGTCCATGTTTTTGGGCCCATGCACAGTCTCCATCCCTGTTGTCATGTCTTATGTACACAAACCTATTGAAGCAAGTACCTTACCTGAATGTTTGGAGAAAGAAACTGAAAGAGCATTGAATAAGCTTTCTTTTCTACCTGATTATTTAGAGTGTGTCTGTAGCAGCTGCCTTTGTGAGCATTCCCATTGTACTTAACATTCACCTAAATACCCTCATGCTCTGTGCCAATTTAAGAGGTCTATCTACATACTGCTTTGCAGACAATATTTTGATCCTTTCTTTCCAAATCCCTGATGATTCAGCCAAACCATTAGGCCATTACCCATGACACAATTTGTTGTTTTTTTTTTTTTTTTTTTAGCACACTTCCGAATTTGGCTATAATGCTCTTTTCCTGGTTTGCCAGTATATTAAGAAGAAAAAATCTGTAAACCAGACTCTTCCTCAGTCATTTATTCACAGGGAGATCTCCATAAAAACCTAGCACTGAACAAAAGAAAGATGGCAATGAAGCAAAAAAACATGCCATAAGAGCCTGAGCCATCATCGCATGTGATTTTATTGTTCCTTTGGGATGTGCTTGAGTGATTTTGCACATACCATTTCCACTTGGTGATAAAGTGTTTCTGTGCATGCCTAATTGTGTAGTCTAATAAATCCAGTCAGTTCTGGGCAGTTCAAGTCACAAGGCCGGGGTTCATTCCGTGTAAGGTCCAATAGCAAGGCATGAACAGTTTCTGAAAAGAAGAACAGTTATCTGGAAAACAGGGCACTGCTTTACTTCAAACCCTCAAGACAGTCACCATGGTCACCCTCTTAGTATTTGTCATGAGATCCACATAACTTTCCTATTTACTATAGAAATGTCAAGTACTGTTGGATCTGATAGTTTATAAGGCCTATCTAGCAGGATATCTTGTGCAGTCTACAACCTGGACTAGTTGTAGAGTCTTCTTTTACTTGGTCACCACTTAAAACTAGCTACATTATGGGTGATACACTGAATTGGTCAGAGCAGCATACACTAATGTGCCATTCTGTTGTCTCCAAAATACAGAGACCCACCAAATGGTGAAAATTGTTCTTGGTCACAGTTGGTGTGAGGTGCAACAACTTGTCTTTCAGTCTGGAGGGCCTATCCCAGTATGATCCAGAATATCGGACCCCTAGAAACCTCATCTAAGTGGCTGGCTCCTGGATTCATGGGTTGTAGATTCTGCCCTCTGACAAGTATGTATCTTAGGTATCTAATATACATGACACCTATTGTTTATCAGAATCAACAATTATGATGTCCTCTATGCAATAGACCAGTTTGATCTACTGTGGTATCAAGGTACCTGCAGACTAGATTATAACAGCATACTTGACATAGCCCTAAAACAAGATGGCGATGGTGTTTTCTGGTGGTCTTTTAAAATTTTTAATTGATATAGAGAAAAAACATTTGTCATATTAACAGCTGCCAAAATGCAGGGCATCGTATAGAAGATTGGACTTGCATCTAAAAGAATATGGGGAAATTATTAGAATGAAATTCTTTACAATTAATAGAATGTGGGAATGTGTAGTGTATGATGTGGTGGTTGGGGGGAGGCATGGCAGAAACTTTTAAAAATATATCAAGATATGATTACTAGGGTGGCTCCAAAGTGTAGTGGTTAGCACATCTGCTTTACACACAGAAGGTCCTGAGTTTGTGCCGCACGTGGAGCCATGGACCATATCCTGGGTGTGCTAGACCCCCTGAGTGTGCTGGGGGCACCAAGCCCTGGGGGAGCCAGGCCCTGGGTGCATGCCGCGAGCATGTGGGAGGAGACACCCCTCCTTCGGAGATCCAGTTCTTAAGGGGAAAAACAGCAACATCCATAGGTAAAGGGTGGAAGTGAGGGGTGGAATTAAAGAGGCAGGGGGAAGATATGATTACTAGGTCTTCATTTAAAAAGCACAGCTGCATATAACTTTTGTGTCATTCTTTGCTGTTTATAAAATACTGTCACATCTTTAAAGGATTGTATAGAAGATACATAACTACTAACGAAACACACTTAGATTCTGTATATGATACAAGATCATTACTGTTTTCTTTAGTCCTCATAATAGACTTGTAAAATAGTTGGGTTAACGTTTATTCTCATTTTATAGATAAGGAAAGTGAAGCTTTCTGTATTTAGGTTACATGTCCAAGTTCTCATGGCTAGTCAGCTATATTGATTAATATATTGCTTTTGGTGATTTTGTTAGGATGTGTGCACATGTTTGCATTGTTGAGATATTAATTTATATATTATTAAACTTTTCTCTCTTCTTTTTCCTCTCACCAAACCCTACCCCAAGGAGGACCAAAGCAGAGAGGAGAGATTCTTTAAGACCGAGAAAAAATGGTGGTCTTCAGTTTGTTCTCTATATAGCAGAGGCCCTTGCCCAGCTCTCTTGGAGCATCCTAGGGAAGAACTTGGAGAGGAATGGCTATGTGGTATACCTAGAGAGGCTGAATATTAGGCTCTGGGGCTTTCAGTCCTGGTTCTGTGCCAACCTTGGAAGAAATCAGCAGAGCTGTTTGTTCTTAAGGAAGTGTGAGAGCTTGGACACTGAGCACATGGGTGATGATTGGTATGGACTGAAAACAAAAAGACTTGGTCTAAATGATGTAAATCAATCTAGGTAAATTCCCAGAGGCTTTTGCACAACACTGGGAAGCCCAGTAAGATGAGGGCTTACACTCAAATGTGTTTTATGATATCTCTCATAAACTCAAGTTGTTGCACCTCCTACTTGTATATTTGTTTAGGGGCACAGAAGGGAAAAGCAGGACAGCAGTGATGATCAACTGCGATTCTGATTCTAAGAGCTTGAGAATTTGCCTCAGATTGCCAAGGGTGGGAAAGAATGGCCTTATGTGCACCTTAGTATCACTATCAACCCAGTGTGTTTTCTGTTTATTATTGGTATGTGCCAATGGCTGATTCACACTGCTGTTTGGAAGAGAGTGCTAATGAGGCCAAGGTCAGGGTTCTTATTTCCGCAGAGTCAAATACACTTAGTGAGAGAGAACTTCAGTTTCAGTCACTACAGATTAAATTCCTAACCCACACCTACTGCGTTACAAATATGTGCACTGTGTTCTGGGAGGCCAGGTGAGAGAGTGTGAATGAGTCAGCAGAAAACCTCCAAGGGCAAAAACTCAAACCATATCCTGTTGATATCCTTGGAATCTGTGTGAGTGCTTACAAAGGAGAGAGCACACTGCTGCCACATGAACTAATTCTCAAAAAAAAAAAATATATCAAATGAAGTTCTGTTAGTTTTTGAGTAGAGTCGGATGTGGCAAAAGGCTCTATTAATTAGTTAGTTTAGTGCCATAACTTATTTGCACTAAGCATTTTACTCATAATATATACATATTGTGGGATAATTTACAAAAATGATAAATTTCAAGAAACATGTTTAAAAAGCTGCAAAATGAAGATGAGGATTCTAGGGTTACATTTTAAATAAAAATTCTGAAAAGGAAACAATAATTAGAACATATGCAATATTCCTGTTTTTGTTGTTGTCGTGATGGTGATGTATAATTTACATACAATACACTGGTCTTAAGTATTCAATTCAATGAATTTTGGCAATCTATGCTTCCATGATCATTGCTCTAAACAAGTCATAGAACATTTCCATCCCAGAAAGTTCTCTTCTGCTCTTTCCAAGTTAGTTCTTCCTCCACCTTCCCAGGTGACTTGTTCTTTCACCATACATTAGTTTTGCCTTTTCTTGAACTTTGTAGATGTAATCAACAAGTATATACTCTTTTGTATCTGGCATTTTTCACTTAACATAATGTTTTTTTGAGGTTCATGCATGTTGTTACATTATACCAGAAGTTTATTCCTTTTTGTTTTGATATGTAAATACAACAATTTATCATCCCATTGATGGATATTTGGGTTGTCTTTTTTTGTTTTTAACTACTATAACTAAGGCTGCTATAAACATTTTCCTAAAATTATTAAAATTCATGTTTAAATTCTCATTTTTTCATGCTACTGCTCTGAAAGTAAAAAAGTTTTTTGTAGTCTTTCACTTTGCTTTGATTTTCTTTAATTGTTATCAAATTCAGGAGTTGAAAAATGTTGAATTTTCCCAAGTGACTAATAAGCTATAGGTACAGTACTGAGGAGAAAACAAAAAAGCAGGTTCCCTGCACCCAGTTATGCATCAACTTCAGCTTCCTGAGTCATGTCCAGTTAAAACCAAATATGTGTGTGTTTTGCATTCTTTTTTCAAAACCTCTCCTATTTGCCAGTATGAATTTATTCAGTAATTCTTTATTTGTTTATTCAACAAAAATTCACCAGACTCCAATAATGTTTATTGGTTTGTGCTAGGCTCTGCGTACATAATGGCAAGAGTTACATTTGGATCAGAACCCAGATGATGCTTACTGCGCCGAGCACAATGCCTAGCACACGGAGGAACTACATGTATGTTTTTGAATGAAGGAAGGAAATACCAGTTTAGTGTGTAGATTGACCTGAATACAAAAAAATTGGTATGGTAGAAGTGTGGAGAGAGTACTGTGGAAACATCAGTCTATAAATACATGTACTTGTTTTTGCCTGGAGCTCACTTGATCATTTTGCTGTAATGACACTTTCTCTGTTAGACTGCAATTTGTCTAATTATGGCTTTTCCCCCATTTCAGGGGTGGAACAGAGACTGTTTCCTTTTAATCATGGTATCTCTAGCACTCAGTCTCTAGCCTGGCACTTAGAAGGGAGTGACAGACTCTGTTTCGGTCTGCCAAATAAAAAAATAAAAAAATACAGGAAAGGGACATTTGAGATGATTCTTGGAGAGGAGACAGGGGTGGTGGTGGGTAGTGGGGGATGGTATTCCAAACAAGAAACAGTTTGCTCTGTTGAGGTCATTTGGGTACTAATTGTTTTCTCTCTTGAAAAATGTTCCCATTTAGTATTCCTGAATCACATCATGATTTTCAATCCCTTTTAGCAATTCAGGTTTTAATTAACTTTTAAAAAGCCCTTACTACATATACATCTACAGTGCAAAATGGTCCTGAGCCAAGATTTTCTTCTTATAAAAGATTATGTTCTTGTCATTTTTAAAAAACAATTACTCCATTGAATGCCTCAAATACAAAAGAAGAATATGACAAAAACTAAATAGTTGGCTAACATTTTAACAAAGGCTTTTATCCTGAATAGAATGACTAAAGAAATTGTTATTATTATGATTTTTAGCTATTCCAGGTAGAATAATCTGGTTTTCAAATAATTTAAAAAATTAAATGGTTTCTTCTTCATAACTGATAATCAAATCTAGCCAATTCAACTTATTGTTGAAGAATATGTATTCCATTGGTTTAAAGAGAATATTATTTTAAAAATTGAAATCTCTTTATTTTACATTTATCATACAAGTGGAAACTTACATAAGGATTCAGGAAGAGTATTTTAGCATTACTATTTTTTTCCTTTATGCTTACAGGCATTGAGTAAATTGCATATGAAACTTCTTTGATTGAGTGTTGGAGGTCATCTTTTGGCAAGCATGGCACACAATGATTCTAGGCATTATGAATTCTAAGATGTAAATTACAGGAGCTTTGAAGATTCGAATGATTCTCCTAGGCAGTGCTTTGCACAAAGGAACAGAGTGAGAATTTCATCATTTATGTTTTATTTTGGAGACGATCATCTCCTCAATTCTTTCCTTCTCTACTTTGCGTTAGCAGATTTCGACATAAAAGAAATCTCATATTCTTTGTAGGTATAATGTGGAAGTCTACTATATCAGAATTCAGAATAAAACTTCCTTTCCATGCCTTTAATAAGATCTTAAAACATTTGAGAAGCATTAATTAAAGCTTTACAAAGCAACTCTAAGATGATTTGATCAATTGAAAAATATAATTGTAAAGTCTGTACTCAACTTTCAATTACTATATGTCTCGGTGGAGAAAAAAATGTAGATAATGCAAACCACAGATAATACCTAAGCCATTTCTGCTCAGTGGACAACAGCATAGTTACTTTAAAAAATTTAGCTAATCCAAAAATCATTTATATTTGACCATAGAATGCATTATATGATTTTTTAATGAAACCATATGAAAATGTATTATCATAATTAGGCTTAACTTAAAACTACAATGAATTCAGACTTCTTGTATATATGTTGATAACTGAAAGGAAGAAACAACTATATGTCAGATTATGTGTCAGAAGTGGTCCAGTAATATGTGCTTTTGTCTGCCTACAATCTGCAAAATGAAATCACTTACATATGGTTGCATTTCATTGAACTTTAGAGATGAGAGAGTTCTAGATAAACTACATCACCATGAGCACAACTCATTTGATAGATAACAATGAGACATACTGGTATGACAAATGATTCGCTAAGGCTGATTAATAACGTTATTATTTACAATAGGAGAGTGAGAAGGGGAGAGAGAGAGCTAAACTTCCTATAATTGAAGAGTGTTTGAGTAAATTATGGCCTATCAACTTCATGTCATTCAACTACTATTAAAGTGGCAACAGCCTTAACTGAGGTATTTCTTCTTCTAGGGTAGACTTGTCTGTATTTTCCGTATCTGGGTTGGATGCTCTTCCTGGATTCTGCCTTTGAGGTTGAATATACCCTATTGTATTTATATGCTGCTCTTTAAAGGCTGGAACCATGGCAATCTTGTTTATCATTTCATTTCCAGATCCTAGCTAGTGCCCGACCCATCAACATCATTCATTAAATATTGCTTAAAATTGAATAGAATGTTATTAATACAAAAAAAGGAAAATCAAGAAAAAAATGTATTTACAACTATAAATACAGTCAAACATTCTCTGGCTCTCTCCCTCTCTATACTCACCTCCTTCCATATTTAGCCCTAACCCTCTCCCACCTGGTTTTCCTGCTTGTTGTCCAAGAACCAGAGTGGATAACTTAGAGTAGCAAGATGCTGGTCTGTTACAGATAATGTACAAATTGTACATGGCATTTAGACATAATAGTTTTGACAGACAAGAAACTTTTTGATACAACCTAAAAAACAAACCCCTAAACTTTCAGCTTTTGAAAAGAATCAATAAATGTGCTTGACAGACACTCTCACCCCATGGCTGAGTCTCTCTCCAAACCTAAGCATTACACATTGACCCCTAGAGACTGGCACAGGAGACAAGGTTAATGGTCAAGCTAGGGCCCAGGTTTCCTGTCCCTCATAGCAGTGTCTTCTGAGTGCCCCATTTGAGCTGCCATAACAAACTGCTGTAGACTGGTTTGGCTTAAACAACAGACATTTATTTCTCACAGTCTAGAGGTGGGGAAGTCCAAGATCAAGGTGCTGGCAGATTCAGTGTCTGGTGAGAGCCCTCTTCTTGGCGTGTAGTTGTCCACCTTCTCACGGTGCCCTCACATTGGTCAGGGTTTGGGGGTGGGGTGGAGAGCACATGCAAGCAAGCTCCAGTCTCTTCTTCTTGTTATAAAAGCACTAACCCCATTACAGGGACACCTCACTCATGGCCCCATATAATACCTCCTAAGACCCCATCTCCAAACACCAGCATAGTTAGAATTTCAGCATGAATTTTGGAGGAACACAAACATTCCATCCACAGCACGCAAGCATCTTAAAAGGAGAACAGAAAGGGGACCTATTGAGCATCAGTTCTGTGCAGCCTCAGGACTCTGCTCCTTTCTTTGAACAGATCTGTTCCATCTCCACAAATTTAGGACCAGTTTTGCTTTAAGAATTTATCTTTGAAAAAGAATGAACACTTCTTCTTGTATTAGGGCCAGTTGCTAAGAGCATTTAAGTCTCAGAATCTCATAATTGAATTTGGGTGAAGTCATCGTGGTTAGAAGGAGCTGGATGTAACAATGACGGGGCCAACATTTGAAAGGGAGGTGGCTCCCCACAAGCTCCAGTATGAGGTCTAGTTCCAGAGCAAGAATACCTCAGAAGTGCGAGGAACCCAAGAATGGAAACACTGAGAGTGGGCAATGTTTAGGAAGGCAGGCGGTTGGCACCGAGAATATTATCTTCCGATGCCAAGTCCTTACCATGTGATTTGAACCTCAGGGTTCTTAGGGCATCTTGACATTTTGCTTCTCAACACTTACTACAGGTTGTAATTATACACCTAGTTGTGTGATTCTTATAATTATTTTTTACCCTCTTTCCCATTAGGTAAACATCATGTACTTTTTTGTCTTATTTTGTTGTTGCTCCTCTATACTCAGGCTTAGCACAGTATTTGGCACATAATAAAATGCATATATATTTATTGAATGGATAAATGATTGAATAAATGAATTAATTTGAGTTTGTTGCATGCATTCCCAGAAAGAGTGAGTTAGTGGGTAGTCACATAGAGCTTTATTGACAGGGAAGAAAGTCAAAGCACAGTTATCAAATGAAAATGGATTGGGGCCAGAAGAGTAAGTCCTAGATGCTTAAACTCAGAATCCGAGGTCAAAGTTATTTGTTTCTCCTGCCTAAGGTAACATTGGGTCCTGGGGCTTTGGATTAAGACTTGGGTGTTCACAGGTACTCTTAGCTACATGGAGAAGTCTAGAAGTAATGCAGGGCTGACACTGTGAGTTTTGAACATATTTGGTTTAGTTCATCCATGTAAGCTCAGAAGGCAATTATAGATCTGAGTTAAGAGTGTACACGATTGTTTTTCTCTCCTTCCTTGCATGAATTCTTTGGTCCATTCTAGATCATGATTTCTGTAGTCAAGGAAAGGCCAGTGATCAGCAGAAAACATACTGCCACTCCTACCCCTGCTTCTCCAAACAACTTAGCATTCTTCTGGCCTGCTACACACACACACACACACACACACACACACACACACACACACACACACACAGAGGATGGAAATTTATAGGTTTGTGCACAGACCCTGAAGCGCATTAGGAAAGAATACTCGGGGTCCTTCCCCTTTCTTTGAGCAGGCCTTCATAAAATAGTGGCTTCTCTTGTGACCATAGAAAACTGTGGAGGAAAGCCTTATAAAATTCTTCTTCAATTCTCCCTGTGCAGGGCTGAATCATGTACAAAGTCATATATCAGTATTAGAGGGATCTCATCCTGTCCTCTGTACCCTTACTCTCACTGATGTTCACCTATGGTGCTCACCAATTCTCATTCACAGGAGGGCCAGTGACATCTTCCAATCAAGTTCTCTCTCCAATAAACCGTACTGCTTAGGGCTCATGCTTGTGTGATAAAACTGTGGCGGGGCTAATAATAGAAACCACAAATCCTGCCTGCCAATCCTGCATTCTAACCTCTAATCCACTTGTAGCAAGGGCAAATGTTTTCAGGAAAATAAAATGACTGCAAAGAACACAGTGACACAACTGTTCCCATTGTCAGATCTTCCACTCAAAAGCCCAGAAATAAGGGGCTGGATTCCACCCTCTACACCATAGTCATATACTTAGTGTCAACCTTCCTCTAATTTCGAATCCAACCTGAGTTATAAAAGCAATGAAAAAAAAAAATGAAAATAGAACATAGGCAGAAGGGAGAAAGAGACATAAATTTCATCACTGTTACAACTTTCGTAATGATGGGAATTTGTTGTTTGTGTTTCAGTGCAATGCAAAGAGCCTAATAGAGGAGTCTTATTAGGACTCTTATATTTGTCAAATGGAAAGTTGGCTAAGTGGGTGAGATCCTTAATCAGTGACTGGATTTGAGAACCCCAGGTAGCCTGCTCAGTGGAAAGTATCCTCAGAAAAACTAAATGTGAGCCCCAGCTCGCCAGTTGTATCTGGTTTAAAAGAACAAACCATTTCATCTCCTGAGGCTTGAAGCCCTTATTTCTAAAATGATATTTAAAATAGCAGCCCTTTTTGGGGCACAGAGCTGCTCTGAGGCTGAGAGAGAATGTATAGGAAATGCTGAATAAACTGTAAATCTACCTATCACTATGAAGAATTATTATCACTGGAAACAAATCCATGTATTGTTCCTGATTGGCTGTACAAATAACTCAAATTCTTTAGAAAATAGCTCAGCCTTCATTTCCAGCTGTGTGGTATGCCACTTCTAAGCATTTCTTCTGAAACTTTGCCTCTTAATCTTTAGTCTTGAGGGTCTACATAGAGCTCCTGCACTCCGTTAACTGTTCCATCTCCAGCCAGCTGAGTGGCAGGAATTCCTGATTCCATCTGTGTTTTAGCCAGCTCAGCCCTTCTGTCACTTGGCCACAGAAGTGCTTTCACAAAGACAGAAACCAGAGTGCAATCAAACAGGAACTTGGTGAGAGATGAGTTCTGGGAGGAATCTGATTTAAGAAACGAGATATGTAAACAGGGTTCAGGAAACTGTGGCTACCAACTTCTCTTATGAGGCTTCAACTTTCTCAGTTTTAAAACGCCATGCTTGCTTTGCTGTGTGGTCAATGTCAGTGACTTGAAGTACATTGAGATTTCTCAGCTGGTAATGTGATAAATTTGAAATATTATTCTCATACAGTATCATTTTGGAATTTTCATGGCACTAATGAGACTAATGAGAAACAACTGTATGCTGTTTTGGAGGATGAGTGAGTATATTTTCAGCCCGAGTTTTTGGGTACTTCAGTCTTTCTAATTAAATGCATGACAATGGATTTATTATTGAAGAAATAAAGAACGAGGTCAGGCAAAATCGCAATTGATCATTGACAGACACCCAGTCATCCACTCTTTTTTCAAGAAGCTAATTTATTAGTTTCTTATGTCTCTCTCCAATATTTTTATATAAATATAAGCAATACAAATACATGTTTATATTTTCCCCCTTTACTTCACAAAGTCATCTACTCTTTTATGTCAGAAATCTTATAGCTACGTTTAAAAATAATAATAACAATAATAATAAACCATAGCTATCAGAGGGTAGATGTTTTAGTCCTGGACTTTTGCAAGTCAGTAATATCTAACTATGAGGTCTTAGTAGTTATATTTACATTCCTGGCTATAGTAGTCACAAGTCAGTTTTTCCTTGCTTCCCCTAGGCTACCAAATAATACAAATGTGCCATCACTCTGGTCTGCAGTGAAAATAAAAACAGGAGAGAAAGAAGATATGAAGTGGAACAATGTGGTTGGGAAATTCCCATTCCTTTACCCTTAAAAATAAAAAAAAAAAGTATAAGAACTCTCTTGCAAGTAAGGCCAAAGAGAACATTAAATGCACACACTAATAGTCAAAGAAAATAGTGTTAACATTTTTTCATCAAAGTGTATCATTTGTTTTGGCTGCATATGTGAAACTTAAGGGTGGCAGCCTGTGCTCTCTCTGTCAGTGCATTTGTATCAAACCACAAGTGTCTGGGTACTTATTGCTGAAGTGCTCAGTTTCTACGGTGTTTTGTTTGTGGGTTTTTTTTATTTTTATTTTTTCCCTTTGTTTTTGGCCCTTGAGTATCCAAAGAATGAATTTGTTAACAAAAAATAAGGCTAGCCAATGGATGAAGAAAAATGAGAAAATTCTTCTGTGATTCAAGACGGGTGACATTTAAAAATTTTTTTTATTTTAGTCTCTTCTTTTTCCAAGCAGATTTAATTTAGTTAGAAGTATGAACCAAGAAAAATTACAACATCATGCTTTGGCCAGCTTGCCACGGATAATGCTTGTGTGACCAGTGGAAACCATGGGGGAAGGGAAATTCAGAGAGCAACGAGGAACTTCTCTGTCATCTCAGGGTTTCACAATACACACAGGAAGCATTTGTAGCTGGCCTTCTGTTAGCCTGAAAGATTAGCTAATCTCTTGTTTCACCATAAAATGCATTTTTAGCACAAGGTCCTGAACTGCAAGCAAAGACTCAGTGTGGCAGGCTCACAGTCTTCCTGAATTACAGTTGAAAGATGCTTTACATTGTTCACATTGACTTGGGCAATCAGGAAGCTAGGTTGGTTCCTAGGGATGTGCTGGGTTGTGCATGGGTGGGCTCTCCATAGCCTGCTAATGGAGCAAGCTAATTCCCAGATCCAGCATGCCCTGTGAATTCTGCAATAGCATTCTTAGAGTAGTATCAGATTTCTGAAGCCAAGAGATGGATTAACTGTCCAGGTACCTCAGCCAAATTCCAACTCAAATTAATATGTCCTGTCGGTACCAACTTTCACCTCAATATAGTGGAACTGGGATTCCTGTTGTCCACAGAAGAAAGATAAGCAGCTACATTTTACCATGGTGGTTTCAGAATACATTTATCACTAGTGTGATTCACCATCTGTGGGTTGCCCTCTAGCTCTTTTTCTCTAGACATAGTCGTTTATTTCTAAAATGTTTAGGAGAGTTCTTGAAATTATAATTATTTTAATTAGTATTAAGAATTCACCATAGATTTATTGTGCTAGATGAGACTTTAGAGATTATCTAGTCCAATGGTCCAATGTCTTTTATTTTACAAAGAAAAACAAGAAAAGCCCAGAGAGGTTAAGTGCCTTGCTCAAAGTCACTCAGCTAGTTAGCCACGGTAGAGTTGCAATGTGAATACATGGTTAATTCCTAAACTATTCCCACAGGTCCCATGTTTTCACAGCTCCTCATTAAGCAAGGGCCCTAAGAGAGCAGTTTCGTAACATACTTTACACCTAGCACTTTTCACCTCTAAGAAGACTTTGTGGGGACACCACCAAGAATGCCATCAGCCTGAGATCAGCTTGGAAGGTCAGCTGCTTGCAGGGTTTCCTGCTCACTGAGGCAGCATGACAGCTGGGGAGTATCTATCACATTTGTCTTTTTGAATAACCCCTGTAACTAAGTTGTAATTTAGCATAGATTCCAAATCACAGATAGGACCAAATTCATGTGCTTTACCCATCTGGTACCACGAGGTTCTCTCTCTATGTATAAAATACAACTTATAAACTAAACAATAGGAATGATTAAGATGAAGGGAAAACTATTTTTTGTTCTGAAAGGAGAATTATAAAGATAAGTACACAGAAATAAATATAAAGTCCCTGTTCAGTATCTGAACAAGGGTGTCAACTTTGTCTCTGAGTTTCTTAGTGGCCCCAGAAAAGTGAGGTAGATAATCTATGATCAGATTCAGTATATTTATAAGATTAAAAAATTTAATTCAAGAGAAGTGTAGTATTTACTCATACTAAGATGGGAAAGAAATTCCTTCCCTTAATAACATCCTCTCAGTAAATATAGCAGTAAATTTCATACAGCTATTTCTCATTATATTCCTCTGTGCAAGCCAAAGGCACAACAACTAATGTAAATCAGAAAAGGTGTTTCCAGTATATTGAGGGTGGGAGCAAAACAATTGCTTAAGTATACACCACAGTGTTCTGAAGTAAGATTACATGTCCTTCAGGAAGTCTTCTGTAGAGAAGGAATTAAATAGAGAGTCCAATAAAGATATTGATTCCTGAAGTGGAGGCTGCTAGTGCTCCCCAATATCCATGTTCTCTGTTTCATTTTGAGCCACAGCTAGACTACATTTCTAAGTCACCTTTGAAGTTAGGTGTGACCATGTGTCTAAATTTGGGCCAATGGAATATGAACAGGCTTGGCCTAACTGTGCATCATTTTCATTCTTTTGCTATCCACCCTCTTGGCTCAGAGGGCTCTAAGGAACTAGGGGAGGCCTGGGTCCCTCAATGACTGTATCTTTAATGGACTCTAATATAAGTGGGAAATAAATTGTTATTGTATTTATTGAAGTTCGTGGATTCCTTTGTTTCAGCAGGCAGCATGATGATAAATAATCTTCATATTTTTCAAACCGTAAGTCACATTGATGGGGCAGATGGCCTCAATATCTACATAATACAATCATTCTTCTTTACATTGAAAAAATAACCACCAAAATTACTACTTTTTCAAGACCATGTCATTTGACTTCCACTAGTCTCTAGGAATTGGACTGCCTGGGCTTGAACCTTAACTCTGCCATCTGTGTGCCCTGGGCAAGTGACTTTACCTTTCTAAGCCTCAAATCCTCCATCTATAAAATGGTGATAATAATAGGACCTGCTCTCAGAGCTGTTGGTGGGGAAAGTGCTCAACCTGGGATTCGGGATGTGCCAAGCACATGATTAGTGTTAGCTGATAATGTTGCTAACCTTTAGAAAGATACGCTCCCATGTGTGGCCACCATGGGGAAGGCCCAAGGCAGGATGAGCTGAGTCTGTGCCAACCTGACTGAGTTTCCAGCAGTAAAACAGTTTGGAGTAACCAGGCTCTCCTCCTTCCCACTTCAGTGTCTTTCCTTTCCCTTCCTTCGTCAATCCAAGTAATCGCCCTTTCAACTTTTAGACTTTAAACCAGGCTGCCACAATCTATCTGAAATTTTTGAATGACTTTCATATGATCCTTCTGGGAAAAAGAATAAACTAACAACAACAATAATAATTCTTGAAAATAAGTACAGGCTTTTGAATATGGTTTTTTTTTTTTTCGGTTCAATCAAAAAATCTGTGATGATTCTACCAGAGTATTGTTTTGATGTTGGAAAGTCTTACAATATTCTTTGATAAAACATGTTTCACAAAAATAGACCTTTTTGAATTGAAGCAAGAAATAACTCAATTTCTGAGTTAAAGACTATGCTCTAGGTAAATCTTTCTGGGGGATGTAGTGTCTTCTTTCCTTGCCCCTTACTGGAAATATAAACATAGCTAGAGTCTTGGCTAATAATAACATCACAACGTGTACAGACCTGGCCTTCCTCAACAGCTTGTTGAGTTATTTGTGTCAGAGAGGATTTTATCATAAGTACATTTCTTCTCTTGCTATCACATGATGCACCATTGAATTTCCCATCATACAAACTTCCTAATCTCATTTACAGTCACAGAGGTTGAAAATAGATAATTAATCAGCATTTAAGTACCTTATAATCTGTAAAGTAAACCAGATCTGGCTAGACTGGAAGCAATGTGGAACATTGCCGGTGCTTTGGACAGGGGGACACTGCTTTTAGTCAGCTAGTTATGAGTCTTATATCTTCCCACAGCTCCTTGATTTCTCTGTGACCCAGTTTCCATACATGTAAATTGAGTTTGTTTCTCTTAGTATCTCCCCGGTTTCATATAGTAGAATGAGCATCATAGTTCTAAGGCTTCATTCATGGCACAAGACAGACTAGAGCCACATATGGGATTGCCGTGGCTTTTTTTTTTTTTTTTCAATCTAAGAAATATGTACCAGGAGACCTGATAATCTCCTTGTTCTTTCCTTTTTCCCCTTCAACTCTATCAAATGCTCCCACAGTGACAAGTTATATAGGAGTTAATCTGGGCTGCCTTCCTTCCATCGCATCCAATCCCATCCCATCCCATTCCATCCCATCCCATCCCATCTCATCCCATCCCATCCCATCTTGTCCCATCCCATCTTGTCCCATCCCATCCTGTCCCTTTCATTCATCCATTCATTCATCCATTTATTTTTACACATTCCCATAACACTAAAGGAAACTTCTCTTTTGAGAATGTCTGTTAGGCAAGTAGCAAACTGACCAAGTGACAAAACATAACTTTAAGATCTGGCTTTGCTTGAGCTCTTCACCATGTCCTTAAATGTATTTAGATTTTAGCCATTTAGTTCATCCGGTTGGCTGACAATTGACTCATTAATAGTTATTCTTTATCATAGGATTCCCCTTCATTTATCAAACATTCTGTGAATGTAATTGGAAATAAAGGGGCACTTGAGAATGGATTTAGGGAACTGTGGATACCTTTAAATTTGCAAGATGCTAACCAACAGAAGAATGCAAATTCAGAAAGAATGGGATGATTTACAAAGTTGAATTTCTTTGACTCAAGGATGATGAGACTTTACCAAGGAAAGTAGAAGGGCGTAGTTGTGTTTCCTGTTTAAGAACTGGCTGAGTTGTGTAGTCAACTGAGAGAGTGTTTCATGGGAAGACTGCAATGCGTGCAAGACTCAACCTGACCATAAAGTACGTGATAGCCCTAGACTCCAATCCAGTTCTATGTAAACCTCAGTTGTAACTTGGCTCTCAGACAGTTTAATTCCTGTAACATTACTCAGTGTGATATGCCATTGGCTAATTTTATTATTTTTGGAGAATAGGAAGTGAACTGATGGCCAATTGCTAAGAAAAGCCGCACTCCCTTCATTTAGTTCCATGTGTTGTGGGAGGTATGTCATGTGCTGAGGAAGTAACAGAACAGCAGGGTATGATACTCAAATGTTCTTGTATTCTAGGTTTTGGTTCTGTTGTTATTATTGTCGTCTTCATTTCTCATCTGCCATCAGTGGCGGTGGAGGTTATTAAATAGTCCTTGGCCAGTTCTCTAGGGCTGCTGCTTTGCCCAGTGACTGTATCTTTCCTGTCAACATGCTGATCATACTTGGAAATTATGAGTCAGTGAAATGTAGCCTTGAGCAGTGGGGGTGGGTAGATTACGAGGGAAAGTGCAGCCAAGACTTCCTGTACCAACTTGGGGTCATTATCTTTGGGGGAAGATAGGGACTCACTATGACAAGAGGAACACCCACTCTCACATGGCATTTGCTGTGTACAAAATGCATTTAGGGAAAGTACGGAGAACAAATTAAAAAATGAAACAGATTGAAACCTTTTATACATGTCAGGGTGGAGTTTGAGAGCCATGCTATAATATTACTGTTATTGACACCTTCAACTTGCTATTACTTGGTGAGACTCATTAACTATTCACATTTGTCTGTCCTCATTCAACTCCTAGCAAGTGCAGCTACAGTCCTATTTAAAATAATAGAGTGAGATTGGTAACATTACTGATTTAACAGGAAATTAGAAGACTTACATCCACAGAGCTTAGGTAATTGACACCAACAGCACTTTTCTTGTAATTTATGCACTATGATTGATTTCATTCCCCAGCTAGTCCTAAAAGAATCTCTGAAACATATTTAGCCATCAGATTACTGTGCAAAGGAATTAAATGAGTATTACCCTGCTTGCTATCTATTCCAGAGCTGGCAAAAACTTTCTAAGTAGTTTGGAGCTCAGAAGTCAGTCTAAAATTATAATGCTAATATAAAGAGCTCAGCCTCAGAGTATATCTTTGTGACAACTGTGAATTTATATGAAGAAATCTTTTTACTGATAATAAAGACACAATTATAAATAGGTCATTTATTTATGCTTTTAAGAGTATTTTTTATAAACGATATGTAGATATGTATTCCCTAGAGTATCCTAAAAAACATTCACTTACCTATAATAATACTGTTATAAATGACCCATTTCCAGATGTTCATTCAGTGTGGTATTTGCATCATAATATATGACCATGCTTTATGTTTCCGCACCCCAATCTCCAATATAATTAACAATACTGAGCATAGGATGTTTGATAAATGAGGAAGAAACACTAAATCTATGTGTTCTACCCTAGAAATCTCATAAAATAATGTCAGAGTAGAGGCAGTAAACCTACAGTGTTCAAGTAAATTATGAGTATTATTTTTTGGCTATTTATTTAGCAGAGTAGGCATGGTCTGGGATCTACCTGCCTATTTCTAGCTTTGTATACCACCGTGTTCCCACATGTGACTTTTACTCAATTGCGTGGGACAGTCCAGACTCCCTCATGCTGATCTCTCTTTTTCACACACCTGGGCTGCTGCGCTAGCTCTTTCTTCTCCCTGGCATGTCCTTCTTCACCTAGTAATGACTGCTCATCCTTCAAAACTCAGTTCAGGGATCATGGCCTCCAAAATCCCTGCATGATTCCACAGTCTGGTTGAAATCTTCCTCCCTTGTGCTCCCTTAGCCGCCTGTGACAGCCCATCCCAACCTTTGTCACACAATGTTATTCATGTGGTGTGCTTGTTCATCACTCCATCAGACTGTAAGTTTCTTGAAGGCAGAGATCACAAGTTGATTAACTGTGAAATGTAGCGTCTATAACAACATTTGACACAGAATGGTGGTTGATAAATATTTCCCAAATGATTTGTGAATGTATAATGCAACTCTTTGAAAGGCCAAGTTTATGTGATGCCACCTTTTTCAAGTTAAACCTAAGATTCAATCCTAAACATTTTACCCCTAATACATGCGTGCACACACACACACACACACACACACAACACACACACATGCACACGCACACAATTACAGATGAGCATGCAGTTTTATTACTGATGATATCTATGCTATAAAACTGGTTAAAATTCTCTGAGAAATTTCACCTCAGTTGCTCAGTGCATCTCAGGTGAAAGTACCATTGGAGTCCCACAAGGGCAGGAACCCCAGGAATGCCCTGAGCTCAAGATTCTCACTGTAAAGCCCAGGGGACAAGGTAGGAGTTCTAGGCGTGTCGAAAATGTGGATTAGGCACCCTCAACCTTGTAGAAGGACTGGCTTGCTAAAAACCATTCATCCATTCTTATTCTAAACTCCTCACTGCTTGCTAAAGCTAGAAAGCTAAAAACCACATTTCTTGGACTCCCTTGCAGATAAGGTTCCAAAAATCAGATAAACTCGAGAGACTTTAATTTAAAGTGAGAAATGCAGGTTTGTGGTGGAGGTGGCCTGGTTCTAAAGCCAGCAGCTGAGCTGTGGCTTCCTGATCCTGCAGGAGACCTCCTGATTCAGCAGCTTCTGCACCAATGGAAACAGGCTTTCCTTGTGGGGCGGAGGCAGTTGGGGTGACCATCTGGGAGATCCCTGTGCCTGGGAGATCACAGCCTAGAGCAATGTTTTTCAGAATGTAGTTAATGAAACTATTTAGTGAATTGGTACAAGCATTAAAAAGAAGGAAGGAAGGAGGAGAAAAGGAAGGAAAGAAAGAAGGAAGGAAGGAAGGAAGGAAGGAAGGAAGGAAGGAAGGAAGGAAGGAAGGAAGGAAGAAAGGGAGGGAGAAAGGAAGGGAGAAAGAGAATAGAATAAAATGAAATAAAAAAATATCTGAGTGCATTGCCCTAGTAAAGGTTAATTAGTTTTATACAACTTATATTCCAGTTTTATGTCTGTGTACATACATTTATGTATGTGTATTCTGAGTTATAAAATGTATGTCCAGCTATGAGTTTCATCACAAAAGTTCAAGAATATCGGGCCTAGAGTCTTACCTCCAGTATTTCTAATATTCTTAATCCTTTCCCATTTAAACTATCCAGAGGGGTCTTTTTTAGAACTGTAGAACACCTGTTCTGCTGCACACGAGGCAGCATGTAGGTATACAGATTTTCTTTTTTTAATTTGTAAGTTGCAAAGAGAGGTACATGGCATTTTACTTCACCTGACAGCTTCCTCCTATGGTTTTCTAGGCACTCCCCAGTACCTTCTTTAATAAGGATAAGATAAAAGTGTAAGATATAAGTGTACATTTGAGGGTTCCAGACTTTTTCTGGTTCCACAGCATGGTCTGGTAACCACAAGGAGAAATCTATGCTTGAATCACCCTAACAAACTTCTTGAGAACTCTTCTTTCTTCTCCTGGCCCTCTTTGGTGAGAGAGGGCTGGGGCTCAGCCCAAAGAGACCAGTCTATACCCACATGCTTTTGGGACTCTGGGCTTCCAGTGACACAGGTCAGAGGGCGATCTGCCCAGAAATTGCCAGGCCCCGGGTGTCCTAGGAAGGACTGACCCAAGGTGATCATAAAGATAGTAGTAGGTGTTGTGCATAGTTGTGCTGCAAAATATTTTTAATTTTATTAAGAAGCAAAATAAAGATATGACAGCAATCTGTGAAAAAGTAAAATTTTGTGATAATCAAGACAGGAACAGATTTAAACATTCTTGAAACTGCTATTCTGGACAAAAAGGCAGTTGGCAGCCCAGGATCAAAAATCTGGTACCCTAACAATTCTTCTGATTTTTCTTAATTAATAGTTCCTTTATGTCCATCTTGACCAAGGAGCCTTGTTGTAGCCCATGAAGAGGAACTAGACAGCTGGTAAAGAGAGGCAGAAGAGCAATTTCTCTCTCTGTTCTTTCACATCTTTTGCACTTAAAATTGTATACAAGGATTACCCACTCAAAGTCAAATAGCCCCAACATTTACTCCCCAATCCATATTCTCAGCTGATGGCTTTGTTTTGCACTTCGGTGAGAAAACTGAACCATCAAAAGACTTTCTTCAGATTTCCAGTCAGCCAGTGCCTAAAATGTTGCCTGAAATATAGTGGTCAACTTCTCAAGTGTAAGCTGAATGCCAAATGGGCTTTCTACAGCCTCCAAGGCTTCTATTCTTAGCCTGTCTTGTAGACCTCCTGGTCTAGTCTCCACGTGCTGACCTGATTACACGATGTCCATGTCTATGGCTGGCCTGAGACATCCTGTCTCCATCCCCACCCCTAGCCATCAGCATCCCGACTATTTTTCTGTACAGTTCGTTTCTCACCTCTCTGTCAAGCCTTTTCTATCCTTTCTGAGTTTTCAGTCATTTCTTTCTCTTTTGACATCTAGATATAATTTAGGACTTGGTGTGACCTCAATAAAATAAATGAAAGTTGGAACTTTGCTTCACATCATTTTGCAGCTCCCTCAACACTTAGGCACAGTGCCTACAGATAGAGGATGCTCAACAAGTACCTATTGACTGGCTGAGGACATCTTTATAAATTCATGTAATATTCAATGGCTGAGAATACTGTGGGAGAAGTGGGGCCTAAGTTCCCTTTCCCCCAATCACTCTCATGGAAATCTGAATTTCTTAAATGAAATTTAAAAGAGCCTCAGGCTCACTCATCTTATTTCTGCCAGCTGTTAATTATGTGTGGAATCTAAGGGGACTTCCATGTATGGATTACAAGGGATGTCATGAGGGGACATTAAGAAAGACAGCTGTGCAGCAGGCAGATATTCTTTCTTAAACTTTCAAAGACCTATAGTGTTTTTTTGGGAGAGAGGTCTTTTTTCTCATACATTTCATTTGTGCTTATTGAAAAAGGAGAGAATATTTCTGAAAAAAAAAAAAAAAAGAAAGAAAAAACCACAGCCCTTTGTTTAGCTCTTTGTATTATCAGGATTCAAAAAAATAATGGAAAATTTTCACTCGTTTTTCTCTGAACTATAACTGCTAAAATATCATAGCTCCCGACATTGTTGTCTAGATCTTCATCTAGCCAAACCTAACCAGTGAGTGTGTAAGAGTATCTCCTTGCAAAATATTTCTAAAAATATTGATTATTTTTAAAACAATCTTAACACGTGAGTGGCCATGAAGTAATAGAATAAACCAGATTATTGTCTATCCTGTGTAGTCACTGGAGTGAGTACTTTCTCCAACTTAAGCATTTATTCCAACTTTGCTGTCAGTGCTCAACATGAGACTGGGTTGCCTTTGCAATCACTATTCTAGCTTTATGACAAAAAGTCACTCATTTTTGTAGAGTCATATCTCAGACAATTGAGGTATAACTATACAAGATCATGTACCTTATTCACCAGATTTGGCATCACATGATTTTGGGCTGTTTCCAAAAAAATCATATCAAACAGTAAACATTTGCTAACATTAAAACTACTTTGGAAAAGCAGTGATATAGGCCCTGAAGGCAATTTCAAAAGAGGAGACACAAAGGAATTTTGAGTAATGGAATAAGTGTATTGTTGTCTGGGGTAGCTTTTTTATTTGGGACAACACTCATTTTGATGTGGAAGAGTTCATATCTTCATTTAAAATCAGTCTCCTCATCTTATATCTACATTTGGTATTTGAAAACTCAGTTTGAACTGAGGAAGTGGTCTTAGTGGATGAAAACTTTGGGTCATTTCTTAAAATGTTAGAGAGAAAATTCCAAATTGAAAAAAAAAAGGTGTGTAGCAGGGAAAACATCATTAAAAAATTCGAGATGGTGAGAAGCATCAGAAACATATAGACCTAGATTTAAATCCCTGCTTGTTTGCTACTTTGGGCTAGTTATTTAATGTTTCTATGATTCCATTTCCTTGTCTATACAACAGTGGTTTATTAAATGGGCACTTACATAAATCAGTTTGTATAGAGCCTGGCAAATATTAGGAAATTAGGCACTCAAAAAATGTTCTCTTTCTTCTTTTTCTTGGAGAACAAAACATTTATTAGAAAGATGCCCCTCTCAGACTTAAAAGTCCTAAATTCTAATCCCAGCTAATCAAATAGGTGACATTGACCAAGTCACTCAAACTTTCTGGGGAAGAATTTTCAAACTGCACTTGTAAAATTTTGACATTCACTACTGTGGAAGTGAATTTTATCTGTCAACTTGGCTGGGTCAGGGTGCCCAGACAGTTGGTCAGTCATTATCCTGGCTGTTTCTACAAGGGACTTTTAGATGAGATTACATTTAAATTGGTGACTTTTGGGTAAAGCAGAATGCTCTCCTTAATGTGGGTAGGTCTCGTCCTCTCTGTTGAGGCCCTGAATAGAAAATAAGGCTGACCTCCCCCAAGTGAGAAGGAATTCTGCTACCAGATGGCCTCTTTGGACTTGAACATCATTAGCTCTTCATTGATTCTCCAGACTGACAGCCCACTCTATAAATTTTGGACTTGCCAATCTCCATAATTCTATGAGCCAATTCATTAAAATAAATTTCTCTCTATGTATATATATCCTATTGGTCGTGTTTCTCTGATGAAGAATTCTGACTAATACATCCACTTCAAAGAAATAAAGGAAGTAATGTTGGAACTGTCTTCCACAGTCCTGGATCTTTCCTTTTTCCTTCCCTTTGCTCTTTGAGCCTCAGTTTTCTCATTTGGAAAATGAAGAGTTTAGATTCATGGAATAACTTCTAAAGCTGCTTCTAGCTTTGAAAGTCTATGTACATGTGAAACTAATGACTTGGACTCTAGCATTCAAATACAGTCATGGCCAAATAGGGTATCTGTACCAAGACTATTTATGTCGAAACAAATATTTTCAGGGGTGTGAAAAGAGTTAGGGGGACTAAAGGGGAACTCCTGGTAGCCCTATATATATATTCTTATAAGCCTGAATGCTTTCTTGGTGGTTGGGGGAAGCAAAGTGCAATCTCCTACTCTATGCAGAAATAACTGGGGAAAGTACCTACTTTACCTGTTAGGGCCTTTATGTGTATGTCTGTGCACATACTGCAAAAAGGAGAGTAATTTGATGGATTCTAAAGAACCTATGGGATCAGGTTGAACACCACCACTAACCTTTAATCTCTAAAAATTTAAAGTCCAATATGGTATTCTCTAGAAGGAGGAAAGAAGTACCCCAGATTGTGTTTTAACTATATTTTAAGCAATTCACCAGAAAAGTTTCCTAGCATATTTCAGGACATAAGTATTATTTCTTTTCTTAACTGGTGAAGTGGCTAGATACTTAAACGTACTGGCTAGAGTACCTTGGGTCTTTGAGTCTTTAGATGAAATAGTTGGAAATAGCCTCTGTAAGCTCTAGGATATTATATAAGCATAAGTGATTATTATTCTTACAATACATACTCAAGAGATATATGTAGTTTGAGATTCAAGTGAGAGAGGGCCTCCTTCCTACATTTTGTTCCATATATTCTTTCTGGCACACATCAGGAGCCTTTGTCACATAGGCCAATGAGCAAAGTTAGCAACTGCTCACACAGCTTGAACTGAGAGGCTCAGACAAGGCTCCCTGCTCATCAGTCCAACTGTCCACAGCCTGCCACCTGGGCTTTGGGCTCTGGGCCACCAGGCTCTACCCTATTCTACTCCATGATATATCCAGTGCCACTTTAGGCCCAGTCACTGTCATGAGAATTCCTTGTTTAAAGAGATTCAGTGCTACTCCATGGCCTGTAAAGTAAAATCCAAACAATTTAGCATAGCATACAAGGCCTTTGAAAAATAATGCTTTCACTTATTTCTCCAGTTTCATCTCCGCTGTGGTTATTTTTCACTCTTTTCTGGTTCACTTTTAGCCTCAAGTCTGTAAACTTTCGTTCTCAAATTTGATATTTATTCTGCGAATATTTAATGCATGCCTGCTAATGAGTGTCAGATACTGTTCTCAGTGCTGGGTATATATCAGTAAATAAAACAGAACTTACATCATATAGGGAGAGAGATGATAGACACTCTATAGCATGTTACAAAGTGATGGGAACAATGAAGAAAAATAGAGAAAGACAGGGAGCCTTAGTTGTGCTGGGAATGGGAATGGGATATTTTATATAGGGAGTCAGGGTAAGCCTATCGAGAAGGTAAGGGAATGTTTCAGTTATGCAGCATTGTTGTAGCATTAGATATATGGAGGAAACCATGCAAACATCTTGGAGAATACCTTTCTAAACTGAGGCAATGGCTACTTCAAAGGTCTTGAGACAGGAAGTGACTATTGTGTTTGAGAAACAGCAAAGAGGCTGGTGTGCTGGGATGCAGCGAGAAGCAAGTGAGTAGAAGGAATTTAGGGGGGCAGTGGGACCATATATGGTATAAGTCTTGAATGCTACTTTAAGAACTTTGGCTTTGACTCTGAAATGGGAAGCTGTTGGAGGGTTTTGTGCAGGGGCAAGAGAGGGTTCAGTGAATACTCTGGGTAGTCTCATGTCTTCATGTCTTTCTGAGATTCTTTTCTTCTCCAGTCCACTTGGGTAACTTCTACTTTTTCTCAAGAAGCTAATTTAGCTATGTCTGTACTCAGCTTTCTCTACTGTCTACACTCATTCATCAAAAGACTTATAATGTGCCTACTATGAAATAGAAACTGGTCAATGAATACATCAGTGAACAATGAATAAGCTTGATATAATCTCTGTCTTCCTGGAAGTTATATTCCAATGGAGAGGCAGAGAATACAGAAGCATACAAGTAAATAAATAAGGTAACTAATCAGTACAGATCATGGTAAGTGTTGTATGGGCCACAAACTGGGTAATGTGACATGTGGTGGTCATGGAAGGCCTCTCTTCAGAGGTGGCCAATGAACTAAAACTGGAAGGATACTGCTATGGACTGAATATTTCTGTTATCTTAAATTCATACGCTGACTCTTAGTTCCCAATACGATAGTATTGGGACCTTTGAGAGATAGATTATGAGTGTTGCCCCCTCATGAACAAATTAGTGCCTTTATAAGAAGCGATATAAGAGAAATGATCTCTCTCTAGATAACGTGCGGACACAGCAAGAAGCTGTCTGTCTGCAAACCAGACAACGAATCTGCTGGCACCTTGATCCTGGACTTTCCAGCCTCCAGAACTGTGAGAAATAAATTTCTGTTGTATAAGCCATTCAATCTATGGTATTTTTATTAGATTAGCCAGAATGGACTCAGACAGGTATGGAGCAGCTAGTCCTAGAAAGGGCCAGGGAGTCTTCCAGGCAGAAGGCACCAATTCCAAGAGCCTCAAGGTAGGAAGAAGTCAGGTAGTAGAAGAAAAAGTGGTCTAATGTGGCTGCAGTGGTGAGAACTGGAAGAAGGTGGTATAAGAGCATAAAGGGACCAGGTTATGTAAGGCCTAGGAGGCCAGGGCAGGGAGTCAAGTGTGGACAGGTGAGGGTGGCACTGTAGAGATGAGAAGTGCAAGGGTAGAGACATCTTTTGGAAGTAAACAAGTTGATAAATTAAATGTGGTGAATGAGAGAAATGAACAAATCAGGATTATATCTTTGGCATGAGCAGCCAGGTAGATGTGGTACCATTATCTAGAAGAGAAAGACATCTAGAAGAGTGATGGGGTGGGAGATGGTGTAGGGGTGGGAGTAGAGAACTGGTTGGAAAATAAGAGAGTGGCATCAAGGAAGTCTTTAGAGAAAGTGTTTCAAGAAGTTGGAAGCAGTCATCCAGATAAAGTGCTACTGGGAGATGGAGACTGAGAAGTCATTAGTCTCAGCACTAACTCCTCCAGGAGCCCTTAAATCCTAACAGCGATCTTTTTTCTGCCTTTCTCCTTCATTATTTAACAAATTTCTAGAGGTTTTAGACCTCCTTTTATATCCACCTTTGTATCTCTGGGCTCAACAGGGGGCCTTAGGAATAGGGTAGATTGAGTGAAGAGTTCCAGATTGAAAATAACCCTGGGAAGGAACCACTCCAAGGCGCTATCAGTTGAGAGATCAGCTGCCAGATGCCAGAAGGAGATGGGAGGGCCCAGTACTACTCCCTCAAGAGCTCTCCCCAGAAGCCGTGTGTAACAGGTTCCACATAGTCTTACAGGATGAAAAGTGTTCTGTCTTCTTGAAGTTAGAAAGAAGTGTTCATGATAAGGCAGGGTGGGAACCTGACTCACTGACATACAATTAGCCGCTTTTGTCTTTGGATCTGACTGGAAGTGACTCATGGGCTGGAAAAAAACCTTTTGGAAACAAATGACAGTGGGGGGTGGGGGGAAGGAGGTTAGGTCACTACAGCATTTATTCTCAGATAAAATATGGATCTGCTGTCCCACAGATGTTGAATATTGTACATATCTCCAGCCTCTCTGACAAAAACCCAGGGGGAATTATTAAGCCTGAGAATTCACACATTTTCTCTAAGATTTTTATTAAATGCAATTTAGGGGGATAAAGTTGTTTCTCTTTTCTCTTTCTATTCACTTGTATAAACCCTAATTAGTGCTAGGGCAAGCATAAATGGGCTTCTAGAATACTGTAGCAATAAATAATGTTTCCCCTTTAAATTAACCAGTTGAAGGCTCCTGTTCCAACAGTCACCAGGGCACTCACTTCCTGTCCATTGAAAACTTGCTTGCTTCAATTCCAAGAGCATTTATGGAGCACCTACTAATGAAGCACTGACACATGTGCTGTGGCGGGTAAAAGACAGGGGCTTTTACTCTGGGGGGGGGGGGCTTACAGGTGGGGTGAGGAGCTAGTCTTGAACTTAACTGAGATATTATATAAGTTAAACTAATAAATGCCATGTTGGTGTATTAGGACTTTTTTGCTTGCAAGTAATAAAAAGCAAACTAAGTTAAACAATTAGGAGAATTTGTTGTAAAACATACTGGGTTGTCATAAGGAATCTGGGGCAGGCAGGACTGTACCAGGAACACAGGAACTAGCACTGCCAACATCAGGCTTCTCTTGGCCTCTCAGCTCTGCTCTCCCAGCCAGTCCCTATCTCTGTCTCTGTCTTTGTCTATCTTTACCTCTATCTCTGTCTTCAGATTGGCCTCTCCTTCACAGAATGAGAAACATGGTTATACAAGAGAGTCCCAACTTTATATCTTGCAGTTTGGGCCCTGGGGGAAAAACTGACCTTTTCACTCCCAGTTTCGAAATTCCCCAAGATGGCTTCTGATTGGATTAAAATGTGTCAGCTTTTCACTTCTGGATCAATCCCACGTGGCAAGGCTGGGGAGATGAGAATTGGGAAGCTGCGGTGAATGGTTGAGTTTAGGTCAGAGCCACATTCCCCACCCCACCTCCACCCCAGCAATGAACTGGCTCTTCCTAGTAACCCTGTGGGCGTGGGTGGGGGTGGAGGTAGGGGTAGGGGGTGGGTCTGGAGAGGCAGCAGGCTCCACTAAGCCAGGAGTGGGGGAAGGGATGAGTTAAAGTGACAATGGGTCCAGCTTTTCTGCAGACCGGGTTTTCGGGAACAACCACAGTGGCTCTCGCCTGACAAGTGTAACTCTGCTAATGAGGGCAAGAGACTGCAATATTTTTAAAAAGGAGTCCTTTTCGAAATCTGGCTTTCATTTAATTCTCACAGCAGTTAGGAGGGAATTACTGCTACCCCGTTTTACAAATGAGGGATACAGAGAGGTTAAGCACTCTACCCCCACTCAAACAGCTGAAGCTGCAGAGCAAGATTTGGAACCAGGCTGTTCTAAGGCCTCCGTGCGGTTTGCACCACACAGTGCTTCCACAAACCCAACTCTGCGGGGATAGGACCCTCACAGTGGGGGTAGGGCAGAAGTTATGAACGGAGCCTGGACTTAATGGGAGGATTTCCACAGGTCTAGGAGAGGGACGCGGGGGACTCCACCGGCTGGCAGGCCTCTGGACTCCTAGTCCCAAAGGTTTGACCCGCAAAGCCAGGTGGGTGGAAGGGAGGAGGTCGGTCGGGAGCTGCCCGACCAGAACGGAAGGTCTCAGGCCCAGCAGGGAGGGCCACGCCCCAGCTTGGAGTGCTTCCTTCCAGATCCTGGCCTCTCAATGCAATTCCATTTAAGGACAGCCCAGCCCGGTTCACACCTAGCCTGGTCGATGACAGATTGCCCTGTGGTCAATTTGCAGTGTGAGAACGGGAGCCTACAACCCTGCACCTGCACTGCCAGCGCCATAAACGAAGCCAATCACGTCCCGTGAAATGTCACCACTGCTGAAGTGCAATTTCCAAGGGGGTCTAATGCAGAGGGAAATACATGACAGAAAGCAACCCTCGCATCTGCAAATTGACTTCAGCCTGGGAGGAGGCCTTCAGTGTAGGGTGGAGGAAGGGGGCAGGGAGCCCCCCCTCTTTCTTGTCTTCTCCTCCCAGCTTTGGAACCAGGCTGTGCCCCGTGGAAAAGCTTCCATGGGGCGGAGGCGGGGGGCGACCTCAGTTATTTCTGTCAGAAGAATGTTGGACCAAACGTAAACAGCGGAGGAGGGGGAGCTAGGAGCCACGCCTAGGCTCAGCTGCACGACCCCGACGCCGCGGCGGCGGCGGCGGCGGCGGAGCCTGAGAACCGAGCTGCCGCCGCCCCTCCCCCGCCAGGTTTGCGAACCCATTTTCGCTTGGCCGGTCCCAGCGCTGCCGGATGGATTGCGCCCCACCCCCGCTCCTCTGCTCAGTCATTCAGACTTGGAAAGTCAATAACACGCTGACATCATCAGGGGTTTGTGTATTATTACACGGCTACTTTCCAGAGTACCTGGCATTATCTAAGAGAGGAGCACTCTGGCTGCCCAAGAAAGGGCCTGGCCAGCGGCCTCGGGGAGGGGCGGCCCCCCGGACCCAGACCTTTTCCTCTTTGGGGAGCATCTTCAGGGCACTGATTAAAAACAGATCATGAGCTTTTGCTGCTCTAAATGCAGATGCACTTTAGATATCGATGCATGCTTTATTTTGGCTTGAGGTGCATTTATAAATCATTCTTAAGTGACCTCTATTTCTACCAAAGACATCAATTTGGTCTTTAAGAAGCATTTTTAGTGATCCTCACAAAGGGGAGAGAAAAGGGCATCTTTTATGACAGGAAGCCAAAGGCTGATTCTTTGGAGGCTCTTGGGGTTTGTGTGCGTGATTCTAGATTATGTAATCGCCATCACGGGTGATTAGGTCTTCTCTTTCCCTCTAGGGCTGGACTGGGTGGTTTGGTTGCTGTGTTTTTTTTTAAGCCTCTTGAAGAGCAAACACACACATAAAAAAACATGTCCTAGATTTATGGTGTCTCATTTTGAAGAAGGGAAATAGATGAATTTGCTGTTAATTAAGACTCCTTATCGTTCTACTCTGGCATTTCCTCTTCCTAGAATGAGTTTTCCAAAAATAATTTTATGTGTTTTAGACATTTTCTTCCTTCCCCCTTACTGTAATGGTACGTGTGATAGCTTAAATAACTCATTGTATAGATTACTGTACTTTTGCTCTGTTAACACACACATACACCCTAGTTAAAAATTGAAACTCATAACTCTCACAACACAGTACTTTTTCTGTTTGGTCAAACAGCCTATTTCTTTCTTTGTACACACAGGACTGATCTCATTTAAATTCCCTCAATATCTTAAATTGTAGAAAATGGCAGCCAACCCAAAACTGGCTACCCAGAGAATTAAAAGGGGAGAGCATTTCTCTACTGGCCTGATCTCATCTCCCTGTACCTCAGGCAGGAGAGATCACTGATTGATTTAAGTCTTTAGAGTTCCCTAAGAGGAAGCAAAGCAGCCATGTTTCTTAACTATGTAACAATATCCCTATTTGGACTTGATCATTTCAAGACTACTTGTAGTAGAATATCACCTCTTCCCTCCAGATGGTCTAAAGAAAAACTCCCCCATCAGGTTTGCACTTCTAAAATCACCTCCCCAGGCCTCCACTGCACCACTCCCCCACCCCCAACTATGTCTGGGAAATCCCCCCTCTCTGAGATGTCGGCAACTGTCAGAGGCCCCGAGCACCAGTCCTCTAAGATGGTTCAGTAGGTGTCCCATCTGTGGAGCCTGAAGCTGCTGAAGTGGAGAGAGGGAGGAGGATGGGACTCACCACCATCCATGCACTGTTTACTTAGGGGCTTTCCCTCAGTTCATTACAGAAGAGTGTACAGACCTGAGAGTTTGGCCCTTTGTTAAGTTGAAAAAGTTTTTAAATCTCTACTTCTTTTTCTTGATGGCTGGCCCTCTGGGCTTTTGCCTAAACCTCTCTTAGATGCGACTGACCCATACAGAGGTCTTGTTAGGCAAGGAAGTCAGCCACCTCATTCTGGATGTGAGCTTTGATAGCTGGCAATTTCCTACCCTGTAGCTTCATCTTAAGTGACAGAGGACAAAGTTCAGAGGTCACTTGGGCAGGTGATACAGGGTAGGAAGCTTGTTGTCAGTTCTCAAGGCTCCAGAACTAGGTAGCTGATACCATTGCCTAGCAAGAAGCTTAGCACTGAACAGAAAGAGGAGCACATTGAATGGAAAATAACTATATTGGGGATTTGGAGAAGCCAGAATCATTTCCCTGGAAATCCTTAGCATGTTCAAAGAGACAAACATACAAACAGCAGGAGAACATGCCCTCTGCCCTAAGGTGAGGGTCTTGGGTGGGTTGGTCCTTGTGTACTGGGGGAGGGAGGAGGAACTCCGTGGGACTAATGGCATCAGGTGGCTCCTCCCACGGCTAGCCCTGGGGGAAACTTGCTGGCCTGATGGGCTTAGGAGCAGGCCTGTAGGAATGACACAAGATTTCCCTTATTCCCCTGGGGAAAAGAGATTGTCACCTTCTGGGCCTTTACTCCCAAATAATTAAATTGTCTTCTGGTTAGAACTGGGTGCATTTTAATTCATAGGCTTGTGTCTTTTCAGGTAGTCACTGTGAAGATTCCATAGACTGACATTCAGGTATCAAGTCCTAATTTTGGTTTAGAAAAGACAGCATCTTTGTGTAGACCTTTAACTTTGATAAAGACTATGGCAATGCTTAAGCTCTCTGTGGGCAATTTTCATTCCACTGAGATTTTAAAAAGTTTAATTAATAATCATAATAATAATATACATATACATATATATGCCAATTTTAAATGTATACACCCAGAAAATTATTTTCATAAAATTACTTTATCAAACTACTATGGATGTTTCTAAATGTTATTCTCAGTTGCTATGTGGATCTCATTGTGGAATGTAACAGACAACTCTTGGATCTGGGACCAACTTTGAGTAGTACCAGAGCAGAGGTTGCACCCTGGAGGTCCAAGGGCTGAATTTAGCTCACATTCGCCTTTAGGTTGGCCCAAACAGATTTTCTTTAATTGTATTGAAAATCCAGGATTTCACAAAGATCCAGCTTTTCTTAAAAAGTGAAAAGCTTCCACATCACAAGCTCATCAACAATCGAGTGGAGCTGAGTAGTAGCTGCCTCTTTTAAGACCAGCACACCCCTAGGCAGCATCACTTCTGCTTGGCTGCAAAAGGCATTTGAAACTGTGTGCCCCTTCTCAAGGTGTCCACTTGAAATGGGCTTGGTGGGTATTTTCCTTGTCTTCTCACAATAAAGGACCACAGTGCAGAGGTTAAAGGACCAGCCAGATCCGTGTGGCTCTGAGATTGTGGTGTTGGTATAGTTTCTGTGAATCCTTAGGTGCCCCAAACATTCTTTCTAGATTATAATGGATAATACATTTCAAATCTATATGGGTTAGATGTATGCAAATGCTATTTTGATGAATATAAAAATTAGTTTAATAACATAAGTGTTACTGAAAAGTGTTACTATTAGTTTTTGTTTCTTAATTTTTATTGGTCAATAGATCTGGAAAGTAAAACTACTGCCTTCTTTTCATGTTCAAGAGGGGATGCCCCCTTATGAAAAGGTTAGGGGACTGCTATTCTATAATTGTCATCATCTTCAGACTTTTGTTCATATTCCCCTAAGAGAATGTTGAAATTTGATTTATCCTCAGCTTATTTAAGAATGACAGATACAGTTTTGCTTTATAAGTTGAAGTTGTTGCAAAGGATATAATATTCAGTGTGATGCAAAAATTGACATTGTAGAATAAAACTGTTATATCACTTTTTAAATATCTAATGGGATCCAAGCAATCAGATACCCACATGTCATTCACTTAAAAAAATACATGAACAAACTCTTTTTTAACATTGTCTACTTTACATGTGTTTTCTCTCCTTGAATTTATATAGTCAACCTTATAGGGCCAAAAATGTCTATATAAAATTTAATTTAAAAAAATTCTGTGTGATTGTATGCCTTTAACTGTTAATTTTTATTGACTATCATATTGAGATGAACATGGTTTTTCTTCCAATTACCTTATATATCTATAAATGAACATTACTTGTATTTCTAAGTGTATGCACACAAAAAATCTCACCACATAATTGGATGGATGGCAATGGAAGTCATTTTTTAAAAGTAATAGCATCTCCAGATTCTTCATTTGCCATTTTTCCCCCTCTTTAATCCCCCCACCCGCCCACTTCTTCCTCTGACCTATGGATGTTGCCATTTCTCCTTAACAATAGGATCTCTGAAGGTGGAGTGTTCTCATTTGCCATAGATCTTTTGGCTTGCCAAAACTTACCTGTGATTAGATCCAACTTCAGTCTTGTGGGGAGCAAAAACTAAGAAGCCACTTGCTGTAGACTGAATATTTGTGTCTCCCTAAAATTCATATGTTGAAACTTAATCCCTGGTGTACTGGTGTTTGCAAGTGGGGCCTTTGGGAGGTATTAGAGCAGGAGGGTGGAGCCCTCATGAATGAGATTAGTGCCCTTATAAAAGAGACCCCCCACAGAGCTCCCTTTCCCTTTCTGCCCCATGAGGACACAGCGATAAGACTCATCTATAAACCAAGGCAGACACTGAATCTGCCAGCACTTTCTTAGACTTCCATCCTCCAGAACTGTGAGAAAAAAAATTCTGTTTTTATAAGCCACTGGGTCTATGGTATTTATTATAGCAGCCCAAACTGATTAAGACACCAATGCCTAGCAAAGGTGTTTATTTCAAGTCATTAATGTTATTTGCTTCCTCTACACCTTTACTCTGCAGATGTTGGTGCCCAAGGCAGTGGACCACAGTAAGACTGAGAATGGGTATAAAGTATGCATTTCTTTTGTAAAGTAGGAGATAGGAGATATAGAGGTCACCTCAACATTAATCTTTTATCAGATAAATAGTAGTCACAGAATTTGAGGAAATTGATTCCTTTAAAAACCTCCTTTTCTGAGTACCCCTTGGAAAATCATATATCGACAGAGGTATATATGTATCTCAATTTGAAGATGGCTGTCCTGGGGAAATGTCAGGCCTGGGTTCTTGTAGTAAAAGGGAAACAAATACCAGGAAGTCAACGCTGCCAGTGGTTACACTAGTAACATGTTCATTATGCTTGAATTCTAGGCTCAGTTATATATGGGAGCTACTTGTCCAGGGCTCCACTAAAGAAATTGTGAAGGGGATCTTGGCTGAGAGCCTCTGGCTCCTTGTGAAGGTGGCTGGTGTTTGTAGCTAGACTAGCACCAGGGACACTGGCTCTTTACACAGCTAAATTCAGGATGTCATTAGCTTGGTTCCGCCTTTTTCACTGGGATTCCAGTGAGAATGTGCTCCTCTCCACCTCACCTTCACTCCTCAACCCCCTAGTCTGATGAAAAAAAATTTTTCTATTCTTCCTTGGGGTGGTTGGCTTCCTTCCCTCCTCCCCCAGTTGTTCCCTATCCTCCGTTGTGAAAATCTTCTCCCCAGTTTGCTGTTGTTTTGATGAGAGTGGCTCAAAAATAAGCCAATAATTTTTAGTAGAGATGGATGATAATATTCAGAGTCCTCCTTTGTTCTCTGATTCCTTTTTCTTCTCCTTTTAGTTCTGGGGCTTTGTGAGAATTTCATATATGGGCTAAAGTTGTCTCTGATGAATAAGCAAGTCTTTGCTCCCCTTGGCCATTTAATCTCAGCTTGCCAATCAGAATTCTGAGGGACTCAAGAACTTGGGACAATTCTTGAGGTACCCTACCGGTTTGGGTCCATTATAGAGTCCACCTGAGAAATTCAGTCTAAGACACTTGAAACACCTGAAAAAATTTTTAAAACGGTTTAGTTTCCTACAGGTCTACTGAACTAGTTCTGATCTGGGATCATAATGGATTTTTTAAGGTACATTTCATTCTGCACCAGAAGGCTAAAATTGACTCAAATTGAAAAATTGATGGAAAGAAAAGAGAATGGTAGGAAATTTTTAAAAATAAAATTTTTGTTGAGATTTTTGAGTACCCAGCATATGTCATGCATTTTGCACACACTTCCTCATTAAATCCATTTAATATCTCTGTGAGGTAGGGCTTATTTTCCCATTGTGCAGGTGAAGAAGTCTCAGAAAGCATGGAATTGAACACTTGTGTCATCCTTTCCTCTGTGTTTGCCTGACTGGCCATTGCAACACTTATTACTTAACTCTAATTTCTTACTATACAAGGAAGAGCAGAAGCTAGGCATACATCTACAATAATGTATGTGTATCCATGTGAATAAATTTTCTAAGATAATGTCAAGGTATCCCAAATTGAGGTCCATCTAATCCTTCTGATCCCAAAAAGCATTCATTTGGATTTCTAGTGTCACATCAGTGAGGGATTGAAGACTAAAAAATATTTCTTAAACTATTTTGTTTGAGCTATCTAGGTTTGTTATATATTTTTCAAATGATACCTTTTGTCTTTATAACATGATTGACATTTAAAGTTATATTAATAGGATAAAAAGAATGAATCTGGACTAACTGGATCAGAACAGTGATAAATAGGAATACAGCTCTTAAGATATCCAACACTTTGCCTCACTATCCTTCAGAATAGTAAAACAAGGTAGACTGTGACATTACCCAACAAGATGGTAAACCCAGGAAAGAGAACAAGTTTGAGCAGAAAGATGAGTCTGTTTTTGGACATGTTGAGCTTGAGGAGCTTCTGGAATAGCCAAATGGTGATGACCATTGGATCGAGGGGTCTGAAACTTAGAAGGAAAGCTAGAAAGCGACAGCCATTCACATATACATGGTGATTGAATCTACAGGGGAGAAGAGATCACTGAGAGGGTATATATAAGGAGAATAGAAGAGAGCCAGAAAACAAACCCAGGGATCATATTAAGCTAATACTTAAATATGTAAGCCAGCAAAAGAGATTGAGAAGTAGCCAGAGAAGAATGGAAAACAGAAAATTGGTTGTTGTTTTCACAACGAAGTTAAGGGTTGTGGGAGAGTTCAACAGTATTAAAAGCACCAAAGAGATCATGGAAAAGACCACTGGATTTGGCTTAAGGAAATCACTAGCCATCTTGGCAAGAGTAGTTCCTTGGGAGAAGCAGGGTGTATATAAAACTGTCATGGATCAGAAGGGAGTGGATAGTGAGGCCAAGGAGGCAGAGATTGGATGCAACTTTTTAATGATGTTTGAGTTGTGAAGGGCAGTGGTTACAGGAGGAATTTATTTTGTTTTTTTACAGAAGGGGACTACATCAGCGTCTTTACAATGCTGATGGTAGCAAGGAGCCAGTAGAGAGGGAAAGCTGAAAGATGGGAAGAGAGTGGGGACAAATAATAGATTGAGGTGGGAGAAAATGTCAGAAAGGATGAGATCGAGAGGACAATAAAATTTATGATGCATCAAAGGTCTCCCTCTTCTTTTTACATATTGGTGAAATAATTTGATGTGGAAACTAATGCACCTCTATTAACGCCCTCACAGGTTGGTTGTCTTTCTAATTTACTCACTAGTTTTGGAGCTGTTGCAGGAAGACACTACACTTTTTTAGCTTAGTATTTCCACTTCTTAACTTACTTTCTGTATTTGGTAGGCATTCTAATTAGTAAGTGATTATTTATGCCATCAAAAAGTTTATAATTATACATACATATACATATATACACATGCATGCATATATATACACACAAATACACATTTAGACAAAAGGGTGGAGCATTAAGTTCCATTAGTAAGAGCAAAAAATCCTAAGACAAGAGGTGGAGGATGAAGGAGAGCAGCTCCTACCAAGTTTCAGGCCTGGCTGTCAATCTACCCAGATGTATTGTAGTCAAGTCAATGAATCAGGAAACAACTCAGGTGCATCGTTAACTGGCTTCGCTTTCCAAGTCAGCTGTGCGGGTTTGGACGCATATAAACATTATTTTAAATTTCTTATTTCTACAGAGAAATCCAAATCCAAAGTTTATGTATTCAGAAACCCCAAGTTACATATACACACCTAAATACACTATTGAGATATTAAAAAGTTCTGATAACAAGCAATAAATATTTAGATGTTCTTTACAAAATTCTTTAGCTTGCTGTTTGCTAAATGTTTTTAGGATCATAGAACAATTTTGTTTTGTGTCTCCTCCTACAGAATGTGGTCTAGTTATCAATCTGCCACAGTTGGAATATGGGAAGAGATATAAATGGTGTTTAAGTGAGAACTCCCTGATCTAAAGCACTGTCGGGCTTTAATTGAATCCATTTATTAGCCTCTCTTGTCAGCACAAGCTCCTGAGACTGTGTATGAGAATATGAATACATATCCAGGGCTAGAAAGTTCATGATTGCGTTTATTAAAAGAAAGTTCACTGTTTTAAATCTTACTGACAGAATTTTATCCAAAATATTTGGCTAGAGTTACAGAATGGCTGGCAAGATGCTTTCATTCAAATTGGTTTTACTGGTCAAATTTTCATTGCAAACCAATGAGAAATTTGCCAAATGAAGAGTAAAAAATTACGCTCCATCCGAACATGTAATTTGGAAATATCCCAACTATCATAGTTTGTGAGGAAGCTCTTCAGCTGGTAACCAGGCCTGGTTAATTCTTTTTTAAAATACCACTTGCATCTATCTCATTTTCTCCTGTTCTGGTGCAAATCCTCAAATCTCACCTGTCAGTTATTCCCACACCTTTCAACTGGTCCCTCTGCTTCTGGTCCCTCCCAACTTCAACCCAAGGGGATGTTTTTGTAAATCACCACTCCTGATGGTCATTTCCCTGTTTAAAAATCTAAGCGCCTAAATATTGCTTTCTAAATCAAGTAGAAATTTTTATTATGAATAAAAATTATTTATTAGCATAACTAAGATTGTGTTCCTTGATGAAAAGTGACATTAAAACGTAATGAGACTAAGTTCCTTCTAGGAAATATAACGTAAGAAAAGCATTAAGGAACTGTAAGAAATGCGAAAAATTGTATTTCAAATCAAGGTCATTTAGGGCCTGAAGCTTATATTACTTGGGGGACTCTCTTTAAGAAAACAAAATAGAAGTTATATAATTACAAAATTAGATACAGTATAAACCTTGGAAGGGGTCAGTGCAAGTGAGGGGCTTTGAAGCCGAAGCTTTATTAGCTTCATCGTATGTGCGCTTCTGGGTCAAACAAATGTGGCCTAATAGCTATTTATATGTCTTGAATTTTCATTTTTGGCTTAAAGTAACACATTCATGTGGTATCACCTCAAATAGTGCAGAAGAATTTAGGTTGAAGAACAATATTCTCTGATCCCCAACCTGCTTCATCCTTGGTTTTCCAGAGACAAACTACTTTAACTTTATCTTTCCTCTGGTGTCTACCTCAAAAGGTTGAACAATATGTGCTTGCTTATACTTTTTTTCTTAATTAATCAAATTTACATAGTATCTATTGGTTCCTTGCTATGACAGATGAAGATTTACCTTATTTTATGCCACTTCCTCCCAATACTTGGTAATTATTATTGTTTTTAGTTCCATTCTTTAGCAACTTAGACTAGTGACTGGCTTTTGCTTTAGTCTCTTGTAATTTAGAAATTGCTCCATAATTTCATTGACTACCACTACCACGAAGCATCTCTGATGGTTTCTTTGTTGTTTCCTTTGCACAATAGCATCATAATAACTCTCCCTCACAGCTTTGCCTCCCTTTGCATATTTCAGTCCTTTCCATCCTTCAAAGCCCAAATCAGTTCTTACCTCATCCATGCATTTAAGCTGTTCCAATATACTTTGGTATCTTTCTTTGAATGCTTCTCACTTGACTTCTGCCATACACAATTTAGCACGTAATTATAAAGCTTATTGTTTGTTTTTGAGCCCAGATCCCTCCTGCTCCCTGGAGCCAATCACTGTATCTCTTGCAAGATTGGCTCTTAATAACTGTTTATTGAACTGAATCATTCTGTTCTCTGATTGTTTCAGGTTTGTGCATCTTACCTGCCTCACTAGATTAAAAACTTCATATACTTTTGTATTTTCCCACAGTGTTAAACACAGAGTAGGCCCTTAATAATAAATAGCTGAATAATTCTGATCTTTTGCTTCACCCAATTACTTTGTACCATTTCTTCTGCATTTACTGGACGATAGCAAAGGGTAGGAAAAAAGTCTTATTTAGTGTTAACTCTCAGTCAAATAAAGTATGTATTTTTTTTAATATTGTATAATTTTATTTATATGCAATGTCTAGAATAGGTAAGTCCATAAAGACAATGTAAATTGGTGGTTGCTAGGTATTGAAGGAGGGGAAGAATAGGGAGTGACTTTAATGGGAATGCAGTTTCATTTTGGGAAGATGGAAGCGTTTTTAGAATTTTTTCTTCCTTTTCTTTGTGAGCATAATTCTATCTCCCTCTTCACTCCCTAAGTTGCCATGATATTAGATATGGCTTTAAAAAAATATGCTTTAAGGTAGTTTTTTTTTTTAAAATTGACAATAAATTGTTACAACTCTACAAATGTAGCTCATTTTTAAGCTTTTAAGTTCAGTTTAAAAATCTTGTTTTTCTATTTATAAATCCAGCAAATTTTAATCACTTTTAAGAGAGCCTTTGATTAATGCTCAGTCCCATTTACAAACTTAACTAACCCTGGAATATTTAAAGTTTCATTTATAATTTAAATATGCTTGATTTTTTCTTTTTTTATAGACAATGATTGTTTTAACTGACAAAATCATTTCTAGGTACTTAAAAAGCTATTAAAATCTAACAAATCAAACTCATAGATATAAGAACACTAAAATGTCTTAAATCTTCCAATATTACAGTATTTTACAAACACAAGTCTAAATCGATAACTTTTAATTATATATCTTAAATTAGAATTACAAGACCGAACTGTTGAAGAGGCCACGTTCTCATATGAATATTTACAATTTCAGACATGAATATATTCCTTCATACAAGATTATAAATATTACAGGTTTGGTGTTATCAACTATTTATTCACTTATAATATACATTATGGGAAAAATATGTTACTCTGATGAATTTTGCGGCTTGCCTTCCCACTCGATTTTGAGACTTGCCTTCTCAGCTATTGAAGGTGCTTAATACCTGGAGATGTTGGCTTGGACATAGTAAATCCTCACCTGGGACTAAAATGGTCTGGTGGCATCCCTTTTCATAGCTGTTGATAAGTGGCCTCTATTTGGAGTGCTCTTGTAGCCGAAGTTCACTGGCTTCAATTAAAAATTTTCCTAGCTTTGCTTATATGGGAAGTCTGCTATTTAACTGACTTTTATAGATGTAATGTGCAATATCTAGTTGTACCAAGCTAAGGTAAGGGCTCAGGTAGCACCTTGCTTGATTGGCTTTTTCATTTCTTTGGCTACCAAGGTATGTCAGTATATTTGCATCTAACTCTACAGACCTTTGAACTGGAGAAAATCATGCTATTATATTTCTTATCTAGAAAATCTACAATTTTTACACATATATAAAAATTATTCAGTTGAATTAGGGACATGTCTTTCGGCTGTGCCTTTGTGGTCACAATGTCTAAGAACATTATATTACAGATATGAGCTATAGATTTATAAAATGAAGTCTAGAAGTGAGCACTTTGTAGAAATTCTGATTTTACCCTGCCTGATTCTTCCATGCTGCAGGGGGGAACAGAGAGCCAACGATGGAGAATGAAGCCCCAACTAAGCTGTTAACAACTATAAAAAAGTCCGTAAAAGGTCACAGCTGTGCTGCTTCTGAAACTTTGTATAGAGGTCAGGAAAGGGGCCAGTGTCCTACAGGGTAATTTTCATGAACCGGAGTGTGTGTCTACTTTGCTTTGAGTGGTATCCTCAGTGCCTAGGACAACACATTGTAGGACATTAATAAAAATGTTTTGAATGGATGTATAGATAGATGGATGCCAGGCAGGATATAAACACCAGTCAGGTCCTCTCCTGTGCATATAAAGGACACACATAGGATTTTGTTCATCTGGCTGCCATTTGGCCAGGATCTAGGTCCTAATAAGCTGCAAAATTTGTGAGTGGAACAGAAGCAACTGACTCAGGAAACACTTGAGATGGTTTTATAAAAACTCAAGGTAATGCAACAGAACAGCAACACAATGACATGGTAAAAGCCCTAGAACCTGGCTGTCATGGCCAAGGAGGACCTTAATGGTGCTGTCAATATAATGTGTGTGGTATAAGAATTGTTTTTAAAAATGTGATCCTGGTTTTCTTCAGTCATTCCCTGATACTGTAAGCATAGATAATTGTGCTTACAATACCAATGAGGACAGACAGGCAGGGAGGCAGGATACCTTGTTCTTGCTTGTGATCACTCACATAGCAAGTTTCCAGTCTGGTTTTTCTCCCTAGCTTCTCTTAAACACCATACCAAGTAACACTGTAGACAGGGAGCTAAACTGACTATGGAAATTCTCCCCTACCAGATGAGTTCCTGTTTTCTTACTGTGTTTCTTTGCTGTATAGTTATAGGGGAAGACAACTGAACAACAAAGAACAAACATATGAAATAAAATTTTGTTATCCATAGATAAAGAAGTACATCAATTTTGTGGAGTGTTATGAGAAGAGGAATCGTAGGAATTACATGATAGGGTGTGTGAGTAGAGACAATAGATTGAAAGCCCTTTCTTAGGAAAAACAAGATTTCAGGAGCAGCTAAATGAAGTATGAGATCTTAGAAAGAAGACGATACTTTAGTTATAGGATTGGACCTGAGGAGATTGTGGAAGAATTAAATGAATGGGAGCTTAGAAGGTACAGAGGGGACTGCTGCAGGACGAGAGACCTTATTTTTGTTAATTAGTATTAGTCTTTAATGTTGAGGGGATTGGAAAAGACTTGGATTTTAAATCATTTTAAATATCAAACCGACAAGTATTTTTTGAGCACCAGTTGTATGTAAGGAACTGCAACATTCTGTGTTTTTCCCTTATATTTATGGTCATTTCTCCTGAAAAGAGCATGGATGAGAAAAGAAGAGTTACACTAAGTTTGTATATCCTTGGCCATTTTTGTCAAGGGAGCACAGATAGTCAAAGACAGAACCAATGCATTTGTGAAGTCTCCTTCATTACTATTTTTATTCTCATAAACTAAGACTTAAGTACTATGTCAAAGTAGCTGTAACACTCCCCTAGGCTCTTCACAATATGGCAATTACTGAAATGGTTTCCTTCCCATTATGCAGCCAAAAAGCAGTGACATCATGAGGTAGGGAGCAAGAGCCAACAATGTTTAATTTGTTCTATAAGGGTGTCATGGGAATAAATATATTCTCCTTTTCCCCTGAGGTTTAAATATGTGGACACAACCAAAAAATGCAGCATTGATGCTGCACACCAAACAAGCCCACACTTCGCCACCTAATTAAATAATTTTAATCTAATGAATATAAGCAACAAAGTAAATTGGCATAGCAGTGAGTCAGGGCGTGATTCCAACTGAAGCAACTGCAGCGCTGGCGCGGCCTTGCCGGGACACGCAGAGCCTTTCCGCTTGCTTTCAAGTGACGCCCTAGCTGCACTTTGGCTCTAGTTGGGCAGGTCTGAGAACTCGGCTGCATCTGGCGGTCTGCCAAAGGGAACTGGACACACCCTCACCTTTGCCTGGTGAAACCTGGGTTTTAGCAACCAGAGAATGCTGGGGAATCAAGCCCAGGTTCAGTGTGTTCCCTGGGGCCGTGGGTGCGGGATTTCCCCAGCTGGCTTGGAGTTCGGTGCTAACAGACTATTTACAAAGGCGAATGCCAGGTTCCTTGATCTTGGTAGTGGTAGTTCGTGGTGTTATTCTGTGTTGTTTTGACATGAGATCAAAAATGAGCTGCATTCCATCTCAAGATAGATTTTGGAAATATTTCAAGAACAAGTTGTCATCCTTTACCATTTCATTTGAATTTTCCCTTTAAAACCACGTTCTTTGCTTCTTGTCCCTGCCGTAGGAGGAGAGAGCAAGAAAGAGGTGGAGTTAAGAAAAAGGATAGGCTAGTGCATTTTAGCATGGCGAAAACAATGACCTTGAAATTATTCTGACATACAGGCTGACAATTGGGTTCTACTGCTCAGTGGTTTGGTGACCGTGGGTAAACTCAGTTTTCTCATCTGTACAATAGGAATAATAATGCAAATTCAGTAAGATAGCTTATAAAAAGTGCAGACTCAGCTGGTCTTCAGGGAAGATCAGTTTCCTTGGCTGAGAGGTGCATACACCATTTACGATGGACATCCCTTACTTTTTAGATGCCTTTGTGACAGGGGATTCCCATCTTGTCACTTAGGCAGGAAAGTCCCTTCTTATCATGTGGGTTGTAGGGGTGTGGGAAGATTTCTCGTACTGCTGTGATGGTAGGGGTTGGGGAGTCCCATTTCACCCCTTTAATAATGGTGGAAAAGGGGGGAAAACAATGCACAGAAAGTCACTTCTGGGCAAGAGGTTCAGAGGTTGATAGGAGTGGAAAAATTGTTCTTGCTGTTAGTTTTGTGCTTCTGGAAGTGAGAGTGCTTGTTTATTTCTAATGCATATTTCTCTATGGGCTGACCCCCCACCCCTCTTCATTGTCCTTACAGAAATCTTTTAAAATCAGTAATATCAACACTGAGCAAAGTGTTCATGCTCCTTTACCCTCCTCTTCTCATTAGCCATGGCTCTTAATTTCCACTTGCAGGATATGCCCATAATGTGGAAACAATTCTATTTTAAGCTAAGGGATATTTGAGAAACTCTGCTTCAATCCTTACATATGGCATGCAAAATAGTAACAACTCACCCTTGTGGAACTTGATGCTTAGTGGAAAGAATCAAGACACAATTGGAATAGAGGAAAAGCTCTGGGCCTTTGGGTGGCCTTGGTCCTTCCATGAGGAGATGCAGAATTGGCTGTTGGATTTAAAGTGTCAGGTTTAGAAGTTAACTAAAAGCAAGATATACTGATTTGAAGCTGCTAGCACGTATTTAGTAATTGAATCCAGGGGAGGTGATAACTTTACCTAGGGAAAAAGCAGAGAGAGCTGTGGTTCTCTACCTTGGCTACATATAAGAGTTTGTTTGTTTGTTCGTTTTCTTTGCGGGGGATCAGGGGGTGGATACTACCTCCATAGATTCTGATTTAAAAGTAGGTATAGGACAATATCTGGGCATGAGAATTTTTACAATCACCTCTGTAGGTGATTTTAATGTACGGTCAGGTTGAGAATCACTGCTCTGCTAGTCTCTCCCCTCTCGTTTCCCCTCTTTTCACGTTACTTCAGTGCTTCTCAACCCGAGCTGTACATCAGAGTCTCCTAGGAGATTTTGAAAATCCAGATGTCCATGCTATATCCCAGATCAATTAAACAGGAATTTCTAGAGGTGGAACTCAGACATCAATACATTTAAAGAATGGAAGATTTGTGCAGCCCATGCTGAGAAGAAGATGAGGAGGAAAAAGTATCAGGTAGAGACTGAGTTAGCAAAGCTGACTGAAAGGCTTAGCTCACGACCAGGCTGACTTGCTTCATTAGGCATTTGGTATCAGCGCAGCATTCAAAACAAGGTTGACAAGAAATAAGGACAGAATCTCATTCCTGATTTTAAAGAGGAATTTTCTGATAATTATTCAATGCTTCTAGTCTGTTCTGCTTTTACTATGAGTTCATATTATGTTGAACTTTATCAGATGCTTTTCCTGCATCTATTGAAGTGTTCATATGTTTTCTAAAAATCTATTAATGTACTGAATTACATTAGATTTTCAAATATTGAACTATCCTTGCATTCTTAGGTTAAAAACAACTTTATATTGGTATATTGTCCTTTACGCTATTCTATTTGACTTTGCTAGTGTTCGTTTAAGGTTTTTGTGCTTTTATTTATGAATTAGAAACCTGAAAGTTACCTTTCTCCTCATGTCTGAGTAGTTTTGGTATTGAGATGATTCTGTTTGTATAAAATGACTTGGGAACATATTTCCTCTTCTTCTATTTCCTGGAAGATATTGTATAAGGCAGATGATTTTTTTTTGTGTCTGTGAAAGTTTGGGAGAATTTTTGTGTAAAGCCATCTGAGCTTAGTGTTTTCATTGTGGGAATATTTTAAAATGTTGCTTCAGATTTTTTTACTTAAGAGTTATAACACTATTCAGGCTGTGCATTTTTGCTTAGAACAATCTCAGAAAGTTGTATTTTTCTACTTCCCAATCTCCTTTATTCCTGCATCTATTTCAAATGTCTTTTAAGCCAAATTTCCTGCTACTTCCTTTTTTTTTTTAATTAACATTGGCTCTCAGTACACTGAAATGTGGCTTCTGCTTCCTCTGAAGCTGCTTTGACAAGGATGCAAATGGATCTCCATGATGCCAACTCAAAAGGATTCTTTTTAGTTTTTTTTTTCTTTTGATCTTTGTGCTTTATTTTGAGACCATTTACCAGTCACTCTTCCAGAAACTTTCTAGTCCTTGTCTTCTGTGACAAAATTATTTTCTAATATCCTCCTATCTCTCTGATTATACTCTAAAAAGCTCATTCTTGGCTCTCTTTTTCTCATTTTTCTTTTCATTCTATACAGTCTCCTCAGATAATCTTATCTACTCTAATGTTTTAAACATCACTCAGGGGTGATCCAGGTTTTATAGGGTCTGAAGCCTATGCAATTTTGGAGTCTCTGTTTAAGAAAAAAATACAAAATTAGGTATAGGACCTCACCTTGGAAGCAAGGAGCATGAAACTTAAGCTTTATTAAAATTACAGTAAATGTGTCTCTGCCTACATGTATAGATAATTCCCAAGTTGGTATATCTTTTATGACCTCTTTTCTAAACTTAAGATTTGTAAGTTAGATTACTCCTCTGTCCCACAGTGGGACTTAAAAGATGTCCTACAGTGTAGAGATTTTAAAACATGGTCCCTGAATTATTTGACACACCATTCACTGAGAAATGGGGTTTATGTCCTTCTCTCTGAGTCTGGGCTTTGTGACTGCTTGACCAATAGCATATAGTGGAAGTGGCATGGTGTCAAGTTCTGGGTGTGGGCTTCAAGAAGCTGATATCTTCCACTCTTCCATGTTTTAGAATGTTTGCTTTTAGGACTCAGACATCCTGTTGTGTAAATATCAAGTGGACATAGGAGAGCCCACAGAGGTCCCTGTCGGCAGCCAGCACCTCGTTGCCAGCCATGAGAGTCACCCATTCTGTAAGTGGACACTCCAGCTCCCAGATAGGCTGCCCTAGTTGACACCGTGGAGAACCCAGATGAGATTTCCCCACTGAGCTCTTTCCAAATTGTAGGTTGGTGAGATAAAAAAAGATTGTGATTTTAAAATCTTGCATTTTGGGGTGGTTTGTTGCACAGCAATAGATAGCTAGAACACACAGGAACTTCAACTTACTCCTTTACCTGTATGCTCACTCATAATTAAGGATGGTAGCAGAGACACTGTTACCCATACATGTTATGCACATTCATCCTTCCCTCATATCCAATTAATCACTAAGTTACACAGTTTCAGATTTTACCTCTTAAATATTTCTTTCATGAGCTTCCTTTTCCCTATCCCTTTGCTTGTAATGCCCTCTATCTCTTATGTTTTGCAGAAGACTCCTAATATATTTCCAGCATCTATCTTTGTTCTGCTCAAAATCTGTTTTCTGCACTGCCACAAAAATGCTCACCAAATAAAGTCTAACCTTGTTATTTCTCTGCTTACATTCTTTTGATGAAATAACAGAAAATAATTAAAGATACTATATAATTATCACATTTTGCAACTGAAGAAAGACGAGTTTACAGATTTAAAAATCACAACACAAACACATAATATATTCTCATGAAATTTGCAACAGGCATTCTAATCTCCAAACTACCCTAACCTCTGCCTCTATCAAACAACCCATGGCAATAACAACATTTTACCAGCAGATCAAAAAGCAAGCTGCCTTGGCTTTCCAATCTGCCAGTGGTAAAAAATAAAAAAAAAACAATAGAACGTCTGTGAGATTTGAGGGGGTATAGTTGTTAGTCAAAATTTTAATATCTAGCCAAATCATCATTTGTGAGAGAAATAAAAACACAAGAGCCTAAAAAAATATCACCCACATATGCTTTCTTGAAATAAAAATGATTCTCAATATTACTTGTAGTTTATCATGTCCAATTCACAATGAAACTTTTCATATCCAGTTATGTCATGAAATTGGATAATATTGCAGTAGCCACTATACTATTGCAAAGATTAATATAGTAGTTTTAGCTAATACTTTTCAAATATCAATAGTTCGGCAATATTATAAGATAAATTGACTTCTGAATGCTAGTTTTTGGGGACTGCTATTTAAAAATATTGTTTCAATGAGAAAATTTATCTCCAACTTCCATCCATTTAACTTAAACAATTTTTTGGAGCACTATGTGGAAATATATGAAGTAATTTGTCTTTCAGTCACAGAAATGATAACTTGACTTTGAACACATAATAGTAAAAATTCATATTCTTAATATTTAATGGATACACATACTTGTGAGAATAATGAACAATTTTTTCCTGAAAAACATTTTTTTTATTCCTTGCTATTTCTCCATCTCAGTAAAATGTTTGGAGATCAGATTCTGAGTCTGTTTCAAACTATGACACCCCAAAATTGGTTTTAGTTTGACATCAGTTGGCATTTATTTTTGTTTTCAAATTACCTTGGATCTGAATTATAGCAAATGACTCTCCTAAATCAATAGAGAGTAGGTATGGAGATTGAGAAAGTAATAAGATTAACATTGTAATATTTGACAAAGAACTTAATACTTAGAGTACAGAATAACAGGTATGTATGGCACCAATGACTTTTCCAGAACCACATTTTAATTACAGGACTATTTGGATATTATACTTTCAGAATAGCTTATAAGTAATTGCAATGCTTAAACAGTTTTACTTTAAGGGGCATTTTAGTCTTGTGCTATTTTTACAGGTTGTTATGACAGAAGTGGTTGTGTTAGAAGTGATTGTGTATATGTTCTCAGGTGACTTAATTCTAATCCAGATTCCACAATCAAATGGTTATTTTAATCCAGAAATCATTTTACCAGGTATTCTGGTAACAAGTTTAACAGGTAGGAGGAAATGAAGGTAGGAATGTAGGTACCCTCCCTTCCATGGTAAGGAGTGTTGTATGTAAATGGGTCATAGATTGGACTTTGATTTTTATCATTGTATTTTAAAATTTTTTCTCTTCATAAGTCTGGAAGAAAGAGAAAAAAAGAGAATAAGTTGTTTCTTGCTGTACATCCTTTAAAAAAATATGGGAGATTGTAAAACTGTTGTATGTTTTTCTATGGACTTAGGTTACTAGAAAACTTGAGAAACTTTGGTTTTTGGAGCACTGAATGTTTGTTCTACATTGAGCAGATGAGAGAAGAGTTGAAAGAACTGTGTCAAGTGTCAAATGATCCTATTGTTAGGGTGTTGGGTTGAGATGGCTGGGAGGAATAAGTATTCAGCAACATGGCTCCTGAATTAGGCATAGGTCTCATTTTTTCTCTCTCTTTTTAGTTCCAAGTCTTAGAAAAAAAAATAATCTGGGCAAGAAAGAGCCAGGCAGGATGGATCATGAAAATAAAGATCTCATTCTACAATTTTAATTTAGTTTCAATATAATCTCAGCAAAACTATAAAAGACAGGTAACCTGAGATTTCTCATCAGGCCAGGGGCCCATGGTGCCTAATTCTATGGAATCTGGAGAAAATCCTAAACTTTTAACACGGTCATAGCTATACCATGGTGTGACTGAATGAAACATGAATGTCAGAGAGTGTTCTGGGCTTGTCAGCTGTGGCTCATTTTCTGTTTTTCAATCTTTTCATTAATCATCATCATAATTACCTGATTGATTGTACCATCTAGTTACATACAAAGTACCTTATAGTTGGGTTACTTGAAGACTATGGAGCTTGCAAAGCGTCTATTTGAATCTTACTCCCTTTAACCTCAGCTTATTATGTTAGCAAATATTTACTTAGTGTTTTTTTTTTGTTTGTTTGTTTGTTTTTAATATACTCTAGGGTTATCTTTCAGTGATACTGTTCTGCCAAATTTTAAGGTTAATCTGATATTGTCATCTTGGAACTTTGGCCAAAATCTTAGCTAGTGAACTTGTGCTGATTTATTTCTGCTAACATTGGACTTTCTGGGTTCAGAAGGTTTGAGTAATTCATTAAGGAATCTCAAAAGTCTTCTTGACTATGAGGTATTCTTTAAAACTATTAAATGGATCAAGTAAAATTCATTAGCTAAAATTCCTGTGGTTGAAATTTCGATACACAGTTCATAATTATCCAGAGAAGTGCTAGGCAAATTTCTATTTCACTGTGCTGCACTTTGAAAAAGAGACTTACCTAAGTCAGCTGTGGCTTGAGCTCTCTTCCAAGCAGCATAGTAAGTGGGGCTCTGCTTGGCTGAGGAAATGTAGTACAATTGTAGGCAGGGAATTGTAAGGTTTGGGGTGAGAGAAAATCTGTACTATCTCTATGCAACCCATTACAATTTGTTTTCCTGGCATAAAAAGGTAACATTCTTTTTAATTGGGCTAGAGGGTGCCAAGAGTGTTCTTGATCTAGATCAGGGTGAGGGAGCTTCACAGCTGCTCTTTTCACATATCGGGCACATACTCGTGCCTTAGTATTACGAGTTTTACAAATATCACCTCTAAAATGTATACCAATGTAGGTATAATTAGCCTCAATTTACAGATCAAGAAAATGCTCCCAGGAAAAAGGTGGGGGAAGGGCAGATTCTTAAGTGTGCAAAATCATTTCCTAAAATGACTGTGAATAAAATTACTGAATTAACTGGAAACCATGAGCTGGCAGTGAGTAAATCACATTTCCTGCATCAAAAAGTATGGAGCTTGACAAAAAGAGAAAGAAAGGTTTTATTTTTTGTATGCCAGTGGTTAAGATTTTGTGAAATTAGTATTCACTACACACGTACCTTGTCTAGATAGTAGGCTCATTAAATACTCACTGAGTACCTACCATGTGTATGACATCTTGCTAGAGTAGGGGCTTCCGTTACTTCTTCACGATCAAATAATTTTGAGGGTCTTTCCCTTTCCACCTCAGTCTGGGAACTCCTATTCGTTTTTTTAAGAAGCAGCTCATACTTCATTTCCTCTTTGAAGCCCTCTATGAATGCAACAATTAGACATTAATCAATCCCTGCTGTACATTTTTTTCTGTAGTATATCATAGAACTTATCCTACTGACCATGTTTATATGTTAATATGCCTATTCCTTCCTGTTGGACTGCAAGACTGTGAATTCCACACTACAGGGACTGGTTCCTTCTTTCCTCTTCCCTGACTACCACCACACCCACCACCCCACACACTCATTCCCTAGTGGTGGTTAAGTCAGCCTGGCTCTTAGTAGCAGTTCATTAAGCTTGCTTAATACATGCATTACTGTATACCAGCGAAGCAGAAAGTTATTCTCTTTCAAAGTCACTCACAGTTATAAGAGGTATGACTAACAGCACTTGCTACTGCACACTTTACATACATTATCTAATTTAACCTTGCTGCAACTCTATTAGGTTGGTATTTCATTAGTTCCCTTACTTAAAAGACTGTTCAGAGATATTAGGTAGCGAATCCAGTATCACTGAGTTAGTAAGCAGTGGAACAGGAAATGAAACCTATTCTGTCTGTCTCTGAAGTCATGCTTACTCCACTAAGTTACACAGAGTCTCATAAAAAAAAGAACTATATTTTACAATGTCGTTATCTATTTTACTCTTTACATTTCTTTCACTAGCATTATATTGCACAAACACTGACTTTCCCAGCTCTGGGTACATGCCACCTGTTAGTGTTGAGTGGAAGAGAAATTTTCTCAATATCTTTCCAGTGTACTAATCAATACACTCAGCATCCACCAAGATTTTAGCATGCTAAAGAAGAGAGCACAAAGTAAAATAAGTCAGACATCGAAAGACAAATACTATATGATTTCACTTATATGTGGAATCTAAAAAACAAATAAACAAACAAAACAAATAAACTCATAGATACAAAGAACAAATTGATGGTTGCCATATGGGAGGGAAGTTGGGGGTGGATATGTGAAAAAGGTGAAGGGATTAAGAAGTACAAACTGGAGTCTACGGCCATGCTATCCTAAATGTGCCCGATCTCGTCTGATCTCAGAAGCTAAGTAGGGTTGGGCCTGGTTAGTGCTAGGATGGAAGACAAGGTGCTGTAGGCCAGAAAAAAAAAAAAAAAAAAAAAAAAAAGGGAAGTACAAATTGGCAGTTACTAAAATAATCAAAGGGATATAAAGTACAGCATAGGGAATATAATCAATAGTATTGTAATAGCTATATACAGAGTTAGGTTACTTTATATATTATATAAATGCCTTGTCACTATGTTATACTTCTGAAACTAGTCTAATATTTAATATTGTATGTCCACTGTAATTGAAAAATAAAACAATTTTAAAAAGAGATGAGCACACTTGGGGTCTGAAATGTCCTTAGAGCTTGGGACCTTAGGTTCAAGAGAGTCCAGGAAAATACCCAAGTGCCTGGTGGATATGACAGTCAGACAGATCTGAGTATATTTATTCTGATAAACCTTATTCCTGAGAAATCTGAGGTAAATTCTCAGTCTCTCAATAGAAAGAGATATGTAACCTGGAAGATAAACACAGAAGACAGAGCGCCTGTGTGGGAGAATTCTACTGGATGGAGAATATTAACTTAGGGAGATTGTGAGCTCCCCTTGGGATAAAAAATTCTTCCAGGGCAGGGATGACATGTCTCCTCATAACTCCTGTCTCACAGTATGGAGTGCTCACCAGACCTGCTAGGTAAGGTTTTGTTGATGAAGTACTATCCCTTGTCCCATAGATCAACTGGAGCCATATCTCCAAAGAAAATGAACTAGTCTACATATAAAATAAGGTATAGATTATATTCAGCAAGGCTGAGGGTAAGGAAAAGCTGTGGGAATCAGAATATCTGCATAGAAATCTAGGTATCATTTAAAGAGACTCTGACAGTACAGAAGAGAAAACAGCATGGCTCTATTAATAGTTAGTGAAATGGCAGGGCATACACTCTGTAGAATTGCTTCATATGGTGAGAAGAGAAGACGACATCTTTTATTACCACACCTTCCCCAACAGCTAAACTGATAGCCTTGTAGTGAAGAGCTGCCAACAGCACACTGCAAAATGACAAAGCCCCACAGCATACTGAACTGCTAGGTTGTATTCATGCTCTGCAGAGAGAAGGAAAAGCCCACTTATAATGTCATCACATACATCCCCATGTTGTCCCATGTGTGAAGTGTAGCCTACTACCTGAGAATCTACAGCTGAAATAAAAGGGAACTGAGCTTATGTCTGAAGGCAAGAAAGGAGATATAAATAGAACCACGATTTCTCAGAGGCCAGCTATAAAAGGTCAATTTTCTTATGAAACCCATTAATTTATTTAGCTTAACTGATTCTTTGAATAATGCTCAAGTATCTTGGAAAGGATGAGCTTTTCTTTTTATATCAAGAATGCTAAGATTATTGCAGATATATGACATTAACGTTAAATGTTATTTTTGCTTCAAAAGCTATACATAGTAATTACAGAAATAATATTTAAAAAGACAAGAAGTTTTAAGAAATATTGATATACCCACCCCTCATATATAATTATTCACCACAATTTGGTGAATGTATTTGCAGACCCATGGAAATACATTTGCTGTGAATATTGTTTTATAACATTTTTTCACTTATAAATATATTGGGAACAATTCTTCATGACAATATATTTTTTTAGTTAATTAAATTATATAAGAAAGTACACATTATATTATATCAAGGCACATATTTTAACATCATTTTTAATGTCCATTCTATGGGTTTATTGTAATTTATTTAACTAGTGTTTTGTTTTTAGAAATGCAAGATTTCCCCACATTTCTCTCCACTGTTATAAACTGTGCAAAAAACTATTGATTGACATATATCTTTACATTAACCTATTTTTTATATTTAATTTATTTCCCTACGATTACTCACTACAATTAGAATTACTAGGTTAAATGTGATGAGCTTTCTAAAGCCATACCCCATTGTTTCCAGAATGGTCTTCCCACGTCTAGTCCTACCCACAGTGCATCAGCCTCTATATAGGAGGGGTGGTGTTTCATATAAAGTTGCAAGAAGTTTTATTTTTTTCCCTAGATTTTATGTGTATTTCTTCAAGCATGGATTGCCTGAATAAGTCCTTTGACTTTGCTTTTTCTACTGGAGTATTTGCCTTTTCTTTTTAGTTTACAAAATCTTTTTATGTAGTAATTAATACATCTTTTATCTGAGATATGGAAAGAATTCTCATTTTGTCATTTGTCTTTGAAATGTGTGTGTCTGTGTGTGTGTGTATGCAGTCAACCCTAATCATTCGTAAATTCTGCACCTGCAAATTTGCTACTCCCTAAAGTTTACTTATAAATCAATATTTGTGGAATTTTGTGGTCATTTTTGGACATGCACAGAGCAGTGAAAATTTTGAATCACATATGATTGTTCCTAGCTGAGGTCCAGGAAGGCAACCCTCTGCCTTCTATAAACAAGTGTCCTTCTCATAGTCTGTTTAGCATGATGTTTTTCACATTTTTGTGCTTTTTCTGGGTGATTTCACTATTTAAAATGGTCCCCAAGGGAAGTATTGAAGTGCCATCCAGTGCTTTTAAGTATAAGAAGGCTATGATATGCCTTCAGAGAGAATACACATTAGATAAGCTTTGTTTAGGCTTAAATTATACTAGTTGTCAGCCATAAGTTCAATGTTAATGAATCAACAATATATGTTAAAGTGTTTTTAATCAGAAACAAATAAAATAAGATTTTGCATTGGTTGAAGGCAAGAAAGGAGATATAAATAGAACCACGATTTCTCAGAGGCCAGCTATAAAAGGTCAATTTAATGTTAGGATCAGAGGCTCATAGGAACCAAGGGCTGTATTTCTGCCAGGAACAATGCTTCAATATTTCCTAATTTGGTGTTTATAGTGACATCATAGAAGATAACTGTAGCGAATAATAAGAACTGAGTATATGTGTATATATAGATTTTTTTTTCTTTTTTCATGTAGACATTTACAGCTTTTATCTAGTTAAATATTTCAATCTGTTTTTTTATGGATTGTGCACTGGTGTTGTGCTTAGTATTGGGAGAACATTTATTCTCTACTCTTCATATTTTCCATGTGTGGGGACCTCTACTAAGTAACATACCTGGCTTCTCTGATGCTTACTTAAGAGACAAATTTGAGAGAAGAGACAGCCCCTTTTAAACTTCTCCTTGAATCTGTCCTCTTTCTGCAAACAGCACACATCCTCTGATCCTTGTTAATTAGCGCACCCCCTCAAGGTTAGCACTACCTATAACTGAGAAAGTCAGTTTCTGGGATAAAGTGTTGGCAGGCCATCGTCATTGCTGACTTAAACGATCTGATATCTGCTTTGTGATTGAAAATGTTCATTATCTCTCTGACTCTTGGGTTGATCTTTCAATTGATTATAAACTAAGGCAACAAAAGAAGGGTGATTTTTATAGTGGTTTCCTTCACTTAAAAAGTCCCCTTTCACTTTAAAAGTGATATAAATGTTCCTGTGTGATTTCTTCTAGTACTTCTTTGCCTTTTATTTTTTACTCTCGTAGCTGATATTGCTGTTGGATTTCTCTGTTTCTAAGTAAGGCATGCCATCCAGGAAAAAGGGAGCAGAACCTGTTAGCCCCTCATACATCTAGGGGGAGAGAGGGCTGTTCTTCCCTTATTCCTACTAGCTTTATTTTACAGGGTTTGAGCTCAGCACTTATATATCTTGGCTTGTTATCAGACAGAATTTTTAACTTTGATTTTTGAAGCATTTGACACTCATTCTGTTTTGACATGGCCACTGTTTCTCATTCCTATTGACTCTGTTCTTTGAGAATCATGTTCCTGTCTTTTCTTTTCTATGTCAGTACCCCTTATATCTTGGACATTTTGACTCCTGTTTTAGCCAAAGTTATTGACTTTGTTCAAACTTAATCTCAGAGTTCCAGATTTTAATTTCTAAGATCCTGTTAAGGTCATATGGATTTTCTCTCCACCAAATGCCATCACCCATTGCTGTTTGAGGGCCAAGTGGTCACCCAATACAAGCCTTGTACATATGTAAGTTCCCTTACTTATTAAATCTGCCACCTACCAAAAAAAAAAAAAAAAATCAGAGGAGGAAATCAAACAATCAAAAGCAGAACTGGGTTAAAATCTTATTTTTTCTTTTTTTACCAGCTATGAGAACAGCCATGTTAACCTTTAAGACCAAATTTCTTTCTCTATAAAATGGTGATAATAATAAACAGTTTCTCAAAGAATGAAAGAATGTTTGCAGGGTACCTAGCTCAGTGCTTGGAGATGACAGAAGTTTGACAAATATTGGTTAAATGTGTGTTTTATTCTGTTTCCTTCTCTTCTACATTGGGTGAGATGTGAAGTATAATCTTTTGGCATGTTCATAGAATAAATGATTTCAAAGTACTTTTCATGTATCACTTAGCAAAGTATTCTGTCTTATTCTCTTCTATGAACCATTAAAAGGAGCAAGCAAATCATGATTCTTCCAAGGATTCTATTAGAAATAGTTGAATCCTGATCATCTGATTTCAGAAGGTGAGTGATCTAATGTCATCAATTCTCTCAGTGCCTTTGCTCAAGGTCCTTTTTTGCTGACATTCCCCACCCTGCTCCACCTCAGCATTGTGCCTGGGAAACAGCTTTCGAGACTCAGTTTTAGCAGCATCTCTCTACAGCTATTTATTCTTTCCTCCCTCAGGTAGATGGGCTACTTTCTCCTCTGTACTCTCTTGATATCCCATCCATGTGTCTCACATAGAACCTGATATGGTCTAAGGTCCTTATGTGTTATTGTAATCTTTCTTTCTCTTCGGTGCTCCAAGACCCAGCACAGCATTTGGCATATAGTAAATGTTAAATAAATGTCTGTTGAAGGCATGAGTAATGAATGGTAAAAGAGAGTAGTTATAATGAATGTCATTGCCACAGAAAAGTTCCCATATGCTGTCTATGGAGTGCTATAGAATGCCAAATTGGGCTTTCGAATAAAGATTTGAACACCTGCTTCCTTGTTTTCTGCAGAGATAATCATGTGGCTGAGTAAGGGTGAGAGGTGACTGGAATATTTGCTGAACCGAAATGCTTCAGCTAAAGTTTGAAATGGCTGCTTGTTTTCATAAACTGCTTGGGATAATTTGTGTAATACACACAGAGCTCTGGTGGTAGTCCAAGAGTGGGTGTGTAACCTCATGTGTATATTTTCCCTCGGGGATGATAAGTGAATATTAAATTTGATTCATTGAAAAGGCCTTGGAAACAACAATATTTCTTTGAAACTTAAAACCCGTAATGCGTTTTCTTAGTGTTTTGTATAGTTTAGATGTGCATCATTTCAATGATATGTCTCATTTTAAAATTAAGGGAAGTGGGAGGAGAACACACAGTGTAAATATATATATGTCTTATTGTTAAAGTGTATAGCTAAAACTTATTGGATTTCATTAACCAATGTCACCGTAAAAATAAATTAATTTAAAAAAATAAAATTAAGGGAAGCAACTGATTGAATCAATAAATAAATTGGAAAGAAGAGGCAAATCTTTCTTACAGTCTAATTTCTGGATACCCTAATAATATACATAGACATTTCCTTCTCCGGGAGGTTCTCACCTACTACCTGTCTTGAATGTGAGTTAGATTTAGTGACCCTTTTCCAAAGATTAAATAAAGGAAAGGGGAACATACTAAACCTAGGGAGGAGAAACTTGTCAAATACGACCTTAACTGAGGATGAAGGCTAATGTCACTGCTGCCATCACATGAGTATCAGGTACTCCAAGATATGAAGTGATGAGAAAGACACTTCGCCTCTGTTATTTCTTCTAAAAACCCATAACCTTAGTCTAATCTTGATAAGAAATGAGGGAAATTCCTATTGGAAGACATGCTACAGGATATCTGATTAATACACAAGACAGTCAAGTTCATGAAAAACGAGGAAAGACTGAGAAACTGTCATGGATCAGGGTAACTGGGGAGACATGCAATGCAGTGTGGGTACCACATTGGATCCTGGAACAGAGAGAGGACAGTAATGCAAAAACTAGTAGAATCCAAAGTCTAGAGGTTAGTTAACAGCAGTCTATCAATGTCAGATTCTTAGTTTTGACAAATGTACATAGTAATGTATGATGGGGAAACTTGGCAAGGGGGGTATATGGGAACTCTGAATTACCTTTGCAACTTTCCTATAAATCTAAAATTATTCCAAAATAGTTTATTTAAAAAATAAGGGGAACAGATCTCTTAATCACTTTATTTCTTTTTTAAACCCATAGTCAAATGATAGGAACACCATAGATGTAGACAGGGAAAAGTGAGCTTTGTGAATTGCTTCTTACTGGGAAATTCCTGCTGTATTACAAGTTAACTCCTATTGTACCAAAAACTTTTCAAGAGAAAGTATTCAGTTAGGAAAAAATGGAAAGGGAATATGCATATTTTGCAGGTTACTTAATCTATACTGGCTTGTTCATAAGGTAAGGTAAATTTCTCTCATGTGGTAAGGCTCAAGAAGACAAGAATTGGTAGATCTTTCCAGCCTTTAAGAGCATTGTCACCCTGCTTTTGGAAAAGCGTTTGTAATTACTTTCTTAGATCTAACAATTAAGGCTTTGATAATCTGTGAGGACGATGGATTAAATAACCCCTTTATTAGTTAACAAGTATAATATATTTTTCAACAAACATTAACTTTTTTTATATTCAATGTAGAAAAAGAAAAGAATGATAGACAATTTTCTGGCAGTTTACCAAGGCTTTTGAAAAGAAAAGGTGAATTTTCGTGTGTACAGACTAAAAATACACTTAGCCCAAATTGCCATTCTCAAGCTGTGATTAGGCAGAGAATGAACTTTTACAATGTTTACCTCTTTGATTTTTTCATTTGCAGTCCAGCATCAGCTCAGTGTACATATCAGTTTTCATCCTTAAATGCGCGTGAAGCCGAACCGGAGGTTTTTGCAGAGCTCTAATTGCTGTATGATTTGATGTTACTGTGCAGTGAAGCCGTGCTAGTTAATTGTTTTCCTGACTGGATTTCCATCTCTTTCTCCCTCCGCCCTCATTCTGCCCGAAGGAGCCTATAAAGCAAAAAACAAACAAACAAAAATATCTCAGAAGATCATCTTTCATTTTCAGGAGCATCATTTGCAATGGGTAGCAGCCTCGTCATAATATGGGTGATAATGATGACGGATAATTGTAATCCTTAAGTGGTTTCAGCTTATGGTTATTAGGGAAGGGAGCAAAGTGAGAATGGGTGTGTGGGAGAAAAATATGGTTTACTCTGCTTTAATTGCCTTTTCCAGCATTTCAAACAATAGAATGAGAAAGTCATCTCTTTGGATCTCTGGCTGGATTCTATTTTAGTGTTGTTCTGTGGCCGTACATTATAGTCTGTTAGTACATCATGTGAGATGCAGCATTATTACTGGAGGAAAATTCATGGAAACAAATGAGATATTTGATTAACCACTTTAAATAGTAATCGATTTATATGGCTTCCTATACACTGCCTTTTACATACTAATCCATAGCTCAGGTGATATATAAACAACAGCTTTCTGTAATAAATAATTGCATTATATAATGCTAGTTAAATTTAGAAATTGCTATTTTATTGCATTTCTCACTCATAAAACATAGTGCCAAATAGTAATTGAGACTGAGTTAGAATCTTACAATGCTTTGCTTCACAATCCAATCCAGGAATTGCTTCTCTCTGAAGATCTATAGAAAAAGGTCCCCTGAGTAATAACAGATGACTGAGGAAGACCAGGTTGGTGAGTGGGGAAGGGGCAGAAAAGAAAAAGGGTCTAAATGAGCTTGGAGTGAGGGAGGGGAAAAAAGATGATAAAAAGCCTGATGTGGCAGGTTGCCTCTTTGGATCCCAGTAAACCATTTTAATAGAAATGGGTGGGAGGCAGTAAAGAGCCAATTGAGAAGACTGAGAAGCAGGCCCGGTGTCCTCAGGAGAGCAAAATATCTCAACAACAAGATGGGGGGGGGGGTGGTGCAGTTATCATGAAAAAACAAAATGTACTGTTTTTCTCTCCCTGGTGTTTCTGAAGCCCTCAGCTTGACAGTAGAATGTGGGCTCCAGTTAACTCCAGTCTTTTCAGGAACATCACTGGCTGCTTTGGGACTAAATGTCTACTGGCTATGAATCAATTATCTCCTCGCTCCCCATCCTCAAGGATAAGTGAATCCCTCCACTCCTTAGATAATTCCATCATCATCTGCAAGAAGAATGAAGATCTCCCAGGTGACTAGAAGCAGATGAGGGAAAATGGAGCTGTATTCCATTAGTTTTATAATTGGAAGGTGTACCCTCATCCCAATGCAGAGAGTATAAACAGTATTCCTTGCAGCACAGCTATCTAAAAGGGCAGTACTTTCTGTTGAAAAATATGTAGTAACTATTTTGAATTTTCTTTACGAATCCCAATAATGTGCTTTCAAAATTGTAGCTCAAAATATAATTGGGAAAGTAAGACTCACATAGAAAGGGAAAGAATCGAATGAAGTCCAATTGGTAGACAAGGGAAGTGAAACCTGGAGTGACTTCTGCAAAACTGTTTAAGTTGTGTGGTCTTAGAAGAATTGCTCTTTTGTTCTTGGAGTTATCTGAAAGTGTTTTTATCCATTTCTTTCTTTCTTTCTTTCTTTCTTTCTTTCTTTCTTTCTTTCTTTCTTTCTTTCTTTCTTTCTTTCTTTCTTTCTTTCTTTCTCTCTCTCTCTCTCTCTCTCTCTCTCTCTCTCTCTCTCTCTCTCTCTCTATGTGACATTGATCTTAACGAAATCCAAAAAGTTTCAAATGTACAATTCAACAGTAAGTCATATACATATTGCATTGTGTGTTCACTGCTGAAGGTGTTTCTTAAGCCAACCAGAAGATGTGAGAACTCAAATATCAGCTCAATTCTACTATGGCTAGTTGTGTCTACAATTTTCCTTGTTTTCTCCCCAACCTGGAATGAGCGCTCTCATATTTTGCCCTTAATTGAATTTTACCTCCTTTTCAAGGTCAGCTCAAATTCTACCTCTGCTTTAATGAGCCCCACTCTTACTGTTCTCTTTTTTTTTTGAACTTTTATCACTAATGCCAAATGCTTTGATTATAAGGATTCTTTAATTTTTTTATTAAGTAGCTTGTCTTTCCAACTAAAGAATAAGTCCTTTGAGAGCAGTGATCAGATAGTGGTTTCTTTTGTGGTTTCACCAATTAACTTGTCACAGTAATGAACTCATGGGTGGTGATTAATAAATACTTGTTAGTAGGTTGATTGATTCAGAAACATGAAAGTCTTATCTAGGTATTTCCAATATAGCATAGGGCATTTTTCTTTTCTTTTTTCTTTTCTTTATTGTTTATTTTTTTATTACGTTTATTGGGGTAATATTGGTTAATACAATTACATAATTTTCAGGTGTACATTATAATTTGACATCTATATGTTCTATTTTGTGTTTACCACCCAAAGTCCAGTTTTCTTCAGCTACCATATATTTGATCCCCTTTACCCACTTCACCATTCCCCTACCCCCCTATATTTGGCCCCTTTTAACCCGTCTACCTCCCCCCTCCCCCCTCCCCTCTGATAAGCACTAGTCCATTGTCCATGTCCATGAGTCTCTGTTGGTTTGTCCTGCTCATTTGTTGCTTTTAGGTTTATATCTCACATATAAGTGATATCATGTGATTTTCTACTTTTTCAGTCTGGCTTATTTCACTTAGCATGATTATTTCGAGGTCCATCCATGTCGTCGCAAATGGCTGTATTTCATTTCTTCTTATGGCTGAGTAATATTTTATCGTATATATGTGCCACAGCTGCTTTAGCCAGTCATCTATCATAGGATATTTTGGTTGCTTCCATGTCCTGGCCAACATGAATAATACTGTTATGAACATTGGTGTGCAAATACCTTTTCGGATATGGGTTTTCAAGTCTTTGGGGTAGATACCCAGTAGTGGGATTGCTGGATCATATGGTAGATCAATTCTTACTTTTTTGAGGAAACTCCATACTGTTTTCCATTGCAGTCTCACCAGCGATGTATGAGGGTTTCTTTTTCTCTGGATCCTCTCCAACATTTGTTATTACTTGTCCTGTTGATTATAGCTATTCTAACAGGTATGAGATTGTATCTCATTGTGGTTTTGATTTGCATTTCCCTAATAGCTAGCAATGTTGAGCATCCTTTCAAATATTTGTTGCCATTGTATGTCCTCTAGGGAGAAGTGTCTGTTCAGGTACTCCACCCATTTTTTGATGGGATCATTTTTGTTGTTGTTGTTATCGAGTTGTATGAGTTCTTTGTATATTTTGGATAATAGGACCTTATTGGAGGTATTGCTTGCAAATATATTTTCTCATTTGGATGACTGTCTCTTTACCTTGTTAATAGTTTCTTTTGCTGAGCAGAAGCTTTTTAGTTTGATGTAGTCCTATTCATTTATTTTTGCTTTTACTTCCCTCGCCTTTGAGGTTAAATTCATAAAATCTTCTTTAAGTCCAGGGTCCTTGAGTTTAGTTCCTATGTTTTCTTCTATACATTTTAGTACTTCAGGTCTTATATTCAGGTCCTTAATCCATTTTGAATTGATTTTGGTGTGTGGTGATAGACAACAGTTTAGTTTCATTTCTTTTTTCTTTTAAATTGAAGATCTAATTGTCTTTATTAAGTGATTTATGAATTGAGCAGCATCCCATCTAAAAAGAGGAAGGGTGCTCCCAGCACAGGTAGTTTTCTTATGGCAGGTATAATCATTTAGGAAAAGATTAGAATGATTATCCATCATTAAGCTCCAGATCACTGCCCAGGCATGGGGTAACATGCTTAATCAGTCTGTCACTCAGGATCCAACAAGGGGGAACCTTGAACATAGAATTTAGAGTGTATTCGCTTCCATAGTCTGAGTAAGGCCCTAACCAAACCTTCTCTTATATGATTCCTCTTCAGCCAAATTTATCTTCCTCTTGGATGTCCTTCTCCTCTGCTGACCGTTTGGAACAGACTAATCGACCTGGAATTTCTAGGGTTGTATTGTCAGATCAACAGTTAAAGATTTGAATGACAAATAGGAATAACTACGGGAATATTTTGGGGGTCCTCAAAGTAAAATCACTTAATGATTTGTAGATCTGGGATAAACTTGATACCGAAAAGCATAATTATGATTTGAAGCTATAAATTACAAACCAGTGAGGCAAACCAATGCAAAAACATGGCTTAGTCTTGCAGTGTACATAATCATGTCTCATAGGACACTGCAACCTGAAATGATGCACCCAAGAGTGTGTGGATTACATTAGTAGAAGTCTCAGGTTTAAGCCTTTACCAGCATCATGACTGAAAACCTGGTCCTCCAAAGTTTTCCTTTTCTCATTGGCAGCCTTCCCAGGGTAGTCCAAATGCTTTTGGAGGGAGCGTTAATGTTCCCCTTCGCTAACATGAGGTCATCGTTCACCATTTCCACTTATACCATGGCTTTGCTAGTTGATGTGTTGCTACTGCCTCTATCAATTATAGAGTTCCCACAGACACTGCTTTGTTGATCAAGTTTGGGCTTTCCTCAGATTTGATTCAGGAACTTTAATACGTGTCACGTGTCTCTTCCATTTCATTAAAAAAGACTACAGCTTGGTTGACTATTATTCATTCAGTTATTCATTAATTTAGCACCTCATTCTATATGAGATTAAAGGCAGTGTACTAAATGAAGGAAAGGGTAAAATAAATGGCTGTGGAAATCAGGACTGAAAGAGAATATAGGTAGGAAACTAATAAAACCTGGAGTGAACATAGTATACTAAAAGACATGTTATAAGTATATGGTCCTGGAGAGTTTCTGGACAGGGGATATAAATTTGTCTTAACCATTTCCAGCAGCCACCACAAAGATCAAACCAAATAGGAACAGAATGTACTCTGTTTCTATTTGCAAATAAATTGACTAGGAGAATATAGCTTTTCCCGATACTGAGAGTAACAGGAAATGTTTCCCTATGAGTCTTGGTGAGAAGAATATTGTGTCAAGGTAGTGGATGATGGCTTCAACAGCATCTTTGTGTCAGATTTGTTTTGTCCTTCAAAGTTAGGCTGTAATGTCCTTCAATGTCAAATTGAAGGCTGTACACATTTCTAGTGTTCTTGCTTGATCCAAGGATGAAATTTGAAATCACTGGGGGAGCTGACAGACTGCATATTCTTCAGATACCCTTCCATCAATATTATTTTGGACAAACACTTCCTACCTTTCTTAACTCCTAAGAGACAGTCTAGTGAGTGGTTAAGCATGCAGGCTCTGGAATCAGACTCCCTGAGTTCAAGTTCCAGCTCTAGTACTATAACTCTCAGTTTCTTTATCATGAGAAGAGGATAATATATTCTTTGTAGGTATGTTATCAGTATGAAATGATATAATGTATGATATGTGTTGAGCATTGGGAATGCTCAGTGAATATGAGCCATTACAAGTAGACCATGAACAGAGTGGCTTTACAGTGTCAGTGCCTTTCAGGGAGATGTATCCGCCCTTTATTTGCCTCTCTTTTCCCCCTTAGGTATAGGAAGAGAATCAGAATGCCACCATAAAGCACTGACTTCTCTTGTTGACTTCCAAACACGGTCCCTAGACTGAGCTCAAGGGCCTCGACCCTTTATCCCCTCAGAATGGACGCCTTTGTTTGGCACCCATAGCAGCCCTATATCCCTCCTTGTTTACAGACTTCTTCAGACTTGAATTTTTCAGTTCTAACATGTCATTCTGCACATGGGCTTGGAGAATTCTGCTAGAGATCTGGTTGTTTTCCCATTGACTTTTATTCCTACTCTCTTCTCAATGCTTGCTTTCAAAGCACCACATTGCAACCTCAGAGAGTTTTCCTTAGGAGAAGAAAGATATATTCTAGTTTACCTAGTGAATTTATAAAACCAAAAAGGATAAGGATGCATTGAATATGAACTATTCCTGGAAAGCTAGAGCTGCAGGCCCCCATTATGGTTGTTAAAGAAGCCTAACTTTCCACTGCAGGTAGCAGACAAATGGGCCTCACCAAGGAGAGTAGTGGCCTGGGAATGTAGATTAGTTAAAGAAAATAAATCCAAGGCTGGTATTTCCATGAAATTGCAGATGATCCTAAGAATGCTCACTAACTTTGAAAAAGCAGAGATATTATTTTTCTTATTGTTGGTCATTATCTTTTTTTTTTTAGTTGAAGTTAAGTTTGAAGTTTGGATCAGAGGACTTGAGTGTAAGATTTAACTTTTTCATATTTTTTGGAAGGTGTGTTACTTCAAGAAGGTAACTGTATTCCCTAGGCCTCATTTTCCTCATCTGTGAAAAGGAAGAGCTGAACTTTATTAGATTTTGTTGATTCCAAAATGTTATGATTTCTTATGATTTTTATGATGACCTAGAGTGAACACATACACATTCCTATAAAGCATTTCCTGTTGTCCCCTTTTAAGATCAGAAAAATGCCCCGGATCCGAACTGCCTGTAGGGAAATTTCCACCTTTAGTCTGGAAATGTCTGCATGCAATTTCTTACAATATTAAGTTCTTTGGGACCATAAGAAGGCTATTGAATTTCTTTGGGCCTTAATCTGCTATAGCTATAAAACACTGCGTTTTTATTCCTGTTCCTGTATTACAATCTTAATGTTTTCTGGTTGAAAAAATTTAACTTTGTTTTATTGGTTAACTTAAATGTTAAGTAGGATTCACTTAGCAGGCTATGCACACAGTTCTACTCCCTACACCTGACCTTCCCTTTCCCACCTCCACACACACACACATACACACAAATCTCTTTCACCCTGTGGATTGAGGTACCTGGAATTGCACTATTTGTTCTTTGGTTTAGGAGTTTCTTTTTCTTTGGACTGCCCTTTAACCAGTCACACCTTGATGTTTTTATTTTCTCCCTTTCAGAGTGGTCTTATTCCTGCATGGATCCAATTACACGTGCATGGCTCTCTTCCAAAGTACCCCTATTCGCTGGCATGTCCAGCCAACTCTGTATTGAGCAGAAAGGCAGCATTTGCTGACCCAGAAACCCAGCTCCCAGACTGGAAATTTTATATTGAATAGTCCTGAAAGTTCCAAGAGCCATAAAAGTTTTAAATTAAAACATTCTCAAGAGAGGCAATCCAAGGAGCAGCTCATTCTTTAATTTGATTGAGAAGTGATCACCAGTGTTTGAATAGGTCTGTTCCTATTGCTTTGTGAAATGCAATAAACTCACCAAATTATGATTGTATAGTTTTTGCCTACCTTGAGCTGACACCTTAGAAAACAGAATTCTTAGCAGTAACTTTATATTATATTTCTGGTTTTATTTTTTAAAGAAGCTACCTCTTTTAAAAAAATATTTTTTCTCTACTCAGTCTTTTTCTCAGTGATAAGATTAAGGTGAAAAAAATAGTTACACTTGAACATAATATTTTCTAGAGGCAGCTGGTTGCCAATTAAGCAGGAATATTGTAAAATAGCAGGTGGATATTTACCCATAAACAACAGAGAACTGAGGAGCAGAGAAAGGCCTCAGGAAAGAAATTGTTATTGTCAATAAACCAATGATTAGCAATTTGAGCTATCTTCATGCAATGATTTTATTCCCATATTTAGCTGAAAAGTCCTGACCTGTCCTTTTCCAACTTTTCTTATATTATAAAACTACTCATGTCTTTGCTCATACTTTGGACGCTTTGGACTAGCTTTTGGGTTGGGACATCTCTGATGTTTACGTCCTTCACTGGTCCCATGTTACCTCCACTCTGAGCCTTCTCTGATTCTCCAGGCAGAGTTTGTCATTTACTCTCTGTGCTTCCTCACTTTGTACTTATTTCTATCATGGCACTGATCTCAGCATGTGGTAATTATTTGTTTATGTGTCTGTTTCCCTGACTGTTATGTTTTCAGGGGTAGAGAATCTGGCAAATGCAAGATTCTCAATAAATGTTTATTGGATGAATGAATCAACATATGAATAAATGAATAAATGATGGAAGAGTGAGCTAGCTCCTCATCAGCAGTCACCTTTCTGAGCCACTGTCTGTCACCATGGGAACCCCCAAAAATCTTGTGCTAGGTTGATCACCCTCATTCAGCACAGTTGAAGGACTGCTCTGTCCCATGTTCCACAGTGAGGTTTAAGGCTTTACTTGCAAATCATAATAGATATATTCTTACAGACTTTTTCAAAGAGATGAGAGGGTGAATTTCCCCTCCTCATTTAGCAATCCATGGAGCATGGCCAGCTGGCTTGTCACAACCGCAATGAGGCTTGGCCACATCTGCACTGTGACTTAGGGCAGAACATTCATGGGAGCTACTCACGTTGAGCTCCACATCTCAAGGAGACCTTGAGCTGTTGGGCCATGGATGAAGAAGGTGGCTCTGGGAGAAGAAAGAGTTGCCTTTTCCAGCTGCCCCAAAAGAAGTGTGAAGCTCATGATTAACATAATACCTAAAAGACACTTATTACATATTTTAGGGATGAATCAATTCCAATACCAGACAAATGACCTCAGCCTATACCAAATCAAACTTTCATTCTCTCCCATATCGCACTTCAGGCATCGTGTTGCCCTTTGCTGACTTTTGTTGTTGTTGTTTTTGTTTTTGTTTTGCTGCTGTTATTAACTAAAAAACAAATCAAAACAAAACAAAAACACTGGTCCCAATTTGCTCTGAGATAATATAGATTCCAATGGTTATTGATATTGGGTAATGAGGTGGTTAGAGGGAGCCTGACTTTGCTGTGTAATTTCTCCTAGGTCACACTTCCGTGAGGGTTTTTTTGGACTCTGCTTTTGGGTAGGTAAATCTTAGAACAGATTAGCTTTAGGCCTCTGAATGGGTTTAGAGAATAAGTGATGCCGAGGGATCGCTAGTTTTTGTCTGGTTTCTCATAGATAAACATAATGTGTAGATAAGTAGGGAACAGAGAGGAGGCATCACCAACGCAAAGCAGGCTTAGCATGGGTCTCGGGATAGCTTTAAATTTTGGAACAGCAATTCTGCTCAGAGTTATATTTCCTATGAAAAAAGCTTCATCCAAACCTAGATGTCTTCTGATTGTTTTCAACTCAAGGTTTAAGAATTTTCTTGAAATTTGATTTTTTTTTTAAAAGGAAGTCCTCTTTATTGTTTGATGAGAATGGCACGTTTAACTAAAAACCAAAAACTTGTCTTATTTGTGTTAGGCCTTTAAGACCACCAAATGAGAGGAGAAAATGGTACCTTAGGATAAATAACTGTACAGTTATTTATTTTCCCATGAGGTTGACTTATTTGTTAACTGATTGGCTCATTTACTGAGAGCCTACGTACAAAGTACTAGTCAGGAAATGAGCATAAAGAGGGGCTGGACTTGGACTTCACTCTCAAGGAGCCTATTGTTTAGTATAGCAGATAGGGCATAGATGTAGATGGCTATTTTAACAAGGGCCAATGACACAGGTATAAAGTCCCATGGAGTTACAGAGAGAGATGGCAAGGCTCTCTGTTGGGAAAAACAGGGATGGACCATGGAAGATGGGGGCCTTGAAGGATGGGTAGAAATGGTGGGAAGGGTGGTCCATGACAGAGGGGGAAAGCAAGGAATTGTGTTTTCATTGGGGTTGAGTACAGAAAGACTGAAAGAGAGAATCTGAGGGACATGGGACTAGAACCACTGGATTAAGTCTCCTCAAAGCCCATCCCATTTCTGTCCTCTTAGTTATAAAAGAAAATAAGTTTCCTTCTTTTCAGGCCAGTTTGAATTGAGATTTTCATTATTCATAATGGAAATTATCTTAATTGATGATAAAATTTTATTGGAAAAAGGGATTGAAGCCAGACTGTTGAGGAATTTAGACAATATTTAGAGGAGGGAAGAGAGAATCCACAAGGAGGTGGTACACTCCGTACAGTAAAAGTCTCCACACACACACAAAAGTCTCCACATGTGGAATTATGGTAATTAGGGAATCTAGTGTTCATCTTAATGTCGACTGAGGTTTTGCATGTTAAAATGTAAAACAAATTTCTGTACAGCTAAGAAGAAATCCTGGATCAGCAAAGCTCTCATTTGGTCCTTGAATTTATTTGCATCAATTGAATTGGTGCAGTTACTGTTCTCTCTGTTCTAATCTGATCTATATATTCTTAGTTACCTTATGTGAGGTCAAAAGGATGAGCTGTGCCCGCAGGCTCTTCTGTGTAATAGGCATTCCTTCCTCAACCAGTGGTTTGGAATTTACAGAAGTTTCTAGCTAGACCTCTAATACCGGTAGTATTCATCAATGAATATTTACAAAAGTTTTGAAAAAAAAAAACAATAAATCACAAAGTATCTGATTACTGGAACTTGATTTTGCCACTTATTCTGTGACCTTGAAAAAATGAATTCATTTTCTTAAGCCTCAGTTTTGTCAACTATAAAATAGAGATGAAATAATGTCCACTTAAAAGGTTGTTGTGAGGATTAATGGGATGATATAAGTAAATAGATATTAACCTCCAATAAATTTAGTTGTGTTTGTAATTGCTACTTGTTTTAATTACCAAGAGACCTGAAATTAGAGATTAAACATCTGTTCCCTCAGGAGGCATGAGGTCTATTAGACTGTCTAGATCGGTAGTTTTCTTTCTGCATCTGATACTGATTTAATAGTCACTGAGGAAACAAACATTACATATCACATTTTGAAAGGGCAAACAAAAGAAGTAGGCAATCATAAAGATACTTTCTGGAATATTTAAAATTCAAAGGACTTTGATCTTTAACTTTTGTTGACTCAGATATGACATGAAAGAAAGATTCTTGAGATTAAGAAAAAAATTGAACTAATGAACTGGAATAGGGAAATTATGGTCTTTGAAGAGTGACAATTAAAAAAATGTTAAATTTTGATAATATCTGTGAGTGTTATTTGCGGTTATCTGTTGGAAACCAATACACACACTATATCCCCCTATGTTTGTTTTAATCTAATTTTAACCTAACAAATTATAAAAGTAATATTTTCTATTCAAATCTGAGAAGGAAGTAAAAGACTGAGATCTTTTCTGTCTGGGCCCTCTTGAAGACTTCTCCAATACTGCCTAACCCCAAGAACCTAGGCTTGTCCAGTCTTGCTTTATATTTAAACTTTTTATTTTGATATGATTTTAGACATAGAAATATTGCAAAAAATAGTACAGAGAGTTCCTATATACTTTTTACTCAGCTTCCTCTAATGTTATATAATATCTTATATAGCCATTTGACAATGATCAAAACTAAAAAATTAATATTAGGACAATTCTATTAGCTAACCTACTGACTTTATGTGGATTTCCCCAGTTCCTCCATTAGTGTCCTTTAGTTATTCTAGAAGCCAATCCAACATCTCACATTACACTTAGTGTCATGTCTCCTTGGTCTCTTCCAATCTGTGACAGTTCCTTGGCCTTTCTTGTCTTTCATGACCTTGGCACTTTTGAGGTAATTGGTCAGGTATTTTATAGACTGTTGTTCAATTTGAATTTGTCCGACGTGTTCTGATGGTGAGATGGCAGTTTTGCTTTTTTTGGCAATGATACCACAAAAGTGACCTGCGCGTCTCACGCAGGGCATTGTATCAGGGGTTCATGAGGTTGATGTGTCTCATTGCTAATAAAGTTAAACTTGATCCCAACTTCTCCATTGTAAAGCTGCTATTTTCCCCATAGTAATTAATAACTATCTTGAGGGAGATACTTTGTGACTATACACATACTCTTCTCAAACTGTTGCCTATGAATTTTAGCATCCATCAGTGGGTCTTGCCTGCAGCAATGATTTCTGTGGTGTTCTGACAGTGATTTTCTATTCCCCTCACCTCTGATACATTATTAATTAGAATTCTTATGTGAGGGATCATCTTGATTTTTTCTAATTACACATTAAAATTTACCTGTGACTTCCCAAGGAGACTTTACACTTTAAAATTAATATTACCATGAAAAAAAAATTTTTTTTGCTTATTTTAAACACAATACAAATTCAATATAAAAAGCCAAAGATAATGTAGGTCGAAAAATTCATAGTCTCGCTTAGAGATAACCATCTTAATATCTTAGAATCTGTCTTTCCATATATTTTTCTATGTGTATATATGCATATGTAAACAAAAAAATGGATAATGCATGCTTGTTTGTAAACCTGCTTTTTTGGCTTAATGATGCATTGTAAACATCATTCTATAGCAATAGATACATTTTGATGACATTTTTTAAGGACAGCCTAATATTCACTATATGGATGTGTCATAATTTAATTAATCATTTCTTATTAGATATTTTATTGCATTTAGCTTTTCTCTTTTACAAAGAATGATGTTATGACCAACCTTGACCATCATCTTTATGTATGAAAACAGTATGGATGAAGGAAAGCAGCAACATCGATTGCTGAACATTTACACTCTTGAGCTCATTTTATCCTTATGATGGCCTTGTCAATTGCTCTATTACCCCCATTTCACATCCTAGAAAGTTGAAGTTCACATTCAGTAATTTGCCCAAAGTTTAATTCAGCTAATTGGTGGAATCAGGACCTGGACTCAGAATCTGTTGACATCAAGGATTGGTCCTTAACCACTATATTACATTGATCTTTTTAAATTACTCTCTTAAGTAAATTCTTAGAATTGGAACTTCTGGTTAAAAAGGTATGCACATTTTAATATTTTGGGTACATAGTATCTAATTGCTTTCTAGAACAGCAGCTCAAGTTTACATTCTACTCCCAGTGCAGGGGTGGGTGAGTGTGCTCATTTCCCTGACATAATGGCAATACAGAGGCTCCTCCGCTCACTATGGGTTTACTTCCCAATAAACCCATTGTAAGTTGAAATGTTATAAGTTGAAAATGCATTTAATACACCTAACCTACCAAACGTCCTAGCTCAGCCTCACCCACCTTAAATGTGCTCAGAACACTCATATTACCATATATATATACCACTCTTTGTTAAGAAAGGTTTTAAGGGAGGCTGTCTCCCTAGAGGAAATTCTGATGTAGTTTTTCTTGGCTTCTCATACTTCCTCTTGGCTCCCTGATTCAGAATTCCAAGGTTCTAGGGCGTAAAGCACTAAGAAAATAGTTGTTGAGTGAGTGAACATATGAATAGATACACCTGCCTCTGCTGGTGGCCTTGGCTTGGCCACTTCCCACTGCAGTGGCTTTGGAAGGAGATCTCAGGAAGTGGTTACCATCCTTGCCCAGACCTCAGTGAAAGAAAGGGCCTTGTCCATGTAAGGAGGGGAGAATAAACAAAGCCTGAGGGATGGCTTTATCTTTCCCAATCACAGACTCGGATGTGTAAAACTCTAATCTTGATCTTCTTATAATAACTATAATTTTTGACTCAGCAGAAGTTTTGAATTTAGTCATTTCCAAGTAAACACAGTCCAATTCAGAATTTGCTCAGCAAGTTCAGGTTTATAATTCAGTCACTTTCAAGTTAAAATTTCCCCTCAGATCTTTTTCTTCTCCCCTCCTCCTCCCTGGGGTGGGTTCTATTGTCTTAGATGTCTCTGTAACTGCCTTGTTGTTCTTGTAGGAGGACACTGTTGTCTCTTCATTTTGACTGGTCGTGGTTGTTTGCCACCCTCTTTCTCCAGATGTACCCTTGGACGGCCCCCCGGGGAATCCGTAGGGCAGTCATGGGCTTTCCAGGGCTTGCTGTTCAGATGTAATCTCACGTGCGTCTCAGTGCTGTGCAAATTGGACTTCATGCTTTCTCCAGACACACATTCCTTGTTCCAGCCTTAGCACTTACTGTCAGCATCACTTTCTTTGAAGCTTTTTTGTCCTCTTTGGAGCTCTTCTTTATAAATACATTTAAATTCAGAAAAAAAAATATTTTCTCAAATTACATGCTCCGATTTAGATTTAGAACTCTGTTTATTACACCTATCTCTGACTGAATAAGGGGGGGCTGTAGAGATCTAGTTTCATAGGTTTGGTGGATAGATTTTCTTCTGCGCTGTTTACACATAAATGCAACTGCACATTTCTCTAACCAGGACTCATGTTGTCTGCGCACATGCTCATTTTGGTATGTGAATGCACCCTTGGCATTTATGGATTTAACATTCCTGGTTCCAACTATTTGCAGATGACCCAGAAGATTTATGACGTGTAGCAATTTGTTCTTCTGCTGTAGCATAGATTTGAATCATATGCCGTGTGGCTGTGGTAGCCCAGGAGTCACTCGGCTGGTGTGTAAACTTAGCTGACTGCCTAGCATCCTTTTCTTGCAGGTTCACTATTACATTCCTCTTCACATATTCCATTATTTTCATGTCCATTTTCATATTTTAGTTTATTTCAGTGAATTTGATGAGAGAAATTTTGTTACGTGCTATGGCAGAATTTATGAATCTTGGCTTTTGACAGGTACACGTAATCCTTGGGGATAGGGCTAGGGTCTACTGTGCTGCAAGACTTCCCTTCACTGCCAACACATGCTCCCCTCTTGCCAGAAAGGAAAGTGTGCTTGTAGAAATGCTCACAGGAATGCAGAAATGTAGGAATGCGGGTGTGGCAACTTGAGCATCCGGGAGAGGTCAGAGATCACTCAGCCCCATTTGTGCAAGGCTAGTGGCTGCCTGGGAAGCCTGCAGCCTGGACTTATCCCCTCTGAAAGCCATAAAGTGTCCATATACCTACCTGGGCAGGAAGGTGGGGAGGGCTGGGGTGTGATCCTGTGGACTCTGGCCCCAGCCTACTCTAGCCAACCAGGAGATTCTGTGTAGCCAGTGGTCAAGGCCAGCTTCTGTTTTACTAAGACTCCGCCTGTGACTCTCAGCTTCCTAGAATCACACAAGGAGCTTGTTTAAAAATGGAGGTGCTCAAATCTCATTGAATCAGAATGTCTGGGGATGAGCCCTTGACTTTGTCATTTAAGATATTCCAAGTGATTCTAAATCTGCAGTTAGACTGAGACTCTCTAGGCCAGAAAAATGGTTATTCTTGGCCTTGAAGGGACTGGTGACATGGCCCAGTGACCTTGCAGGCCAGGGAAAATCCACAGCCGCATTTTACTTCGGATATTCTAAACAACTCCAATATGACTATATCTATATGACTATATCTTTACATTATTTCCTTCTTTGTGAGGTTAACTTCCATTCGTCCCACACTCAGCATAAGGGGTTTTTTCTCTGAGGAGCCTTTGCAGCTACCTTCCCTGCCAGCCGCCCATTGGGACCGCTGATTTCTGGCTGTTTAGACCCTTGGACACCCTGAATGTTAGCAAAGCCCCTTGGGCACCCTGAATGTTAGCATTTTTCATGTTGTCACTCATCTATCATCCTTTTTGGACTGTATTTTTCAACTTCCCTCCCCTAGTTCTTCACATGGTGCCAGCACATGCATGCTGTGCACACACATACTTGTAGTGGCTGTTACATTAAGGATCAAGTTTGGATTATAATGGCCAAGGCCTTGGAGGATGTACTAGACAAAAGGAAAGTATGGGCTACTTAATAGTTAAATGAAGATGTCTATTTAGATCAATGAAAAGGAAAAGGTCTACTTTTTTTGTTGTTAAAATAGAGCCTATTCTTCTTTGCATAAAGTTATGGAAGCAGTGGTGCTCAAACACGAGTTCTCAAACTTGATGGCTCATTTGGGATCGCCTGGTGAGTGTTACCCGAGCCCACTCCCCAGATACTCTGATTTCATTGGTTTGGGGTCCAGGTGATTCTATGAACAGCAAAGTTTAAGAACCACTCATTCAGCCTGTGTCTGCAGCTGGGAAGTGTCATGGGAAATACCCATGGAGCTTGTTAATGGGGCAGATTCTGCAGGCCTGAGGAGAGGCCGCTGTGCTTTTTAGCAAACATTCAGGTTATTCTGATGGGGGTGCTCTTCCAATCAGACTGTGAAAAATCCTGACTTAGGCAATGGGCTTGGAAACCATCTTTCACCAGAGCACTCTGATTGCCGAGGGGAAGGCTCATTTTGTGTGAGTTATCCAGGCTCAGCTTTTCACTCTGCACAATCCAAACATTTCAGCAGATTTACATTGAAGATTTACACATATGCATATGGTTTCTCCCAGTATTAAATATTTGTTATTTTAAATCATATTTTATATCTCTCTTACTGAGCTGCATATCTCTCTGGGACTGAGACTTTATTTTATTCATTTTGCTTCCTCCCACTTATACTTGGCACAGTGCCTTGCAACTAATAAGTGCTTAATAAATGTTTGTAGAATGAAGGACTACAAAAACAATTAGGTTTTGTTCTGAATTAGCAGCTTGCCTAATTCAGTTTAAAACAAAAGATAGGGAAGAGAGGAGTATGGGAAGATGATATTAGTGAGAATTCATATCAATTTCTAATATTTTCTGTTAAAAGGGAAAACTTAAAAATGATTTGAAACAGTTCCTTGAGGCATATATTTTAATTGCCAAATCATTTTTCTTCTCCCCACCCCCATATTTAAAATAGCTTCTCTCTCAGTAGAATATAATTACTGAGGAAGAGCAACACATTCAGAAAACAGATTTTCCTCCACTCTGAAAGTCTGTTTTATTAGAATGCTTCTCAGTGGCCTTATCTCAGGTCTGGAAAACGTTCCGTGGACCGAGGCTGCTGACATCCTTCGCATTTTTATAGTCCTGATATTGTTTTGTCTTCTACAACTCTTGCCTGTCTCCACCTCCACAGCTCTGCAGTGAGGAGGGAGGTGGGCCTTCAGGGGCTGGCAGCTCGGGGACTCCTTTTCCAGTCCAGGATGGCTGACCTTCTCCCCTCTGATGTTTACCTTCTTTATTTAGATATGTTGTCACAGCGAAACAGGTGGAGGCTGCAGGTCTGGGAATTGTCTAGTCCCTTTCTGGGTTCTTTGCATAACTTCTCCTTTTCGATTCCATTGTTCTAAGCCCTTATATGGGATAGAATGTCTCTAGCCAGGAAGGTTTGGGGGCCAGCTGCCCTCTCCTCACTTAGGACTGGATCGAGGAAAAGGCTTGAGAATCTGCTTCCTGCCCCTCAATTGGGCACTTGGTTTACTAATAAAGAATGTCATACTCCCTCCTAAATATTGTTAACCACTTCTTTCTCCACATGTACAAAGCAAGGGTAGTGGACTTTTTCTGTAAAACGCTTTAGACATTGTGGACCATAACGTCTCTGCCACAACTGCTCAACTCTGCCATTGCAGCGAAAGCAACCATAGGTAAGACAAGGATGAACACATGCTTGTGGGTGTTTCAACAAACATTTTTGAATGCTAGATTTTTGAATTGCATGTAATTTTCATGTGTCACAAAATATTATTCTTGTTTTAATTCTTTTCAACCATTTAAAAAATGTAAAAACCTATCTTATCTCAAGGGCCATACAAAAACCAGCAGCAGGCTGGATGTGCTATGTTATGTGCTATGGCAGAATTTATGAATTCTGTAGCCTATAAAAATGAGGAGGAAGGGATGTGAAATGGGTTTTCCATAAAGTGTAATGTGGTTTTCTTAGTAGACCCATGCATATGGGATTTGACATACAAAAGGGCCTATAGGAATCTGGAAACACAATGGTTGGAGTATTCTAATCTGGAAACAGCCCCTGAACTAAGTCTAGTTATATAAAGATTTTAGAATGTGATTATGGTGCATTCCTTAAACCTTTTGAAATCAAGTATAAATTGCTCTGAGCTCCCCCTTATTTGACTGGTGGAAATCTGTCTTGATTGCTCTTTCTTTGGAATTACACAACAAACTGGGTTTATTTAGTGCTTGTGGGCACAAAGGAGACGCTCATCACTAGTCCATGGTGCTGCCTTCTTAACTATTGCTCTTTCTACTTGGTGCTGGCATTGGGCCAATCTCCTGGCTCAAGTGGGAGTTCAGGCAGACATTTGCTCCCCACTGAATACTCAGGGCCCCACCACCTGCTGTGCTCTCAGTGTCCTCCTTCTAGAGGCATAATGTGGTTTTGGAGTGACGTGTGCAAGAAGGGCCTCTCTCTATACCATGCATGAACTTCTCACCCACTAAAATACTTAAATCCAAAGGAAAATACCTTCCCATCATAAGGCTCCCTAACTCTCGTCTCCACAGTGTGTCAGCCTGCTGAATTCCATCTCCAAATCTCACCATCCCCTGTATGTTCAGGGGTGATCCCAGAGTGATTTCCCTTCCTCGGTGAAGAACACAGATCCGAGTCCTTTAGAAATACAGTGCTATCCTCTTGGGGGTACTGGGGCTGTGGAGGGAGGGATTGGAAAAGGAGATGCTAATATCAGTTAATTTCTTTCATAATAACATATCCTTTTATTTCTTTCTGTAACAGTCCCTACAGGGAAGTGCTCCAGCTGCTCCCTGATTGCATGACTATGTTTCTTTAGAAGTTAGTTCTTATTGGAGGCAACAGTTAGTAAGGGATAAGTGTTTCAGAAACAGTGGATATCCATACTCTATTTGAAGAACTATAAAAGAATCAGTCTTCTCGAGTGGAATCAATTTTTTTTCTTACCCATTGTTCTCTAGAGTGTCATTTGAATATGAAAAAGTAGTTTTGGACCAAATGTTGAAGGGCTTCTTACGAAAGAGTCTGGACTATCTTTTCTAAGCAATGCAGAGCTTTAGCAGGAAAGCCAAACAAGAGGATTTCTATTTTGGGCAGCTACCTCAGGCAGCAATGTGGAGAATGGGTGAGAAGAGGAGTCTGGAGATGGGATCCTGTTGTTTGGCTACTGTAAGAATTTACACAATCCTGGTTCAGATTCTCTGTGCACATACTTGCCTCTCTCTCTAGATTGTGGTTTCCTCAAGGGTAGGGATGGTAAGGTTCAGTTTTTATTCCCCTCTCCCCAACTCCCAATCTCAAATATATTCATTTTCACATTTTTTCAACTTAATAAATATTGGTTGAATTACATTGGCCCCAAATGAGCTCTTAGAATAAAAACACTGAAAAACAGAGAATCTTCATATTCATAAGATTTTCACTGTGGTATTCTATTGGGGTAGAAGCAGGGATTTTTATTTTGGCAGTAAAACTAATGACAGCTTTGGGTAAACCCTTCTTCCCTCCTCCTTCTAATAACACTAGAAATTAATTCTCTACTCTGTTTTATAATATATATTCATGACAATAGAATATTATAACCACATTCTCGAGTCATAAATATTATAAACCACATTTTTTACATGGTATTGCATAGCCACTGTCTTTTGCAACAATTTGGCATGGAATTACAAGTAGTGCACATTAAATTTCATATGCTCTTTAATTTTTTTATCTCTTCATTTGCATGCATATATTTTATAATCATTCATTCTTGTAATAAACCCCACAAGATTTTAAATTGAACTGAAGTCCCAGATGCTTTAAAAGAATTTATGTTGCATAATTGTACTGGTTTGCCTGAAAACAAACGATAATGTATGTCTTAAGTATTCTGCCCAGGAGAAGAGTCAAACCCTTCCTTAAAATTTTCTGGCTTCTATCGACTTGTGAGAGAAAGATTCAAAAACTGAAGTGAATATAAAGATGACAGAGCAAAGGAAAGAGACACAGTAGTGGCTTTCTGAAGATTTCACTGTCTAGAACCACATACATGTTTCAGATGAAAATATTTGTGAATTAGCTATAGAGCTTATTCTCTAGCCAGAGAGTAGCCACTGTATTGACATAAATGACTCATTTATAGGAGGTAAAGGAGAAATTGTACTTCCCTCAATGGTAACAACCTGAGTGGGCCAAGGTAAGAGAAATGTTTAGAAAGTCTTAGGGCTTCAATTTGCTACCTATTGCTGTTTAACAAATTATACCCGAATGTAGCAGCTGAAAACAAATATATATATAATTATTTTTCTGTGAATCAGGAATCTGGGAACAGTTTAGCTGAGTGGTTCTGGTCCGAGGTCTTTCATGAGATTACATACAAGCTGTTTGCCAGGGCTGCAGTTTCAACTGAATAATCACCTGGGAAATGATTCTTTTCTAACTTCACTCATGTGGTTGTTAATAGACTTTATTTTCTTGCTGGCTGTTGGCTAGACACTTTAGTTCCTCACCATGCAATCTTCTTTATAGACTACCCAGTACCCTCATGACATGGCAACAGGCTTCCCACAAAATGAGTGATCTGGGGCGGGGTGGGGGGACACTAAAGACAGAAGCTGTATTCTTTATTCTTTTAATAACCTACTCTCAGAAATGATCACTTTTGTCATATGCTATTGGTTATTGAGACCAACCTACGTACAGTGAGGAAGAGTACAACACAACAGTGTGAATAATAGCAGATGGACATCCTTGGTGCTCATCTTAGTGGCTATTTATCCCAGTGCTGGATTTGGTGGGGGCAGTGACACAGGACCAAGATGGCTTCTAAATCAGGTCCTTGTTTGATGAAGGCCAGAGAAGATAGGAGAGGGCTGGGGAAATGTAAGTGCTCTCAGCTGCCCTTTGGTCTCATACCTACCCAAGGTCATATCTCTAAACCTTTTTCTCTGAGCTGTTCCTGGATAACTGCAGAATAATTAGTGGAGAGAGCACTTATTTAGGAGTCAGGAGTCATTCGGGTTTAAGCGTGGTTTGACTATTAAAAATTTGGAGGTACAGAGATGTATTATTGAATAAGTATAGACTTTGGAGTTATTTAATAAGTTTCACTCAAAGCCAGGCCTCAGCTCTTGCTGGTTATGCGATCTTTGGTAAATCATAGGCAAGCCTTATGAGTCTCAGTAACCTTTGATAGGAAATGGTGGTAATATTTTGTCTTTTAGGGTAGTTGAAAAGAGTAAATTAAATGTTATTCTTTTGCTTCTTTCCTGTGTGACATGAAGTTGTCATTTCACTTCTCTGGATTGTATCTCAATGGAAATGACGGCGATGGGGAATTTTACCCAGTGGAGTCACTGACCTGCTCCCTGTGGGACCCAGGTGCTGTGGTTCTGAGCTGTGCCTTACCTGGTTATGCAGTCTGGGTGTGGGACTAGGCTGGGGGTGAACACATGATCAGAACTAGATTATGGTGAAGATGGGGGTTGGGTAGATGCAAGAGTGAGGAGAGGTGCTGAGAACTGGGCTTTTCCTATTGCCCCAAAAATGTTTTTGCACAGTGCTTAAAGGAAATGTAAGAAAGAAGTATGATTGGTGGCTTTTATATTGTTGGTGTTGCAGAAATAAAGGAGAGAAAATGTCTAGCAAACAACAGCAACAACTTGGCATGGTAAAACAACATGGTAAATTTTTTTTGAGAATACATGCATTTTATTCATGTTTTAAATACTAGACAATGTTCTTTCAGACAAGAAACAAATACTAACTCAGGTACAAAAATAAAGATGGCAGAAAAAGGGGTTAAGTAAAAAACTCACAGAATCTCGTGGAGTTGGGAATTGGAAGTGAAAAAGGAAACTACTTTCATGGTGTCTGTGGAGTTTGTTTCTCTCTTGAAGTCCTTTTCTTGACCAGCTTTCCCAGCTCACTCATTTTTCATGTGCTTCACCATGACTTCATTAGCCTTAATTTTGTGTCTTGGCCTCTCAGGCCCACAGCCCACAACTATCTTTATATGCTGATAGCTCAGATTTAGAGACAGGGGATCTTATTGGTAATTGATTAGAAAATGGGTTGTCTAGCACTAGGTTAGAAGTTCATCCTAGAACCGGTTTCATGGCAGTTTTCTAGAAGGCATTATGAAAGAGTTAGTCAATGAAATTGTATCTAGTACCTCATTTCTCCCTGTAATAGGTGGTGAGTATGCAGAGGTGAGTGGTTAACTGGCTAACTCTTTACATTTAGGAGGTTAATGGTAGGGGATAGCATTTGAAAAGTTTGGTGTAGAGAAGCAGCTAATAGAATCTCTATTCTCCCAAGAGCTCTAAATTTGGGGATGAGAAAAGAGAAAGCTCCTTTGTTCTTATACCTTAAGTGATGCAAGTTTTATAAGTGATTAGTTTCCAGACTTTGAGGGTTCACAGAGCAATAATAGGAAAAGAAAAAAGGGACTGACATAAGGTTGTGGACTTTATATTTTGCCAAGTAAAGACACTAAAAATCTCCAACAATGACTACTTTTTTTTTTTATCATTTCATAAAAGACATGTCTGCCCCAAAGGAATACAAAGGATAGTACTCTCACTATAGGAGAGTCCTTAAAACTGAATACATTTAGCTTTTTGAGAAATCAACTGTATTGTTCTTACTTGTTTTCTCTCACTGAATGCAAGCTCTTGAAAATTTCATCTCAGGCTGACACTAGTTGATAGGTTGCTGTTTGTTGGCTAACTTGTGTTTTGAGAACTGTTGCTATAGTTTAATAGGAACACATAAGTTATAGGAGGTTAGAGAAAGTCATCTGGTGACAGGATGAGAAAAGTGAGCATTATTTGATCATTTGTTCATTCATTCATTCATTCATTCACTGAACACATATTTGGAGAGTACCATCAATATATGATTCGTAGATATCAAACAACTTCAAGATTACTAATTAATTTTAGTTAATTGCTGAACTGGATAAAATAGTATTAATCTTTCTATATATACAATTTGCCTTTCAAATTGGATGGATTGTGGGAGATTAAACCCAATTATTAAACATGTAGAAGCAAGACTTTAAATTGAATTTTTCAAAGAAGGGGTCATGGCCAAATTAAACCTTCAGGAATTAAAAAAAGATGGAACTAGCTATTGCTATTTAAATTTTAAGAAACTGCATCTGCCAGTGTCCAAAAGTGTAAGACCTTGAATCACTTTGATTAAATGAAATCTTTAATTTAAAATTTCTTTCAGTTTCTTTTCTTCTTGATCGACATTACTTTTATAAATGCTTACAAGCATTTTTTATTTCAAGGAAGACTGCTTAGATAGCTATGTTTTTCTTCAGAATAATTTTTCTCCTAATTCTTCAAGGCATTGTATCATTTATGTGAGGGCTGGAAATTTTCTAATTCTTAAGATTTCTGATCATGACCAAATTTCATTCAGGTACTGCTCCTCTTCAAATAAAAAAGTTTGAAAAAAATCTTTATCTTGGTTTAACAGAGAGAAAAAGTAAAGGGAGAGATGTCCCAATTCTCTCAGTTTTTATTAACTTTAAGCAGAAGCTTTGCCTGTGGAAAAGGAGATATTTTGATGGCAGAGACTGAGGAGATTAAGTGGCTTTCACACCACACATAGGATGTCATTCATTGAATATCTAGATAACCTGTTTTCCAGGTCCACGCTGAGCTATATGCTGCATTTTGTGTCCTCAGTAGCAGCACTGACCTACTCTGGGACCCTTCCCCACATTACAGTTCACTTACAGTGCAAGTGATTTGCACTTTAATGGAGTTGCAGATTCTGTCAAGTTCATTCCTCTGTGTTCCATTCCCACTCCCTCTAGCTTACATTTAACGTCCCTCAGTGTAGATATCGTTAATGTGTTTCTGGGTCATTGCCCCTCCTCCTAAATTCATTGATCAGATAGAAGCATTCACATGAACTTATGTTAAGCTTTAAATTATAAATATTTTAGTAAAATATAGGAAAGAACATAAATACAAATAAAAACTACAATAATTCCACTTCCTAGAGAAAACCACTGTTAACATTTTGGCATATGGTCCTCCCCCCACCCCTCTGCAAAGCAGAAAGAAAGTGCACGCTATTTAGAAAAACAGTGACTACAGAAGCTTCTGCATTTTAGAGGAGTGGCATAATTCAGCTCAGGTGAGGATTTTATGTTTTTTGTTTTTTATATAGGCCAGCAATAATTCAGGAATAATTCTGAATTTGTACAATAGAATTCAAGTAAGCCTCATATTTCAAAAAATAAATTTAAGACTTGAGACATACAGCAAAAAATAGGTATTAGTCCACAAACAACTTGCAAGAAGTAAAAATTAGCACTCCATACTTGGGACAAAAAAGGAGAAACTGTAATTCATTCAAATCGCAGTATTGTGTCTATTTAGATACAATATTCTACAACAGCTACCTCTGTTATTGTCATGCCCATTCAGGCTCCAACAATGTTCCTGCTCTTTGGTTCTGCACATTGATATACAGTGTTTTTCATTGTGATCAAGAACTGAGTGGGATGAGGGGGAAGGAGAGAGATTTAGTGAGCTGTGACACATTTAGATTTTACATTGTAATGTCTCTTTGGTTTGTTGTGTTTTGTTAAAGATGTGTCTGGTATCTATTGTTTTTATTATTTCCAGCTGTCCTAATTATTTCTCTCATTTGATTTTAATTCAGCTTTCAAAGAGAAGCCGGCTTGCCAGGTGGTAATTATTTTTTCTAAACTCTTTGAGCTCTAATTAAAAAAGATGTCCAAAGAAAGTCATTATTTCACCATTTACTTGTAACATGTTTATGACCCCATTAAAGAGGAAAATCACAGGTTTCTAAAGCTGATTTCTGTTGTTGGCACAGCCACTCATGTCTAAGGAGGTAAGAAATAGACACACGTTCTAAAAGGTTGTGCCTATTCTTAAAAGAAAAAAAATACTGTGTTCTTAACTGGAAATAAACTGTTGAAGTAATACAAATATTACATATGAATACACTTAAAAAAAAGGAATCCTAACTAATATTCATTGCTTGCTAATACTTTTAGTTTTCATGAGCCTAGGTTTTTCTTTGGGTTACATTTTAATAACCAACATATTGAGGTTAGTGAAAAAGTGGAATAAAAGACTGGATCTAGGGGCAAGGGAGATATGACGCCAAGTTCAGTTCTATGGGGTTTGATGGGTCAGTTATTTATTTATCTTAGCAAGTAAAACAAATAAATGTCTATTTTTTATTGTTAAGTCACATGACAATCAAAATTTGTTAAAGATGTGTCTGGTAGTTTTTCTGTAGTTTTTCGTTGGAAAACTTGGCTCCATCAACCTTTTCCCAAACTCGACTTATTGGCAGAAGGAACTTGGGTGACCTCAGTCCCATTTGGAGCCATCTTCCTCATTCTGTGACCTGTGTCCTCCATGCCCCTTCACCCAATGCCCTTCACCAACATCCCCAGGCCACCCTGTCTCAATCTAGGTCACTTCTACCTTTCACTCCTCCTGCAGGAGATTTCCAAAGCTGGTTGCACAATGTTAGGTGAGTACACTAAGGGGATACAAATGTCACTTCTTTGAAAGTAAGACTATGGCCTCTCTTTGTGTATTCAGGCATTTCACAACATCATCAATAGTCTGTGCAACAGTCTATGCATCAACACCACTTCCGTTAATCTCATCGGATGCATCTAAAATCTATGCCGAACATGTGAAAGAGCAGGTCACATTTCTTAATGCTCTCTGCCTACTTTTCTTAATGCACACATATTAGAATTACTTTTTAATAATTTTACTATTATTAATGATAAAGAGGGACTCATCACAAGAGAGACTCATGTGAAGATGGAGGCCCCTGGACCTTGGTGACCTAAATGGGAGCTCCATGCAATGGGATGGATGAATGCGAAGGTTTAGTAGTTTATATGAAAAATGCCAGTTACAAAGCAGGAATCAATAAATAAGAGTTCTCGTTTCTTTCTCCTCCTGGTAAGTACTGTAACCCTGAATTATTTTTTCAGGTGAGGCAACTGGAAAGTATTTGTAGGTTCCTTATGTATGGCAGTGTTGTTATATAACACCCTGCTAGACTTGTTAGAAATGGAAGTGATGATTGAAAAATAACACACGAGGAAGAGTTTTCTAGGAATGCTTAGGCTAAGATGGCCATTTTATCCCTTTAAAAAAGAACCATAAATCTAGAATTCTGGACATGACCTTTTATCTTTGAAGAATAGGAGGATAGTTTCTGGAAGAAACAGCACAAAGCATAAACACTGTCCTGGACTTAGAATTATAAAATATATTTTAAGACTGGCCTAGATCTACCTTTCAACATATGCACCCAAAACAGAGTGCCACTTTTGTTCCTTGTTGTCACACACAAACCACCCAGACATACCAGATTCAGGCTTAGCATAGCCACGCGTATCCGTCCATGCTTCCTGCTGCTCAGAGCCTGGTGCAGGCTGCTCCCTCCTGGAGCAGTGGCCAAAGCCGACTGCCCCATCTGCTCCCTTTGCTCCATCGTGGCCGAGAATGGCTCCATCTTGATTCGTGGAACCTCTTCTTAACCCTAGGACTGGTAATCCTGCCTGGCCTCTCTCAGTGAGCACCCAGCTAATGATTAGCAGGAGGGTCAGAGGTGGGCAATTTTCTGTTATTCTCCATTTATGAGAACTTGTCTATACCGAACAACCCAAATACCTATTCTCCTCGGCTCCCCAGCTGGCATCATTTGGACGTGAGGGCTTTATTACCAGAATGTCTGGGATCCTGGCACTGCCACCCAGGAATGCTACTTAGAGAAGATTTCGGTAGCACAACTGAAGTAGAAATGGTTGTCTAATCCTAAATTTACATGAAAATACAATTCTGTACTCCATTGAGATTGCTAAACTCACTTTTAAAATGTGTAAAAGTTATTGTAGGCATCTGTATGTGATAACGGCACAATGGCCTTTTGAATAAAAGTCAAGTGTAATTATTTGATAATCACCTAGAGTAGCTTTCCTAACTCTGTTCCTGCTTAGCTTCTGCTCATCTTCAGGTCTCAGCTATAGTGCCCCTTCCTCTGGGAAGCCTTCCCTGACCCCCTGTACCAGCTTACTGCCCTGTGCAGAATTTATCTTAATTGTTATTAACAACTTTCTGTTAAAGAAACAGCAAAGAGGCTCCAGAATCTTATGGCTCACATTTGAATCTTGGCTCTGTCTTTTAACTTGCTTTGTGACATTAGGCAATTTATTTAACCTTTCTGTATCTCTTTCTCAGTCCATTCAGGCTGCTATAATAAGGTACCACAGACTAGGTGGCTGAAAAAACAAACAATTATTCCTCATAGTTCTGGAGGTTAGAAGCCCAAGATCAGGATGCCAGCATAGTCAGATTCTGGCAAGGACCCTCTTCCGGGTTGCAGACTGCCCCCTTCTGCATGTGTCCTCCCGTGGCGGAGGCAGCAAGGGAGCTCTCTAGGGTCTCTTTTATTAGGATACTGGTCCCTCATCACCTAATCACCTCCCAAAGGCCCCGCTTGCTAATACCATCACATTGAGGTTATGATTTCAACAAATGAATTTTTTTTAGGGGGGGGGGAGAGGGGACATAAACATTCAGTCTATATAGTCAGTGTTCTATCTTGTCACTCTACTTGGTAATTGTGATTCCCTAACACATGTCAGATGAGACCAAGCTCCCCAGCCTAGCTGAAATCACAATCACTAGGTATGGAATTCCTTTTTAAGAATTTCACAGAATGAATACATGATGTCCTGAATTTTCATTGGACATTCTCTTTTCTAATTTTTTTCACTCATACCGATGACCAACATTTTAATTTTGCTCTGTTCTTTGCCTCATATTTATTTGTTTCATTTGCAGATTTTACTTCCCACACCTTTGGAAATGGATTTTATTATAAGTTGTTATTTTCTTTAGTTACTTTTCCAGGTCTTCTCAAAAATTTTATTTGTTTTAAATAGAATTCTTTCTGCTTTTCTTTTTCTGCTTCTTGACTTCTATTAATCTTCCTACTCAGAGCTCTTGAGCCCAATATACCATCTGCCTCCTCCTATTTTAGACATTTCAAATCTTTTATAGATTCACAGCCTCAACATGTGAGTTGGAGGGACCATAGGGGCCAAGGCCAGCTCCATCTTTCTTTATAGATGAAAAAATTGAGCCTCAAGGAAGGGAAATACTCTGCCCAGCATTGGCAGAGTCAGTCAGCAGAGGGGTTAATAACAACTTAATCCTGTTTTGCTGCCCACAGGCCACACACCCCCATCAGCTGGCATTGACATCAGTCAACTTAAAATTTGTCTTTAACACATTATAAACCCTCTTTAACAGAGAATACTGACATTTTCTCTAAGAAATCTAAGACTAGTCAGTGTTTCCTGCTATCTTTTTCTTATTTTCTCTTTCTTAGGGAATATATATATGTTGCTCTTTGAATCTGAATCGGGTCTGTAGACCTGAATTGTTTGGTGAAGTCAGGCTAATGTTCAGCTAGCAAATAAACAAAACAAATTGTGCAATGTTCTGCTCAGACAACAATGATGCTCCAAATTCCCAAACTAGACAGAAACTGAAATCCGACATTTGGCCTTTCTGAAATGAATTTTAGATAGTCTTTTCCTGGGCCAGTCTCTCCAGGATTGCTTTGATAGTTATATGGGGGCGGTGGGGGAGGGGGAAGATATGATATTACTGATTTTAACTAGAAGATGAATTAAAAATCTGAAACACCATCAAATCCTTAGAGCAAGTCAGTTCACAAATGGAGTAAGTTTGCAGATAGAACTTATTGAAATGGATAATAAATATTTACGAACCTTCATCAGAGTATGCTATGGTATAAAGGCTAGGTTGCCTTTTAGAGAAGTTATATATGCCAGCTTTGAGCAAGGTCAGCCATCCTCCCTGAAAGCCACACAGTGGCTGAGTCAGGAGAGACAGGTCACCATAAGCTCACTCACAACATACCAGGGAGACATTACATTGATTAGTCAGCCAAAAATAAGAACTAATAACATGTCATTAAAAAAAAAAATGACACAGCGAGGATGTGAAGAAAAAGAGAACATTTTATGTTCAAAGCGTAAGAAACCATACAAGTCATATACTGGTAAATTTATGGAGTAGCTTTTTAAAAAACTATCTAAATGTCATAGCAGAAACTAATCTTTCCCCTGTGCAAAATGTGGCATGATCTCTAAAGGTCCCTGCTATTAGAGGTACTTGCCGATATTATGGATGTGTTCTTAAAGGAGAATTAAAAACTTTAGGCCCTTAGATTACAACACTACAGGTTTGCCACAGCAGAATGAGATGAGGAAACTTAAGTCTGAGATATCATGATAGATGACAAAGGGCAAAATTCCAAGTTCTCTGATAGCCATTTCAAATCAATTGACACAGGCTACCTTTGTTAGATTTCTTATTCTTACATGGCTGGAATTTAAAGCTATGGGAAGGAAAATTAAGGCAGCTGAAAGGGGATGGCTCTGTTGCTTTCTTCAGAGTAATTTAAACATTTTCCCCATATTACCTGAATAATTTGAGCTTAAAAAGCTGAAAATGTTGTCTTCTTTAAGGATAATTGGAGTGATGTGTAAAAATTCAATGCTCTATTACCTTCCAGAACTCTTTGTGAACAAGGGTGATATCCAAAATATCTAATAACTAGTAGGACCCAGGTCCTGGCTGGGGTACTTTACCTGCAGGCCGAATAGCAGCCCTGTAGGAAGTGACTTCTGTTGAGATATCTTAGGATTTGTTGCGGGGGCACTATTCATGATTAATGGCTTGGAGTCCTCATCTCTGGGTCCACATACTCTATGAAGATGCTCAGATGATTCAGAATCTGGGGATTGCTCCAGAATTGCATATTCTTTCCTGTATATTTTTGTGTTATGGGTTAAAAAATCAAGAACAATGTGGCATGTTGGCATGAGCTCTAGATTAAATGACCAAAAGAATTTGTATTCATGTCCCAACCCTGCTGCTTACCAACTGCGTAGCCATGAATAATACACAGGATCACCTACTTGAGTATAGAATGAAGGGGCTAGACTAAAATTACTTTCTGTTCCATGGTTCATTTAGACATAACACTCATGCCTGCTCTTAGGTCATTAATAAAACATTATAGCTTTCCGAATTGTGAAAGTGTATAGTCTCTTTTTAGTGGAAATTTGCTTCTGCTATGCAATTTACCCCAGAGGTATGACTTTGTCCCACCTTCATGAGACTATATTTTTGTTGGTTGAGAATTATTAAGTAAAAAATTTTGTCAGGTCAGGTATTTAGTGTTGTCTTCCAATTTATAGTCTTCAATATCATGTCACATGAAACTGGCACTGTTTTTTAAATTAAAAACATCACACGCCTGGGCTTCATATTATATATCTCTAGAGCAGAAATGCCATGTGGGCAGGAAGTTTCGAAGCTAGCATGCTGGAGTGAGTTATCTCCTTTATATGCTGCCAGCCTTATTGAGAAGATAGTGAAAGAGGAATAAATAGACTAAATTTGTCACTTTTCATGTGTCTCTTAAAAATATTAGCACAAAAGAGTTGTCCTCGATTTGTCTATTACTATACGGAAGGGAAGCAAGGACTTCTATTAATGCCTCTGGCCCAGCCGCCATGCCAGCCACCAACAACCACCTGCCTTGCCCCTTCCTGCCACTGCATTTTACTGAGAGTTAAAAACAATGTCGATTTCCTAAAAATTGTGGCAAGGAAGAAGAGTTGTCCCTGCCTTCCTCACATGTGGGTAGGTAGACAGGGCTTGCTTGCCAAGTCCAAATCTTTGTGTGGGGTAAATCACTCCTTACACTGATCATAAAATAAACATATGACATTTCCTGCAAATGCTCTATTTCTTCATGCAGAATTAACCTGCCAAAAACATTGTGTTTTACAATCTAAATATTTGGATCAAAAGCCAAAAGGGTGTGGGGGAGTCTGTCTTCCCTCTATATTTTGCATAGTGATGTGTCCAATAAATGCTAATTATGATAATAATAAATAGTCAAAAAAGAACATGTTGAGAGAGAACATGTGAGGAGTCAGGAACAGTAAATTGCATTAGTTATGAGAATTATTTAAAGAAAGAAATGAAAAGATGCCTCCTGACTGCCCATCCCACTGAAGACATTTTTTTAGTTTTTGGATGCAAAGGACACACTTCTTTCTGAGACAGGTGGGAATGCTATAAGGACTGACTCCAGGGCTCAGGCTGGAATGACACTTAGAAGGTATGAAGCTTCCTGAAGGTCTAACGGGCATTCCATTTGGTCAAGGAGCAGATTCAGATCCCAGAGCACTGTCTCTGGAATCAGGAAGACTTGGGTTCAGATCCAGATTCTATCAGTTCTGAGTGACCTCTCCAAGTCTATTTACTCATCTATAAAACAGGGTTGATAAAGGCTTATATGAGTGCTAAATGCGATAGTGCATAGGAAGCTCTCGGCATGATCCCTGAACTTAGTAAACACTCAAAAAGGTAACTATGACGGTGATGCTCAATGGAATCTCCCTCCTTTAACTGACACCTGCACCTGACCTGCCCTGATGCTCAGGGTACAATGCCCTGGACAACTTGTCTTCTGTCATGCTTTCACCCCGTGGAGGGATGCCTCCTTCTTTCCTGGACCTTACGTCTGTTTTTCTGGGACAGCCTCAGTTTCAAATATTCTGACCCATGGTCTCTACCAATCAATAAAATAACTGAGAAATCCTAGTTTTTGATAAGTAATAACTGAAATGACTCAGGGCAGTAATACAATAAAAACATGTGTCACAAAAATTGAGTCACAGGCTGAAGGAATTCAAGAGTGAGGACGCATATGTGCATGCTAGTCCATATTCAATACAATTATGTGTATGTATATGATGTTGTTTTAGTTGTAAAGTTGGAGAATATTATACTTATAAAATCCTGCCAAACTGGAGGCAATGCCAAAGTGATGGACTGAAATGGGGGGCGGGTGGCGCTGGGAGACAGTGAACCTTGCCAAATGCTACTGAATGTAGTTAGGGAATTTAAAATGAGTTTAAAATTTTTTCAGAGAGTCAGATATATTTTCTTGGAAATTTCTATTTTATTTTAACGGTAAGATAAATGTGAAGGGGTGGCCAAAATTTGATCAGAGAAGACATTTTATAAGAGATCATAAAATCAGAAGAAATTTAATATCGGAAACTGTGTCTAGAGTTTTGATTTAAAAATTATGGTTAACATTCTGATAATCAAAATTCCTGAAGCAGAGGACTTTGTCAGTAAGGAAGACATACAAAAGAAGGTGCAGTGTATTTATTCCTGAAATGATGGCCATAGAGCATATGCGACTCATGGTCAGTGGAATGACGATGAAGCTGCATTCTTAAGCCTGTGACTAATTGCAATATGTCTTGAAAAGCTACTTGAAAAGCTATGCTTTGTATATAGTTTTATTTCTTTGATTAAAAAATTTTTCTAATTGCAAAACTCTCCCAGGGTACATGTTCAAATTATTAACACATTATTGAAATAAAAAATTACCTGGAATAGCAACTAAATAATACTAAAAGCAAATAGTTACCTTAGTACAAACCCACTGCACAAGGTCAACTAGAATTTAAAAAAGATGCTAAATTTGGGGGTCTCCTTCTTGGCTTTGTGTTACTACATGGTGATGTATGGGGCTGAGACAGAAAGTTCACTAATAATGATTGAGACTAACAATTTTCAATAGTAATGGCAAGGACTGACCAGTCTATACATGTATGGTCATGATTTGGAAACCTATGAGGACAGAAGTAGTGGTTTGAGTGTGGTCTCAGGGTAGGACAATGGAACCTGGTGGCTTCAACCAAGCTGACCACATTACATCATCTGAACAATTCATGTATTAATAGGAGTGTGGTGAGTTGAGTTGTCAAGGAGAAAGGGGGTGGGCCCGGGCTGCCCCGGGAGCATTTGTGGCTATTTAACCCTATTAGAAGGTAACCATTTGGAGAACCAACAAGTAATATCCACCAACTCTGTTTGATCTGACTTCATATTTGTTGAGCACTTTTTGCTAATAAAAAAAATTTTGTTGTTTAAGTTTTTAAATATGGAGAATCTGCGCCAACCAACGTTTGGAGTGTCTGATCATCTTGGCAGTTATAGTTCTCAGTGTAAATTAATTAACCGTCTGATCAAAGGGGAGAATGAAGTGATTTATTCTGTGCCAGGGAGAAGCAGAGTAAAAATCAGGTTTTGGAGGGCTTTGGAATCCCAGGCCCTTTCTGTTACTGACTCGTAACATACTTTCATTGGCCTATAGAAGGAACCTTGACAGATGCATCTTACATCTTCTGGCCTCTTGGTCTGCATTTATGTGAGTGTGTGAGCTCATACATGTGTGCGCACTAGGAGAAAATTCTTTAGCCCCTCCTACCCAGCAGGTTTTCCCACTGCTTTAGGTCTTCACAAGAAGGTGCAGTTCCTGTGGATGGAATACCATGTACAAAAGTGGGCTACTAAGCTGAGAAGATGGGTCGTAGAGTCCAAAGCATGCTTCAAGCACCAATCACTGTGTTCACTTTGCATGGTAATTCATTTCCCAGAAGACTTCTCATTTTCTTGGAGATTAATCGTGGATCCTACTTACATCCTTTTAACACATTTATTTACTGATAAGGAGACAATTTATATGCTTTTTGGAAAAAAATATAGACCAAACCACTAAAACCAAAGCCTTCATAACTACTGATGTTTTGGATCTCATTTTTACAGATTTTGGACAGTATCGAGCCATAGACTTTCTAGTTAAAATGAAACTTAAAATCCTCTATTCCAAATTAGAATAAGAAAAATACACTTTATATTGCAACCCAGTTTATGCATAGGTACACACAGACACACAAACAGACACACATAACTGAAATAAAAGTTTAATGAAATAATACTTTGCTTACTGCATGGAGTATGTACTGATATTTTCTACGCTATTTCGTGAAAAATACTACAATTCACTAAATTGAGTTTACAATCAATAATGGAGTATGTGTGACTTGCCAAGTTCAACCTTTATCTTCTGCTTGAGTCTCATCTTCTAATTCCCCTCTTCTCCCAGTTGTAGGAGCAGTGACCTGGTAGGAGTTCTTTAACTTATCTGTCAAAGAACAGGGGTGTGTGATGGCTCATGCAGGAGGGACGCAAAGTAAGTTAGGAAGACTGGCATAGGGACAGAGAAATGGAGTAAGTGCTGGAGGGCAGAAATAAGCCTGGTAGTCAGTAATGCAGCCTCAGGCAGCACTAGGAAGAATGTTTTAAGCTTCCTTAGAGGTCTTCAATGCTGTCAGTTTTCTGCGAGTCTTCAAGCTCCAATTCCCTCATCCTGGGTACAGCAGGACCTTCTGAGGGCAAGCAAATCTGCTGCCTGAATGTCATGGCTGAAACCATGGTGAGCACTAAGCCCCAGAGTCACATTCTTTCTGACTTAATAATAATAATAGAAATAGAAATAGCAATAATAGTAAAAATAGTAACAATAACTGCCACAATTTATTGGTTGACTATTAGGTACCAGCATGTTATGTGCATTATTTTATTTAATTTTTGCATAAATCCTATGAAGTAGGTAGTGTTTCCTCTCTTTTATAAAGAAAGAAAAACTTGCAAAGATTAAATGATCGCATAATGTCTTACTGGTAAGTGGCAGAGCTAGGATTTGAACTTCAATCTGCATGATTCAGTGTATCTATTCAAACACAATACATTTATGTCTCATGGACGTGGCCGGCTGACCTGTAGATCTGAGGGAAGGCTTTCCCTAGGAAGTTGTGTCTTCCCCTCATTTTAGAGTTTCCTGTGTTTTCTGGAGTACTGCTTCTGAAATCGATTTATATATCCTGTTATTCCAGAGACATGCAGAGAAACCAGACTAAAGATAGTAACCTTTCTTTCAAAGAATATTTTTCAAAGACGATATGGAAAATACACAATCTCTAAACTGAAAGCACCAATATTTCTATTTGCACGTCACCAGCAAAGACTGGCTACAAGCTCATGTTTATAAGGGATGAAAATCCATGCATTATATGTATGATTGTGCTTTTATTTTCAGAATATATTATTTAAGAAAAATCTTTAGTAAATCAAAGTGTAAGCAAAACCTAGCTTTTATATTGAGAAATGCAGAAGGGGAAATAAAAACATAATTGTGAAAGGCAGATACAATTGTATTTACTTAGTTCCATATCATAATCACTATGATTTAGGCCAAGAGCTTTACTTAAATAGGAACAAAACCTCAGGAATATAAGTGTAAGTGTAAGTCCAATTCCTTAATTTGCTAACTATGCTTCCCAGTGATAGCATAAATCTTATCATCTCTGTGGGTGGTATTTTATTATGTGATTTTATTAACATGAGAGGAAGAGGCTATAAAAATGGTACAATATTTCTACTTAATACACAGATATTTTAAGCCTGAACTTAGTAATTATGAATAAAATTAAAAACCATTGTTTATTAGTTATAGAAAATAATACACAAACTTAATTACATATATCTTCGAGGTAGCATTCGTTAATTCTATTTCATACTATTTACCGTTAGAGAAATCAAATACTTGACAAAGTGGTGAGTTTGGAAAAGAAAGATAGTAGTAGGATAAAGACCTTTAGAGCTGGGGAGGAGTAACTTGCAGGTAACATAGTTGTCTTTTTATGAATAGTGACTTTGAGGCTCAGAGAGCTCTGGTGATTTATGCAGCTCACACAGTGAGTGAGGCTGTGGAAAGCCCCGGCTGGAAAAGCCATCTCCTTGTGTCCAGGCTGGTGAGCTCCTTGGTGAGTTGTTATTCAACCAAACAATTAGCTTGGGCAGATTTTGGACCATTAAAGTGAAAAGGAACCTCCGTAATAGCAATTAAGAGACCAAAAAGCAAAATCACAAGTCCTTCCTGATGGAATCACAAAAAATATTTTCTTCAGTGTTTCAGTTTACGTGTCCTATGGCACTACATAAATTTGACATATTTAGGGAGCCAAGAGCAGTTTCCTATGCAACATATCACAATAATGCCCATTAATCCTGTGAATTAATGGTGAAAGGATCGCTGACTTGAGGACAGCTTGACAATAAGCACTATTAAGCACCCAAACTCTTTCTGGTTAGGCACACCAGCCTGGAGTCAAAGCAAGGTTCTTTCCGAGTAGATGAACTTTCTTTGAATAAACAGAATCTCTGACAGTGAGCCTCAGCACATGGTTTTCTAGACACGTGAGCCACTTGTTTTTGAAATAGGGTGACATGCTGAAAGCCTCAGGGAAAAATAGCACTTAAAACATAAAAACACAGCACTTCCTATTGAGCAATCTACCCCTGTTCTGGTACCAGAGCTGGAAGCATATGTGTTAATGGCCTCCGAAGTATGCATGGGGCTATGATGGATGAATATTGAATACAAGTACCTCTGAAAGAAATTAAAGATGAAAATATCAAGATAATCTTTGTCCTCTCAAGAAACACAAACATTAATTCCCCAGTGACTAATTTTTTCTTTTTCACGAACATCTCCGAATAGTTACCCTTTATTGAATGGCCTTCACTGTGTACCAGGTATGGTGCCAAGTGCAGTACCATAAGTGGTTTCTATAATGACCCAGTGAGAAAGTCCTTATTATCCCCATTTTCCAGGTGAGGCTCGGAGATGTTAAATAATTTGCTGCAATGTTCTAGAGCTGACTTATATACCTAGGTTTGTTGAAAAACAAAACCTCTTTTTAACTATTACACAAATAAAAACAAGCACGATTGCTATATTATTACCTTGTAGAAATAGTCTATTTGAAAACCAAGTTGGCAAGTGTTTTCACTGACATTAGATCACCAGCCTAGGCAGTAGCAGAGGAGTCAATGTGCCCTGGAAACCTGATATTAATTCTAGATCTCTTTCTGAGTTGGAAAATATTGAGAATCAGGCAGCAAACTTTATTTAGCTCATTAGAATGAATGCACTATTATTTTATAATAAAACATTTATGTGCCTTTTTATATCAGAAATGTGCTTAATTATTTGGTTGTTTCCTGACTATTGGATGACATAGTGGCTCTTCAGTTGGTAAAGGCTGATTATCTTTGGTTTATAGCACTAGAGCTTAATTAATTTGCTCATTCCGTGTGGGATTTGGAGAAGAAAATTCTTAAAAGTTAATGGGCTAGTTTTATATTTAGTCAATGTATCTTTAGTACAACCCTGGGCAACAACATTTCATATTATATAGATTAGTACAATAATAATGGTAAAAGAGAGGTTGTTGATTGCTAAAACCACAGTTTACATTCTGGCACAAAACTTTTTCTTTCTGTTTCTTTACAATGTGCCTGTTCTTCCTGGATGAAAGGAACTTTGGAGTATGAACAAAGGTGGAGGTGGGAGGTAAAGATATTGGCAAAGTCAGCGATTAGAATCTGATTGCAAAGTTTGAGGTTGGTGTTAGTCCTATGTACAAATTCCTGTGTTGCCTCTTTTAAAAACGATTTAACCTTGAACAAGTTGAACTGTTTGTGTCACAGTTTCCACATCTCTAAAATGGGGATTCCAATACCTACTTAAAAGGTTGTTGCAAAGACCAAATGTACTCAGCCTGGCCCATAGCAAGAGCTACTATTGGGAGGTGCTTATGCAAAAGATTTGGAAACAGGCTTCTCAAAGTTAGGGCGTGCCCTGGCCCTCTCCAGCTCTCTGAAAGACGGATGAGCCTGGCGGAGAGCCCACAATTGTTCTTAGGCTGCTCCTCTGCCCCACTTTCTACTGAGCTCGTCGCTTGGGCTGTACTCACCAGGGTCACAAGGAAATAAGTTAGAGATTGTAAATCTCATGATGCAGGCACAGGTCTTTTCACTTTTCACAGCAACTTGTATTATATTGGGCACAGAGTGGCTGCAGGGTAAATATGTATTGATTCTATTTGACTACAATGTGCAAGGCAGAGCTTCCCTTCCCTGGCTGTGTGTTGGGGATGGCAATAGAGAGGTGAATCAGCGTGGCAGAAAATACAGGACACATGAGAAAAGAAAAAAGAAGTCTTCTCAAGAGCAAGCATGAGCAATAAGATTTTCCTATAAACCTAATGCTGTTATAAAAAAAGAAAAGTAAACCTAGGAAACATCTTATTAATGCGCACTAATTTGAAACTTGCAGAAATTCAGTGTGAGCGGAGCTTATTGTACTTTGGTAACATTTAACCTCTTTAAGAGAAACAAGCATTTATATCCATTTTTGAAACAATTATTTTTATATTAAAGTTGGGGTAATTGCTCATCATTTTTATTCATTTCTCTCTACTTGGCAACATTCGACTAAACTAATTTGAGGTAGTGGTTGCAGGAGGCTGGAAATTTTAAAGATAGATTTCTTTAAAATCCTAAAAAATAATAATTATGTTAACATAGCTTGAGGTTTCTCTGTCAAAAATGGAAAAAACCTAATGCTATATATAGTAAATTATATAAATTAAATAAAATTATGTAAATTAAATAAAAAATATAAAATTATATATGTATAATTTTTAACACACTGATGGGTTAAAACAAAGCTACAGACACCGATAGTGTAAAGCCAACTGACTGGATGGAGGCCAATTTTTCAAGTTTTTGTAAGGATTACTTCAGGTGACAAACTTTATCAGAAAAGTATTTTTTTCTGATTAACAGTAAGGAAAGATTTGTAGATAAACTGTAATTCAGATGCTTACTCATACTTTAATAAAACATTTCAGTGTTTTATGACTGTATTCTTGAGAATAGATTTCCTTGCTGTGAAATAGTGAGCACTTTCTGTTTTAGGTCAATTTGTAACTACCTTGAAATAATCTATTAGAAAAAGGTGGATTCTTCTAGTGGCAGAGGAAAGGAAAGAAAAATTAAATACATACACAGATATAGAAAGCAACTGGGAAAAAAAGGAAAAGAGTAAATAAAGAGCCCATGGGGGCACACAGAAAAGTAACTTTTCTCCCACTTTCTAAGTTCTTCTAGCTGGACTAATAATCAAATATAACAGACAGTAACAAAAGAAAATGTTCAAAGTTTACTTGACCAATGTGCATTTGGGGGTACCATAAGAATGAGACCCAAGGACAGACTGAGCAGGTAGGGCTTATATGCTATTTTGGAGCTAAGGAGAAGGAGGGGGTTACAGTTTGGAACTTCATAGGGTGAGAAGGTAATTCACATTGGGATGGAAAAGCAAATGTTTGGTAAATAAATGTTTGTTGGACCATCTTTAACAATGGGACACAGAGGATACTTTAAACTTGCTAGGTTCTTCTCTGTCACATAACAGTTTATATTAAACTATATTTATCTGTGATGATATCTCCCACCTGGAGCAGATCTTCTATTGAAATTCCTTTTAGGCAGTTAGGGGAAACGTCAAGGTTTTTTTCTGAGTCTTTTGTTTTTAAAAATAACTAGCTTAAAATTAGCATCCCAAAAGGCATATTTTGGAGTGGAAACTTGCTTCCTTTTATATTTTTGAAGTCCTGTTATATTTTTGAAGTATAAGAAAATGACATTTTAGATTCGAATGTGGTTTTGACTGAGCTCAATCAAAGATTTCACTTATTCAGCTTACCAGGTAATCATTAGTTTTGATTCTGCTGATTTCATTGCCATACTCATGGTTCAGGGTTTTTGGAAAGAAATCTTAGGTATTTCCAGGAAAGGCGACCTCACCACAGATGCAAAGAGAAAGACTTTAGGACTGGGAAGTTAAGTTCTTGGCATGAATTCCTATGGATATCCTCAAAATTTTGTAAACAGGCCAGACTTGGAGCGGAAGGGAAGCAGTGAACAAAGCTAAACTGGGTTGGGAGACTGTGTTTGAGTTCTGTTCTCTGTGACCTTGGACAAATCACTTCACTTTTCAAGGCCTCAATTTCCTTTTGACACAATGTGGCCGTTGAACTTAACTGATGTCTAAGTTTTCCTTCTCACTGTTACAGTTCTGGGTAATGACCCCTTTCAATTATGGAAGATCAAAGCTTAGGGCCCAGCACCATTGTCTGCTGTGGCAGGCCCTTTGGCTATTTACCCTGTGTCAGGGAAGGGAGGATATAGATGGAAAAGTTGTATAACAATGGGCAGATCAAATCTTACCCCTCTTAAGTGCATGGAGGGAATTTTATCTTTCTGTATAATTGTATCAGATAATTTTTTCTTTTATTGTTAGCAATAAAAACAGTCAACATCTATTGAATGGTTACTGTGAGCCAGATCAGATGTTATGGATTTCATATGCTCTGTCTTATTCAGTTTTGACAATTATCCTTTAAAGAAGATTGTTCCCATTTCTATATACAGATAAAATTAGAGTCCTAGATACAGAGAGTAATCAGCCTGTCCTCAATGGACCATTAATGGCAGAACTCGGGTTCAAACTCAGTTTCTTTGCAGAGCTAGGGCTTGTAACCACTCCTTTATGCTGTCTTTTGAAGTATCATAGTCCAACAGGATGCAAGTTAAATAAATATAAGTATAATCACCTGATACAATTTCATCCCCGGGCAAATAGGAAGATTCTGTGTGACAATGAAAAAGCCTTTGTTAAGTGAACAAAGAGAGCGATGGAAAAAATTTTCTTCTAGAAAAATGATTCATATGCACAGACAAATGGAAATATTTTAGTTCATTGGATGGCAGGGTCATGGGTGATAACTTTTTTTTTCTCTTTCATTTGGTATCCCCTTAATGTCTGTGTAATAAGACACAAACAATAATTTAAAAATACCTGAAGGAAATGGATTTCTTGATCTATGTACCCTTGGAAGAATTTGGTTTTCAGCAGGCCATGTTCTTGCTGAGGAGGAGCAGAGAACTTAGAGTTACCTGTAACAGATGCTGTGGTACTTTGTCGGACATGAGCTGATTCATGTTTCTCAACAACCTCTATGTGCCATGCTTTGTATGTATAAGAAAGGGGAGTGCAGTATTTGGATTACTCTGCCTCGGTTACTCCTTGTGTAAGCAGTATGGATATTTCTGACTGTCCTTTTGATTCTAGTTGAAGCTGCTTGCCACAGGCATCTCTTAGTAGATTGCTCTGTGATTTATGCAGGTCTAAAGGAGACCAAAGATCATTTATCTTCAAACCAGGAAAGAGATGAAAGCAGCTCGGTAGTAAAATTTCCTGTGGAGTTAGATGACAGCATCAAAGGGAAAAAATGTCATTGTTTCTTGAAAAACTAGGAAACGTGAGTCAGTTTCTAATGTTGCAGATATTTTCCTGTGAAGAGTTCACATTTTTGAAAAATCTCCAGTAAAGGATAAAAACAACTGAAGCAGTGAATTAGTGTGATTCGAAAGCTACTACCATGAAACATGGCCTTTCCCAGAAGGTTAAAATGAAAATAAAGGATAAAGTGGTGAAAAACTTAAGCTGACTTAAGCCATTTGTAATTATTTTTCCCATGATTAAATCTAAGTTTCTGCCCTTGTTTAAATATTTGAGTACCACTCCTACTTTCAGAGAGAAAAAATATACTCCTTAAAATGCTTCTTCTATAGTCTAAAAATCCTTTGTTCTTTCATATTCCTTATACTCAATGGCTTTGTCTTCACTGACAGCCTCTGTAAAAATGACTCTCCTCTAACTGTTCCATGCTCTCTGCTAATTTGTATTGTGGTCTCTGTGTTTGTTATGTTGTAAGACTCCTATTCCTTTTTAAATGCATTGCACAGATTCAGAGATATTTAAAACACTATGATGCCTGGAGAAAAAAATTGTTGTGATCAGGCCATTTGTCACTGTGCATAGGAATATAAGATTCCCACCAGACAGAAAAGATATTATGGGTTTTTCTCTGGCTACTGTACATGCCATAAGTAAAACAATGATGCATGAAGTTGAACTGACTGCCAAAAATAGATCAGGAAGAAAAATTTCTCCCATGGCAATTGGCTGTGATCCTAAGGGATTTTCCCTTTTACTCTGAAACCTTGAATAGGAATATTTCTCTTTTTTTCTCTTCTCTTCTCTTCTCTTCTCTTCTCTTCTCTTCTCTTCTCTTCTCTTCTCTTCTCTTCTTTCTCTCTCTCTCTCTCTCTCTCTCTCTCTCTCTCTCTCTCTCTCCCTCTCTCTCCCTCTCTTCCTCTCTTTCTCTCAATAAATATACTATGACTTTAGCCTTGAAATCTTCAGTAAGCTATATAGAAAAACTGAAATGTGGATCTAATCAAGTTAATCTGAATGAATAGCTACTGTATTGGCTGGCTTTTCAGTGAAAACACATTCTCCTCCCTCCTAGTTCTCATATCTTCATTCTTGACTCAGAAGAGCCTGGCAGGCTCGGGCTGATGTCATTATTCAAGAAATATTATTAAATAATTGGGAAGAGAAAAGAATCCCTCTAAATGAATATACTTTAGCCAGAAATATGATTAATACACAACCAGATGTTCACAGATAAACTCAGAACCTCAAGAAGATCAAGCAAATACCCCTACTACCACCACTGCCACAACCCAAACCAAAAATTCTAGAACTCCTCAGAGCATCAATTATTGGGCTCCCAAACTGTGCAGTCTACACAACTGTCATTCATAAATACGTGAAGGATCTAGAAGTTGACATCATTTGGAATTGTCCAAACTATAGTAGAAATGTAGGAGTTCAGGGATAGTATGATATATGGACTCTGGTGACCAAGAGAATGGTGCTAGAATCTTAATTTTGCCCTTTACTGAATGTTAACTTTGGGCAAGTTTACCTGGCTTTGTTTAAAGCCCAATTTCTTACCTGTAAAAATCCCTCATCCCTGCTCTGAAGCCCTAGAGAAGATGTAATTTGCCCTCTCTCATTGATTCTCTTTTCCTGCTGGTTACATTTCTTTGCGTTTACACCTCTTCTTCTCACTAAGACCGTGGGAGCTTGTGTCTTTGTATTTCTCAAAGTGCCTACCATGGTACTTTTTATTTAGATCACAGAATGAAAGTAGTAGGTGAGATCTAGGAGATAAGGAGTTTCAGTAGTTTAAAACTGCATTCGAAACTTGTCAAACTGATGAAAAGATGGGGCTAGAATGTAAGAGAGTGTATTTATGCTATTTGCCCACTATAACCCCAGGTGTGCCTGAAGAAAAAATTAGGGAATTAGAATTTGAGGATAAAACAAGAGGTTAAAATATAAAGATAAAAAGAAGGAAGAGAATTAGCAAAGAAATGAGGGAAAGTTTCCCTTTATTGCATAGACGCCATATGCAGAATATACATATATATATTCTGAATATATATATGTACACACACACACACACACACACACATAAATATAATTTTCCCTGGATTCTGGCTTATTGGAAAATGCATGTATCACAAACATGATAGCCTCCTAGACATGTTTGAAACAGTGATTTAAAATAACTAGTTGTTATAAAAAATTTCTTTGTAACTAATGAAATGAATCTTCAAGTCCTCAATTCATATAAAGTAATTGATCTCATAGATTTGAATGCTCAAAACTCTATTCCAGGTATGTTCTGAAAGTTCTTTATTTTAAGTCATGAGCTATTTTCTTGGAGAAAATTTGACCTGATGATTTCACTGTGGAATCCCTATACAGGATCTTGTTTTGGCACTATCTACAAGGTAGCTTACTTATGCCTGGCACCTGAACCTTCTTTGCGATTGTCACTGGTTCCAATTGATTCAGGAGCTTCCTCCAAGGAACAGCTGGAAGGGATATTTAACTTTGGGACTCTGTAAAACTGTTGCTGCTGGTCAGGATGGAAGAAGAGGAGTTGGACTTACTCTACTGCCCGAAAGAGCTGAAGAGACAGATCAAGTACGTGAAAAACAGTTTTCACGACTTTGGAATGAGGTGGCCAAGGGCAGTGGTCCCTGAGAGATGGGAAACAGACAAGGTAAGTGAGCCCTATGGTTATCTCATCCTACTGCCTGGAGTTTCTAGGCCATGTCAAGGAAGAAGGGAGTGAGGCAGAGCCTCGCAGTCATTCACCTTGCTCTGAGAAATGAAACAGAGTTTGGGGAGGCTGTGGCAGTTAGAATTTGCAGGGCAGTTACTAGAAAGGAGAGTTGAGCAGAGAGAGGACTATGGATCTCTGCCAAGGGTCTCCCTTGAACATTCAGCTGTGTAGTGATGGCACACACATGTGAGAAAACTACCTTCAGGCTGGGGGAAAACCATCTGAAAGGAACAGAAAAAAGAAGCCTCAAGATCCACAGAGGGCCAGGAATTGTTTCTGTTGTACCAGCCAGACTGGAAAAACAAATAACTCATGGGCATCAGGTGGAGAGAGTACTTAGAGGGGACTTACATCAGTGATTGGGTAAAACCAAACGAAGATAAAATGACCCAGAAGTTGCAATATGAAGGTAAATGTAAAGACTTGTGTTTTTCTTAGTATTTATGTGCCTGCAAAAGGTAATTGAAATAACTATATGTATTGTTGGGTTTATAATATGTAGAAGTAAAATATCTGACAAAATAACATAAAGGCTGGAAGGGAAGAAGTGGAAGTGACCATTGCCAGGTCCCTTTTATTAGGTATGAAGTTGTATGGTATTACCCTGGGTCTAACATGGTCCAAGCTCCAGTGTAATTATTTAGAAAGAGTACCAATAGGGAGAAGATGTCACAGGACAATGACATTTGAACTGGGCTCAAATGTGAAAGATTCTTACTGAGGAAGAAGGGCCTTCAGGGTGATGGAATAGCATGAAAAAATTAATGGAAAAATAACAATGGGTCTGCGTTCTTTATTGCAAATGGTCTTGTTTAGTGGAAATGTGGGACTGTTTGGAGGAGTCGAGGCCATAAGGCAAGCAAGATTAGTAGCAACCGAAGCACGAAGGGCCTTCTGTAAGTCTGTGTTTTCTTCTGGCAGCAGGCAATGGCTGAGTTTCTGAGTAATGGGAAAACATGATCAGAACTATACTTTAGGAATTATATTAAATCAGTCAGCAATATAAAACTAGTATAAAACTAGAGTGGGGAGAGACTAAAAACAGAATTTAGTTGGGAGGCTATGGTGAGAGTCAAAATGAATTTATACGAAGCATTTAACCAGGACAGTGGAAGAAATTGTAGGTAGGAAGGTACCAGTGAAGTAGCAGAGAGAAAATTGATAGGTTTAAGTTATGAGCTTGAAGGAAGAAAGATGTAAAGATTCCATCAGCTTTGATTTAGACAGGAAAAAGTGATATTGAAGAGAAACACAGGAGGACTGTTAGATTTGTAGTTCTCAGCTTGGGGTGTCAGGGACGCATCTAGGTGTCACTGGCTGGCAAACAACTAAGAATGCATATCATGAACTGGGGAAGAGAGAGAGAGAGAGAGAGAGAGAGAGAGAGAGAGAGAGAGAGAGAGAGAGAGAAATGTAGTAATTACTTCTGTTATATGAGTGTTGAAGCTGTGGAATTAGATGAGATCATGAGGGAGACAGAGAAGGGTAGTCAGAGAAAACTACGTCAAGCTTTAATTCAGGGGACAATAAAAAAAGCCAGCATAGGAGAAGTGTGTTTTTTTTTCCTTTTTTTTTAAAAAATTAATTATTTATTTAATACCTTGGAGAGATATTTTTCTCTCTGGAAGGAAGGAAACTTAAATCCTTGGAGAAATGATTTCTTTAAATGATTGTGTATCTCACGTATATTCATATATACATTTGTCAGAAAAAGAATTATTTTGCAGGTTGCAAATGCCGAAAGTGGAAAAATTGTGAAGAGACTTGTGGTTGGTTAACTTGTAGAAACAAAATGGCACCAAATGACTTCATAAATATAAGAAACAACTAAAGATAAAATGGATCAGTATGATGGCAAAGGAGAATTCCTACAAGATGTGCATGTAGCTGGCAGGCAAAGTTAGCCATGGAACACCCTCAGGTCCTTACATCCAGTTGGAGGATACACATTTTGTTGTTGTTGTTGTTTCTAAACTCCCCCACCTTCTTCCTCCAGGCACCTTATTTTACTTATTTATTTTTTGGGGGTCAACTTTAGAGTGCTTTTAATTGCCCAAATGTAAGTAACATTTCTTGGCACTACTGAGTATCAGGAATTTTTTACCTACACTTTTATTTAATCTTGTTTAAATTTCACATTCTCCATTTGAGGGAGGCATTATCACTCCTTTTTACAGATAAACGAAGATCTAGACACTTCCTTAAAGTCACGTGGAGCTTGAAGGTAGTTAGGCGGGCATTGGGACACAGGTCTCCTGATAAATCTTGGGGTCTAACCACAATGACGCAGCATTTCATTAGCTATGATTCATGGACATGAGGCTCAATTCAGGGTAGCGCTAAGGATGTAGACTTCAGTGGCAGTGAAACCCGGGTTTGAAGCCCAATTCTGACACTTATCGACTGTGTCTATTACTTGCCCTCTCAAGGTTTTATTTTTTTTCCACAGGTGTAAAATAGAGATTATGACATCAATTTTGTAAGGCTGTTCTGAGAATTGGAGATATATGAATATAAAATACTAACAACATACATGGTTATTTTATTGAAAAAGAACCAGTTGGAAGGCTCAGTGGTGGTTTTAGGGGCAGGAAACACTTTTCCATTGTTTTCCTTCCCCTGTACGATCTCCCCACTTTCCCTTGTACCAATGTCAGCAAAACGCTGAGTGCATAGTAGGTGCTCTGTAAGTATTTTAATTAAATGCCATTAAGCTTTAATTAGATGCCATGGAGTCAGGCAGGATTTGCTGACCATGGCCCTGGAGATTGGAAATTTCAGTGTGGGGTAGGGTGGGAGGAGGGGGAGGACAAGGAGGAGCTGGCTTTGTTTACATTTGCAGTAGAGGCTACTGCGAAGAGGGAAGCACTTTTATTTCCCTTGTGGACAGGCTGTTCATTTTGCTGTAGCAGCTGCTAATGGAAAATAATAAAACCCATTTTCGTCAGGCGGTATCTGGAATACTTACAGGTCAATTCAATGCTCAAAACAGATTGTTACAGAGCACATTAGTTCGTCATCAACATCCACTTTGGTCAAGGGATTTTTACCATTGGAAATTGAATTTATAGGTCATGGTCTGTTATGATTCCTGAAAATCACTGAATCTTTGTAACTTAGTGGAAGCATATAGCCAATTATTATAAATGAACACATACAGCCTTTCCATTTGTTAAAATCACAAAGTAGCAAATTAAACTGTGGAAGAATTGAGAACTAGAGCAGCTGCAAAAATATGACTTCACTAATACTAAACCTATGTTCTGTCTGTAAATTGAAGAATTTGGTCCCAGTTTCATAATAAATCTCATCCTAGAATAAAATGCCAGAAGGTAATGTCAGCCCTATTTTTTAAAGCCTGGAAACCAATGCATGAGGTGAAATTCAAGGTGCACTTTTGTGTTTGTTACTGTTCCCATGAATAAGTGTGATTGTGTTAGGGTGATTTTTTTTTCCCGAATGCCGAGTGGGGTGAAGTCAGCTGAACTTTTCAAACACTGTACTCGTAGTGGTGGTGGTCAGGTCTGGGGAAAGGAACTCTGTCCTAGGTGTCGGGTGCTAATTTTGCCATTGCCAACTGTAGGACCTTGGGCAAACCACTTAACTTCTCTGGGCCTCAGTTTCCTCCTCAGCAACATGGGGGTTTTGGACTAGATATTCTCTAAGAACGTTCTCCTGTATTTAAAAAGTAATTCTCATTGTCTTCTAATTATATAAAAATAAGATATGTTCATTGTGGAAAACTTCCAAAATAAAAAATAAGCAAAAAAGAGCAAATAAAACTTATGTATTATGTTAAAATTCAGAGGGACATGAAGTTAACATTTTGATGTATATTCTTCCAGCCTTTATGTTCACATGTGTATATACCTATGTATATTTAAATATACACATAAAACATGTGAATGTTCTACATACGTACCATTTCACTGCCTACTTACCTACTTTTTTGCCACTTAACAGCAGTATAACATTTTTGTCATACAATTTTTTAAAAAATGGAATGCCATTGTTTAAACAGGCCAATTTCTTTAACCAATCCTCTATAAATAGATAATTTGGTATTTTCTGATCTCTTGCATTTTTTCACAGTGTTGTAATGAAAATCCTTGCTCTATATATGTTTCCAAATTCTTGTCTTAGGGTAAATTGCCTGAAGCAGAATTGCTGGGTCATAAAGTACCTGTGTTTCTCAGGTGTTTAATATCTGTTGCTGAATTCACATAAAATTTAAATTATATGCTTTGATGTCTCTGGAAACAATGAATTACAGTTAGGCTCAAGAATCCTGAGCATGAATACTCTATTATAATAAGATATGTCTGGGTACATTTATACACATTTAAATGTGGGCAGTTTTGATATTATGTCATTTTATGATTACTCAGGAAGAATTGCAGTGTGCATTTCTATGACCATCTTCTTACTTCTCACCGGGAATACTATTATAGGGGAAAAAATCTTTATACGTTTCTGAATGTTCAGAGAATTTCCAACAGATTCTCTAAGGACCTGTCTAGCTGCAATAGTTTATGAGTGTTCGATTTATCTCAACACATTTATTGAGTACTATGTGCTTAGTGATGAAACCTTTGGCATTAAGAAGCACAATGTTTGAGACAAAGAGAGTCACATGTCAATGGCTGATACATTGTCAGAGGCAAGTTGTATAGCGTAGGCGAAAGTGTTGTAGGCATTAAGAGAAGTCAGGATGACCATAAATAGGGGGAAAGAGAAATGAGTGAGGTTGCAGAAGATACCATGTTAGCCAGGACTCTTTGATTAGCACCTGATAAAACCACCTCAGTTTAGCTTAGCTAATAGGGTTACAGTATGGACCATCTAATCAGTCTCCAGCAAGGCCAGGGATTCTCTTTCTCTTCTGTTTTTAACTATGACTTGGCTTCATTCTCTCAAAATTCTCTAAGTTGGTAGCTGGAATTAGGGCTGCTAGATGTGTGTGCTTACATCTATAAAGCCTTACATTCAGAAGAGAAAAAGCCTCTCTCCCAGCTCCAGTTTGGAAAATCCTAAGAAGCACAATGCTTGGCCTAGCTAGAATGATTGGCCTGCAGAAGGAGTGACATTGGGCCAAGGGGGAGAAATCATGAATGGTCCCTGTCTAATGTCTACTCTTGTATCCAGGGGGTTGGCACTATTACCATAAGAGAGAAAGTGGTCACTTATGTGTGAGATCTAAAAGCTGAATTCATAGAGCAGAAAATAGAATGGTGATTATCTGGGACTAGTGGATGGGGGATATGGGGAGATGTTAAAGGATAAAAACTTTCAGTTATAAGATGAATAAGTTCTAGTGATCTAATGTACAGCATGGTGACTATAATTAACAATACTATATTGTATACTTGAAAGTTGCTAAGAGTAGATTTTAAATGTTCTCACCATAACAATAGTGAAAAAAATGGTAATTCTGCAAGGTGAAGGATGTGTTAACTAACTTTATTGCAGTAAACATTTTGCAATATTTATATGTATCAAATCATATTGTACACCTTAAACTTAGACAATATTATGTCAGTTACATCTAAATAAATCTAGGAAAGAAGAGGGAAAATGGTGCTGTGTAGACTAAAACTTAAGAAGGGTGGGATTTATATAGACAGTGAAAGTTTCACAGGGTATGCCAGTAACAGATAATCAAAATAATAAATCGAATGAAAGAGCATGAATAGAAGTAGGAAAAAAAAGTATCCTCTTTGATTACAAGAATTTTACATATATATATATATATTCATTTCATTTTCATCAACTCTCTCAGATATGTATGTTTACATTTTGCAGATGAAGTGAAGAAGTTAAATTAAAGCCCTTCTATAATAGCTATTATGACTCTAACATAGCTAATATGATTCTTATAAAGCCATGACCCATATAGCCAGTTCTCAGGCAATGTTTGGTTTAAAAAACAATCAAAATTAAAAGAGAACAAAATAAAACAGGAATGTATAACCAAAAAATAGTTTCAGAATAACTGAATTTCTTTTCTTGGGTTTCTAGAATGCCATGAAGGTGAATCCCTGTACCTTTTTGTTATCTTATCCTGCACTGGTCCTGAGCCTCCTTCATCTCAGAGCTGCCAACCTAGTTTGTAGGCCTCCAGGCTTTCTCTTCCCTGCCCGCATCCTGACTCTGCTTTCCCAAGCCTCAAATAACTGGTCTTAAAGAGTGAGACTTCCCTTGGACTTATGCGGAAGGAAGACAAGTTAGCATCTATTTTAATGTGTAGGTTGGGGAAAAGTGTTGAAAATTTCTGCATTTTTATTTGGCTATGACACACTTTTTAGTGGAGCTGTGATTCTGACTCAGATCTCATTTTTTTTTTTTTTTTTTTTTTAAACTCTCCACTACTTTACCTGGTGACAGCTATGGAAGAACATAGCAAAGATTGACTATCCCAGCTTCTGCCTTCTTGATCTCTACCATCTTAAAACCTACATAATCTCTAAAATATAATGAAATACCAAATAATGTATAGTAATAGTCTACTTTTCTCATTGTTTCCTGTGTTTTACATTGTTTCCTGTGTTTTAACACAGCACATGCTGTTCATGCAGCCTGGGGTACCGTTTTTCTGCTAGTCTCCCTGTTTGTCCTCTGGTAAATAGCTGTGCATTCCTGAAAGCCCAGGTGATGTGTTTACTTCTCTGTGATGCCTTCTCTTAGGCTTCATAGAATTCTGAGCATATATCTTTAGTGTTGACTTATCACAGTGTATTGTAATTATTGTTTTCTCATTTGTCCACTCTACCAAACTTTGTGGTTCTCTAGGATGGGGACCACATCTTAGTCATCTATGCATACTCTCCAATGTCCAATATGGCTCCGCCACTTAGTATGTGCTCAATAAAATTTTTTAAATGAATAAAAAATGACTTACTCAGATATTCCTGTATGTAGCAGAGGGTTGTGTACCAAATGGGTTGTTCAGTAATGCTAAATGATTGATCTGGGAGCAGAAGGGACATGTTATAAGTCCTTGAGCAGGGGGTGACATGATAAAATTCATGTTTCAAGAGAATGGATGTGGCAGCAAGATCTGTTACCTGAGACTTTCAGGTCTTGGAATAATTGCTGGTGGTTTGACATTCTTCTATAGATTTAGGAAAATAATGGAACTAATGGGAAAGAAATTCTTTTGGGATGTTCTCAGGAGTAACTGGTACTGACTCAGCAAAATAAGGCTTCAGAAAAGATCCTAGCATGTTACTGAGCTCCCAACTCTCCAAGAATGTGAAGGAAGGAGCTCTTTTACCTCAGATTTAAGTACCATGAATTCTGAACTGATTCTCTCCTTTCAATTTCTTTGTGCATACTCTCTTCTGCTTCATATGTTTACTACATAAGTTCGCTCGACAACTAAAGCTACCATTTATGGTAGAGAGCATCTGATCTTTCTTACACTACTAGTACTCTACTAATTTTTCTTAGTAGGAAATTAGTTATTTTAAAATTGGTTCACATTTGATACACTATTTCAACCAGCCCATAAGGACTTAATTTGTTATTCAAAACTGAAATTTTCTCTGATCAACATGGGTTGCATCTGAATTCTCCAAAGCTGCATTGCTATTGCCTGGATCACCCCAGCATAAGTTTTGGCATGCTCTAAAGTTCTGTACCTTTTCACATGAATACGAGGAAAGTGATTTATAGAAGGTCAAACAGAGAAAACTGAGGTCTAGTGATGTTCAGTGATTACTTAAGGTCATAAGCTCTAGGAGAAGCCTGAGATCTTGAAAACATTTTAGGAGAAACTGAAAAAGGAAGACCAGTTAGAAAACAGTGATGTTAGAATTATTTAGGGTCATTTAAAACTGAAAAAAGAGTCTGCATGTCTCCTGCTCGGTGTAGACTGAATTACCCCAACCACTGAAATCATTTGAGAAACTGAGGACTTAAGTTTTTGTGTGATGTACAGAAAGGCAACAGAACTAATTTTCTTTTGGGCAGGAATCTAGGGCATAGTTGGTTCAAAATTAATGACCTTAATTTACATTGAGATTGGGCCCTTCTAAGGAGTTTTGTAGCTGGTTATTGTTACCTGCAAACGTGTAGTTTTCTGCAGATAGTTTAACACATTAACTTAAATCATGATCTCATGTCCTACTTTTAAATATCATTTATCTGAGCACTTATATACAAAGATGAAAACATTCAATTTGGATAATCCAGCTTTTACTGGGTGTCATTATGTTTTAGATGTGTGCTGGCGGATAAACATGCAGTAGAGACCCGGGCCCTGCCCCCCAGGAGCTCGCAGGGTAGAGAGAGGGTTAGAAACTTCAGTGATCACAGCAGTGATGCAGGTACATGCACAGAGCTACAGAAACGTAGGGGAGATGAAAGTAGCCCGACTTGGAATCTGGTTGTTTATAATTTGGTTATGCCTTGAAACATGTCTGAGTTAGTTGAGTAAAGGAAGGTGGAAAGGATAATGCACGGATCAGATCAGTGAGTTGTAAGCAGTTATTTTAACATGAGTCATCAACCAAATTAACATCAGAGAGATTTTATCTATCTTGAAGTAATTTGCATTCATTTCTAATTATACATTTTATATGTTCATGAAGACCAGTTTTTCCCATTCTTTAGATCTTCTGTTTGCCTTTGCTGTTGCCCTTTCTTCATTACTTTTCTGCTGTTCATATTTAGATGCGCATAATCAATTTTCATCAATAGGCAGGATAGGACTACAACCAGGAAAAAAAAAGACAACATTGATTAAAATTTCATGCTGAAAAAGACTTTTAAATAGTCAGTTTGGGTCACAGATTCATGCAAATCTAATGCATGGAAATGATGCACAGCAATCTCCAGCGTGAAAAGTCAACCAGAGAATGATTAAGTTTAGGTTTTGCCTCTGGCATTTAGTTATTTGTATTATGTGGCTTGCCCACTTTCTATGAGCTCATATTCCATAAGTTGACCATGGCTATTTTAATATCAGCAGCTACAGTTTCAGGGCATCTCATGGATTTTGGATTCAACTAGATATGAGTTTTAATCCGTTTAACTCACTGCTATTTTTACTTTGAACTTACAACTTCTCTGAGCTCAGTTTCCCCATTCATAGAATGGGAAAGAAATACCTAAATGCTATTTTGGGATTAGGTGAAATAACATTTAGGAATGCTAAGTACAGTACCTGGAACATAATAGGCCCTGAATAAATAATTGCTTTTATTATTATTTTGCTACATTCATTGCCTCAACTGTATCATATTGCTTAGGGATTAACTACATGACTCCCAAAGTGCCCAACTTCATAGTCTGAGGAGCAAATTAGTCATGAAAAAGCTCTATCCCTCTATTTGTCAGTAAGAGCAGAAAGTCTAGAAGTTGAATCTGCTCTCTAGTGATTCAACTTCTTCCCAACTATGTTGTCTGTCCAGATATTTTTTGGGTTTGTCAGTTTCTCGGGGACAATCGGTCCAGCTTTGCCTTGCTGCGATATGCTTACGCTGGGGGTTGTGGATGTTGGTTGAAGCTGGGATGAGTAAATTGAATGTGAGACAGAGATGGCGAATTAGGTCCCCGGCTCATTGGGTGGCATTGTCCCTGCAGCAGCTACAGTACTTTTGTGGGGAGGATGGACAGCTACCAGTTCCTTGGTGTTCCTGGCACTTTTCTCACTGAAGAACAGAGAGGAACAACCAACCAGTCCAATTACCCTCCTCACTAAATAAACCATAAATTGTTATAACAATTAATTGTTGGGGGAACAAAGGCAATTGGCCAGACAGAACTTTGCCAGGTGCTGTGGCAGGTGTTTGGGTTCCCACTGCCCACAGCGATCCAGCCCAGCATGCTGTGATCTAGCAGGGCTGGGAATAACTCTCTGGGTGGGGAACCAGATTCTGGGACTGGGGGGCTTTTCAGCTACATAACGGGAAATGCCAGCCACATCCCCTGGCATGACCCAGGGCTGGGATTCGATGCAAAATGACCTGGTAGGACCTTGACTCCATTCTCATCCTGCCAGCCCAGTGCTTACGTAAAACATTAGCAACTCCCTTGGCAGGATTAGGGGATTGAGGTCCAAGCCTCAAGGTTGTGGTTGGTATGATATGGTAAGCTTAAAACATGACTCATTATAGTGTTCTTGGTTAGGGAGCTTTTGCCCCTCCCCTGGTACAACTGGTGAGCTGGGGTCTAAGCCTTGCAGTTGACTGGAACTGATTGCCTTGAGTTCTCAACAGACACTGGTTTCTGTGGCTACATGTGAGTGGCTTGCTCCTCTTCTGGGTGGCCAGCCTGTAGGGCATGACCACAGATAAGGTTACCAGAGCCTCTCACATGGTACATGAAGAATTGACCGACTACTGGTGTTAGTTTTATATTAAAACTGAAATTACTTGGTTTCATTTTATTAGCCATTAAATGTAAAATTCATTTCTTTTTCTTTAAGCAAAAATGTAAATGGGATCTATAGGCATTTCCTTGGCATCCCAATCTTTTTCCCTGGGCTTGCAGTAGGAACTTGGAAACTGCAATGGTAATTGATTTGACACTAATTCATAACAGCCTTGATAAATATATGGAGGTGAGTCCCTGTGGACTTCAAGATAGTCATTTGTTCTTTTATTCATAAAACTTACATTTACTCAAAATCTGCTGATTACTTAGAGCAGTTTTATGGACAAACACTACTTGAGGAATTAATAAGTCTGCTCAGAGAAAGGAAAGTGAGCCCAAACCTATAACCAAGGTAATAAATACTGCAACACAAGCAATTGCAAAGTTCTCTTGGAACATAAATGTAGGAGCAATTAATTTGGCCCTGAATAATTGGGGAAGATTTCACAGTGGATATGCCACTCAAGTTAGGTCTTGAAATGTGCATAAGAGTTTCTCTGGTGGAGAAGAGACGGAAGAATTTTCTGGGCAGGGGGCATAACTTGTGCAAAGGCTTGGAGGTGCGAGAAGCATGGCTTTATTAAGGAATGGCAAAGGCTAGTGGGACTGGCATCTAGGTTTGAGGCTTAGGAAGAGTGAGAGGGAAAGTAGGATAAGGGCTAGTCTGGAGCCAGGAATGTGGGAAAGTCTATAGGGTGAAGAGACAGTTTAGTGACAGGGGAAGGGATGTTCAACTATGGGAGTGAAGTCAAAAGTCTCTTTGTCTAGGACACAATTGCCCAAAGTATATCCCATAAAGCACTAGCCCTTGAGAGATGGACCAAGAGATTCATAGATAAGTATGGGAAACACTATAAAACACTACAGAATGTGGATGTGTGCACACATGCATGTGTGTGCGTAGTCACAGTACTACAGAAGATCTGACAAAAGAAACCTGTTTAATTCTGTTTAACTTAATGTATTTCTGACTTGTTTCACCATAATGTAATATTGTTTTGAGCTCCTTACAAATGTCTTGAGGAATTAGCGTTCCATATTGCACATCAGGAAAATGCTGTTCTAGGGATATGTAATCTCAAAGTAGGTCTGGAAGGGGAAAAAGACAGGTCAGACCCATGTGTGTTAGCCAAGGTCCCCAAAGGCCACTGTGAAGCTCTGTGTTAGTGATTAACAAGGGTAACCAAGGCAGATACCCAGGAGAAGTAAGACACAGGCCTTTAACACACAAGAGCAATGTTGAGGACCCCGCCTCAGGAGGGGTGGCTTTTAAGGGGATGCACCTGGCCATTGGAGCACATGATAGCAACATCAGAGATTGGTGTGTCAAGGTAAGAGTGGACTAGCTATAAATAGAATTTGGTCTGGGGACAATTTACATGAGCCTTCTTATGCTCATCCAAATTAGGCAGAGATTCTGAATTACATCTAATCATGTAGGGTAGGGGTAAGTTCTGAGGATAGATGGTCAAGGAGATTTGATCTCCAGGAGCTCAGAGAACCAGGAAACCCTTAAGCATCCAGTCTCATTCCATCTCCTTGCTAGGCTCCATGTCCATTGTCTTCAGGATGGATTCCTGTTCTTAAAAAGGTCCACAAGGTCTCTCCTGTCTGTTTCTTGCTTTCTCCTCTAGTGTCTTGCTCCAAATTCTCACTCACCCTCTGTTTCCAAACTCCTTGCCACCTGTTAGCATGTCACACATTCTCTAGTGCTGTTAAAAGTAACTACTTATTGAATGCTTACAATATTTATTAGGTCCTTTGCCAGACACGTGATGTAAATGATTTATTTTTATTGTTTATAGTAATCCTACAAGGTAGAGGTGTCACTTAGGAATGTATTTGGGGGTAAATAATAGAATACCTCACTGATACTAGCTTAAACAAATATGGATGATTTTTTTCTACATAAAAAGCCCAGAAGGAGGCAGTTGTTGAATTAGATCTCAGTGATGCCTCTAAAGACCCCAGACTCTTCTAGCTTTCCACCTCATCTTCCTTAGCCTTTGCCAATATCTTCATGTTTTGGCCTCACACTGCCCCTATAGGTATCAGGTTGACATCTAGCTTTATCTAGGGTATGTGAGCCTCTTTATCTACAGAGCAAGCTTCCCTAGAACCTTAGCCATTTGTTTTTGTTTTTGTTTTTGTTTGTCTCACTGGAAAGAACTGTGACCCAAGACCTCTTCAGCTTGAAGGAAGCTGGGAAATTGAGGATTTAGCTTTCTAGTTTTTATAGTAGAGGAGGGCAAAGGTTCAGTGGGTTTAAAATGTGTGTTGGATTAGCCAACCTAGAGGGCTTGCCTTGGTAGATATTGTTATTCCCACATTAGATGACAAAGCAGCTCAGGAGGCTCAGTTACGTAGCTGGTTTCAGAAGGTCATGTCGCTGGTGTCAGAGGTGAATTCCAAGCTGACTCAGTCCAACTCAAAAGCTTACATAGATTCCACTAGCCAAATTGTCCTCTTCTTAAAATTGTAAAATTCATTTCAATTCAATCTGTTTTCTAAGCATTTTACACAGTAGTCCCCTTTTAGCTATAGTTTTGCTTTCTGTGGTTTTAGTTACCTATAGTCCACTGTCATCCAAAAATATTAAATGGAAAATTCCAGAGATAAAGAATTCATACATTTCAAATTGTATGCCATTCTGAGTAGTGTGACAAAATCTTGCCCCATCATACCTGGGACGTGAATCATCCCTTTGTCCAGTGTATTCACACTGTATACACCACCCGCCCATTAGTCACTGAGTAGCCATCCTGATTATCAGGCCTACTGGCTCTGTATTGCAGTGTTTGTGTTCAAGCAACACTTATTCTGCTGAATGGTGGCCCCCAAATGCTAAAGTAGTGATGCTGGCAATTCAGACATGCTAAAGAGAAGCCAGTAAAGTGCTTCCTTTAAGTGGAAAGGTAAGAGTCCTTGACTTAAAAAGGAAAGAAAAACAATCGCATGCTGAGGTTGCTAAGATCTGTGGTAAGAATGAATCTTGTATCTGGGAAATTTTAAAGAAGGAAAAGAAATTTGTGCTAGTTTTGCTGTCACACCTCAAACTGCAAAACTTATGGCCACAGTGTGCAATAAGTACTTAGTTATGATGGCAATGGCATTAACTTTGTGGGTGGAAGGCAAGAACAGAAAATGTGTTTTGATTGATGGCAGCGTGTTGCAGCAGAAAGCACTGAGTCTATCTAAAGACTTCGGTAAGGGATCCACTCAAACAAGTGACACCAAGCCATTTACTGCAAGTAAGGGATAGTTACACAATTTCAGAAATGGGCTTGGCATTTTTTCATTTCATTTCATCACAAGAAGGGTGAATACCATATAATAAGATATTTTGAGAGAGGCCACATTCATATAACTTTTATTACAGTATAATGTTATATTCTATATTATTAATCTCATACTGTGCCTAATTTATAAATTAAACTTCATTATAAGTATGTATATATAATAAACATAGTATAGAGAAGGTTTGGTACTATCTGTGACCTCATATATCCACTGGGGATCTCGAACATATCCCCTGTAGAGAAGAACTATTGTATACCCAAAGGCACTGTATTCGGGTCACAAATGATACACAGATTCAGAAAACGTTGTTCCTGCCCTTCAAAAATTAATCACCTTGGTGGAGAGAGAGATGTGTACACACATTACCAGTTTGAGGTAGACCTTAATGGCTAATGTTATGGGGGCACAAACAATATGTTGTGGTATCCTGGGGAGGAAGAGAGAAATTCTGCCTAAAAAGTCCTGAGGCTTCCTAGAGACTGAGAGATTTGATATGGGCCACTTGTCTGTAGATGTTTCTTTTATGGACATTGTGGTTTTATTTTTATTTTTCTTAAACCTCAGTTAAATTAACATATTATGCTCTAGGTCATCTCAAACATAGGTTGTCTGAAATTAACACAGAGATTTAACTTTTGAAAGTAAATGACTGATCGTGTTTTCTGTTTTCATTCTAATATTTCCAAAAAATCCCCCATAATTTTGTACTTTAAACCTGAACTACATGTAGTCTATCAAATTAAAATTCATGAAGTAAAACATTCCAAAACAATAATAAACACAAGGCAATTTAAAATAAACATAACCCATTATATATGTATTTCCTAAATAAGTTAAAGTGTCGGGCTGAATTCCATAAAGAAAAAATTTTCTCTTCCAATTACACAGGAATAAAATGACAGATTAATCATTTTTATCTCAAAACAAAAGGTATTGTACCATTCTTTCAGTGGGAGAAAAATTAGTTATAATGAACTTGAGTGGTAGTACAGTGAGAATATTTTAATTATAGATCTTAGCAAAATATTAAAAAACTGAAGGGCAAAGGGCATGATTAGAATGTTTACAAAAGAGGCAAAATTAGTGACTAAAGGCATGTAAAAAATTGAGAGCAATAGAGAAATGCAGAGAATAACAAGAAAACTTTTTTTGGTTTGTTAAATTAGCAAAGATAAAAAGAATAAATTGACTGGTAAGAACCTGGTGAGATGGCAATCTCACATACATGTGGTAGCGCTGTAAAGTGGTATAGTCTCTCTAGGAAATAATCTAACAGTATATATCAAAACATTTACATCATTTAAACCAGTAACTCCACATCTCAAAATAGAAACTTTCCTAAGGAAATAATTTGACAACAATGAATGCATAGAATTTAACACAAAATTATTTATAGTAAAAATGAAAATATAAATACCCAATAATAAGAGATTGGTTAAATACATTATAGAATATCTATATCATACAGTGATCTAGCCATTATGAAAAACTTTTTAAAATTTTAATATGGGGAAATTCTGATGTAATTGTACTATTTATGCACTTATTACTGTAAAAGAATTTCATTAGAAAACTCTGGAAGGAAACATCAAAATGTTAAGTTCTTGCTGAGTTATGGCATTTGGGAAATACTGTTTTTATTTCTTATATCTTCTAAATTTTCTGTAGTGTGTATATGTGATGTTTATGATGAGAAGAGTCTGCCAGGTGAGACCATGTATTCTTCATTTCATCTCTCAGACATCCGCCTTGCTGCCGAGCCTCATAGGCAGGTGACAGTCCTGGGCTTGATAGTGCCTGTTCAGAACTTTCTCTTGGGGAAGCAATGGCTCCTTCAATTTAGCTTAGCTGTCTGCCATCACAGGATTCTTGAAGCAATCCTCACAAGATTTTAGTAGTTGAAAGGCAAGGCAAGACAGACTATGGCAGCCATTATTGAGACATCTCATGTTTCTCATTGTGGTCAGGAAGCGGGCTGTCCCTGTTCTGGCCTCGCAATGGAACAGAGTTGTCAGCACTGTGCTCAGAATACAAATGTGCTGTTAGGCCTCCATGCTGTTCAAGAAGACACTTTGCAGAGTGTCGGCACCCACACGTGGAGAGAGTTAGCAGCTTTGTGTGACAGTTATGCCATAGATGAGTTCTGCCTCCCACCAGACACACTCTAGCTGTGAGCAGGCTGTACAGCCCAGGGAGGTTATGACAGTCCTGCAGCTGTGACACGATCATGGGCCTACTAGAGACCCATTACAGTGCTTCTCTAAATGGCATCAGTGAAGTTTGCTTGATAGGACTAGCTTTATTCAATCTACTGAATCTGTCCAGGCAGTTTTAAAAATAATGATAGTTTCTCAGCTGATATGCCAGGCTCTTCGCCTATAGTATTTCATTTAATTGAATCTTTGCTACTATCCTTTGAGGTTGATATCATTATCCTCATTTCATAGAGGAGGAAACTGACCTAATCTCATCCAATTATAAAACAGCAGATTCAGACTCAAGTCCTCTAACAACAAAGCCCATCACACTTATAACCAGTATGCTGATGTTTTCCAAACTTTAGTCATTTTAGTATCAACTTCACTATTTTTATCAAAGCCATGCACCATCCATACTTCATTTGTTCAATAGTTTTCTTTAAGCCAACTAATTTTTTTCAATTAAATTTAGCCTCATTCTAAGGTATTATGGGTACAGAATCATGGGTTTAATGTGCTGGCTGTGTTTTTGGAAAGCACATGTTAAAAAAAAAAAGACATAATTTTCAAAAAGGTTTGGTTCCTGCACCTTTTAAAGCACTCACCACACCAGAGGACATGTGCCATGTTCTGAGAAACTACGTTGTGCTGCTTCTTCAGGCTGGACCCAAAATGCTAACAAGCCACTAACCAGTTGCTTGCTATTCACTAGTGGTCTCATCTTTCTGCCTATGGTAGGTTCTGGCGCTAATTGCTCCTTTTTGACATATCTACCCCAAAGCAAACGATTGCTCAAAAAAACATTGCTGCTTTCTCTGACCTTGCATTCAGAGCCAGGATTCCAGCACGCACTGTGCCCAGGGCACACGCAGTGCCGCTTGGGCTTCCCAGCCTATGAATCAAACACATTAGGCTTTTACAGACAATAACAGTGGGCTTGGATTTTTCATGAGTGGCTCACAAAATTCCTTTGTGACATAGTTTGAAGTATCAGCAATGGGGAGGAGATTGGGCTACTTTATTTTGCTTTACAGTACGGGACCTGGTTGGACTGCTGAATGCTGTCAGTCATTGCACTCTGACATAAAACATTTATCTGGTAGAAGATCTCTCAGGAAAAAATTAATATTTCACTTCTGTGCTAAAAATCAGGGGTCCTCAGTGCCTGGGCCACAGACTGGTATGGGTCTGTGGCCTGTTAGGAACCAGGCAGCACAGCAGGAGGTGAGTGGCTGGTGAAAGAGTAAAGTTTCATCTGTGTTTGCAGTTGCTCCCTAGTGCTAGCATCACTGCCTCAGCTCCATCTCAGATCATCAGGCTTTAGATTCTCACAGGAGCACTGGTCCCTGGCGCCAGAAATGTTGGGACTCGCTATTATGAATGGACTGTAGTCGTGTGATATGCAGTCATTCTGAGCAAAACCTGGAAACTGCCTCGTATACAGAACATTGAACTAGGAATCAGAAGGCCTTAGTTATTCTGGTTCTGCCAGCTTTGTGACTACAGGAAAGTTCCATCTTTTCTGGGCCTCTTTTTACTCTGTAACAATGCTTAGATGTACCCTGAGTGGTTGAAAGCACAGTCAATTAGACTCTTTCTGCTGACATAGTTACTATGATACATTTACATATAATAAAAGGAGGTCAGAGCAATGAATTTTGTACTTTCCCCAGCTCTAGGATACTCTGACTCTGGCAAGGAGGAAGACTAACAGAGGCTTCTAAGCACATCCCATAGGCTTTTTTGGTTAGTTGAGTAAATAAGATTGATGGCAGTATCCTTTGTTTCTGTTAAGCTTCAGAAACATGTTTGTGAGACATAGATTTGGTAGCTGCACTGAGGTAGAAATAGAAGAGACAGGAATGAGACGAACATCAAGAATGAATCAATCATCCTCACCCTGAGGAAAACAGAAGGAAACCGGTGTGACCAAGAAAGGTTTATAGCACCAGGGATAACCACCCAATATCTTGGGCATTGGTCCATAAAATCCCCAAATGTGCTGGAAAATAGGGTGGTTAGACTCAGTTGTTGCACAACAGTATTCTGATGAGATGGCAATGAAGAACCATTTAATCTTTATACATGGTCATCCTGTTTAGAGAGATTGAACTGAACATGATAACGTGTTAACCCTGAACAGACCACAAATTAGGCAATGATGATACTAGTAAGCGTTACTGTGATTTTTCTAGTAATAACTCTGTGCAAAGCATTTTAATAGATGAATTATTTATCTCAAATCCTCATCACAATGCTGTGGAGTGGACAGCATCATTTCCATTTTACTGATGAGAAAACAAGGGTGGAACGAACATTCAGCTGTGTCCCTGAGGCTCGCTGTTTAATAAATAGCAGAGCGAGTAATTCCGATTTTGGTCTGTCTGACTTCAAAACCCAAGGTCGTTGTTGCATGCTACTTTTCTCTCCACTCAGTGATTCTCCTTGAGGTGATAAGGTTTAAAAACTTGTCTTACTGACTTGAATGTCAAGCCTGAGAGACTATTAAGAGAAGTAAGGAAAAAATATGTCACTGAGAAAGAAGTTTGCAGTTTATTACATTAGTTGTCATCCAAATAGGTTTTGGAAATCGCTTATCTAATTAGCCATTATGATTATTAGTTGGTTGTTTCTATGGAAACACTCTATCTTATTACTGAAAATAGACACTCATTTATGTGCTTATTTCTGCACAGTCTAGACGTTAGCCCCTGACAGTTCTGACAACAGGGGAAGGGATTCCTGTTCTCTTAGTGAGACTTTTGGTTACACTGTGCTGTATCACGTAAATACTCATTGTGGACCTCCTCAGGCTCAGCACTCATCAATCTCAGCTATAGAGCAGTGGTTCTCAAACTCAGCTACATGTTGGAGTCACATGGAAGTGATTGCTCATTCACAGAACATCAGAATCCCTGGGGAGTGAGACTCAGGTATCAGCGTTCCTAAAATTCCCTAGGTGTCTCCAAAGGATGTAAATTTGAGGGCCACTTGTTCTTAGTGTAAACAGTTGCAAGTATTTCTAAGCAAAGGCTCACAAAACTCTCTCTTCACAGGCATGCCGGAACATGGAACTGATTTCAAACAAGGCTGTACTTTAGAATCACCTGGACAGGGAGTGGGATAGCTTAAAAAAATAGACTGATGTCTGGACCTCATTCTCACTGGAAGTTTTATTAAATGGCCCCAGGAGGGAACTGCTCAAACATCAGTATTTTGAAAAGCCTTCCAGGTCACTCTAATATGCAACTAGGTTTCAAACCACTGATTCACACCTACTAATCTTGGGAGGAGGCCTGAGGCCCAAGTTTATTATGTTTACACTACATTACTTTCCAGTAAGGCCTGATGCTTTTCACTAGGCATCTTCCTGATTCTGACATTAAGAGTTGAATAGTGAAAAATTCAATTTAAATAAGATTTTCCAGCAGCTTAGGTTTGAGCATCTTGCCAGCCTAAGTTATTGAATACCAATGCTAGCAATTATTAAAGAAGAGAATAGGGGGTATTTGTGAGGAGTGGGTGGTCTAGTTTAGTTGATCTATCTGGCTTTGTTTCCTACAATTCGAAGCCTTATTCCCTTCATAGAAATGAAGGATTTAAAACAACAACAATAAATCAATGACCATACCACATTAAATTGGAACACCGAAAATACTCAAGCTGCTTAATAATGTAAAACAACTATGCTTGTATTAACTATTCAATAGTAAGTAGCTCTATGTAATTTGAATTTCTTCCCATTATTTTGGCCCAGTGGTAATGCTTTCTACTTTTATCGTGTGTAGCTTGCCTGTTTATACTCCCTCCCTGTCTTCAGACTGTAATAGTGCTGAGTCCATGGTGGCTCCTTCATCATGATGAAAAATACTTTTCTAATGACTCAGATTTCTAAATTAAACCTAAAATGTTTGCTGCAAAGATGCCAGGCATACATTATTGTATAGCATCACTGTTGTAGTATAATAATATAATTCAGATAGAAATTATCTTTGCAAATGGCAATCAATTTTTGCTACTACTTACTGCTTTCTTGACAATCTGATCAGTGGGCTGTGGAAAAGTGCTTTTACTTGATTACTTACCCTGGTGATAATCATTGTGGTTTTTGGCAGAGCTAAGGCATTATTTCACAGACCTGCACTGCTATGGGGAATGGGTGTAACTTTAAAATACAGCCAAAGTTCCTGTGGCTTTAGCTGACACTAAAGAATGTACAAACTCAAGCACAATTCTTTTGAGACTTCATTCTTTTACAGTGGTTTGCCACAGGCCAGTCTGCACATGAGGACAGGGTAAACAAGCATGGGTACGTGGAGGGCCTAGGTTCCCCTGCAGCTCAAGGAGTCCCCTGATGCGGAGGCCTTTGAGAACAAGCCGTGTGTCCCACCTACTGCCCAGGACACACATCTTTCTACTTGGAACCTTGGGTTTGAAAAGAAGGAAACATTTATAAAATGTTTGTGCTATCTTCCAAAGGCAGAGAAATTCACTACCGCAGGGTAAATGTTTTATTTTGATCCAAATGTTGAAAAATAAAAGGAATAGAGACTGTAATATGGCAGATAACTTTTTGGTAGTGACGGTGAAAGAATAAAGGATGGGTGGGAGCAGAAAAGCTGCATTAAATGATTTTTTTTTTACTGTTTTTGCCAACTTCTAGCCTTGATTTTTTAAAAAAAAACTTTTAAACATTTCAAATAAGTCAGCTATGCCATGATTGAATACTTGGGGGAAAAATGACTGATTAATCCAAAGATACCTCAGCAGGTAACTCAAGGACTAGGACTGGTTTAATTTCTTAAAAAAAAAAAAATCTATCAAAGACTGTCAGTTATAGAGAGGAACACCTGTCTTGCTAGAACCTAAACTAAGACTCCTAATTCCTTTCACATAAGTCATTAAACAGCTGTCAGATATGTGAACAAGTTTCAGACACATGAGAACGGTAACTTTGAACCAGTGACCTGCAGGTCCTCTGTTCCTATTATCATTCATTCCCCTGTGCCACCTGCCACTGCAGACTACGCAGTCATTACAGAAAACAGCATCATCTTGTTTTGTTTGAGATTCCATGGGCATGTGTTCAGAAAATTATCGGTATTTTTCTAATTCAAGTAGCACTTCTGATTGTTTTTGGTCTTGATGTCCTCATCCTGTTTAGTGACACCAAGTCACTAAAATCAGAAATCGTCATTATGTTTCAGTTAGAATACCAGGCTGATCTACCTCTGACGCACCTTATGAAGTCTTCATCTGTCCAGCATCATCACCTAACTTCAGGATTGTACCATTACATCATTATCCTCCTCGAATAGCTAGGGAATCTTTTAGCTCATCCCACACACATCCAGTCTTTACTTTGCTGCCAAATTTTCATTTTAAACCAGAAATCAAATATTCTCATTGTGATATCTAAGTTCTTCCTTGGCTCCTCAGTTATGTTCAAATTCCTTACATTATTCCTCACCCCAGTCATCTCCTAACACTGTTCCAGCTGGCTCTGCCTCCTGGACTCAGGCACCTGGCTCCTTTCAGCTCTAGCTCTGCTGGGCTGCTTTTCCTTCTAATAGCATATGTAAGATCCTTCCATATTTACAGGCCGTGGCTCTTGCTGGTTCTTCTGCCTAAAATTTCCTTCCTCTCTTTCTTCAGCTATCATAGTTCACTCCTTTTGCAAGGTCCATATCAAATGTCCCTGTTCAGAAGTCTTTTCGACCTCATGGAGAGATGGAATACCCCTTCCTTTGTCCCTTTAACACTTAGTGTGTCTATTATCACACTTCTCTCCAGGCCCAGTCATTCCATAAACAGTTGTGCCCTTATGTGGTTTTAACATGAGTTCCCTGGAGACTAGACATCTTAGGCACCCTTATCCTCTTGATATTTAGCACCATATCTATTCATGGTAAATGCTCAATCAATGTCCTATTGAATTAAGATTGCAAAGCACAGCCTTTCTGCATGGTAGTTATGGGAAGCACCAGAGATCAGGTAATGGAGATTCTAGCCCTAATCTCTGTCAGGTCTGCCGTTGGGCATCACATGGGTTGATTTGTATGCCCCTTGAGTTCCTTGTGAGCTCAAAAATTGGTGGAATAAGCCTAAAGGTGGAGAACTAATTCTCTCCTGTACTATTTGCTCAAGCTGGCCATTTCATTGACTCCTAGACCTTCTAATGTCTTCCTCCCGCTGTCCTCTGCTTTGCTCCTGTACCAGTACTATCACAGCCACTCCCACGGCCAGCTCACATCACACCTTCTACTGCACACCTTCCAGTCTGGATTTTCCTTTTTGCTGAACCCCTCAAGGACTTCAGAATCTCTTTTGCACTATTCAACATTTTATTACATATAGTTTGGTACTGTTTGCTAATTATTTGACTTGGTAAATTTTCTTCTGCTCAATTCAAATGAGAACTACGTTAGTGCAGCTTAATGTTCCCAGCAGAGGCATTCCAGTGTTTCTCTTGGAGGCCCTGACTCTGCTGTACCAGATACGTAAGTTTTAAAAACTGCCTAAACGTCAAATATAAAGTGGAGAAAATAATAGTGTCTATCTTGTGGAATATAGAAGAGAAAATACATTAGGAACACTTTGTGCTGCATGAATGTCTCAGTATGTGAAAGTTTTTAAAGAACAGTCTAATCAGAGCCTGTTGAAATGGATTTATCTTCTACCCAAAGCCTACATAAATAATGATTGACACTTTGAGGTCTTTATCAAATTGCTGAATGACTGTGATGATTAGTTTGGCACAAAGAATGCCTTGAGTGGTTCTTAGAACCATTCTTCCACAGTGAGTGTGGAGCAGCCAACACCGGTGTTGAAGTCGTGGTTTGTCCAGTGATGTCTTGTGGCCCAAATGAACCTCAAGAGCTTATGAATTGTCCTAAAACACACAAAATATGATTCATTAAATATTAGCTAATAAACTCAGCGTGTTTTTGGTGCCATCATACTCAGACTATAAGGTCACTGAGACAAATCTGAGGCATTTCTCCTGAAAGATGTCTACTCATTCCTCTGCCAAAAGAAACAAAAACAAAAACAAAAACAACCTAATCTCCTCAACTCAATAACCTAGAAATATTTGTTTTAACACCATTCCATCTTGATTTCTTAATTTCTCCTATCTCATCCAGAAACTCTGAGGTAACATGGCAAAAGTTCGCAATTTGAGTTTAGGGAAAACGGTATAATTATTTTGTACCTTTCACAGACTTTGCTCACTGGGCCAGTGCCCGACTCATTTGGACACAGCTGTACTCTGAACTTACATCACTGGTTAACATTCCCGCTTGTGGGCATTTATTTGGTTTATTTGTTCCCGAAAGTTTTCTGTTTCCTGATTAAATGTTTCACTGTGCTGTACCCACAGATCCATAACCTAGTTTAGTGGCTGATTTTTCAAGACTATGATTTAAAGAACCAGTGACCTATTGAAAAAGCTTTATCTTTTCACCATTGAATGAGGCCTGCCCTATACACAAAGTCAGTGTAGGTGAAGTTTTGTCTTTGACCTTGGATTTCTGCTTGTGAGGCTCTTTTCACATCCAGGAAGCTAAATATACAGAATGTCTCATTCTTAATATGGGTACCTGAAGCATACTTTTCATTAAGGCATTAATAACTCATTATGGGTTGGTTATTGACATCTGAAGCTTGTGTGACTGAGGTTTAGAAATATTTTAAAACCACAAAGAATAAACATAACATTACAATGACCTGGATGAATCAGGTTTTAGGATAGCAGCAATTTTGTCAGTTATATTTGGGGCAACAGGACTTGATATTTCTTTCCCAAACTGAAATGGCCTTGTTGGAATCAATACTTACTACAGACTTCTGTTGGTATGTTTCCCATGAAGAATGACCAAGCGTCAACTAGTTGTTCATTGATACAGAGTTCATTAATTGAAACACAGGTAGTGTCACCATGACATCTCTATGTGAAATGAATATTATCTCTATTTTACAGATGTAGAAACTGATAATCTTATTCTGGTAATCTTGCATCCGTCACTTCTTTTCTCTGCACCTCAACTTACCTATAAGATTCTGATTATGGAACAGATGACTTCCAACTTTTCCTCCTTACTTTGATCCTTACTGAATATTGGGGCAATTTCTGTCCAGTTCACCAAGGATGCTTCAGAGGTGGGGGCTTCTAATAGACAGTCAGGGTCGGGCAGTGAGAGTGGCTGGAGAATTCTCTGAGCTGCATGCCAGGTTGATCTGTTGACATCTAGCTGAGGCCAATAAACCTGCCAAGGCCCTAAATTAGAAAGGGTGGGTCTTGAGAGCTCATTGCTATGACACATAGTTATTCAGATCACTGGTTGCTTGGGTCATGTTACTACTTGCTCCTCCACCTTCTATCCTCCTATTCTCAGGCACACCCAACCAATGACTGGGTCAACAGTTGAGGTCTGTGAATCTGGCAGATCTTTCTCAGGGATTAAAGGGCAACCATTCTGTGGCTGCTGTGGTGACTGGTGTGTTCTCTAGGATGGCTGTGCACAGAAAATATACCCTACATTAGAGACTATCTAGTATTTTGTGTTAACTGTGGTGTGTAGTCCCATTGGCAGGAGGAAAATGGAAGGCATGCCATTTTAATACATGTCATAACATCTTTGAGGGATGAATAAAACCTACAATTAGCTTGCACCTATTTGGAATGATTCCAGAAATTATGTGGAATAACTTCTTACCTCTCATAAGACATAGTTAGAGAGCTTGGCCAGAATTATATTCCTGTATTTTTAGAGTACTTGTGAAGGAGAATGTTTTCTCCATCAGAATTTGAGCCACATTATGAGGCACTTGGTTATTTCTTAGGAGTTTAATAGTATCATTCAGTAGAACTTTTTGTGATAATGGAAATGCATAATTAGCCACCAGCTTCATGTGGCTTTTGCATGTGACTAATGTGACTTGAAATGTGACTAATGTGATTTTTAGTTTATTTAACTTTAATGAATTTAGATAGCCATAAGCAGCTATTGGCTGCCATACTGGACAGCACAGGTCTGGAATACTACTGCATGGCTCACCGATAGCAGTCTCAATCATCGTGTGTTGAGTCGAACTGAACATTATCAGTTTTCAGAGCACTGGCCTAAATGTACTTTTCCCATGTGATTTTCTAATGCCTAACATAATTTATTTTCCATAATTCTAGATTTTTCTATTCATATGACACTTTAACTAAAAACTTATTCTACATGGGCACCTATACAACCATCACTAGAGCAGTGTTTTGGGGACTCCAGGGTTTAGGGGAGAAAATACTCACAGTGATATGTAACAGTTCTGCTGTTTCCATAAATACCTTTTAAAGATCCTCTCTGCTTGCCACAGTGAAAGTAGGAAATTAGATATTTCATGGGTATTTCCACTTTTTCTCTATTGATGGGGAAGAAGGAGAGTAGGGTTTGCCATTGAGAGATGTCTGGGTTTAAATTCCAGTTCTATGACTTTGGAAAAATCATCTAAATCTTTATAACCTCAACTTTTTTCATTTATCAAATGAGAACAATAAGAATTCTTTAAACTCCACATGCCTTGCAGAGTTGAAGTGTAAGAATCTTTGACTTAAAGTGAATAGAAGTCTTCCTGAGCTGTAAAATACTGTATAAATACATATGGCTATGGCAATTGTTGTGTTTATCTGAACTGAGACTGCAGAATTTTTGTACTGGCCTTCACAGTACATTTTTCCATGCCTGAAATGAATCATTTAGTTGTTGCCAATGATAGATGGAGAAAATATTTAGGATCTTAACATACTATGCCTCATTATCATGAACAAACATGAACATGTTGTACAACCCATGTTCCTCCAATGCAGCTCTTCTGTGGCAGCTTGTTTTGAATCTCAAATGGAAACAGAGGCAAAAACACCTCTCCATTTGGCTTTCTTTTCCTCTCAACCTGTGTAAACCACATTCTAGGATTGCATCCTCGTTTTGGCGGGGGTGGGGGTGAGGGGATGGGTTGGGGGAGTGGGGAGGGGAGAGCATGGGACAGGGGGTAGGTCATGGTGCTCAGCTGAATTTGTGGCCTCTTTCTATGTTCTGTCCTGAGCTTTCATTACCTGACACACAAGGTAAGACTCCCCTGGTTGGCTGGGCCTGTCTCTTACTATTTAAATGAGGCCAGGGCCATTTGGAATGCCCTTTTCTCTCTGCCCAGAGCTTGGCTTTCGTGACTGTTATCTTGATGGGAATTTGTAAAAGTCAGATTTATGACTCAAAGATAATCAGTGGCCTCTTATTCTTTGAGCAATAAGCCTTTTGGCTAAGCTAGGATGTCAAAGCTGTGAAGTGCATAATTGAAGTGGCGGGGAAGAAAAACATATCTTTTCAAAATGCCAAAAATACTATTCGCATTATATGCATATGTTTTTACAGCTGCAGGTGACCAGCGGCTCTGGCTCAGAGGTTCTACTCATTCTAGTAGGACTGAGATGGGGTAGAAATGAAGAATTTTTTTAAATGCTTTTTTAGTGGCACTGTTATGAATTCAGTATTTTTCTACCAAATTTAGAATTTTCTGGGGTTAAATGAATGACCACATATACTGAGAGAACTGAGAGGAATGTGCGTATGTGGAGGTGAAGGCATGGGGAGAGGTGCTTAAAAATGGAACAAGGACAGAAAGTGAAGTGTAGTGTGCAGTTGAAAAAGAAAATACATAGTGGGGGAAAAAATGGTTAAATAGCTCTCTTTCCCGCCCTGCTGAGCAGCTGCATCCAGGAGCGAAGTTTGCCATGGAAACACAGGAAGTATCAGTGATCTGGGCAACAAGGGAAGCTTTTCTTGTAGTATTCAAAGTGGAAGTAGTTCTTTTCCCACCAAAACGCCGGGGGCTATACAACACTTCTCTTTGCAGTGGTACAGGATATAGAGACTGAGGTGCTATTTATGGCAGCAAGCAGCCAGAGATGGCAGTTTGCAGAACGTATTTGGAAAAGCAACCTCCGAAAAATGGAACTGATGAAAAAAAATTGAATTAAAAGTGAGCTTTGAGTAATTACAGATGGAGAGATGGCATTAAAAGTGTACACCCAGGAGAACGGTAGCTTCGACCCAGACAGTGTGACGGAGTCAGAGTGGGACTTGGCATTAGGCAGTAGAAGAGTTGAATCTGAAAATTTGAGGAAGGACATGAAAATAGGACCAGGGCAGAGATGCTCCCCTCAGTCATATTTGGGCAAGGGTTTAAAAAAATTTCTCAGTGGTGAGAAATTGTAAATTATCATCAGCTGCCCTACATTAAATTAAATATGTGGTAAACTGCAAATAACATCCAGCTTAAGCTATGGAGATGTAAATCATATATAGTTTTTTTTTCCCCACAATGAAATTTGAATCATTCTCAAAGGATGCTTTTAAAATATTTTTAAATGAAGTCTACAGTTAAGGACCCCTCTTGATAATGTTTCGTATGCCTGTTACATTTGGAGGATCTAAATAAAACTTGGGTACCCAGCGTGGGCAAACCAGGTCAACAGCTTCCTTTACAGAAAGCAACTAAATGAAGCTAATTCTCACCTGAATGCACCATGATTTAAAAAAGCAAAGGACAAAAAGAAAGGCAAGAGATGAGAGAGGCTGACTGGGATATAAAATCAGAGAAATGAGAAAGTACAGAAGAGAGTGACTATGCAAAAGGTAGTGTGACCATCAGCAGCTGTAAATCTATAGAGAGAACTGAAGAGAAGGGACTTCCATAAGTTTGCATCTGTTTTAGATTTTGACTAAAGAAAAAGTTTGCATGAGGAGGGATGATTGCGGTGGAGGACAGAAGGGTGTCTGTTCAATACTGGCCCCAAAGACCAATATGTAAGCCCTCTGGAGAGAGAAATTGCTAACAAAAGCAGAAGACACTGTTTTCCTATGAGACTGAAGTAGAATGGTGGAAGGAACATCCTCTCCCAGTGATATTGGACCTCAATATTATACCTTTCAGGCATCCTGAGAGATTGCTGCTACAGTCTCATTAAGAGACAACCTTTTCCTGGGGGAGCACCTATTCCTAAAGCAGCAATGAGACACTGCCCTCAGGTGACTTCCTGAGGCTATCCACCAGGGAGAGGTCTAGATCAGAAGAGAAAGCCTAAAGTGGGCATCGCATTGTGATTCATTTGTAAGCATACATGAGACATCGCTTGAGAACTTCTAGTTACAGTGAGGTGAAAGTCCCTAGGGGACTGCATAAGAATATGGAAGAGGAATAACTGACATTTGCTTATTTTTATTAATATTCCCTTCTGTACCAGGTTCTAGAAGTATAGTATTGTCCCCATTTCAGTAGTTGAACAATTGAGTTTTAGCAAATTTAAGTAATGTGTTTACTGCATCAAAACAAGAAGTGTTAGAGTCAGGATTTATATCATGTTTATCTGCCTCCAAAGCTTATTCATGTTATCATTACTGTATGAACCCCTTTATGCACCTACTGCCAATACGACCCCAGAAGCAGATGAAATAAGAGGAAACTTAAAAAGGACGGGTCTTTAAGTCATGTGTCAGATGTTAGACATTGATATTTCAGATATGATGCCCAGATCAACTCGACAAGTCAACAGAGTTCCGAAAACAGTGGTTCTAGGTGGAGACTGAGATCATCTTGGTGAAGGGAAGAGGAAGTCTTTGTCTATATTAAGCTCACATATGGGTAAGTTTACTAACGGTCGTTCTTATCAAGTGTTTAGGCATTATGCGTGTGAAGGATGGGCCTTGACTCACCAATGGTTATGTTACCTTGGCCAAGTTGCTTAACTTGCCTGAATTCTATTTTCCATCTGTAAGGTGAAGAATATGAAAGCATATGTTTTAGGATTATTGTGATAATTCACCACAAATACATACTGTGGCAGATTGTATTTCAAAAGATGACCAACCCAATATACATATCCCAATCCTACATGTATTTCTTAAATTGTGACTGACATCTTCCCATTGAAAACTGAGCTCTGTATTTTCTCTGTTGGTATCTGGGCAGACTTGACTTCTCTGATCAATAGATGTAGCAGAAGTGATGCTATGTGACTTCCAAGTCTTTGTCATAAAAAGGATACAGCTTCCATCTGCTCCCACTTGCAGGACACTTGCCCTTAGAACTCAGCTACCATGCTGTGAGGAAGCACAAACTAACTCACGTGGACATGTCAGTGTAGAGAGAGCAACCAAGACCCCTAGCTGACAGTCACCATCAAACACCAGACATGAGTGAAGAAGCTTTCAGATAATTCCAGCTCCTGGCCTTTGAGTCTTCCATCTGAGGCTCCAGACGTCATATACCACAGATCAGCTGTCCTCACGGAGCCCCGTATGATTTCCTGACCCACAGTTTCAGTGAACATGACTAATTGCTGAATTTGGGGGTAATTTGCTATGCACCCATAGTAACTGGAACAGATTTTGAAACCACGTAAATAATACAAAAGAAAAACAAGATAACTAGGGAATTTATGTAACTCATTTTCTGTTCCTTAATTCAATATGCGTTGCTTAGACCAAGTACAGTCAATCAAGGTTCAGTTCTGGACTCTAACAATTTGGTAAATAGATCATCAGTAAAATACAACCAAAATATGGAGGCACACTGGTACTTTATACTAACAGATCAAACATGGTCCCTGGTCCCTTTCTGCGTCTGGCAAAGGAAATAAACTTTTATTTACTGGCCTCTAACAAATATTTTAGACGAGTGCTCACTGATTTACTTTTAACTAAAGTTCTCCTGTCTAAGAATGAGGAACTTTAAAAGTAGGTAAGTCAGGGGTGGCCAGCTTTAACTCTTGTATTATAGGAGCTAATAATAATAAAACTTTATAGTTGGTCTTACATGGGGTTTTACATTCTTTATTTTCAAGTGGAATTTATGAGTGCATTTGTATAGACTTAGCATAGAGGCATATAGTGGCTGTATAGAATAGAATGGTCTGATGTATGTTTGCTTCTGCTTGCAGCTGTTGAGATATATATTAGAGTATATGTATGCCAAAGAGAAATATGCATAACTATGAGGATAAACAAAGAAATTAGTGACCACTTTTGGCATCTATGTTAAGTGTATTATGAGATATAGTTCTGAGATAGAACCTTGAGAGGATCTGGTTAATTAACACATGCCCAGATGCTATGCAAATACATGGCAACCATCCTACTCATGGAGGAGAAAGAAATACTATAGGAGGGTTGGGCAAGCATAGAAAGGCATTGTATAACTGCCAAGAACTCTGAAGATCTAAGATTTTACCCTCTTTGCAAGCTGACAGGTTAGACTGCCACAGTTTCAAGGATACTGGTAGCAGAGTTGAGATTCCCGAGTCAGAAGCAAAGGGCAGTATATTACTCACAGTAATAGCAGTAGCTAGAAAATTGGCATTTTTTGCATCCCTGAGCCCCAATTCCCACAGTCTCTTGAAGAGGGCAGATGATACCTGTAAATGCAGTGGGTTTGCTATAGAAGAGCTCTGAATGCAGGGAACCTGAATCTTGTATAATTTGTGGTCAGGATGCTTGACTTTTGCATCAGAGACAGAGATGAAACTTTATTATACTGAATAGAAAGCATGCCTGCCCTTTGCTTCACAGAGAAACATTACCTCTGTTTCTCAAGTTCATAAGTAAACCTGCTCTTTGCTCTAAAGGAAGACACAATATCTATATTTCAAGGCTGTTGGCTATATGAATATCCTTAAAAAGATAGTTTAGGACAAAGGACAGTCACTATCTTTGCTTACAAGATGTGCAGAAATATTGAGACATCCAAAGGAAATTGTCCTCTAACATGAGCTCCCAATCTTTAGAGGATCCAAAGAAATTGCAAAACAATTATTATGGTTTGGCCAGTAATTGAAGGTCAATGACATCAGCACGTAGCAGGGAAAGTAAAGATAAATGTACACCATAGTTTGGATTTGCGTATTTTTTCCTCTAGACTGTACTTCAGGGTGATCTTCATCACTGGGATAGCAAAGACACATTTAAAAAGTTAATTTCTCTTTTGTTTAAGTCTGTCTTTCTATATTGTTTTGGGGAGCTGGTAGTCATCGAGACCTCCAAGCAACATAATTCACATCATGCTGTGAAATAAACAGAGTGAATATTTATCCTTTCCAGTTAATGGAAGAAGAAATTTACCCTATGGCTGGGATGAGGGAAAAGAACCCCAAGGACAGGTTGATAGGTGCAAATGAAGAAAGAGAGTAAGAAACACAGAGCTCCCCAGACCTGCTTAAAAGAATATATGGACCTCACTGGGTCTCAGATGCTTTGGGTTAGAAAAGATTTTGATCATTCAGTGTTTGCTTTCAAGTCAATTTTTTACCCTTTCACTGCGGTGTTGATTGGCTATACCCTTTGGGAAAAAGAAACTAGACAAACTGCTTATTGGTCCAGGGAAATGGAAAGATAGTGCTTTGCTCCGGCTCTTGGTGGAAAAAACAGAAACAAAACCTCCTTGACAAATTAGCATCCAACTATATATCCATTTGAGTCCAAATTATACCATCTGCATGGTCTAGAAATCATGACACTGAGAAATTTCATACAAATTGTTCTCTGGCTAGTGAATTACCAGGGATCTCTGGAGAAGCAAATGCAAAGCCACTCTGAAGGGCGACTTGCACAGCTTGGGTTGCCGAGTATTCCAAAAGATTTTGACTGAAGACAAGCTTACAGTACAAAATTATAAAACAGATGAGTTAAGAATTCACCATAAGCAATAACTTGAGATCATAGAACATTGTGATAGAGACAGTAAAATAATTAGTGAAATAAAAAGAATACATAGAACCTATAAGAAAAGAATAAGACAAAGTGAAAAATATACAGGAAGATTTGAAAAAACAACCAAATAGTTGAATTCTGTTGCTGGCCAACATGGAGTAGCCTCTCTCTCTTAGTGATTACAATGAATACTTTGGACAAAATGCAAAAGGCTAGTACCTGAGAACCCTGAAAATTTACCAAAAACAGGCAGATTGGGGAAGGGAAACAAAATTTGAAGAAGTGACCCATACAGAAGTGTGTTTACATTTTTTCCCTTTTAAAAATTCTTCATCTTGCCTCAAGATTGAGTCTCAGTTGCAGACTGTAGCTTCATCTTAAACCCTAAGATAAACCACATCTTTCTGTCCAGCAGGCACCAAAGAGTGTGTGGGAAATGTCAGAAAGGAAAAAGCTGAAGAAAGGGGCTTCTAATTATGTGTGTGAACCAGAGCGAGTTCCAGTCTCATGCTGAACCTATGCAAAGCGTGGAACAACAGACCCAAAGCAGTATATCAAAGGCTTTGAAAATGAAAGTGCTAGTAGAGCCACTGCTCAGGGAAGATGAAGCAGAGCTTTCATTCCAGAGCTAACTGGGTTGATTACCTGCTAAAACAAACAAAAGAAAAATTCTCCAGAAAACTTACACTAGGACTCAAAGTCTTACAGCATAGTACTCAAAATGTCCAACATATAATTTAAAATAACACAACATACCAAAAACAGACCAAAAAAGCCACCAGGAAAATGTGACTAATTCTCAAGAGAAAAGACAGTAAACACATAATCCTCAAATGACCCAGAGTTTAGAGATCAAAGATTCTGAGTCGGCTATTATTATAGTGTCTCATATCAAGATAAAAACACTTGAAATGAATGGAAAGATAGTTCTACACAGAGAAATACAAAAAAAAAAAAAAAAAGTAGAAATATTAGAACTGGAAAAATACAATGTTAGCAATAAAAAAATTTTCCTGGGTGGGCTCAGGAGCAGAATACAGATGATCAAAGAAAGTTAGTGAACTAAAAGATAGAGCAATAATACTTATCCATTCTGAACAACAGAAAAAAGAAATGTCTAGAGTAGAGCCTTAGGGACTTGGAGACAATAGCCACATGTCTAACACTTTTGTCATTTGAGTTCCAGAAGGAAAGGGAAAAGAAATTGGTGCAGAAAATATTTAAAGAACTAATTACCAAAAACTTCCCAAATTTAGAGACACAAATTTACAGATTTAAGAAGCACAGTAAAACCCAAATAGGATACACTCACAGAAAACTGAGCCCAGACATATCATAATTAAATTTATGAAAACCAAAAATGGAAAAAAAATATCGAAATAACACATTACATATAGGGGAATGAAAATTTGAATTAATACTCTATAAAAATATCACATCATGAGGAAAGGCAAAACTAAGAATTTGTTACCAGCAGACCTGTTCAAAAAGAAATGATAAAGGAAGTTAATTAGGCTGAAGGGAAATGATACTAAAGGGAAGCTTGAAACTTCAGAAATAAAAGAACAGTAAAAATGGTAAATATCAAATAATACTTTTATCCTTTTAAGTTATGTAAATTATGACAGTTTAGAGCAAAAATTACAACCTCAGTAGAGTTTTCATTGTATATAGGTATAAAGCATTACGACAGCTGTAATATGAAGGGAGGAGGCAACAGAACCTATATAGTTGTAAGGTTTCTGCATTTTCTTGTAGCCACAAAATATTAAATCAATATAGACCATAAAATGAGATAAGCATTTTGTAATCCCAAGGGTAACATTGAAAAAAATTATACGAAGGGATATATAGCCAAAATATCAACACAATTTTAAGAGAAATACTAACAGAAATTTTTAAATAAATTTTTTTTTAGAATTGCAAAATAGAGTCATTGAAATTGAAGCCCAGTGCATGGTTTAATCAGCCAATTAAAGACAATTTTAAAAATTATAAATTGAGAGCTAGATATGAGAAAATTTCCCAAAATGCAGCATAGAGAGCTAAAACACTCAAATGTATTGATAAGGAAAGGGAAATGTCTTTTGAAAGATTTTTGATTGTATTTAAAGTTAAATAATTGTTGAATAATGTTATCATTCATCAGTTCTATTATTCAGTTTCATATACATTAATTCGCTGTTTACATTTTTAAAAAGTTGTGAAATATTTGTTGATGCCTGTAAATCTGGACCTCTTTGTAGGATAAGGTTTTTCTTTTAGTGCATTTTTGCATTCACGCACACTGTAAGGTGATAAAATGACATTGATGTTTTGTGGTCTGCTCTGAAGTATAAAGAATATTTGGCTGTGGTGCTTTCCAAGGTGCCCTTGTTCCTGTGGGCACAAATATTCGTTGTCACTAATTTGAGGAAAGTGATTCTGTTATTTCTGCATCTACCTGCTGTGAATTGCAAAATTCCTTGGCAACGCTTTAAATTCATTCAGCAATTCAAAGGACGTGAGTCACCAGGCTGAATGTGGAGTCCAGCCAGATCATGGTGGGATCACAGAAACCCACTCACCTCTTGCATTCTTGAGGCAGCTGCCAGCTGGGAAGCAGCAGAGGAGTCGTGGGGCAGGGCAGTGTTCTGTGGATCTGAGGAGAGGGGCTATTCTTAAAATGTCACTGGAAACAGAATTTGGCAGTGATGAGGACTTGATGCCTTTAGAGAATAAGAAGTTTGCCCAATGTTAGCAGGTTACATGGTAATCAAACAAGAATGGACCTATATTAAGAAATATAACAACTTTGCCATTTATCCCACAAAACAACATCCTACTCTTTAATTTCTCAACAACCCTGGATGGCAGGCAAGATTATCCTCATTTTACTGATAAGGAAGCCAATGTTCAAGTAAAGATAAAGTCAAAATTCTATGACAGATCCATCTAGCTCCAAGGCCTTTTTCTGCTACCACTGGAATCTCTACTATGTAATTCTCAGCATTACTGATGTTAATGTACATTTGAACAGATAATAAGTGTTAGCTATTCAAGTATTATTAAAAGACATACATATGCATACTTATAGGCATCTTTAAATGTATCCATAATGAAAACAGCTTTGTTTGAATGAGGCATAACATAACATGGAGTCCTGCTATAGTGTATGTCATAGGTTCATTTCCATGGAGCATCTTCTTAAGACCCTATTGCAAGTGAAGGAAATCTATGGCCGGCTTTAGGGAATAGAGTTAGGTAATTTTCATTACACTTTCAGGTAGTTATAGACTTTGTATGTTGAGCTTTGTATGTAGGTCTATTCTTGGCTTATCCGAGTTCATTTGACACATACACAATCACTATCTCAGGTTCTATGAAGTTAAATTAATCACTAGATGCCCGAGGCTAATTGTTTATTCACCCAGAGCCCTAGCAAGAGCGTGTGAGTAGATTATCATAAAGCTGCTATCCTCCAGAGAAAACCAAACCACTCTGAAGCTTATCAGTTAATGGATCAGATCCTGGGAGACTTTATACACAAACATAGAGCAGGAAGATTCTAAAAGTCATCTTTGCAATACAACACATTCCATTGGACAGATTTTTACCTAATAAGCCCTGTGAATCAGGTAATGTGTCAGGCTCTGTGTGCACAAAGATAAAGTAAAGTCCATGACTTCCCCTCTCTTCCCAGGCAGTCAGAAGGACTGGAAACAAAATAGTGGAGCTGTAACAATCTGGATTCTATGTAAAGCTCTACCAGGACCTAGATAAGTACATAATGAATGCTGTGGGGTGCGAGGGTGGGAGGAGAAAGCCAGGAAAACCTGTAAGGAAACAGTAGAGGTGGATTTCATGGTTGAGTTAGAACTCACCAGGGTTATGAGAGCACAGGGCACTGAAGCCTGAAGGAAGTGTGGGCAGAGCTGTTGCAGTGAACTCTGCTCCCAGGCCAGTGAGAAGCAGTTTGTGGCTTGGGCTCCGAGGCTTCGGAAAGGGGTGGGGTGAAAATGTGGAAGAGGAGGCTTTAAAGGCTCAGAGAGAGGGCCACGTCACAAAGAATGTGGTTTTATCCTGTTGGCTACAGTTAAAGTGACCATAAAACTTATTGCCCAAATTGGGACACTTCTGAGAATAAAAGAAGGTGCTAAAAATCATTGGAATTTAATTTTTTAAATATCTATTGACCCTCAAATTAACTTTTATTAAACTTTTATTCTATTAAACTTTTGAAGAGAAAATTCTTTCTAAAAACATAATATTGTGTATTAAAGCAAAAATAAAAACTCCGAACAATACAAATAACAAGAGTAAAGTTATATTCTTGACGTATAGTCACATGTTTTAATTTGCTTATTTATATCTATCTCTAATATCATCCATTAGCATTTTTCTGAAGAATATATATATGTATTTTAATATGATCTTATTTTTAATGTTTTAATGTAGCAGTAATATTTAAAGTTCTATTTTATGGTACATAGATTAGAATATTTGATAACTCCAATGAACTCTTGTCTTTTTTTAATTGAGAAAATATTCTCCCTGAAGGCACTGAGGAATGTTCAAAACAAATGCTAAATAGAGAATATCCTCAATTCAATTTTTTTTTCGTACTAAAATGTGTAAACATCTCAGGCTGTTTCTCCACTCTATTCAGCGTACCTTTCTTCAACAAATATTTTTATAAGACAAAACTCATCAAATAAATTGTCTCTGTTTATGATGTTTTTGAATTTTTGCCAAATATAAATGTTGCAAGATTGTAGGCTTTCTTCATTTCATTTCATTCCAGAATAGAATACTATAACTTTATCCAATACAAAATAATAGTGTTATTAAATGATTTTCCCTACAAAAATATATTCTAAAGAACAATTATAGAATTTCAAACTAAAACTGTGTACTCTTTAAACACTTATCATTTAATATTCAGTTTTCCCTTTGCTTTTAGAGGGATAAGTTTCAATGACTTCCTTGTTGTAAACTTTGTTTTTTAGTAATCAAAATTAAATGAAGCTTCAAAAATGGAAATTTTTGATATTTCAGCCATTGAGTACTTTGATTAAATATTTCTAACTAATTTTGAACAAAATACAGGCAACATGTAGAGAATTTATTTATGCAAAAAATTTAATTCCACTATAATATACTTAGGTTGATATAAAAAATTTTCTTCAAAGACTCAAACATTATAATATCTAATTGATCATAGATAGTAAAATGAGGAAGCATGTATTGCCATGTTGAATAATTTCTTTTTGTCTTTATTATTGGCATCATTACAAATTTTATGTGGTTAAAGCATTCTAACTATGTATATAAGTATACATAGTTGCAAATAAGTATACAAATACATATGCAAAATTTCAGAACTATAGCTCTCAAATACTATTATACTATTATGAATAGTAGAATATCACAGCTCTTGTGGCAAAGGCAGTGTCACTGGACTAGAAGGAGTTAGTTGACTTTACTGAAATATATCAAAGTTTAGTTCAATTTATGATTAAATTATGAATGGATAACCCCGTGTACTGTCCTTGAAAGGGAGGTGTCACTTAGGTTGGATCTTGAAAGGATTGGAGAGAGTTGGTTTATGACAAGTTATTTTTCAGATTTAGTCATATATCAAAGAAATCTATTCATTGCACGTGTTTCTCACACAATACCAGAATAGTCTATGGCAGAAGCTGGATCTTTAAAGTGGAGGTTTATTAGACCCAACATGGCTAATTTTAATACAAATATTAATACTATCACTTCGGTTAAAAAAAAAAAAATCCAGGGCAAGTGCTGGGTGGGACAAGAGGTGTAAACCGAGACTGTTTTGGGCAAATGGGAACATATGGTCTCCTTGGCGGTAGGATACTGCTGCAGGTTTTAGACAGAGAAATTATATAATTAGATTTGTGCTATTTTATAGAGATAAATTTGAGACTCCAGAGGCAATGAGCAGTACAGATATAGCATGAAGAACTTGTAAAAAAAAACCATTTCAGAGATTTTGGCAATAATAAACCATTAGCTTTTAAATACCTTAATATAGTCTATTTATTGTGTGGTCAGAGTCATCTAAAAATTATAGAACAGGGTTCAACAGAAATGCGACCCAGACAGAAAAGATAGTCTCTGTTGGAGATTGCTAATTAATACCCAATGACCACCATCTCCTCCTTTCTTTGTAATAGAATTCTTGCTATTCAGCTGGGCGCATTTTCTCAACCTGCACTGCAGCTAGGTGTAACAATATATCTAAGCTCTGGCCAATACATGTAATCTGTTGTGTCATGTGCAATTCCTGGAAGTATCTTTATAGAAAGGACAAATGCTCCCTCCTGTCCTCTTTCTTGCTGTCTGGAATGCAGAGATGATGACAGAGCTCAGGGGCTAAGAACAGTGGAATATCAAGAGAGAAAACATGAAAAGAGAAAGAGTTTGAGTCTCTGCATTTTGTAGCCATTACACTGACCTTGGAAAGCTTACTTCCAAATTTCTTTCATTTGAGAAAAAATGAAGTTCTGACTTGTGTCAAAGATTGTGTTTAAGCCACTATCATTTTAGATTGTCCATCACATTAGTGGAACTTAATTCTTAGTGAGGAGCTTACATAGTATAATGTTCACTTATAAAAAAATTGTACAAAACTTATTGGATCTGTACAAAGCTCTTAGGCAACTAAGGCAGGTGAAAGCCCCTTTTACCATAAAGAAACTGAGAGTCATACATGATAAACGATTTGCTTAGGATCACATAGCTAGATAGGGAGTGGTCCAATATGTAATTTGAGGTAGCCTCACTCTAAATTCAGTTGCCTTGTTAAATGTGGAGTTGGCACAGCACTGATAAGTAAGAGAGGGTGAAGGAAAGAAGCAGGCTGTGAGAGATTAATTTTACCCAGGACTCGCATAAAAGAGGGGCCAAATATCAAATGTGTAAAAGTTAAGGTGTATCCTCAAAGTGATAGTTTAATGTCTTTATCTGCTTACCATACCACTAAATAAAAAGGTCTTTGTTGGTATGTTGGTATTTTCATTGCTTATTTCAATATTTTGAGATCCTAAAGCAGAGCTCAAGTCAGTGTAGGCAAATGGGGATCTTATAATTTAAAATTCTTGAGAGTGATACACTTTATGTATTGTGAACAGTTTTGTTTATTTTTAAGTGATCTTTTGTTAATATTTCCCCATTAGAGTAACAGTCACATTAATTTTACCTTGAGAGATTAGGGGTGGATGAGGGGTTATGAATCATCTTCTAGGTGTTTCAATATCTACTTCCCCCTCCCTCCCACCTCACCCAGCTATGCTAATATATGTTAACCTGAGAGGGGACTGGAAGATCTAAAAATCTAATACATTATCATTTCATGGAAATTTTAGCTGCCTTTTTAACAGGCTACAGTAACATGAAAAACATATGCTTGTTTATATTTGTGTATCATCTGTTTTTTAAAATAGCAATTTGATTGAACTATGGAGCTAATTCTCTACAACATGGAAGCAATTATTTTCATTACCAGTAAAATTTATTTTGAAAAATTTGTAAGTTCAAACTGAGGGGTTTGTTTGGAGGTAAAGTTCTCATGAACTTTGAGATAATTATGTGTTTTTAGTATTCTGGAAGCCAGAGGGTGGAAAGGGACAAAAAAGGAGATCTGGTGTTAAAATCTCAGTATTTTGTGGAACATTACTTCAAGGTCCTCTCAACATGCAGTTTTAAAATGTGGTAACTATAAATTCAGCAATCAGTGGCATAGAAAATACTCATTTTACACAACTAATCAATCCATTGACTCTTAGGATAATGGTAAATGATTCGATCTTTTAGGAATCTGTCAGTTCTTGACCATGCCAGCAAATCAGGCAAACCCACTGATAATTAAAGGAGAGAAAGGAAAAAAAATGAGAATTTTCTAACTTTGCAAAAGATACTGATAGGTATGTATTGCAACAAAATTTTTGGCATGTTGGAAAGAATATTTAAGTGAGATGTATCACTATTTCTCTTTTGGAATATATCACGCTAAACATGTCATGTGTGCTCTATTGAAACCACCATATATTCATTCTGTAAGGTAGTTTTGAAAGAGTTAAAACCTCCCACAGAGGAGTCCAGAGGTTTTAGTTAATTGTTAGCAAGCACTCTTTTTATTAGATGCTTTTTTAAGATTGTGTAAAATCATTCTTCATATTTTCTTGTGATCAAAGGGCATAAAGATTTGATGCCTTCCAATGCTGATGGTGGCCTGTGGGGAAATACATTGCTAGGACTTCCAATATTTTATCATGGTTTTTGTGTGTGTGTGTGTGTGTGTTTGTGTGTACTCAAAGGTTACATTGTGAGTTTCAATGTTTGTTAGTATTTGCAACACAGGAGACGCTAAATCACCAACATCACTTAATTTTAAGTTTTCCTTCTGTTATAAACAACTCTGAGAACATAATGTTTCTCCGCTATTAGGAGCTAAGGAAGTTATTCCTAGCCTTTTGACATTTTCTTATGAAGGCAATGAAGGAGAATAATCGGAAATAGGTTATTTTTAAATTTTAGAGCAAAAAGTTTAAATGATCCTAAGAGACTAGAACTTGTATATAAAATGGCTTGAGGAAGCTGATTCCTAGAGGAGAAAAACTTTACACTTATAAAAGAGATATGGAATTGGTCACTTTCTAGTTAAAATAATTGTACTCGGTCAGTAGCTTTATTGAAAATGTCATAGACATTCAAGGCTTGTTTTAATTTTGGTAACCTTCATGTACTTGAACATCTACCGAGCATGTAGACCTAAGGGTGTGTTGACACGGGACTGTGGTGCTGTTCTTGTCACAGTGTGCTCAGTGAGGACCTTCTGGGGTTGCATCTGGTTACGTGGCCATGCCAAAATCGTGGTTGAAGTGCCTTGATCCTTAGATCCTTAGATCTGATGAAGCCACGGAGGCCCGTAGTGGCATGGCCAGGGTAGCCTCAGTGTTCATTGTAGAACAACATGGTGGCATCTGGAACCATCTTGTGGAGGAGGGTGATGTTTTGAAGGAGTGATGGCTTAGGAGGAAAGAAAGTCCCAGTTTGAGTGTGTTTTTATCCTATGAAGTTGAAGGAAAACAGACTTTTTAGTTCTATCTTTTTTTCTCATGGGACCTGATATACAGGTGTTAGTTCAAATGGTTGCAAAATAAACATAAAGAGTTCTATAAAGGATTTTTTTTTTGCCTGTCTCTTCCAGTGCCTCTCTGCCCCCCCAGCCAAAGTAAGGAAAACAGCTAGATAATTACAGGCTGTTGGAGAAGTCAAGGTGGTTGTATTGTGGGCTGTGCTCCTAATGAGGCAGAGGTGAAAGGGACAGGGAATTGGTAGTGATGTATGAACTGCTTCCAGGTCTTCTCCAATTAGTCTCAAAGAGGTGGAGTCAGTTAGGAGGCTGATCTTCTATAGCTTTCCAATTGTAGTTAAGGTCTTTCTGCAGTTCTTTTTGCCACTCAAAGGGCTGAGGGTGGTGCCAGGAAAACCTCTAATCATCACGAAACCAGTATTTTTCTCCTTTATCTTCATAAAGTGATCATCTTTAACATGGTGATAGAAATATTTCAAAAGCTCCTGAAGTCCAAGAGGCATGCTTTGCCTGGGTGCTATTGTCTGACTAACCCTTAACCCTCTGTTCACCAGGCCCTTTTCCATTTAGATATTTCTGACGCCCACCTTAAACTTCACAGTTATGCCCTTCTCTGTGCTCCTGAAACACTTATCACATTGAGTAGAAACTCTGTTTCTTATTTGTCTCTCTCCTATTGTGCTGTGAACTAGTTGAAATCAGAGTCTTTGTTTTAGTTATCTTTGTATAAATTAAAAATACACGAGAGTCCCTTGCAGTGCTTAACACATAGTGGGTTTCAATAAGTGAATGGATTACAGCTTTAATAATATTGCTCTAGAGTAACTTTTTGATATAATTTATTATTTTATTTATAAAGCAATAGGTTTATAATAGAAGTTTTGGAAAATATAAATGAAAAGAAAACAGAATCACTTTTATTTTATCCTACTATCCAGGGCGATCACTGCAAACATTTTGATATATATCCTGCCAAGCTTTGTTTCAGATTTGTGACTGTAGATTAAAAAAAAAAAAACAACAACACAAAAATGTATTATATAACATACTCCCTTATAAACTGTTTAAAAAATGCCATTAAACTGTGAATATTTTTTCCATTTCACATATTCTTCTACTACAGTGCTTTTAATGACTATGGAGTTCCTTTGTATGAATGTACCATAATTTATGTGACTATTCTTCTACTTTGGGCATTTATATGGCTTCCCATACTTCCTTTTGACCAAAGCAGCCACAGTGAGCACCCTTTTTTGCATCCCTGATGACTTCCTTCAGATAAACTCTGGATAGTGTAATTGCAGGAAAAACATGCATTTTTAAGGTATTTGGATTACATTAAAAATTTTTAATAATTTATATTCTCACCAGTAACATATGACAATTTCCATTTCTCTGAATGCTTGCTGTCAATAGATGTTATATACATGTAAAAATATTGTCAATTTAGAAGTCTAAAAACCACATAAAAACCAAGATGATAAGTGTTGTGTCACTAAAAATCACCCATGAAGGCCTAGCATTATTTCAACCTGTGTGTGGGGGTGGGTGGGGGAGAAAAGGGGTCAGCTTAAAATCTGCTGATGGTATAGCTCCTGGCAACAAAGAAGAAAGATTTCCCAATCAAGGGCTGATATGGCCGAGGCTGGGAGGTTTCGGGGGAGAAGGAAAAGGCAGAAGACACCTCTGAGAAGTCCAGAACCTGAATAGGCCAGGCGGTGACCATGGCGATGGCCATCTCAGAGCCCAAGGAAGAGATGCTGAGTCAGTCTGGAGAACTATCTGGATTAGGACTGAAGAACCAAAAAGACAGGCCATGCCAAATACTGAGAAGTCAGGAGCAGGGCTAGGAATGTATGAAATGGAATGCAAATCTGAGAGTACAAGTTAAGAAAGGGTTCATGAGCAGGTGGAAAGCTGATGTTGTTCTGGGAACCAAGAAAGAAGGGATGACCTTTTCATTAAAATCCCTTAGGGCTGGCTTAGAGTTTTGGCTTTGCCACCCACTGTGTCACTTTGAGAGTGGCACAGAGGCTGTGCACTTAACTATTTGATTAAAATGACCTCTAAGAGTGACACAAAATAGTGTAGATGATAGGGGCTCTGTTTATCCCACTGGCAACCAAATCAAAGTTGTGACAGAAACAAGGAGTGAACAGCAAGGAAAATTGCCTGGGATCTAGATGAACATGCCATACAACTAGGGAGAAATCTAAGAAATCACCCTGGAATGGCAGAAGGTAGGATGGGGCAAGGGCATGAGGTCCCGAGCAATTGAGTGGGATGGAGGCAGAGGCAGACGCCTCTTAAAGGGGCTCTGTCTGCAAGTGGACTTTCACAGTGATGGACCTGCTTGCTCTGAGCACCAGTGCCAGTTTGGCTGCACAGGGGGCACCAGGGATTTACAGGGGGACAGTGAGTTGTTGAAGTAAAGGCCTAGCTGAGACTCACTGGGTACAGAAGTGCTTGCGGTATCCATTGTTCCCTGTTGAGCCCTCCCCGCTCTCAGTGCTCGGAGTTAGCACTGCCATAGCAGAGCTGTCATCAAACTAGATAACAGAGCTTGCACTGCCAAGAGGATTCCCTGAAACTCCACCTCCCCCAACTTGTGGCCCCGCCCAACCCACATCAGGTGTATCCTTTGTGAGTCAGGTGTTCCTTGCTGAGCAGCACCAAGACTCACACTGGTGGCAGCCGACCACAGTTTCTGGTGTGGCCTCTTGAGGCAACTATAAGCACAGCATCTGTAGATTGCTTGCTAAATCTTAACAGGTGGCCCCAGAGGGGCATGGGCTGGAGCTAAACTTGGCCTGCAACTGAACCCCTCTCAGGACTGTACCACTGGACACCTACCACACAAAGCCACACTAGTAAGACTGGGAGACTCAAGAGCTTTGCTTAGTACATAGAAACAGACACAAAAAGGCAGCCAAAATGAGAAGACAAAGAAATAGAAACCATATGAGAGAACAGAGCAGAGATCTAGAAAAATGGAGTCAGGCAATCTAACAGATGCAGAGTTCAAAACACTGGTTATAAAGATGCTCAACGAACTTATGGGAAGTGTGGATGAATTCAGTGAGGACTTTAACAAAGAGATAAAAGCCATAAAAATGGAAATTATAAAAGGGAACCAGTCAGAAATGAAGAACACATTATCTGAGATGAGAAGTATATATTAAATAGAATAAACAAGTGAATAGAGAAAAGGATCAAATGATCTATATGGAGGATGGGAAAGCCAAGGACAATAAGAATCGCAAGAAAAAAGAAGCTAAGGCTATAATAATAATTTAAGGAGCCTATGGGACACTATTAAAAGTAAACATATCCATGTCATAGGGGTACCAGAAAGAAAACAAGGTGTTGAAGAGCTATTTGAAGAAATAATGATAGAAAACTTCCCTAACTTGGTGAAGAAAATAGAGTTCCCAAAATCAGGAACCCAAAGATGCCCACACCAAGACACATCATAATTAAAATGCCAAAAGTTGAATACAAAGAGAGAATCTTAAAAGCAGCAAGAGAAAAACAGTTACCTACAAGGGAGCAATGCCATAAGACTGGCAGCTGATTTTTCAAAAGAAACTATGTAGGACAGAACGGCTTGGCACAAAATATTCGATGTGATGAAAACCCAGGATCTACAACCAAGCAACCTTTACCTAGCAAAGCTATCATTTAGAGTCCAAGGGCCGATAAAGTGCTTCCCAGACAAAAATAAGCTAAAGGAATTTATCAACATCAAGCCAGTATTACAGGAAATTTTGGAGGGTCTTCTTTAAGAAGAAAAAAATATGTATCAAAAACAGGAATAAAGAATGGTAATAACTACATTCCTAGCACCAAGTACTTCAAATGGAAAAGAATTAAGTGTTCCAATCAAAAGATAGAGTGGCTGAATGGATAAGAAAACAAGACCCCTAAATACGCTGCCTACAAGAGACTCACTTCAGATTAAAAGATACACACAGACTAAAAGGAAGGAAATGGAAAAGATATTGCCTTGATGGACCTAGAGGGTATTGCACTGAATGAAATGGGTTAGATAAAGGCAATATTGCATGATTTCACATACATGTGGAATCTAAAGAACAAAATCAACAACAAGAACAACAACAAAATCGGAAAAAAACTCATAGATACAGAGAATATTTAGAGGGATACTAGATGGGAGGGGGGTTGGGAGGACAAAAAAAGGTAAAAGGATTAAGAGGTACAAATGGATAGTTGCAGAACAGACATGAAGATGTAGAATGTAGCATGGGGAAGATGGTTAATAATGTAATAAATATGTAAGGGAAAGAAGGGTACCATATTTAGTGGGGTGATCACTGTGAGTTATGTGGATCTCTGATCACTATGCTATACAACTGAAACTAGTATATTATTGTATGCCAGCTATATTTGAAAAAAATTTATGAATTGTACAATGTAAATATAAGCAACTAATTGTCTATTATATTTCAATAAAGATGGGAAAAAGAATGACCTCTAAGATTTCTTCCAGCCCAGACATTCTCTGCTTCTATTTCAAATGAAAACACCGAAGGAAAAAAAAAAAAAAAAAAAAAAAAACACTGTGCAACCATGGATTTCACATATATTTAGATTTATGCTTTTGGGTTATTATTTCTGACAACAAATCATCACCCAGAAGTCCAGTAATATGTTAAAATAACTACTCTGTGTTTTGAAATTCTAAACGGTGATGCTGCTTTAGTTTATTTGAATGAACAGTGCTGATATAATCAGCTGCAAATATTTCTTTTCTACTCAAGACGTCTGTCATGTTTGACTCCTAACGGCAATCCATAAACGTGAATGGCTGTGCTGTAAAGCATTTCCATTTCTCTGTAGGCCTCATCACTAATGAGAACTTTGGTTGAGTTGAATAAAACTGGAAATCTGAGAAAAGTAGGGGGCAAAAACCCCAACAAGTGTAAAGCAATAACTGTTTAATTCGAAGTGGCACTTTTTCGTGTTTGGTTCTTCCAGGATTACAAGTTGGGATCTTTGCCACTGGAAAGTCAAAATGCCTGCAAAAACAAAAGCCCAGTTTTCAAATATCTGGTCTGTATCATTTATAGTTCATACTAAATGTGACATAGTATAGTGTTCTATCGATTAAATTAAACTGCACGAGTGAAGGAAATAGAATTTCAATTGAATTCTTAGATGAAAAATGAGCTGCTTATCTTAGACTTTTCCTAGCAATTGTCTACCATCCTGATAAATATTGGCCAGCTCTGCTTAAACAGCTGGAACCTTGCGGGGATCAAGCTGTGTCTATATAAAGGGTGCCCACTGCTCAGGAGAAAAATGTCTTGGGCCTTTGAAAAAAAGGGAAATGGTTTCTTGGCTAGTTGGGAGTTTTAATGATTTTTTCTCCAATGTGATTGACATCTTCTTGGAGGTTTTACATGCTTTTTTTGGTGAAGTAATTATGATAAGCTGCACAGCTGCAACGTATGTTTAGGAAGCAGCATTTTGCATTTGGTTCTCTACCACCCTTCCCAACTGCCTATGAAACAAGAAAGCCTATTCATCTTGCTATCTGCTGTTTAAATAATATTAATGTGTTTGAGACTAGTGTTATCAAAACATGATGCTGTAAGATGTTAAAATTTAAGATCCTAAGGAGACTTTTAAGGTGGATAGCCAGCATTTTAAAGAGGAGCTATACTTTCTGCATTAGCCTAAATTCTGTTGTTCTCTGCCTCCACAATGTGGGATAAGAATAATGTTTTTACAACAGACCTATATTCCTGTGCAAGAAAGGGCGGTGGTAGGGTGGGAGTGTCCTTTAGTGACTCTTAGCTCAGAAATTCTTCCTCCTTGGAAACTTAGGACAAAAAGGAATAAACTTCATTTGGAACACAATGACGCCTGGGAGGCAGGCACTTTGAGAGAAATATGATGAGATGAGGCCATTCTGAGCCCAGCAGATGTGTTCAATTGAGTTAGAATATTGTAACCAATGAGGTCACTGACCTTGTAGCAATGCAGATAGGATGCATGCAATGCCCTAGAGAATGCCCAAGACCTAAGACCCGTCCTTGAGGGAGAGATGGTCAAAAACAAAAGGTAGCCTGGAGAATCTAAACGAAGAGCACCATGGGAAGGGAGCATTGTTAGCAATGCCCAGTAGACAATGTATATCTCTGGAAACTGAGCCCAGCACAGGGGGATACAGTGTATGAAGTGTAAGAGAAAGTCAGAGGAAGCACATGCTTCCTTAGGAGGACAGCAAGGTGGGCCTGCTTGACCGTGTAAAGCAATGCCCAAAGTGCAAAGGCAAAGAGACAAAAATAGAATGAATATAGCAAAGTACAACCAATAAAGAGCAACAGCAGTGGCTGTGACAAATAGAGCAGTCAGCACCATGCATTGAAAACTGAGCTTAAATAAGTCCAGAAGGAGTAAACTGTGATAAACTTAGCCTCCAAATAAAAGATGATGCAAAGAGAAAAACCACAGAATAGATTATGGCATAGCTGTATAACAAATACTCTGTAGCCATTTAAAAGAATATATAGGTATCTTTATTTTCACATGAATTTCAGGTATCTTAAGTGAAAACATTATGTTGCAGACAGTGTACTATGATCAATTTGTGAAAAAAGAGATATGTATATAAGTATGTATGTGTCTGTATGACTACGTGTGTGACTATATGCACTCATGGGATATTTTTCTATGCATATATACTTGTAAGTGACATATTGAACAAAGTAGAATTTTCCACAAACTTACTAATAGTGATTTCCTCCAGAAAGCAGGTCAGAGAGGGCCAATCGGGAGCTGTGGTAAGGATAGGAAAGAATAAGAAAATGCAACTTTTAATTTTATCTTCTTATACTAGTTGTATTTTTTTTAAAACCAAGTGTATGGGTTACTTTAGAAAGAAGAATAATAATGATGATGAGAACAAATTACAAAGAAAGAACTAGCATCTAAGTTGAAACTTTGTTTCTAGTATAGTCAAAGGAAGTTAGAAAAATCTAACAATTGCTTAGTGACGTAATTCACGCCGCTGGATGCTGCTACTCATCGAAAGGTGCTAGAGAGGGAACTAAACTAAGTTTTGAGGATACTTAGGTATGATATTCAGTGTTTTCATCTCTCAGTAAATTCTTTTATTTCCAGAGTCCTGAGTAGACCCCCTCAGATACCACAATCAGAAATACTTTGGCCAAGCTGACCCTAACCAGCCTTGCTGCTGCAGTGCAAATGTTCCAGTAGGACTCAGTTGATTCTGGCTGAGGTGTCTCTAGACACGTAGATTCCAGCCACACAGCTGGTACCCAAACAGGGTCTGCCTTGGGTCTGGCTCTTCAGTCAGGTCAGTCTTATACTGTCTTGGGGATGGGCATAAGGCGGGGAGGCGGTTGCTGCCAGCTCAGCAGATCACTGAAATGGGCCTCTTATCCTCCTGATACAGAAGCAACTCAATCAGTACATCAGTGAACATGTGTCTCCCCTTCAGGTATGGGAGAAAATGAAATATCTACATATCTTCTTAGGCAGGAAGGAGGGATGCATTTCTTAAAAGCTATTCCTGAATGTCTTCCTCTTGTGATTAGAAAGGAGGAGGCTGCCTAGGGATGGGACAGATAACATCCTTTAGCTTCTGGCTGGGCTGCCGCCAGCCCAAAATCCTTGCTTTTTTTTTTTTTTTTTCCCCCGTACCATATGGATACAGGAAAAATATAAAGGATGTGTTCCCTGCCCTTGAGGAATTTATAATCTGGTTGAGGGGCAGCCAAATGGCTACGGGAGCTTCAGATCTGTGGCAACATGAGCCGGTGCAATCCTGCTTGTGCTGTCCCAGCAGGCTCCAGCTGTTTCCCTTCTGGGGGTCCAGGCCTGAGCTAGGCCTCAGGCCACAGGCCAGTGGGCTGCAGATGGAGGCACTCTCTCGTTTCTTTTGTTTTATAGCATTGGTTTTGGCCACAGTTAAGGAATATCTCAAACTAAAAGCTTCTGGTGAATAGTCTCTGGTTCATGTTAGCAAACCACATCATTAATAAATGGTTGTAAGCACCCTTTCTCTTGCCAGAAAAAATACAGAGTTATAAACACACAAACAAATGTGCATACACATGCACACATGCCCATGTACACACAGATCAACAGCTATACAATTGATTCCTTTTGTGGTCATAGAATTTTCAGATCTGAATAGAACTTTAGAAAACACTAGATTAAACCCTGTCATTTTAACTTTGGAATAGAGTGTCAAAAGCATGTGTTCCATTAATGGTGGCCATTTATTAAAGAGGTCAAGTTTTCTGATTCCTAAACCAGTATTCTTTCCCATGGTAGAATTTGAGAATGCCCATTAATGTGCACTGAATTCTTATTATTTCAGTCTATTTCCAATGAGAAGAGATGATTTTCTAAATGATATCTTCATTAGTACTTTAATATGTGACTACCTAATGTCGACATGAGCAGTTGGAAAATGAGAAATTAATTCTCCTTGTGTTTTTGTCTCTGTCAGGTATGAGGACAGAGATAAGATGGGCTAAACCAGGGATGTGGAAGAAGGGCCTGAGTCTGGAGATTAGATGACCCGTTGGAGCAAGTTGGGGCCTGAGAAGGGCTTGTAAGTAGGAGAGGGGCAGGTAACACAGAAGTGGAGGTAAAAGATGGCAGGTCCTGGCATCTGAGAGGGAAATGGTACCTGTCACAAAGAGAACCAGTAAGCCTCTAGTCCGAAGAAAACTATGCCCAAGACAGAGGCTCAGCCATAGGGGATGAGACAAGTCCTCAGATTCTGAAATGGGCTGTTAATGTTAGGGCTTATGGTAGGTAAAGGGCACAGAGTCCTACCTGGGTCAGCAGCAAGGCTGACTTGGTGTTAAGTCAAGTCAGTCAGCCTAGAATTCTTTAAGTTCCTCCAGACCATTAACAGATGCTGACATAAGGTAGACCAGGGAGCTAGGCTGGTCATCATAGGCTAGTCATCACAGGAAGCAGTGCCCAGAATTCAACCTGACAATTCAATATAGGAGGGGTCAGAGGTCTGTAAAGAACAGGTTTAAGCACAGCAAGACTTGATCATGCAACCAAGTTCTCTATGTTAAAATTTCTAAAGAAAAGTTAATTAGAATGGTTGTTGATCAATGTATAAAAAATAGAAAAGCAGAGTCTAGAGGCAAATGTTGGCAGTGGCTGTCCAAGTACTATCCAGGGGAATAGGAATGCACATTATCTAATAAGCTTGGCATATTTTGGTCTCACTGCTGGACTGGGACTTTAGAGGTGGAGGTAGGCTTAATGAGACACCATGAAATGCTTGAATTATAGAACTTCCTCCCATTGCCTCTGTCTGGTTCCATGTTTTTCATGCAACCTGAGTGAGATTTAACTTCTGTAGGCAAGACATACCAGTAGGCATACTCTGGTGCAAAAGATAGTTATGTTTTTATTATGTATTAATAAATTGACTATCTTGATTTATTTCTTGGGCTTTATTAATGTGAGATTATCACTAAATGATGAATGTGTTCTTGAGGTGTTTTCAAAATTCTTTCTGATTTTGTGAGGCCAAGGGCCAGACTCTGGTCTATACAAAACTCTCTATGTGAAATGTTACCTTTGGAGGAAGACAGTGACAACAGATCATCGTAAGTGCAATAGCAAAGGTGAGTCACAGTGCTTAAGTTGGTGGGGAGATTGGCAAATCATCTCAAAAAAGAGCAATTTCAATAAAGGGACCCAAAGGACGTGTTGTGAGCTGTGAGTGTGTTGTCAGGAGCGGGTAAAAATGAGACAACAAGAGTTTCAATAGGAGAGTTGAGTGGAAGGTGTAAAGGTGAAAACGACAAGCATTAAAAAGTCCTATCAAAAACTTGTCTCTCAAGGGAAAATCAGGGAGAAAGGGGGTTAGTTAGAGGACCAATTTTTTCTTTCTGAGGCTTTTAACATAACGGTCATTCAGCATCACTCCAAAGAACTTAACATCTACCACTAGGTCGTTGGGTAGATTTGTAACTCCTCTGTGGGGAGCGCCAACTGGTAGTTTAGCCAGTGATAAGGAAAAAGTGCTGTATTTTCACAGGCTATTTTCAAATCCTTGAAAGCCCAGAGATTTGGCTTTTACTTCTGTCTTTCTAACACTTTTCTTCATCACTTAAGAATGTATCAGTACTTATTAGATTTGATAGATGCCATCTGGTTGCTAAGTATGTAGAAAATAAATGATTTTTTTTTTCCTTCTTGAATCAGAAAAAAATCTGAATTGAAATCAAGGACCTGGGAGGGATTTAGCAAAAGGGTTTTTTTCCTTTCCACAACTCTGGGGTTTATGAAGTCTGTGTGAGTGCTTTGTTATCATTGCATGCTTTTTGTAAAAGTGGTGAGTCAGTGGAAGGTGTGTGAAGGAACCAGAGGCGAGGACAATAGGGATAACACCTAAATGTAGATCTAAGCACCTCCATATCTCTTCCTGGGAGGGTTCTCAAATGCTAGATCAGAACATGTAAAGATTTTATTTGGTTCAGCATACGTTCAATTAGTAGCATTCACCTATGGATTGTGTTGAATGACACAGTTGAGAGATAGTGAGAAGCCTGCCTATTGGTTCTGGAAAACCATCTGAGGAAGGTCACAGAGAGAGCTTTCTTGTCATGGAGCTCATTGAAAGAGCCCTGTACCTTTTTTTCAGAACCACATTGAGAAACGTCCTCTCAAGGATACTAACATTAAATCTTTACTGACTCATCCGATGGGAACAGTTGATTCACAGAACATGTGGGCTAATGTACCTGGCCCATCCATCAAAAATTACAAAGAATACCTCTTTTTTAAACATCAGTTACCCTACATTCCTCTGGGGTTTTGGTAGTCATGAGCATGCTAAATACTTTAACACTAGCAATATAGAGAATAGAGGCAAAGAGACTAGGAGGAAAGAAGTAAGGAGACTTTGACTTATTCACCATATTTTGCCCAAAGGTCACAGGATAAGTCAAGGCAGAACATTTCCCATCACAGAGGCAATCATTGAACAACTTACATTAAATAAAAAATATAAAAAAAATGTTTGGAACCCATTTGCACAAGGATAAATATTGACACTAAATTATTTATACCTACCCATCTTTCCCTTTCTATGAAAAGCATTTTGTAATTCATTAGAAATTATTTCTCTGTATGATAAGCAAATAGCTAGATAAAGAGTCAGTTTGGGCCAACTTGTGTCATTAACTAGAAATGGAAATAATGTGTTTGTGCATGGCATTCAGTTTATGAAAATATAAATCTTTTGCTTTATAGCTCTTATTAACTTTTATTGTCCAACAAAACAAATCCATCAGTTGGCTTTAGCTGTAGGTGGTTTGTTTACCAACTGCCTCTCTTTTCTTCTCCTGATTTAAGAGACAGATGTAATTTAAAATGAGGATTAGAAATAACTGCCCTGAAATCCATGTAATTCTGGTTTTGCCTCTAGTAAAGGTTATTGTATAATTAGCTGATTCATAACATGCTATAAGTATCATATCAGAAAATAGAACCCTTTGGAAACAAATGACAGATGACGTACAAATAGATAGCCTAGCAATGTAAACATTAGTAGGGGGAATTCATTAAGTGCTTGCTAAAAGCATTCAATTTAATTTTGCCTATCTTTTGTCAGATTTCTTCATGTATAAACCAAAAGGACAAACGATAATTATCTTAAAGGCATGTGGCATGATAAATCTGAAAATACATTATGTGTTTTTTATTTTTTATTTTTTACAGAAACTGTTTTATTTTTTTTTCCTTTTTTTATTTCCCTTTTTTTCTCCATCTGGTTTGTTATAGTACAAAAACCTCGTGATTTTTCACCCATAGTTCATCTTCTGGGAAGTACCATAATTAATGTCTCAAGAATTAACTAGGCTGGCACAGTCATCAAATGACAATGAGCTACACATGGTGTTGAGACATCAATCTAATAACAGGAAAGGTATTGGTTTTGAAAATCTCTGTTTCTGTATGATTGCCATTTGCACTTGTATAAAGCTGAGGTTACTTCAGGATGGGTTTATTTCTAGCCAATCCTGCTAATGTTCTAGGACTTTTCATATTCGGTATCATTTGATATGTATCGTCATAAAGCTTTTATATTTTCAAACACTTCAGCAGTTTTATGCATTGAGTTTGTGATTAAATGTCATTGTGTCACTTTATGGAATCTATTTAAAGAAAGTAGCTAGGGAAAGAGATGAGAAACATTTATAATTTGACCCCAACTAAACTCAAGGGCAATATGAAACTTGGTAAAAGAATTTATAAAATTTTCAGATGCTCTTCATAAAAATGAAGCCAAAACAAAACAAAAGGGGGGGGGCGGGGAGAAAACCCAAGATGAAAACAAACCAACTAAAATTTTACTTGGTAATAACTTAGTATCTAGGTATTGGATTTTATAGGTATGAAATTCTAGATAAGGCGTCATGTTCTGGAACAACCCTTCTTATATTTCACAATCATTTAAAGCTCAAATGCCCCTTTCCCTGTCTCTCAAGCAGAATTAGGGACTCCCACGCCTATAATACCATAGCGTTTTGTTCATACACATATTTTTTCTCACTTAGTCATTTGGTTAGGTTTTTTTTTTTTTTAATGGTTGACACCTACTCAGACTGGAATTCATATAGAACAAGGACTTTGCTTTACCCTCCTTTGTTTTACAGTATCTAAGGCTTGGCATGAAGAAGGAGCTCAATCAGTTTTTGAAATAACAAAGACTTTTTGTGACTTCAGGTCTTATGTTATAAGAATTACATCATTATTGCATAAGAAGGAAAAAGTATGATTGGATCATTCCCTCTTAACAACTACCTAAATGGTTTAGTGGCAGGATGTCTGGGTGTACATAGCAAAAATGAATCAGAGATTTGTCATTAATTTAGTATGTTATAAATAACATAAGTCAAGGATTTTACACAATACAGATACATGAAGCCTCCTCCAGTTGAGCCTTTCCAGGATCAGAGAGACTTGTGTACATGAAAATCTCTCTTTTTCCTCAATTGTTTCAATTATTCTCCCCACCTTTTTTTTTTTAAAAAGCAGTTAGTTGTAGCTGGTGTCTTTCCTAAGAAGAGGAAAGTTGAATCATTTTTCAAATTAGGACTTAGGGCAAGCTGTGTCAGTAGTGCTGTTATGGAATAGTGGTATAATCTGAGGAATATCAAAATACTCTTGTCCCAAAATATTTTTTTGAAACTCATCTCTTTGTGATAACATGCTGTGCTTTGAAGATAGAAGTGGAAAGGTTTTGGATATTTTACTGGATTTTGGAGTTGGTTACCCCAGCATTTGCTGGGCTCTCGGTCCTGGGTGTGGCCCCTTCAGGCATTCAATTGAATCTTTGTTCTGAAAGCACCCAACTAATCTTAGTGTCTCCCTGTTAATCTGATTCTAACTTTACACATCTAAGAAAGATAACAGACTTCTCATTTGTGAAAAAATCAGAAGATTTAACAGCATTGAACTCTTATTCACACTTGGCCACAATCACCTGTTGCCTTTTGATGGCAGTCTATACTCTAGTTCCCCTCAGCCTCATCTCTCTCTATTATCTTACCCTCCATTTGCCTCATTTTTTCGATTACCTACGGGGCTCCTTCATACATTTGGGTTAGCACTCTGTGCTCACTTATAAATCTGTTCTTTAGAACAGTTGTGCTTTCTATATGATGGTGGCTGCCATTCATGAAATAATATTTAGACCCAACTGGTCATACTGAAAGTGAGATAGATAATTAACTGTTGTGCTCATAGTTGAACTTAACAGGATGAGTGTATTCTTTTATTGTTTTTCTTTTGTTTAAGGAGTAGTTAAGATGAAGATGAGGCTGTAGTTGACAACTGTATGTGAAAATCATGTGATTTCCACCCTCTGTTGGGTGATGATGCCTAAACCACAGATAGAAATAAGCATGACAGGTGAGACGATAGAACTTAACACAGTGTTTGGGGAGCTAGTCTGGGGAAATCATGTCAATAATGCTCTGGACCTTCTTTTAGTAGTTGTAATCCCCCAGCTCTGTTCCTGAGTCAGAGAGCATTTTGATTCGATGTCTAGCAGCTCCTTTCACCCCTTTTCCCCAACAAAGAATGAAGATAAAGAGAAGGATTAGTGGGGGTACATATGCTAGTTTCCTTTCTATTTTTAAAGTCTCATCTCAGTCCTAAAAGGTATGCTTTTTGTCTATATGACACACACATCACTTTTATCTTTTTAAGAAATAGCCTACAATGAGAAAAAAATTATGGGTCAACATTCTACTTTTTTTGAAGTCATAAATGATCACTCCTGGTATTTAAAGAAAATAGTTTTTTTTTCTTTTTTTTAAGAAAACAAGTTTAAATGGGCACATGGGTTAAAGAGGTGCTTTCTTAGTGGAAAATAGACAAAATGATTTAACATTTTGCAAAATGACATTCTGACCTCATTCTAATACATGTCATCAGTAAATTAAGTTTGAGATGCATTTCACTTGTGATTCATTTGCTTACAAAAGACATGGGAGCCTTGAATAAGATTCATAATATATTGATTTGTTTGCCAGAGGTCTGAGCACAGAGAAGAGAAAGACAGTTCAGGTGTGGTTAGATCATGTCTTTTTCAGTGCCCGTTTTTACATGTGGCATTTATAAATTATACGAGGCAGGTAATATTTAGACTGATCATTGGAATACAGATCAGCACATTGTTAGAAAAGTTTGCTTCTAAGGAACTATGTAACTCAGCCAAAGAAAAGGTTACTGGATTTCAGGCACCTCTGTGATGAGGAAGTGGCCTCTATGGTCATCCACTTGGGCACAATTCTGATGGGTGAGGGTGGTAAATATTGTCTGGTTTCCAGAATGTCTGGACAGAAGACGACAAATATAGTGGGAGAAAAGAGGATTAAGACTTTCTGCTTTTCTGGTCCTTACTGCTCAGGGCAATTGGGTGTTTGTTGGGAAGCCCACATGTCATATCTGTGGACAGAAATCATGGTAGAGAAGAAGAGATAGCATCAAGAGTGGGGAGCCTTGGGAGAGGAGAGATGCTCCAGACAGTCCCAGCTGCATTTCGGCATTGCCACTGGATAAAATGTGGCATTGCCACAAAAACAGTTGAGCCATAAAACCTTGAAGATACTCAGCTGTGTCAATATATTTTTTATAGTTACTTTTACAATTTTAAAAATTAAAACCTTTTTCTTGTTGCAAAAGCAATTTTTAACTTTTTTGAATTAATGTGAAAGTGTAAAGAAAATGATAACTATAAGCGCTCATAATCCCATTTATAAGAGTTAAGCACTGCCAACACTTTGGGATGGATATGTACTTCACCTCTCCAATATTGCTTTGAAATAGTATTTGCTTAATAATACATCATAGACATAATTTCTATCAATCCATACTTATCTAAGTTATATCTGTGTGCATTTCTACTGAGAGTGAGCTTTTACTGAAACAGCCTGAGATAAAGGAACTGGACCTGTGTGGTTTATATTCTTCTGAGTTCTCTCTCTTCAGAGAAGAACAGGAAAGAAGAGAAGGTCCAGGTGTTTGTTTTTTTTATTTTTCTTTTTTTTTTGGTCCCCTAGAGTCACATTACTCAAGTCGTCTTGCTGTCGTTGGTTAATACATCAAATATGAAGTATTTTGCTGAGATTCCTTTCTTTTAACTTGGGATGGGTGCTAAACATAGTGAAGACCTTCCCAACTGTGAAATTGTAGGATACAGAGTCAGGCTCTATAGTCCCTCCCTCCACCCTCTTTTTCTCCTGCAGAATTCAGAGAATGTGACCAACATGATTAGATTGGGGCTAGTGTAGGTGGACCCCTGGTCAGAGCAGAAAGTGGAATAGATTGCCATTGACCTGTGAAATATTACATTAATGGTAATTTAAAGATGGTGGTCATGGCTTTATCTATCCAAAGCAACAAACAAACAAGCAAACAAATAAAAACTCTGAGCAAAAAAAGCAAATAACTCAGTTTGAAATGGGAATTTCCCATCAGGTGGATATTTGGAAACTTCCAGGAAGATGTCTGGGAATACTCAGTGGTTGATCATACAGACAAATGTTAGGATGATTAATTAAAGACTTATTTTCTCCTTCTTGATTGAGATACTAGCCCCTGTGCTATATGAATCAATATAAGAATTTCCTCCTGCCTCTAGATGAGGTGAGGAAGGAGTGGTTTATAGGGGAAGGGTAAGTTATTCCTCTGGATGTAGCCCTTTGCTCTCTGTGCCTTTTCTCCATCTCAGTGGTACCATCTTCATTCCTTCCTGCACAGACCATTTAACAGCCTGTTGTCCTTGAGTTTCTCTGCAAGCCAATCTGTCCTTTGACTAACTTCTTAGTTAATATAAATCTCCGATTGTGTACCTCTTTTACATTGTTTTACACTGCTCACAGAAAAATATCATTTCTGACCGTGACATCCTGGTGCTTCCAAAGCCTGTTCTCTACTTGTCTTTCTCAAATTAATTCATTTATTCTATATGTTTTTGAGCACCTGTAATAAATGTTGAAGACAGATTGGTGAGCACTACTTGGTTTTGTTTTTCACTGTTTTTCTAAGGTCCTCACAGGCTCACCACCCAGATTTCTGCCCCTCTGAGCCTCGGAACCCATCATTCCCTTGGCTTGGATGCTTTCTCCTCAAACTTGGTAAAGATCCTTTATATCACCTCCTCCATGAAGCCTGCTATGATCCCTCTAGCCAGAAGCCTTCCTTCCCTTTTCTGAGCTCCCTTTGATGCCAATGTCTTCCTCTCTTGGAAGATGGACTACACCCTGCCTTATTCTATAGTCATTTCTGAATATGTGTTTTCTCTTTTAGCAACCAGTAAACTCTTTGAGAGCAAAAAAAAATGCTTCCTATTTACCTTTTTTTTTTCTCTTCTGGATGATAGTAAAGCACAGTGATTAAAACCTTGGGGCTATAGGTTTAGACAAATCTGGACCTAAATCTTGGCTTTACTACCTTGTCAGCTGCATGACTCTAGGCAAGTTACTTATCCACCTCAGTTTCTTCATCTGTAAAATGAGAATAATAGATGTTCAGAGATTTTCTTGTGGGAAATAAATAAGATTATATGTATAGTGATTAACACTGTTCATGGCACAAAAGTAAGTGCTTAGTAAACTTTGCATCATTGGTTCAGTATATATTTGCCAAATAACTGAATTAGTAATTGGTCTCTTAAGTAGCTCAGTAATCACTGCCCTTTGTATGCCCAAACAAATCTTTCTGTATTCATCCCTACTTATAAAGTATTGTTTGGAAAATTATCTGAAAAATCATCTTGTTTTTTTTCATTTTCGCCTACTTTAAATAGGCTGTCCAACTATATCCTTTTTCACATGTTCCCCTTGTGTTTGGATATTAATAGCAAAACCATTGCTAAGTAGTGACTATGAAATGAATGTAAGCAGCCAACATCTTGACAGTTTTAAAAAGATCATCCAGTAGAAGTGCTTTTGCCTGCATCTCCCCTGGGAGGAGAACTCAGCCTCAGGAAGGACAAGGCTCTTCTGAGACCCAGAGAAATAACAGCTCAGGCAGAAATAGACACAGGGCTCCTGATGCAACCTGCTTCTGTAATAAAGCTGAGCAAAAACACTCCTCCTTCCAATTTGCTCTCTTTTGAAAAACAAGAAGGCCTTGTTAAAAATATTAAACGATATTCACCAATGGGGGCAAAAAACTGGTTCTGTGTTCTGTGACTACAGGAGGAAGCTGTGGTGTTGAAAACAATAATTACAATGATAGATTCTGCCATTAAGTTAATAGACACGGTGATGTAACTGAAGCCCGAATGAAGGACTCAGTGTCAGAATGGAAATAGGTTGGGAGAAGATGGAATTTAATTCCTCCTTTAAAAATGAGGAGAGGTTAAGGGACTAATGTCATATGCTGCCAGTGTGGTGGTCGAGGGTACGTGGTTGTAAGCCAGGCTGCCAGTGTGGGTATGCCTTGCCACCTGTCAGCTGTGGGCACCTGGGTAATACCTTACCTTCTCTATGCTCTGTTTCCTGACATATGAAAAGGGGGTAGGTAATAGTACTTCACAAAGGTGGAATGAGGATGAAATCACCTAATATGTGTAAAACATTTAGAATTTAGGCCAACCCATAGGATTGTTCAGTAAATATTAGCTGCTGTTAGTAGTAGAAGAGGGAAAGCAGCTGACACTAATCTCCAGAGGGAGGAGAGAGGTTATCCTTGGTGCATGGAGAATTGCTGTATGGGGATTACATGGAGGTGAGGAGCCAAGGTCGGGGTTGGGGGCAGGAGGGAAGAGAGGGAGGAGCTAGAGGTGATGCTTTAAATGGTAGAGAGTTGTGTACATGGTGTACTTTTGAAGGGTGGAGGAGATGTGCTCCTATCAAAACGTTTCTGCTGTGGGAGTCCCTGAAATCCCACTTCTGAGCAACTTCTTCCTTGGGACAATCATGGCCCTTTCTCTGCAGCTATCATTTATAATGAAGACATTTGGTGATGGGGTTAAGAATCACTTCAAGATATGGAGATACTAGCACAAAGCCTGAATTATTTTAACGCTTTCGAAGAGGAAGACCTCTGAGGGAGACATTCGGAACTAAAAGAATACAAAAGAGAGATGTGCAAAAGTCGACCTTTACCTCCATCTAAATTTTGTTTTCCTGAGTTTATAGAGCTGAGAAGGGCATGAGTAGTGCACAACAGGCCTCCTGGGCCCTGGACTTAGCCTTTCTGAATGCTGCCAGAGACTACTTGGGAAAGGGCTCTTGCGATTCAAGCCTTGGCCACCACCTGCATCTGGAACACAATGGGCGCTCCTGAAGCCCAAAGCACCAGTTGTTCTTGGATGTAGAAAAAATCTCCTAAGGTTTGGGGGAAATGCGTAGTTCTACTTTTACACTTTACATGCTACCAGGATGTTTTCTGTGAACAAATTCATACAGCTGCTTTATGGTACACAAAATGATATTTTAGCTGCCACAAAACAATTAGAAACTGAGAATCCTTATTTATTTGTCCTTACAGTAAATTTTTAAATTGCTAAGTCAATGCATATTCTAAATTAAGATCAAAAAAGGCTCTTTGAGTAAAATTCTGGATGTCAGGCTTGATCAAAAATTGTAATTGTATGGAGAGATTTAGAAACATCTGGTAATGTGTTATTAATAAGCTAGCAGAAATGAATCAACAATTTCAAATAAGAAACATTAATTTGCATAAAGTACTCAATAAGAAAGAATACATGATATACATTTTCCATCACATATAGTAATTGTGCAAACAAAACATTTTAATTTAATTTTATTTTAAGGCGAGGCAACCCTTGGTTGACCTCACAGATTGCCAGGACCCTGTCAGCTTACAATCCCTTATTTTTTAAAAAAAATTTTTTTTCGCCTACAGCGCCTGGTCTTCCTAGGTGGTCTCCCATCTAAGTACTAACCAGGCCCAACCCTGCTTACCATCCAAGATCACATGGGATCGGGATTGCTCCGGATAGCATGGCTATAGATGCAAATCAAACATTTTAAAACACACCAACCAACACAGAAATTTATACATTGTTGAAAACTAGTTTAATTTATAAAGGAAGAGAAATTTTTTTAACATTATATTTATTATATCATGCAAATAAATTACAGTATTGACTGTGGTATCCACAGAAGCAGATAACAGAAATAAATCAGTTCTAAGTCTTTTTGAAGTGAAACAATTGTTCCCTTCGACTAACAAAAAGAAAATGGATGCATTGTTAATAATGTAGCTCAGACCTCTACACAATCTTGCACATTGAAACACGAGCAAAATCTGACTTTTCAGTTTTTAAAGTGGGTATATATATTATTTATTTTGTATTATAAAGTAATATTGAGCTTCCACAGTAGAAAGACATGAATATGCTTTGACGAAGTCAACCAAGTGGCCCTGGAGAGAATGACTCTCTCCACAACATTCTGACTGTATCCAGAGGCCTGTGGAGCCACTTGAGCTCATCTCTTCTCAGCTCCGCACTCAGTGATGCTGCATCGATAGCTCGTAATTGGCCATAGTGACAGGATTTGCACCACATAAAGTGGTGCATGCTACAAATTAGAGCTTTTTTTCTCCTGGAGAGCTGGTTGTGAAATATTTTAATAAGTATTCTATATAACCATGAGCGAGTTGCTAAGTGTTGTTCCTCAGTTTCTTTATCTTTAAAATGGAGAAAAATCATATTTTAACCTCATATAATATGGATGTGGTTTTAAAGAGATAATTCATGTCATTTATGTAATTTTTAAAACAATCTAGCACATGGTTCTCAATAAATACGTGTTAGTGTTATATTTGGGACAATCAATATTTAATGTCTTCTAGTGAGGAAATCAACCTGGTAAGTGTTTTTTTGTTATTATTTGTTGTTTTTGTTTGTTTGCTTTTTGGTAGATGAGGATGAATCACAACAGTTAAATATTTATAGAATATTTTCTATGTTCCAGGCACAATTCTAAGCACAGTCTGTATATGATGTCATTAAATCCCCACCCCAAACTAATAGGACAGGTACTCATTTATCCTCATTTTACAAATGACGAAACAGGCTTAGTTAGGAACTTACCCAAAAACATAAACAGTAAGTGGTAAATCTGTGATATGAGCCCAAATAATTTTCTTCTGGATCCCATGATGTTAAACCTATGTTTGTTTCCAGTAAAGTCTCATAAGACATCAGAAAAGGATAGGAACTTAGATCAACCCAGTTCAGTGCTTTTGTTTTACAGATGAAGGAAATGGGACCCAGAAAGAATGACTTGTCCAAATCACATGTGAAGTTTACGTTTCCTGATTCCAGTTCAGCTCTCTTTTTGTTTTAGGAGATAGAAAGACAGTGCTATACTGAAAGATAAGTAGGAAAACCATGCACACTGGAATTTGAATTTTGAAAAACAAAGAAGGCATATGTGAAAGAGAAAGTATCTGGTGCTTTGAGGTCTATCTCTTGTGAGGGTTGATGTCCCTTCTATGGGCTAAATAATGAGTCTTTTAATAGCAATGGGATGAAGTTTTCATTGCAGCAAGAGTCAGAAGTTGGTCAACAGTCTTTATATAAACTTTTAATACCATTCAGTGCAATACTCCAAACTTAGAATATGCATTACTCTTCAGCCCTTCTGCTTGAAGGTGAAAAAGTTCCATGTGTCCAAGTTATTCTACCCTGCCAGCCCTTGTACCTTCCCACGCTACTTGTTCATATTGTTCATATTGGGCCAGAAGGTATACATGTATGTATGTGTGTCTGCATGCTCACATGTGCATGTACACCTATAGTTATGTTCTGAAAGACCCGTCCAGTCTCTATGTTCCCACAGTTGGAAGGGTGGCCTGGTCTCAGGGCCAAGAAAACAGAGATTGTGATTTGATGACAAAATTTTGCTCAGTCTAACCTGAAGATGAATCTTCAGATGAATCTTATATACTAGACCATTGTCCTGGCTTGGGTTATCTTATTAGATATTAAACCAGGGGCAGGCCAGCTTTTCAGTGCCCTAAGGGAATAGAGTGATGCAGGAAGTTTCCTAAACCAAGACACATTCATTCTTCCTAGTGCACAGCCTGCAGCTACATTGCCAGAACAAAATCTAGTAAGTTTTTGGGATAACTTGCTCAGGCAAATAAATTATGAAGACTTTTCATCACTACAGGTAGGAAAAACCTTGTATTGTTGTTGAAAATACCATATAACACCTTGTAGAGAAGTTTGGAGTGGGCCAGGCTGAAGAGTTTCGAGGCAGGAGGGAGGTGGTCCAGGCCCTTGAGTGAATTGAACATTGGGTTTGAAGGAGTATATTTTAGAGGCGGTGGGTGGGACCAGGAGAATGGAAAGTCTTGGGTCTGGGAGAGCCGCTAAGATCATTGTCAGTCTCTGGCAGCAAAGTATGAGACAAGGATTCTGAATGTTCTTTTTTTCCTTGGAGCTGCGATGGTGACCTCAGGGTGGGATGGTGATGGTGCTGTGAAGATAAGTAGAAGTGGGAGGAAAGAAGACAGAGTTCCACTTTTGGACTTAAGTAGCTTCATTGTTGTCCTCCTAAAGAGAGGTCCAAGTTCCTGTCCCAGCCGAGTCAGAGTCCTGGCTACTGAACAACTGTGCAGCCTGGGCAGATTGCTTAAGGCTTCTGTGCTTCTCTTTTTCCACCAATCCAATGAGAGTGATAATATTTGACTTGTGGTTACTGTGAGGACTCTATACGGTAATATAGTTCAAGTTTACTGCATGTAGTCAGTGCCAATAAATTGTATTATTATTATATCAGATATTATTAGATGCTAATGGATTTTATTACTAGTGAAAAATTGAATCTCTTTTTCTCTCTCCCTTTCTGTGTCTCCCTCTCTCCCTCTCCTTCCTATAAATCATATACTTTGAATGTGTTCAGATTGTAGTTTAATATCTAAATATAAGGGAAATTTAAAAAATAAAATTGGGATTGTCACAGAAAAGTGGATCTTTAATATGCACTTTTCTGTATATGTTATTACCATTCAGTATGATGATTTTCTTTTATTCTGCACACTTGCATTTGTAAAACCAATTTGGGCATAGTTAGAGCCCAGGAGATGAACAGACTGGAAGTAAAAGCTCATTAGTTACCATGTAAGGGGCTGGCAAAATTTGACTTTGAATTAGCCAGGTTAAAATGAGCTTGTATTTTGACGAAATAACAATAAGACAGTCTAGGCAGTTGAGGAGTGGGAATTGTTCTGAATTACATATTATTTGGAGAAGAAAGAGCTGTGATCAGAATAACAAGGTTTTACTGTACATCACATATTATGTGAATTCTGCTGTCTCTTAGAAGTACTCTTCGTGTCTTGATTCTCTTATGATTGTCATGCCATTCTGGGAGCCAGTCAGTCTTTTGTGTTATTCTATTGTTAGCTGTAATGAAATAATTGGGATGACAATTATTTGCTTGTTTGGTTTCAAAAGTTTTCTGTGTTCCATTTTGTCTATTGTCTGCCTCGTGGTACTATGGTGAGATATATCATGCCTGCCTAGATTCCAAGAACAAAAAAATCATGCTCCCCCCCCCCCCAGGAGAAGTACCTCCTTAAACAGAGTTTAATGGAGATATATTAAAAGTACTGTAGTGAGCATTAAAAATAATCGTAGCCATCCATAACAGAAATAGTTTAAACATACCAAGATGGTAGATAAGGTCACAGTCTCCAGTGGAGTTTAGCAGTTTAATTTTATAGACCCCAAATCAAAATAGATAGACTGACAATAAGAGATAGCATTTGAGATTAGACTGGTTATAAAATTCAGGATATATGACAGCTTGAAACACGACAGTATAGGCCATGCCTAGGCCACCTTAAGTGATTCAAGTGGCATGTGCTGTGACTGTGAAAACAATGCAACTTCAGCTCCCTGTCTTTCTCTAATCCTGCCCAAAGATGTTAGGGGATCAACTAAGGTTCTAGGAGGGAAGGTTTGGATTAGCACAGGGATAGTTGTCATTGTTGCTCTACTTTATAATATTGCCAGGAGGGGCCTAACCCAGGACTACCCTCTTGGCGTGGAAGGACATACTTTCAACATGCTCCAGTGCCATTTTGAGAAGAGTGGCCAGATGTGACCAAGACAAGACAGTGTAGCTGCATTATTACAAAATGCTTTGTGAAGTCAGACTTATCATCAAATACAAACACTAACTAGTTACTTGACTTTTCTGAGTCCCCTTATTTGTACAAGGAATAATAGTTCTTGCTTCATAGAGTTGTTGTGAAAATCAAGTGAGATAATTCAGGGAAAGGCATTAAGCCTGGTGCATAATATGGGCTCCTTAATTAGTAGTGTATTATTTTTTTGATTCTTCCAGACCCTGCTGCATTCCCCTAGGTGTGCCTCATCTAGAAGCATTTGTGCCCCTGCACATGTGCACAGGGTCAGAAGTCTTGGCTCTGGATTATAGGGAATGGGAGTGCCACCCCCTTTCTTAGCTTTACCTCAGCTTAGCTCTCATATTTGCTCCCTGAGAATTTCAGGGGCATAGATAAATAAGAGCCATCGATTGTTAGAAATGTCCAGCAGGAAGTGAGGGAAGAGTCCGACCCTGCATTTTGTACTTAGGACAATTGCTTTACTCTGTCATTTTAGAAATGTGTGTGTGTGTAAACACACACATATACTATGAACATCCACATGTAAAGCTCAGATATTGTCTATAGGCGAACAAAATATCTTGATGAAAATGAATAATTCAGCTAATCACCCAGATGTTTTAGCTATGTGGTGCCACACAGCTGGGTAAGCTGAAGCAGCTAGCTGTTTGGTGACTTGCAAATAAAGCATGGAGATAATAGAATCTCCCTTTATCCCTCCAGATTTTTGGCATCACTTAGACATAATTTAAACGATATAGCAACATATGGTAAAATCTCTCACATTCAAAAGCATGCAAGCAGCTAGCTAACACTTTCTACTAAAAATTTGCTCATAGGTATTTTGACGAATCTAAAATTCTTACAAAGCACATCATTTGAAAGAAATATGGCAGCAAAACAAACTGCTGCATTCAAAGCAGGGTACTGAAAAGTGTCAGGCAAACATTATTAACCTCATGTTTGTGTGCAGTCTGGTCAAAATAGAATCGATTTTCTTTTATGGAAGTATTCTGAAAAGGGGCTAAAAGACAAAGATTTGCAGGAAACCCTTCAGGTTTATCTAAGCTTCAAGAATTCCATCTTTGGCATCCAGCTATTATTCTCATTAAGTAAGCATTTTTAGTTTCTGATGGGTTTCTTTTGAAAGCCAGTTAAATATTATGCTTTGAAATTAATTACTGTGGAAAAATCTATGTAAATGTGACTGTAAAAAAGAAATCAAGTTGGACAGGAAGCAAAGTGGATGAGCAGGAAGCTAAAATAAACACCATGGTCACATAGGAGAAGTAGAAATTTTAAAGAGTTTCTAGAACATCAGTATGTTAGTTTCAGTTTTTGATCCAAATCTTTATTTAAATGTTTTTCTCCAACTAATGGGACGATTAAAACTGTAGAGTAAGAAGAGAATCTATTGCGCTGGAGTTTCCATTGTAGGTGTAAAACTTAAAGAATTATGGAGTCTGAGAACTAAATGGGATGGTCGCAAATGTAAATGCTCCAGAGCCCAGGCAGGTATTTTACAAAGTGAAGCAGAGCAAGCAGTAGATGCGTAGGCACACATTTAGAGGCTCCAGGTGCCAGTAGGGGAAGGGGAGTGTATATTGGCAGATAATCAGCTCCAGCCCATTGCTGCCAGGCAGGAAGTTGACCGCAAGTTAAGTGATACTCCAATTTTTCAGCAGCCTAGATTTTTATATAATATGTTTAAAATGTTTAAGTTTTGGCTCATTTATTAATCAGCCAATTGATCTCCAGTTTGCTGATTTAGATCTAATCTAACTACATATCTCAGAGAGGTACAAACCAGGCCCAAAGCTGTAGAATGCCTTGCTAATAGGCCCGCAGCTAAGCGACAGCACTGGAACTCAAACCCAGATCGTCTGCCTGTCTCCTGAGTTGGTCTTCCATGAGGAGCACAGGTTTCTACCCTTTAACAGGTTTCCGCAAGGGATTGTTAGATGAATTCCATAGATTTTTGAAAGTTTTAATAATTTACAGTCGAGTATAACCCTGACAGTATTCCTGAAGATAAATATTTATTTAACAGATGTTTGTCATTAGTCTTTTTAAATGTTGCCTAATTTTCCTTTATTTTACTTCATTCTGCTCAGAGTATTTTTCTTCATTTGTGATTAATATTTTCTTTTTTCTTCACTGAACAGTACTTCCAGATTTTCTTTACTTTACATATATCATCTAAGTTTCTATGTAGTCGTCCCTCAGTATCTGGGGTGGATTGATCCCAGTACTCCGTCAGGTACCACAGTTCGTGAATGCTCAGTTCCTTAGTGGTTTCTTAACAGAGCCCAGAGATATGGAGGGCCAACTGTATTTGACTTTTCCTCCTCACAACTCAGCATCTCAGTTCTGAAAATATCTTGAATTAATTACCTCACTTATATATTGTTAGGCATTCATCAGAGGGAATAAAATATAAATCTGTAAATCTGAGCATTATACTAACTGGGATCATTGAAGAAAATCCATTTTCCATGAAGGATGCCACTACTTCTTCTCCACAGAGTGTGAGGAGAACATCCACCTTTCTCTCAGCCTCCAGATCTTGAATTCAATGCCAGTAAGAGAAGAACTTTTCTAAAGAAGCAGGTGTAACTACTCTGGCTAGGATTTCTTTCTGTGACTTCAAATAATTTTTGGAAAAGTTAGTTTCCCAGGGAAAACTACTCATGTGAAGACACAGGGATGAAACACAGTAAGGGGTCTATTTCCAGTGACTCTTTGCCCACCTGCACCATAGCATCAGACTAGGGACTGTGTTGCTCATCCTTTATTTAGGCTTGATGGGAAACTGCTGTGATTCTGTTACTGATCATCTCCTACATTTGGAGGGCACTTTATCTCCACGTGTTACTTTCCCCATTTTATAATGAGGAAACCGAGGCTCAGAGAGGGTAATTGACTTGCCTGATTCCTCACAGTCAGGTTGAGGAAGAGCTAGATTAGAACCTGACCAACTCCAGTGCTCTTTCTACTGAATATTCTCTTTGCTTTAGGTGCTCTAACTGGCCCCCATGTCACAACTATGGTCCCTATTGGATGACCTGCTGGAATAATTTCTTGCATTTTCCTACCCTAGGTAGTTGCTGCTGTGAAGACGATGGCGATACCTGGAAGCAATTAAAAATATTAATAGAAGATCTCTAACTTTCATGCACTCTCTTATTTGCACATGAGGGCTGTTATGGCAGAAAAGGAAGAAACGTTTTCCTGCCTGGGATTTTCATACTAGCAAATTGGCTATTCTGACTTAAATTCATATTGTTACTAATTGGTGTTAGAATTTGTGTTCTGGGCTGTGCGTATGCTAAGTAGCGATTTTCCCTACTTGTTTGATTATGGGATGGTGCACACATTTTACCTTATGAAAGAAGGAAACAGCTTGTGCTGCCTCAGGAGGAAATATCTCATCTAATAATTATGCTTTGAGGCATTGGCATCATTAAATGCTGACCCATGGGCAGGCCATGGAAAAAATCATGAAAAAAGCAGCTTTGTTCAGGGCTTTTTCCTCAACTGGATTCAAAAAAAGAAATGTCTTTAGAGCAAAGCATTGAAGGGTGAGAGGCAGCAAACAGGCGGATTATTAAAGCATTCATCATGAAGTTATGGGGGGGGGGCGCCCAGGAAGGGTGCCAGTCCTGCTGGCAGGGCTACCTTACTGAAAATTTCTTGTAAATTATCAGTAGTTTCCAAAAGAAATCTCTAGGCAGGAAAAATAAAAAGGGCCAGTTACTCCCTTGCAACTCTAGTTCAACAGTTTCTGAACTGTAGCTTCAAAAACCTGTCAAGGAAAGGGCTGGTTACATATGGGAGGCTGAAATTTTAAGACTGGAAAACTGGATGTTTAGGATTACTGCAATGATGGTTCATAGAGCATGTATATTTCCAGATTTGTTTGTTTATATGAATAAGAACTACACATTTATAATGTCAGTGCTTTTTCTCTTCTAACAAAATGATCGAGTATATATGTCTTCTTGTATTTATTGATTCACTTTTTATTTTCAGCCTGATTAACTTATACCATGATTCAATTCAGTTTATTTCAATTCAGTTCATACAAGAATGCACTAAATTTTTGCTTCAACCTCAGTACGGTGTTTGGCTAAATTGTCTATGTGACTTTACCTTTGACTTTGACCATGGCCTTTAAGGCTGAGTAATCAAATGTCATTGATAGCATCTCTGACCTTGGAATGATCAATGATTGAGCAGTTGTATTAGTTAGCATCATATGTAATCATCACCATAAAATCATTAACACAAAGAAAGTATGTACTTCTGAATAATCACATTAAAATATGGGTTCTACATGTAATGTGCTTGACATTGAAATCTCTGTCCATTTAAAATACAAACATTGTTATTGCAAGAGTAAAATGTTTTAATTATTAATAATCACGAGTTGACGATTTTATGAACAGTTAATAGTTAAGAACTTTCAAATAAATAGGTTTATAGACTGACAGTTAATATTAATAGATAATAGATTAGCTGCATAGCTTTAAGGATGATTATATTCTTTTTGAACCAGTAAATGTTTATAGACAAATAAAAAATACTCCCCCAAAAAACATAACAATAGAGATTGCATGATATCATGATTGCCATTTTTATAGAACTGTTTATTTGCATTGGAAAAACCAAACAACATAAAACTTTAGGAACTGTATTTGATTTTTAGTTATTTACTTCTATTTAGATGTATATTTTTAAAAAACAGTCCTATTTATAAAATTTTTCACAGATATTGTTATTCCTGCCAAACTTTAAAAAAAGTGACTAGTAGCATTTTAAAATCAGGCTTATTAGGTATGATTTATATAGAGTGAAAGCAACCCTTTATAGGTATACAATTCTATGAGTTTTGACAAATATAAACAATCATGTAACCACCATCACAATAAAAATATAGAATATAGCTATATAGTTTTCTAGGGCTGACATTACAAAATACTATAGACTAGGTGACTTAAACAACAGAGATTTATTTTCTCACAGTTCTGGAGGCTGAAAGTCCAATATCAAAGTATTGGCATATTTGCTTTCTTTAGAGGCCTCTCTTCTTGGCTTGCACATGACACCTTCTTGCTGTGTCCTCACGTGGTTGGTCTTTCCTCTGTGTGGGCATGTCCCTGATATCTTTAGTGTCCGAATTCCCTCTTGTAAGGACACCAATCAGATTGGATTAGGGCATTTTCCAATAGCCTTCTTTTAACTTAATCATCTCTTTATAAGACTCCATCTCAAATGCAGTCACATTCTGAGGTACTAAGGGTTAGGACTTCAATATATTTGTGGGGGAGGATGAACAATTCCACCCATGGCAATTCTCATCAGCCCAAAAAGTTCCGCTGTGCACCTTTTCAGTCAATTCCCTTCTCTACCGTGGCCCCTGACAACACTGATACTTCCCAACCCTATAGCTTTCCTTTCCAGAATGTCATGTGAATGAGATTTACAGAGCTATCCTGAGAGATGCCTGATTGCCACATGCCGCATGGTGGGATCATCTTGGTGCAGGGACCTCCCTAGTGCAAGACCACTCACATGGACATAGTAGGTCCAGACCCCAGAATTGTCAGCACCCAAGGTGTTGGCTGGATTGCTGAGTTGGACACATAGGCACATGCTTTCACCAGAAGCAGCTGCATCAACCTCTGTGTTATAGGCCCATTCTCTGTGTTACCCAGTGCAGATCATCCCTCCCTGTTTCGAGGTATCTGGAAGGGAGAGAAGATGATGACAATTAGGTTGCTGGTTGAGGTGAATTATCTGATTCTGATCCAGGCAAGGAAAGCCTAAAGGCCAACCCTTCTCACAAGGATGTCCATTTCCAGTGCCCAGAAGGCTGGGCCATCCTTCTTGGCTGTCCTTTTTCTAGAGGCCAGGGATGTAATTCCCCTTATACAAGGTCTTTCTTCAGATAGTTTCCAAGGCAATTAATGAGGTTATAACTTTAATGATATTAATGGCCACTGCCATTTGCAGACCACTCCTAATGTGACAGGTATCAGATTAAATGTAAGTCATAGCGAATCCCCATGATAGTGTAATTATTCCTCATTCAGCTAGGCCTTATCAACAGTGAAATGTATGTGTTTCTTCAATTCCAGAGATACATAATAGGAAGTTTAAAGTACTTAAAGTATTTGCCAAGCTCCTATATCCTTTCTATATTCAAACTTATTTTCTGGTATCAACAAGCTACTGTGGTGATTGAACTTCCCAATTTTCTCACTGTTTAACAGAGCAACAGAAAAATCATGTTTGTGAGCTCCTCTCATCCTCACCCCTAAAAGAGGTCAAGCTGCCCTGGGCCCCTGAAGAGGAAGATGAAGCGGGATGAGATGATAATAATAATAAATAATAAGCAAAATACTTTCCCTCCTTTTTTTTCTAAAACATATTGCACCAAACAAAATATTTTTAAATTTATGGTCTCATTTGATCCCCTCAGCATAACTATTTTTGATCTTACCTTTTTAAAGGAAACCCTCTGATATAGGTTCATAGAACCACAGTCCTATAGAACTGGAAAATACCAGAGAAATTCTTTTTTATAACATTTCAGAGAGAAACGTTTTAGCCTAAAGGCTATGGGTGAATTTTTTTTTTTTCCAAATAAAGTAGCCAGAGCCAGGAACATTTCAGTAACTTAATCCAGGGTCACAGAAAAAAGATTCCTGACTGCCTGATTCTCAATTTAATGTTTGCCGTATGCTTCTAGCCCACCTCTCAGAAGAGTCAGGTGACTTTCCCACTGTTAAAGAGATATTTTTTTTTCTTGCCTAAGGCAGGATTGACATATGGGATTCATTTTATGTTCCAACTCTAATATATTTGAAGTGGTTACCAAAAGCTCTGTGTTTATCAGGATTTCAAATGCACATTTGGGCTTAAAGGGAAGAGTATCATAATTGATTAGGTACAGATTGGGGTTGGTAGCTGCACCCAAACCTGCCAATCCTGCCGTTAAGGCATTGCCACTGCAGGAATCTTTTTTTTTTTTTTTAACATCTTTTAGGATAACACATTACCCTTAACAACCTGTGATAAATAGGTTTTATCAACAATTAATAACTACTAGAGGTAGGTGATATTTGAAGAAAAACAGAAAATATATGGGTCTGGCACTTGGGAAATTGCTCATGGAGGGCATACTTAGGTGGGGAGCTGAAGTGGGTAGAGGTCTGAGCCAGCAAGAATCAGCAGTGGCAGAATGAAGGATATCTATAGCAGAGCTATGGCTAGCACCAGTAGGCAGAAAGGACTCAGAAATCAGAGGTGTGAAGGCAGTAGCTTGACCAATTGTCCCAGTTTGTCTGGGATTCAGGACTTTCAGGTTTAAAACAGAGACCTTCTTGGGCAAACTGGGAAGATCGGTTACCCTTGAAGACATTAACAAAATATTTTTGCATGCTTCATAGTTTAAGGTGAGTCATGTCATTGGCTAGTATATTAATAAGCAATTGCTGCAATAATGCTACAAAACAAACAACCCTCAAATTTTAGTGGCTTACAATCACAAACATTTCTCTTTTTGGCTCTGTAGGTCTGCTATGGCTTGACTGATCAAGGCTGGGCTCAGGTGGACTCTAGTTTGAGAATCCAATACAGGTCTCCCCTGTAAGCTTTATCATTCTCCTTAAACCAATGGTTCTTATAGAAATTTCTTTTTATAGAAATGGTGAGCACAAAAGACCAAGGCAAATTATGCCGATACACTTAAAGCCATGGCTTATCACGAATGTACTAATATTTCATTGGCTTAAGCAAGTCATGTGGCCAAACCCAACATCAATGGGGTTGAAAAATATATAAATATATTCCACTTTCTCTGATGTCATATTCTTTCTAGGTCACATGGCAAACAGCATAGATGGATGGTCCTTTTATATTGAGGAAGTGAAGAACAGAGACAATGCTCGTCTATAAAGTCAATAAGTAACTTGAATGTCTGGACCCAATCAAATATATCTGTATGTCTTCACTGCTGGCATAGAGGTGCCCCATAACTGTTAGATAAATGAACAAATGCCTCTGAAATAGGATTTTCTGTAAGAAAGTGATACATGTTCCCATTTTTTAAAAAGTCATTTGCCCTCCCCGCTTCTCCTTGCCATTAGATATTAGGAGTCTCCTGAGGGCTGCCAAAGATCGGATGTCCTAAATGGCTGTTAGGGAATCTTTCCTTCCTCTGACCTGCTATAGCTCTTCCTTTCTTTCTTTTTTAATACCCTGTCTGCATTTCTCAACCTTCAGCTAGACAGAAGGTTATTGAAAGCCTGGAGAAGTATGAGAGCTGTCCTTGGCCCTTCCCATATCAGGAATACACAATGCCGTGCATATTCCAGAGATTGATATTAATTGCCTTTGATATCTCTTGTCTCCTCTAACTCTTCTTCAGCACCTCACCTAGTAGTTGGCAAATGGCTGGCTAGTGTTCAAAAAAATTTCTTTACTTGAAGTTTTTGAGGCATGTGATCTTAAAATTCTTTTTTAGAGAACCTCTCTTCCCCAACCCTTCTGTCCCCTTGGTCAGTGTATGTGTGTAGCAAATTTGCTGAAATCATTCTAAATGTTTTTTATGATCTTAGCATTACATTTCCAAATTTGGATACTTTTGAATTTTTTTTTTTACTGAGCAATGAAAAGAACAGCTAGACATGGAGGGGAAAAAGTGGAAAAGTTAGCCTAATATTAATGCACCTGCATAAAAGCTGAGCCGTCTCTGGCATACAAAGTGTTTCAGAAGCCTCTCTTTCCCTTAACGGGAACTCAGGTGTTCTTTCATTCTTAAGGTCCAAAGTATGCAGGAAAGAGTCAAGGCTCAGAGCACTTGAGGCCAAACCTGGCTTTCAGTTCTGAAGACTCAAAAAAAAAAAAAAAAAAAAAAAAAGGTCTGAGCTTATTGCAGAGTAGAAGCCACAGTTTTCTTTCAAGCTAGAAAATTTATTCAGAGATTCCAATAAGCCACTGGACCAAACCAGCTGTGCTCTCTGTATAGGCACAATGCATGATTTACTTCTCTTTATACAATGTTAAAGGAACACAACTGAACACAAATATCTCTATTTAAAATAAACATGTTCTTGAAGAGTTGACTGCATAATAAATTTCATCATGTAGAATTGTACTCATTGACTTCAATAAAACAGTAGAAAGTGCTTTCCAATAAAAAAAAAATGTGGCCTCTAAGTACTATATTATCACATGACAGAAGAGAGACTGAGAGGAAGTAGGATGTTAATATCACTTACAGAGCATTACAAAGAATGAATACTCTAATACGGTGTTGATCCACAGCAGTCATTTTGGGGCATATTGCTAAAGGTGAATTGGCAAGATGTTAGAACCCCGAGGAAGAAATTGGTGTGGACTCTGTTCAGGGGTTTGCTCTCCATGTTTTGAGGTGTTTTAGAGTTGTAATTTTTCCCTCCCTATGTCTTCTTCCTCTCTCCTTTACCTCCCACTGTTTTAGACAGGTACATTGAAAAAAAAATCTATGAGTTCTTTTCAGCACTGTTGACCTTTTTTCTATCTCTAAACCCTGAAGAATATAATATACTCCTGTCATTATCAATGACTCATAATGTCTAAAGGGGGTCTGAGTATAGGGAATATACCTGGGGAATAACTTTCCTTCCATCAGGCCACTCGGTCACTGTTTCTGACTCACATAAATTATCTCCTATTTGTTTCTACTGTCTGCACTCTCTGGTGAACTTAGTCACTCTTTATACCTTAGTTTCCTCCATTGTAAAGTGGACATAATGATTCTTACTCTACTCAAAAGTCTGAAGTGGGGCAGTTCTGTCTCGTACACAGCAATTGGAAATGTGTGGGATGTTATTTGGGTTGTTACGATGACTAGGTGGTGCTACTGGTATTAATGGGAGAGGGCCAAGGATGCTAAATGTCCTGCCATGCACAGGACAGTCCCACACAATAATTTTTCCCACCCCAAATGAGAAACGTTACAATCAAATTGTGATCATTCTGTAAAAAGTCTAAAATGGCAAACGAGTGCAAAGCAGTCCACAGCTAACGTGGGTGTGCCATCATTTCGGAGAGTACTGCACTGGTTCTCAGAAGTGCTGCTGCCTTGTGATGACACTGGCTTCAGCTATGCTCTTAGCCAGTCGATGGGAAACACTTGCTACTTGTGAGACTGGTTCATTCATCTTCTGTTCATCTAAGTTCATTTAAGAAAATAAGACTACTAATCACCATGATAAAAGATATCTACTCTTAAATGAACACTTACTATTCTCTAGGTACAGAACCATGAGGTTTTCATGCTTCATCTCATTTATTTTTATGACAAACTTTTGGAGCTTGGAGGACGATCCAGCACAGAGATGAGGAAACTTTGGTTACCAAACCTTGCAAACTTCATCTTGAATTAAGAACCAGAGTTTGCAAGTGGTGGTGAGGGTGGCTTATTCCTTGGGTAACAAAGTGTACTTCCTCTCCTCTTTGGTCCCCTTAGCCATTCTGCTACTTAAACAACATTAGACAAATAAATAAGAAAACCAACGTGCGAACTCTTTAATAAAGACATTCGGGGCCAATAGCTTAGTTTGCACACACGGTGTACTTCCCATTGCCGGAGATCTCAAACGTGAGGCCTACATATGACTGGTGCTTGTGGAGCAGTGTAGTGTGACAGTCCTGGGAATCCTTGAAGGTATCGACTATCTGAAATGTGCAGGATCTCCAGCCTTCTAAGCCCTCAGGATCTACCATGATGATGCCTTGGGACACTCCTAGCCCTACTGTGGAGGGCACCTTGAATCTTCACATGTGGATAACACACAACTGGATGCTTTCTTCTTTTGAATGTTTTTGCTCTACAAATTTGTGAGCAGGGAGATGTCTATAAAATGAGAGTTACTTAACATTATAAACGTTTCTCTAAAAAGAGGAACCACTTTACATAAAGATCAACTTTAATTATAAAATATATGATGTCATTATGGTGTGAGTTTGTTGAAAGCCGAATAATTAGATTATCATTGTGGACTGTCTTTAAGTAGAATAGCACTCTAGATTACAGGAATGGTTTAACTTGAGTCATATAGCATTTTGGGGGTTGTTTCCTCTAGAGAGTCAGGCCACTCTCCTGTCTAATTTTTTTTTTTCTTGGAGTTTCATTCAGGGATGTGCCATCTATGCATTTGCCATTTTTATTCCAATAAACAAGAAGAGCTGCTTTTTAATCTGTTTAATCTGTTTAATTCATTTTCACAGATCAGTGCATTTAGAAAAGTGGTGAGCAGAGATGAGGTGAAATGGGAGTCCTGACAAAAGCAATTGGCAAAGGTGCAATTTACAATAAATGAGAATCTTGGAATACTATTGCCAAATTATGCAAACCTTTCCAGAAAAAAACAAGTCATAGCAGATCAGATAACCAGCTCACAATTAACGCTGACAAAGAGCAGCATTACTCCTGTCCTGCCTCTTCTATTTGTTTCGTGGTGGGAGAAGCCTCTGGAACTCTGTGAGGGGATTAGTGCCACTGGAAAGGAGGAAGGGAAGGGGCTGGATGTAGGAGGAAGTGGGCCAGCATTTTCAAGGACTCTATTCCTGTTGCCTGGCTGCCTAATATCTGTTGGAGGTGTCAAAGCCAGGAGGTGCTGCAAAAAATACCTGCGTTGGAGCCAAATGAATTAAAATAAGTTCAGTCACTGTTAGGCCTTTAGACAACAAAAGAGGGGCTCAAGATCTTGTCCACACAAAGAATACTCTGTGGTAAAAGGAAGAAAATCAAAGTAGCATTATCCCTATAATTTTACACAGAGAGTTTAAACAATGATGATATAATTGAGTTCTGAATGACTCCAAGGTTCATGGAACCACACAAATGTGTATTAGGGGGGACTGGGACTAACCTTGATATGTGAGATTTTGGCCAGTCCAGTGTTCCAAACCCCGGCCTGGATCTCTGCCTCTGTGTCCTGTTGGGCTTCCACCTGGCTCCATTCTGCCTCCTTTCATTTCTGGCACAACCTTATCGTTTTCTAATCCAGAACCCGAAGTGGTCCTTGCAAATCAGAGCCGCAGATGGATAGGCACAAAAATATTGCTGGGAAGGAGATAGCGTTGAGCTGTCTCATTTGTCCTCACAGCATCCATTTGCGGTAGGGAAGGACAGGAATTAAAAATGACATTATAGAGAGAGAGACAGTGAAACACTCAGGAATCAAGTGCCATGATCAGGAGGTGGTGGTGATTGGGGACAAAAACCCAAGGTTTCTAACAGCCCGTCTTAGACTCTTGGACTAGATGAAGCCGCTGGCATAAAACAGGGAAATGGAAAAGCTTTGTTAATCGTTCTTGTTTTTGTTTTTTAAATAATCAGTAGACCATAGCCTAGATAAAATTAACGAGTAAATAGAACCAATTTCTCTTTTGTTGTTGCATTTGTCAAGCCACATTTTTTTTTATGTACCCTGCCTGGTCAAAAGCATCTGGAAAAGAAGCCAAGCCAGTTCCTACTGTTTTCCTTTGGTTCTGACAAAATAGAATTGCAAACTGAGACTGTGTATGCCACCTCTTGAGACAGCAGCAGCTTTAGTCTTCAGAGCTGCCTTATAGCACCGAGTCAGCCCTGTCTGCTCAAGATCATTGCCCACCTGGGTGCCAGGGAAGGGTCTCAATGCAGTTCAGGCAACTTGGTCAAACAACCCAGGCTCTGTCCCCAAAGGCTCAAGACAGTAGGTTCTATAAAGACTCCTAGGGAAGAGCATTTTCTTGCAGAAATATCGCTGGCACCAAAAAGCCAGTACCAAGATTTGAGGATCTTTATATAGCTCACAGTTATTACCATGCTCTTGAATCTCTTCCTCCCAATTGTTACTCACTGTCTCACCCTGGAAGCTTCTTAAGTTGAACATCCCGATGGCAGAAAAATTGTAATGGAAAAAAACAATCTCTTGGCTGGGAGCTCTGAGACTTGGGTTCTTTTTGATGGATTTAATATCTTCTTTCATTGTTAAGCCATTTGTCAGGCAGTATGAGAGATGTCTCCTGATCTTGTTCTTGTTTTGGGAAATTTCATTCTTAATTTAAAACATAGGTTCTAGCCTCAAGGAACTTCCATTCTAATTTAAGGAGAAAGACATGCATTACTGTTCTTTAGGCATTTAAGAAATTAATATTGCAAAATGATTCTTTTGAGTGGTTATTGGGTGACATAAAAAAAAAAAAACCTTTTGAATCACCTCGTTGTACCTTTGTGGCACAGTCACTGTTAATTGTAGGCTTTCAGAGTAAAGGGACAGGAGTTCAGTTTTCTCTTTCTGTAGATAAGGACATTCATATCTAAACAGGTCACTGTGTTTGCAGGTGTGTAAGACACACCCTTCCTTAAACGTATCAAAACCTCCCTTCCATCTGAGTTTTGGTTACTGACTGAAGGAAGATGTAAATACATTAGCATTAAAGCAGTCTTATCATCAAAAGAGAAAATACAATTTGTTCATAAATAGCGTAATACATTTCCAGTAGAAAATTAGAAGTGGATATAGTGTACTAATCTGAAAAAGATAAATTTTGAAGAAACATCACTGTTGTGTTCATGCATGCAGTATAACTTATCACTTTCAAATAATAAATAAGTGATGAAAGTACATATAATGCCTTCTCCCAAAATTCTTCAGTGAAATTACTTGCCTCTTATACATGCATCATGCACACCAGAAAATATGTTTAGTAACCTTTTAAAATCTCACATAACCCATCTGTCTTTTGCAAACACTCTGGGCCCCTTTAGAAAAAAATCACTTGTAAACAATTTTCAGAACTGCTGAAGGGATTGCAAAGTTTTTTTTTTTTTTTCTCTATAACCAAGGAAAGCCATCAGAGAGAGGAGGAGAACTGGGCGGGGGTGGGGAGTGTCAGAGATAAGAGCCACTGCTGTGAGAATCCCACACCCAGTGGCAGGTTAGTGACTCAGTGTGGAGGGCAATTGAGAGACAGGCTCATCTGGTGCTTAAAAAATAAAAAAGGGCAAATCTGCTCTCAGTATGTAACAGCCTCCATTTTAGCCTGGGCTAAGTGGGTGGAACTGCCCCTCCTCTCTAGCCCCCACAGTTCTCTGGCTGCCTTTGACTTTCATTTTATTCTGATTTTACCAGCACAAAACAAAGATGGGGGCTGGGAGGTGCAGTGGGAAGTGCCCCAAGCTGTGCTCCAGGCTTGGATTGAATGGGAAGTATGTTATTAATCCCTAAAATTGCTCTCTGGGCTTTCCTTGGCATGTAAAGTTCTTTTTGTACTTATATACTTTTTTTTTTTTTTTAATAACTTGGTTTTGAATTGGACAGCAGAGCTGTCTGTTTGCTCCGCTTGATCTAAATTGGCTTTTGGTTCAAACTCCAGGTGGTTTTTCAGTCTGACTATGTTCCTCACTCTCCAGGAAGACAAGTTATCCCCCATTTAGTATTTTTGCTGACAGAGAATCAGCAGGCTTACTGTTTGAATCTACATCTGAATGTACTATTTGGCTAAAAATTAAAATTAAAAAAAAAATCACTCTCTTTTAGGTTCCTTGAATTTGGTTGCTTTATTTTTGGCCCCCAAATGCTGCTTTGTCATGTTGTTTTACATTTTTCTGGAATTCACTCTTCTGTGGCTGTTTCAACCAATTCTCCCTGCATTGCCGGCTTTTATGAACAAATGGGAGACAGTCTGAGTTCTAAATAGAGTGTTCATCCATCACAATACAGGGACAGGAAGCACCCATAGCACACACAGATACTACGTCAGTGGAAGATTGCACTTGGAAAACAAAATTATCCCTTACACTCCTAAATCAATTAAATCGCCATACTTAGTAGTAGGTGTGTTGATGATGAACATATGTATGCTCCTAAGAAAGTAATAATTAATCATTAGTGTATAGGTGCAATATTATATAATTCAGTTCTGAATTATCATAATTAATATAGAATATATCAGAATTAATATAGAATATTAAGAATAAAAGCTAGTAGCTTACCTTCTCATAAGTCAATTTCAAGCAATATTTTTCTTTAAACTTAATTTGGGAATTCAATATTTGATTTAACATTGATAAACAAAATTGGGAGAACAGAGAGGTTCATCAAAATTGTCCTTACAAAATTACCAGGGTATCTGTGGTTATGTATTGATCTAGCTTAGAAGTTGTGAGTGAAATCAAGAGGCATGAGTGGATGGACAAAGAAAGAGACAGTGTAACAAATTACTGCTGTTAAAGAAAAAACAGAGCTTGATAGTAAAATGGTCAAATAGATTTTATTCAGGAACTGTTGCAATAGGGCAAAAGACACCTCAGTAGAGAACTGGGCTCAGTTCCAAATACATGGAGAAGTGCGGATTTAAAGCTAAGGAGCAGGGTGGGATTAGTGTATGGAAAATTACTAAGAAAAAGCACAGGGTGGATGAAGGATATTGGTTAACAGACCTAACAGGATTCTTCTTGAAGGTAGGCCAGAGTCATCAGATATCACCAAGGGAATGCTGGGGATGAGGAATTTGATCAGATATGGAGGGTGAGCAGCTATCGAAGATGGGAGAGCCTCTCTAAACTGACTTAGCAGAATTCTTGCTAAAACTGGGTAACAAAGGCCCAACTGCTGTGGATGCCAAGGTTGAGGCCCAGAGGGCTTAGAGGAGCCCAATTAAAGTTCGGTTAAGGACAGAGTCCTGTCACTGCAAAGATGTATGATTATCGCTTTAATTGGGCTAGGTTAGGTATATTGTGGTTAAAAAAAAATTCTTGCTGACATTTGTATGTGAGTGGAAGAAGAGGAAGTTTGTTTATACAATCACTCACAGATCCGGGCTGATATAGGCATCACGGTCTTATCAGTGCACTTTCTGGAACCATCTGTCCCTTTTGCTTACCAGGGCAGGAGAAGAGAATAGAGACTATAGGCTTTTCATTGCCTTGGCCTGGAAGTGACACATGCCACTTCCTCTCACAGCACATTGGCTAGAACCAATTATAGGGTGCCACCAAATTTAAACATGGGGGATGGGAAGAGTGTGCGTACAGGGGGATACTTAGAACTGCTCTGTGCCCTACATTTACACTTATATATGTTTATGCAACACATGCTCTTTTTTTAGGAACAAAGGTAAGAGATATGTTGCAAATATGAAGTACAAATAAAGGGAAATTCTTAAACTGCCTGAGATGTTGCTCTAGTTTCAATTCAGCATAATTAATAAAACATATTTAAAGCACCAAGTTAAATGGTTACATGGAATTTCCTTACCCCAGGCGCAGACATTCTCAAATAATGGGTATTGAGACTGCCTACTTCTAGTTGTTAAATGTCCTTAGGATTTTGTTTTGGAAAACATTCTGAAAGGTGACAACCTAGAAATATATTTTTTGGAGTATTCTCTTCTTGAGGAAGTATTATAGAAAGGGATTATGAACTGTACCTGTGGGCTGCATTAGTCCAGCAGTAGTGGTTGTTTTAGCCAGATTTCTCTCTCTCTCTCACACAAACACACACAATTGAATGTGTGCACGTGGGTTTGCACTCTCTGTGGTATGACACAGGCTTATGACTCCCTATTTACCCCAGTTTATTTCCTGATTTTATGTTACCTGGCAGGGCTCCTGAATTTTTTTGCCCCTGTGGAAATGAGTGCAGAAAGCTCCTCTGTTGGTCTCCTTCCTTAGCACTCACTGCAAGTCGTAAAAGAAACTCTTTGCCTTTTAGTAGTTTCTTAGCAAACAATAGGGAGATTTACTAGTTATTTCAGAGAAATTAGTGAATAAAGTAGACAACCAGTGCAAACTCTGCCAACTCTGGCAATATTGGACATTTAAAAGGTCAAAAAAGCCTCTGTTATGGCAAAAGGAAAATTGCAGTTATGTAAATAGGGGATTTCACTGTATTGTGTTAATCTCTTCTTCCCAAAGGAGTGAATGGTTTTAGTGTATGGTGTACAGCACAGAGCCATTAAGTCCAAAGCAAGAGAAACAGAATTTGGCGAGAGAAACAGAATTTGGTGAGAGAAACAGAATAGTCTAATTTAATTTAAAACTGCTGCATCATGGGGCTTTTCAATATCAGTTTTTCAGAGCTATGAATGTGGAGCAGATAAGGTTCCCCCACTGCATGTGAAGCAATGAGGCTGACTCATACGGTGAGCTGTGAAGACCTACAGGGCAGGTGTTCATATTATTATCGCGGGTTTGAAGCCATCCTGCTTTCTCTTCAACCAAGACACATGATTGGGAACAGAACATTTTGGATAGCCACATGTCAAGTCGGTTAGAATTAATTAGTTTGTTGAACAGCTGAACCGAATTTTACAAACTTGAGCTTGTTTGGGGTCCTAGATTCCTTCTCAGCAGGCTGATTTCAAGCTGGTGCCCATTATGCTGCTCATATTAAAATGCTGTGAAAGCAAAGCATTTTGCATTGAGTAGTTGAGCAAACTCTATTATACAGTAATTATACTATCAGTATAGAATCTAATTTTATATGAAGGAGGGGGTTTTAACCAAATGAAAGAGGAAAACTCACAAATGGTATTTTTTCATTATCACTATGGGATGATAAAATTGCAGAACTATGCTAACTTTGGAGGCTATTTTAAAGCCTATTTTTACTAAATAAAATTAACTCCAATTTTGCTGGATCTTAACAAAACTTAGCCACCATAACAGCATGTGTAGATTCCAAGGGGTGCCTCTATTTGCTGCTTATTGAACATGCAAAAAAGTCTTTGTCAGTGACGAGTCATGGGCACTCTCTCCATTATCCATGCTATTTTACGCATCATTGAGGCACGAGGCCTCAGGGTTACATCTTCGCTATAATTCTTGCTGACAATGGGGATGTTGGAAGATGAAAGAGAAAAAAAGGAAGACCCAGGTAGCTTCAGTAACAACTGAGATATTCAAGTTACTTATGAAGTAATAAGATTGGTTATACCATTTATGGAATTTAATTAAATTCTTATTATTAAATGCCTACCGTGTTTAGAACATTCTGGTAGGGACTGTGGATGAAAGAAAGTAGAGTCTGCACTCAGGGAACATATAATCTACTGTATCTCAGTTGCATTTGTTTATGAATTGCTATGTAAACATTGGGAGTTAAATTAATTACAAAGGGATTATCCAGTGTGTGGGTTATTCAGGCTCTTTATTCCTCCTTTTCCTCTGACTACTTTACAGCTTACTCTTACCTCCTCAGGGAGATAGATGAAAAAAATAAATGGAGACAAAACACAAAAGCGAATTTGCTGCTTGTTAGCAAATCTGGAAAACTGGATAGTGGGAGCGAGGAAATGTGTGAGTTAGGAATTATAGACTAAATGATTTTTGTTTGTTGTCTGATGCTTACTGACAGATAAATAATTTATTCATTCATTTGCTATCCACACAATATATGTGCAGACATTCACATCTACAAGTATATGAATACTATGAATATTTATACAGTACATATCCTGCACACACTTAGGGGTGTGTGTGCATGCATAATGTCTATGTTTTTTTACAGCTAAAGTAAGAGGAAAAGCAAATCCACTAATCAGGTTTCAGACTGCATTTCCACAGGACAAGGTTATTATTTGTTTGAGGCTCTGAACTCAAATGCAGGGTCAGCACCATGAGTCTGGGATCCCTCTGCAAAATGCACAATAAAACATACTGTGGAAAGCAGATTTAATGGGTATTAGTGCATTAATATGCATTGGAAACCTTAACGAAAAGCAAAAAAATTCTCATAATAAAATAAAATCAGAAATTGGGTGATATCACATGCTACATTGTCCTTTTCTGACACACATCAGTAGTGGCATGTCTTCTGACAAGAAATCTGCCGTTTTTACTAATGTCCTTTACCCTGGGTTCTACTTTCCTTTCTCAAACGTGACAAGGGAAACTCTAGAGCAAGTGGGAATTCTGCCTTCCCCATTGGCCAGAATCTCAGGAAGAAGGGTTAGGAAAGAAAGAGGAAAATGCTATTTCCTGCCCTTTTCTCTCACACCATATAGCCAAATCCCCTTACAGGAAAATTGGCAAGTCTCACAGCCCAGTGCTCTTTCCTTCATTATTTTGTCATATTATCTCAATCCAGTAGTTGCCAAACTTTGGGGATATGAATGATAGCACTTTTCAACCTAAAAATGTTCATAGTCTCCTACATGATAGCAGGTTTCAGGTTTTTATCACCCTTTTAGGTCATGGTCCTAGGGAAAGGGCTTTCCCCTCATACTTAGGAAAGTTATAGGGAAGATTCTTATTGATTTGAGTCTCATTAACATTATGTACAGCCCTCTGGGTAGGATCATCCCCGTCTAAACCATATGGAATGGGTCCTGCATAGAAAAGAACAGTTTTATAGCCAAAACAAAGGACAAAAGATGATGAGCTGGCAGAAAAAGTAATGTTTCTCACATTTACAAAAGTATTTTGAAATCACATAACAATATACAAATGTATGGCATTGATTTCTTTCTCTCGTTCTGCTATATATTTGAAATGTTGCTTAAAAAGTGGGGCCATTATGTTAACAAATATACATGTAAGTAGTGTGTTCTGTTTCACCAGTTTTTGATGCCCATAGAGTAAAATCTCTTACTTTTCTATTTAGTAGCTCAAATGCCCACCTGTCTTTACAAACAGAAATTCCAGTTCATCTGTCTTGGACTTCCTGTCAACTTTGGTGTGTCCACAATATTCCCAAATTGACTCCATCCAAGAGATTCAATTTGTGATGTCTTAAGGGATTCTTTCTTGTAGTCGCTCTTATTATCATGTAGTGTCACTGTTAATAGTGAGTCCTGCACTGTTCCAGTGATGTTTGACCCCTCCTTTTGCTAGACTCGCTGCCTCAAAACTCTGTCAGAGCTTCAGTAGTCTGTGTCTTGGACTCTAGAGTTCCAGCTCACATGTACAGATACTATTCACCAATACCCAGGCTAGGAAAGAGTGATTTCCAGGTACAGCTTAATGCTATGTAGGAGCTGGCTATTTCCCATTGTTTTTGGGCCAATAGGATGGATTGCAAGACCAGAAGACCCTGTTCCCGGTGATTTATCTGGAAACCTTGGGGTTTCATCTTGACACTAGATTTTGGCCATGGCCCACAGTCTTTGCCCTGTGGTATCTATATTTTTGAGTCTTGTTGAGAGCCTGAGTAATTTTCTCAGCACACATCTGGGCTCCTTAAGCAAATTGGTTTATCTTTTCCTGTATTAAAGGGAGAGACTGCTTTACCTCCCCAAGCCTTTGTGAGGGGGAAATTTTCCCTCAGGGCCATGGGGTACTTTTTAACTTTAATTTTTACAAAACAGCCAGGCTAGTCTTCCAAGAACAACAACAAAATCTTTTCCAAGGAGACTTTCTCTTTCCAGATGGTTAAAAAAATCTCCCTCCCTGAATATCCTGTTAGCATAAATGTGAACCTGGATTTCTGCCTCAAGCTTGCCCCTCCTGAAGAGTTCCCGTGTTTATGAATGAATGACCTCTCTTTCTTTCCTGATGATCAAGGCAGAAAGCTAGGAGTCAGGGTTGGCTCCTTTATACTTCCTTATTATTTTTGAGCAATTAGCAAGTGTTTTTATTTCTACTTCCTAAACATCAATTGATTCTGTCCCCTTCCTTCCATCCTCATTCCTACTAACTTTTTAAATTTCTCTTCTGGATTTCTATGACTAATCGTTCTGACCTAGTGTCCACATCACAGCCTGGGCATTTACTAAAACGAAAATGTGATCACGTGACTTCCCTATGTACAACTTACGAGTGGCTTTTCATTGTCTTTAGGCAGAATTCCAGAAACAGGCCATCTTTCTTACCTCTCGAGCCTTGTCTCTCACTTTTTTTTTTGGAACCATCTTTGTTCCCCCGATACCAGAGTCCTCACACTTACCTGGGGCTCCAGGGTCTCTGACGTTTGCACCCGCCACATCACACGTTTACTTCCCGCACTATGGAAACTTGCCCTCCCTCTTCAGCTTCTTTTCCTTCATGTGGTGTGTACTTCTAGCTAAAGTTCAGATTACCGACATAGCCCAACCTGGGTTAGGTGCCCCTACCTGGATCCTACATATTTTCCTCCATGCCACCCTATGTGTCATTGCTCTTTTAAATCCTCTTTTCTGTTGACAAAGCAGTAAGCTTCATGAAGACACCTGCCATGTCTGCTCGTGCACTGTCCTGCTGCGAGAGGTTAGAACAGTGCCTGGTACACTAGGGCACCTATAATAGATATTTATTTAAATAGTAAATAGATTAATAGGTCTTAGAAGGCAGCATGGTTTAGGGGAGAGAGTATTGGGAGTCAGGAGGTATGACTTTTGCCACATTTTGTCACTTCCTGTATGACTTTTACATAAGATGCTACATTACCTTTCCACCTAGGTTAAGGCTCACATCCTGTTGGGAGAGAATCTGGTCCTTAGTCAGGGGCTCCTGGCAGTAGCACTCAGCAGCTTTTTTTGATTAACTCTCATATTTTCTACTTGAGACTATAACTATTAAGGAAAAATGTGAATCCCGTACAGGCACCTCAGAATATGGAAAAATACGTTTGAAAGCACCTGAATGAGATGACTGATTAGGCTAACTCTGAATTTCCAGTACACTTGAATTGAAATAATAGTCTCAGCGGTAAAATTGTACGATAGGAATAACATTGCAAGCTGATAACACCAACTTTCTGACCCAAGGATGGTCTCTTTTCTTTCTGAAAACCATATTTCTACCAATAACATTCAGAAAGCTGCTTATCTGAGCTGGAGTTCACGTGATTAGGTTGGACACGAGGTATGCTGGCAGTGGCTATTTGTACTGATTTTCTCCTCTTAAAAATGCATTTAGAGGACTATTCAGTTCCTGTAAAGCAAAATATACATTTGCTTTTTTTTTACAGTACATTTTTAAAATGGCAAATCATAAACTACTGACCTTAAGAGAAATTCAATAAATCATTAAAATGCTGCTGCTTGCAAGCCTAGTTCTGACTAATTCCTCACACATGATATTATCAGATACATTAGGACTTCAGTCACCCTTACCAACCACCTAAATATTACACACTGTGGCAGCCTTCTGCTAAATGTAAGCCTCTGACTCAGGATGATAGGATTTTCTTTTGGTACCAAATGTATTATTATTCATGTTTTTATTTTTTGGGAGTGGAGGGGGTGGCACCCAAATCACTGGTTTCTTTGCAGTCCATGTGCTAAAATATGCCTGTTTGCAGAGAGGCACTCCACAGAGAGAAAGTGAGTTTTTCCCTCAACTTAATTATTCTTACCTGAGAAAATAATAGAAGAATCGACAGAGCCCAAACCATCACTCTCAGACCTGTATCATTTTGGGGTGGGGACATGAAGATAAATACTCTAAAAAAATAGTTTATTTTACTTTTTTTGTTGGCAGTGATTTTGCAATTTCAGTCACTTGAATCATAAAACTAATCACCTCTTTTTAAAAACAATTCAACTGATGCAGATGTATCTAAGGTAACTATTAAAAGTCTTCTTAAGTTGTCTCTATTCCCACCTATATGCTATCATACAGTTTTATTTTTATTTTATGGGTGATTATGTAAACATACAGGCACAAATATAGGAGCTTTGTTTTCTTTCTGTTAAAAAAATTTATTTAAATAAGAGGTCCATACTAAAATTCTGTACCGTAATTTGCTCGTTTGTTTGTTTTTACTCAAAATGTAGATTTCTCTAGTTGTCCTGTCTTTTGAACTCAGTGATCGGATTTCTGCTCAATGCCATGACTCTGGCACCTGTGGATCCTGGTGTGTTCCTGCATTGGCCTGTTTCGTCTACTCTTGTTTTCTCTTTCTGACTAGATTTAAAAACAAAGACAGCAGCATCTTCTCTCTTTCTTGGTGTGTAGCTCTCAGTAACTGATCGTTTAGAGCTGTTTTTAATGAACTCTGTGGGCTGAATTTTAGTTTAATTTAAACAGACTCCTTTTTGTAGGCTGATGCTTTGGAGCCATGCGTTTTGTGTTCTCTGGCCACCAACCAATTACCACACCTACGTGCAGAGCTAAATATCTGTGCAACCAAAGTGAAGCAGACAATTATGCAATTACTCAGATAATTCAGGGAAAGAAGGGAGTTCTGCCTGAATGACTCAGGTGATCCTGGCTACAGAAATACATTGTATGGCGGGGAACAATTCTCTCTTTTATTAAAATGTTTCAAAGCTATGTAAATTACCTTCTTTGGGTGGGGTCGACTGTGTGTGGGCAAGAATACTTTGTAAAGTCTTCTGATGTAATTGTAAAAGCCACCTTCCCTACTGAAGATTAATGCTACAGAAAGTACATAACCAGGCACTGTGCTGGAGATTGGGAAGGCACTGATAGGCACTGGTGAGTAAAAATGCTTAAGGTCCCTTCCCTCATGTTGCTTAGAGTCTGTATTGGTTTCCTAGGGTTGCTGTACCACAAACTAGGTTTAAAACAACCGAAATACATTCCCTTGCATTTCTGGAGGCTAGAAGTGTTTTTTGGGCCATGCTTCCTCCAAGGCCTGTATGGAAGGACATTTCCTTGCCTCTTGCCAGCATCTGGTTGCCCTGGACGTTCCTTGGTTTGTGGTAGCATAACTCCAATCTCTGTCTCCTCTTCACATGGCCATCCCCACTCTGTGTCTTGTTTTCACAGGTGCTCTCCCTGTGTGTTGGTGTCTGTGTGCAAACTGGATTAAGGCAGACTCTAATGACCACATCTTAACTTAAATCTGTGGAGACCCTAGTACCAAATAAGGTCGCATGCACAGCTACTGGGGTTAGGACTTCAATTTATCTTCTTTGTGAGGACACAGTGCAACCCATAATAGAGTCTAAGATTTCGCTCCAGTAGACAGACATTGAGTCAAATAATTAAGAGAAAATAACAAAGGGAGAAGAGCTACTGTAGAGAAAGATAGGGTGCTCCAATGACTCACACAATGGGGTTTATACTTGGTCAGGGTTCTGGGGAAGTATGTCTGGGCTGAGTAAGTGTTTATTAGGTGCAGGAGGGAGGGAAGTGCAGGTTCAGGCAGAGTAATCAGCATATGCAAATGCCCTGAGAGAAGGAAGCATTGCAGTACTAGCAAGCTGGAGTGGAGAGAACAAAGAGGGTGTGATGAGGATGACTAATGCTTGAGAGGTTAGCCATTAGGAGGCCATGCAAGGCCCCGAGATAACATTGAACATTTGTATCCTCATCCTAAGAACCAGGAAGCCTTCAAAGGATTTAAGCAGAGAGTGATCTCATCTGATTTGCATGTCACAACCATCACTCCAGCTGGAGTGTGGTGAACAGATAGGAGTAATGCAGACTGATGGAGGGTGTATCTGGTCACTCAGGATGCTCTGGCAGGGGAGAGATGGCATGGCTTACATTGGGCAGATGAGAGTGAGAGATCCATAGAAGATGGCAAATTTCAAAAAATATTTGGAGGATAAAACAAAATAGAAATTTGGGGTTGACTGGCCATGGATGAGGTGGAGGTTCCTGGCCTGGGAAGGCTGGTGGTGATTTCACGGAAACAGGGAGCCCTGGGGAGATGACCCAGTTTGGGGAGGGAAATGACATTAAGATATCCAAGAGGAGATGTCGAGCGGGTGGTGGTTTCTCCAGGGTCCTGTTCAGGTCAGCTAACACTGCTCAGTGACTGAGATCTCATGCAGCCCTGAACAAAGTTATCATTTTGATGTCTGGCCTTGTCTCCCCCTCTCATGCAGAGAGGAGGGTTCTGGGGTCTTCAGTCTTCCAAAACAGGGTCTAAAACATAGGCTGTTCATCTGCATCTAGCCACATTAACTATAATTTTGGTGGCTATCATTGAAGAGTGACTGGGGAGCCTGCTAATTGGTAAAAAGCCCCAAGAAGTAGAGTCTTTTAGACAAGAATAACTGAAGGGACAGAAATGGCACACGATTCAGCATCCCCCCCCCCATAAAATATGTCACTAAAATAACAGGGTGAGTAATTAATGATCCCTAATTAATGCTTATTTTTTATTGTTGTAGCATCAGAGATCAAGATTAAAATAGGCACTTTTTAAAAAGGAGAGTGAAGCACCATTTCCTTTAACCTTACAAGCATCCTCTCAATGTAATATAACTGTACTTTCCTTTCTGTTGTCGTGAAAACATCTACTTTCTCTCACCTATAAAATTTCTCAGCATTTCTCCTTAGCTTTCCTGGGAAGCACTTGTAATTTGAGCATTAAAAATGTTTGTAGCCCTTTTTCTTGCTGCTCGAATTCATCCAGGCTCATGGGCCAGTGGTTTCCTTACTCAGCTGTCATGCTTGAATCTCACTAATTAGCTATCTCTCTCCTGGAAGAGAGCTCTATGGTTTTTCTTGGGGCTGATGCCACTCTGCTACAGGAAGCTCTGCACAACCTCTCACCCCTGGAGCCTCCTGCTTGTCTCCTACCTTGCTTTGATTATTCAGACTTTGTTGAAGACTGAAAGCAAAAAGCTCTTTCTTTAAAGGCTGACTTGAATCCTGAGAAAATATCTTTCTAACCAAGAAAAAAAGTTACCTTAGCAACTGAGCACCTAATTAAATCAATTAACTTTCCCCTCCTCCTTTATCAATATTCTATTAACATTAAATTGCTTCTTGGCTATGCTCTGTAGTTTTATAACCTTCTGAGCAAATAGCTGAAATGCACTATAGCTACAGAGGAGTGAGATGAGGAAAGTCTCAGAGGGACCAAAATGAACAGATGAAGACCCAGAACCTGAAGACATCTCTTTCACCCCCCACCTTTCTTCGGTGTGTCTTAAGGCCCCTTGATGTAATTTAGATGTAGCTGTTAGTAATGGAGGGGACAGGGACAGAGCTCTGAAGTGACAAAGATTAAGTTTTTAGTATTCAGCTGAATGGATCTCAGGAGAATAAATAGGTAGAGGTAAGAAAAAATAAAGTTACATGTTTTGCGTTTTGAGTTTATGGGCAGAAATTTATATTATAGTTGGCAAAAGTAATGGAGGTACCTACCAAATTCATAAACTGTTTTTACTATGAAGGTCATGAAGTAGAAAGTGGTCTTCCCTTAAAAGAATTGAAGGAGACATGAGCTGGATACCTGTTTTTCTCCCATCTCTATTCCTGCAAGCTGATTTGGAAATACAGATATTTTCCTTATGGTCTCCAAATGTAGAAATGAATTGCTCAGTGGGGAATTCTTGATGCTACACCCATGATACTATATACGTTGCTTCCATAACCTCCTCATCACCTGCCTGTGACAAGTTCTCCACCCCAAACATGACATGTCTTTCTTGGCTACACCATCCTTGTGGGGAATGAATAGGGGTAAGAATAAATGCATTTATTCTATTCTGTCAAATTAATTATTTAGATAAAATGAGTGAATTAATACATAAAAACATAAAATCATCTCAACGACCCTTGCTGAGTGCTACCCCTTGTGCACTGAGAATGTCAATGATTTCACCATTCATCAGAAATGCCCTGTGAAGTAGATGCTATTGTTCCCATTTTACAAATGAGGGAACTGAGGCTCGCAAAATGCATGTCTCTTGGTTAAGGCCACACTGAGTCACCAGAGATCTTGGGTTTGGATCCAGATCAGTTCAATGCCAAAGACATTTACTCAGTTACTAACTACGCTGTTCACATGAGCAGGGGAGAGACATTTTCCTACTTAAGCACATGCCTTCAAATGCCATGTCCAGGGATGTTCTGCCCTTGACAGGTTGTCAGATAAAGCTGATGCTTCCAGAGGTGTAAGTGTATATACAAGTTGCTGATCTCACACAAAAATCCAGGTGGTGGGATTCAACTTTCTATGTCTGTTGTATAAAACAATTGTGTACACATGGCATTGGTTTACGAACAGCTAACCAGGGGACTTCAGGCTGTTGGATTTAGCAAATAAAATGATAAGGTGCCCAGTTAAATTTAAATTTTAGATGAACAATGAAAAATATTAAGTGTCAGTATATCCTCTGCAATATTTGGGATATACTGATACTAAAAAAATTCATTGTTTATTTGAAATTCAAATTGTGCCAGGTGTCCCGCATTTTATCTGGCAACCCTACAGGGGCTGGGTTCTGTTGCTGCAAAGCATTTGCTTATGTTCTTCACTGTCCTGCGTAACACTGAGCCCTGCTCGCCTGGCTAAGACCAGAAAAAAGTTCATAGATGCAACCACACTGTTACCAACTCACTCATCGTGACCAGGGCGGTACCCAGGAGGACATCCCATGTGGAGGATTTGCCCTGAGCTGGTCTATCCAAGCATCTCCATCCTCCCCACTCAGAGCTCCCTGGCTGAGGAGCAGCCCACAGCCAGCCATGCGTGGTTCTCCTTCCTCTCTGTCATCGATAGTTCCCTCCTTGATCCCGAACATAGCAACCATGTCCTTCACAGTCAGTACCTGGGCACACATGATCCTGGAGTCAGAATGTTAGAGCTGGAAAGACTCATGGAGATTGTTTCACAAGTGAGGAAACTGAGGACTTCATAGACAAAAAAAAAAAAAAAATCGCTTGTTCAAAGTCACACAGTTAAACAGGGATTGGCACTGGACTTTTTCTTCCATGGGTGGTTCTGCCTGACAACACTGCGGGATCAAGTTTCTACCTCCCTGCTTACTTCCACAATGTGGACTCTTCTCCCCTTCTCTGATGGTAACAATAATAATGATCATGACAGTAGTTTATTTCTTCAGTTCTCAGCATTGTATACATAGTATTTAATTTAAATATTACAATGACCAACAAGGTAGCTATTATTTATTGCTAAGATTGATCCACCAGTTTTTCATAAATCTAATTCTAATTTTTACTCTCCCCAAGAACACCTTAACAACAACAGAACCCATTTAAAAATAAGAGTAATTTTCAGAGAGTTTGGGAAGTACATATTTGTGCTTGTTAAACCTGACAATGCTATTCTCTCTTTCTTATTTCCAAGGAGTGGGTTAGTACTGCAGTTGGGTAGGCAACCTGCCTAACTCTGGTACTGATCCAACATATATAGCCCCTTCAAAGGCTTCCTAAATTTCTTCTTCTTTTTCTGTTAATCTCAGCATGCTTTGCAACATGTGTTTATTTTATTGCTTTGAGGAGGTGATGATATTTGTGTTGCCTTTAAGGATGTATGAAGCAAGAATATAATGCAAAGACTCAAGACTTTGAGTATTTCCCAAACTTTACATTATTTCCTCTTCTTGGAGTTTCCCATCTACCAGCATATTAAAGACTGAGAATTCTTGCAACAAAGAGATCTATTTGACTTTTTTTTTTTTTTAGCTCAAAGTTTGCATATGGAACTTATTTGACCATGGAGCTCTCCTAGCCTACCCCAGGGTACATCTGTTAACACCTTAAGGACCCAATATTTGGAATTACTTTACCCATCCCCTAGTAGAGACTTTAGATATACCTAGGATTACAAAAACTTAACACAGTGCTATTTGAAACTTAGTTCAATGACCTTAAAAGGAACTATTACAACACCGAATAGAAAACTAAGGAGCAGGAAAAATACAATAGTATTTTGAAACATCTGAAAAACTATCATGTGAAGAGAGTTTAATTTTCAAAGGTCCATAAAGGATAGAACTCGAATCAATGCATAGAAAACACTGGAAGCCAGATTTGGGAAATTGATATATTCTGAATGAGATTAATCAGTTTAAATAAACATAGAATTTTCACTGAGAAAACCCTTAAAGATTATCTAATTTAAGCACTCAGCTGATGTTTGAGTGCCATGGAGCCTATGGTCCGTCACTTCCAATAATGAGTGGTCTAGTCCACGTTTTGGCAGTTTTGACTTAGGAAGTTTTCTTTTTGAGATGGGTGTTCTTTCTTAGTGTTTGTTTCATTTTCCAGGGGATTGTCTACTGACTTAGTCAGGCTTGGGACAGATTTCAGGAGCAATGCTGATGGAGTAGAATAGGAGTGCTTTTCTGTGGTGTCAACATGTTAAGTTTAGTGCTTTTCTTCCATGCAGATTGTGATAAATTTCTGAGATGATAGGTCTAGGTTAGCAGGTGAAGTTTTAAACCTCAGTTACATTACTTAAGTAAACATATTAAATCTATTTACAGTGTTTATAATTACATATGCTGCCCAAACTCATGGAGAAGATATTGTGAAAATATTAAAACTCTCTAGTCTCCAGGACTGTAACTGTGACCTAAAATGCCACTATGCCTTGCAGAGTATTTGGGAGTTTTGATGCCATTTACAGAATATAGTGATATGGCAATATATTTGACTCCATTAGATAAGCTATTACCAATATGGAAGTCAGAAAATATGACTAACTTATATGCATGTATTATAAAATTATGACCATAAATATGAAAATAACTCAAGCTACAAAAACTAAGTGTATTTTTTTCTATTAATGTGTGTTGCTGCCTCTTCTTTTTTTTTTTTTTTTTTGATTCTACTAATTTGCCCACAGACCAACAAACAGTAGTAGACACTGGAGTTTTAAAAAAATTATGAAAAAGACTTATGTAATCCTGATGCCAGAGTTTAAACATTGAGTCTCCTTATGCAGGAAATTCAATTCCCTTTTGAATATCTGAGGATTCTTGGGGAGTTCTTCCATTTTGTGATCATCACTGTCGCTGTCTCCCTAACCCATCCTCTGGCCCCCATACCTCTGAGCTGCTGCTCTAGACTCAGTTTTACAGATTCTTGTTTCGCAGAGTATGCCCCACCCTTACCACTAGGTGGGCATTTCTTGGCCCTACCCCAACCTTCTGAATCAGAATCTGTACTCAGCTAGCTTTGGACCCATTCAAGTGTGAGAAGCTCTGTTTTAGGTGACCTATTGGCATCCCATAAAGATTTTTTTTAATCCCTCTTTGTCTCAAGCATGGACCAAGCTTCTTTGCCTCTGTTGTGTGTAACACACTAAAGGCTTCCAGAGACCAAGAAAGATACACAGCATAGGAAAATCAAAGAATAGATCTAGGACACATATGCTCCCCAAACTTGTCATGATATTTTATAGAATCCTGTAGTGGTCATCTCCCTCCTTAAAACTTAGGCTAACATTAAGTTGTTAGGGCCAATTTGCAACTCAATTTAAAGTCATCTCTCTCATGTGTTTTCCCCTTAAAACCTCAGAGCTCTAAGTGTCCTGCCTCTGGTACCCTCAAAGTAGGCCCCAAATTAACATCATAACCATCTTTGTTCCCAGTCCATTCTATTGGGAAATTTAGCTTTCCTGATTCAACTTCTCCCTTTTGACCTCTGCCATCTTTTTATAAGCATAGCCAAAAGTCTCTTTAAAGTGTTTTCTCCAGCAAAATAACAGACTTCCTCCAAGGATAAGTCACACACCACCACTGGGAGATGGAAACAGCTGCAGGAAGATTTAAATTGAATGTGTGTGTGTGTGTATGTGTATGTGTGTGTGTGTGTACACATGTGCACACACACGCATGCATATGGGTATATCTTGCTATACTTTAAATAGGAAAAGTATCAATCTAATACTTAATGTAAACTAATAATTAGTTTTAATCTAAATGAATTTAGTTTAGTTTTTTTTTTTTTTGACAAATTTAGAGAAGAGTACTGTTGTTATTTGGATACCAAGTTTTATGGGAAGTATTGTTTCAAAATGATCTCCCTATTATTTCTATTGTGTTGCCTAGTTTCAGTTAAGTTTAGGCCTCCCAACTGATATTTTAGGTGATGACACTAAATTATCTCAGAGTTTTTTAGGAGGTAGACATTATTTTGTTATAAAAGAGATTCAGAGGCAAAATTCAGTCTCATCTCTATTGTCTTTGCATCTCTTTAGAGGTTCCACTTTATTCAGTTTCTCTTTAGCTAGAGAATGAGATATTTGAGGCCGGGTACTGGGTTCATTCATTGATCACTTTTTGCACTTTTTGTATGTGTTCACTTTACATCTAATCATTATAACATGTTCATGATGTTCAGATTATTTCTATTTTAAAGTTAATCAGTCAACAGATATTGAACACTTACTATATACTAGAAAGACAGATCCTGCCCTGAATGAACTTATATCCAATACACTTCTCTCTCTGAAAAAGAGCATAAAGTTGCAAATGAAGCAATTAGGAACAGATACTTGGAAGCGGCCTGAATAAAGGAGAGACTCTTAAGTTTAAGTATCATCACCTAATCAGTTTTAGGGTAAATCTACCTCCCAAAGAAAGGATCTGGTGTATTTAAGAGCATGTGTGAAATAATGAAGGGATGGAGACAGTATCTGGATTGAGGTGGGACAAAGCAGACACAATGTACAGTTACTGAATATAGGAACCAGGAGGTGAGGAAAGGTGTTGGCATGAGAACACAAGCTCTCATGCATAAGCAGAAATTTGAAAAGGGCCTTGGACCTCCTTACAAAGTTGAATAGGGTGTGTGTGTTGGGGGTGGGGTACGGTTAAGTCAATCTTCTCTACAGCTCTCAAGAAACTTCTTGCTATCATCGGATAGCATCATCTTTTTTAAAAAAATCAACAAATGAAATACTATTTATTTTCATGCCTTCTATGCTCTAGTCAAATTGAAATACACATTGTTTTAATGATGTACACTAATATAATTATATACGTGAACAATTCAGAACTGATAACAGGGTGCATTATAGGAAGTTCCCAGAGGAGGTGGGAAAATCATTAGAGAGTTTGAACTAATGAGAATGCTGACTGATTCTCCAAACAAAGGCTGGTATATCTTTTATAAGTAGGAATTTAATGGACCAATCATTATTAGGTACAAAATTAATTTATACCGAAAATCTTTTTGAATACTTAGCTGTGTTCTGGACACTAGTAACAAAAAGAAATTAATAAGACAAAATTTCTTCCCTCAAAGAGAACACAGATCAGTTAGTGGCTATCTCATTATTTTGGGGAAAGGCAGTAGGATAGGATGGAAAAATCATGGCAGTAAGGGGATCTGAAATTTTTTAGAAATTTTGTCATTAGTTAAAGGTATAAGCTTGGCAGAGCCACTTTTGCAATGGCTTCTTAAATGCAGTGACAAGGACAATGGGAAAGGGAGAGTGGGACCTGCAAGACTGGAGTGCCATGATGGCTCCTGCAGGAATGTGAATCTTATATTGAGGAGCTGGGAACATAGAGGAAGATGAAAGAATAATAGGTTGTAATTATTATAGGAACTACTGAAATTCATCATCTGGCATGTTATGCATGGTACCAACGAGTTGAATAATATCCTGGCAAAGAATATGTATACTTTAGATAATTAGGGCATGGCTACTTCAATTCATTGGACATTGTAATGGAGATTAACTAGCTGTTACCCAAGTCTATTTCCTCTTGCTCTTTGATAACAGCAAAACTAGATTTCCCAGTCTTTCTTACAGTTTGACGTGCTGATGTGAATGAGTTCTGAATGATGAAAGGTGGTTAGAGGTAATGGATACCCGCCAGATGTGCTCACAAGAACCTCCCATATGCAATCCTCCATATTCTTTCTGCCACAATGGCAATCTTGGAAACTTTGTGAGGAAATGAAGGCACTATAAGAGAGAAGGCCTGTGTCCCAGAGCCATAACTTGGAGAGTAAGAATAGATGCCTACTATTTTGGACATGTGTGAGAAAAAAATGTCTGCTGTATTAACATGCTAAGATTTTGGGTTTGTTTTTACAGAAACTACAGTATCTTAATTCAGAGGTCAACAAACTATGGCTACGGGTCAAATTCAGCTTATGGCTTATTTTTACACAGCCCAAGAGAATGGTGTTGAAATTTTTTACACTTTTAAAGGGTTGTTAAAAAGTATATATGCAAAAAAGGCCATATGTGGCCAAAAAAATCTAAAATATTTACTATCTGGCTCTTTATAGAAAAAGTTTGCCAATCCCTTTTTTAACCAATACAGAAATTTCATATAACAGAGACCTTGGATTCCAGGCAGAGATATAGTCTTCTAATTATGTAGCAAATAACTTTTCAGATGTAAATATATATAAATATATTGGGAAATAAGAACTATAGACTCACTTCCAGGAAAAAAAAAAAAAGGAATAGCAGGGACTATTTTTAACAATCTTCTGAACTGAGACAATTAAAAAACGCTCCAATTATATAATAGTTTTTAAGACACTGAATTGTCAGGCAGCAAAGAACAGTGATCCCTTAAAGATGGTAAATGAATGAGGTCAACACTGTGATAGCCCCAGCTTATTGCCTAGAGAGGATTTCCAGGCCTTGTTACAGGGAGAGAGAACCCAGGAGGGGCCTGAAAGCTTCTCTAAGTTAAGGATGCAGAACTGAGTATCTCAGGAGGCCATGGTAGCTAGCCTTCATAAGAGAGTACCAGGTTCGATATGATTTTGGAGAGGAGAAACATCCCACTTGAGTATGTCATAAAGCACTGATTCACACATTCATATGAGCAAATTATGTGAGTCTGAGATGAAAACCATTCAAAATAATTAGAGGAAACATCTCTGGAGCGAATGCAGGCAGGACTGGGGATTGTTTCTATTCCCACCAATCAGAGTAGAAAACCTCATAATGCATGAGACCTCTAGTAGCATACTCAGAAAATATTTGCTTCAATAAAGGGCAAAATAGCCCTAGACTAAATGCTGCTTTAGTCTGACTTCATGTAGTTGAAAGCAAGATCTGAAAGAATTAAACTTTTTTTCTGTGTAATTTACCTGCATTCCAGAACAAAACCCAAAAATATTTGTGGGAATACAGTTCTTTAAAAGGTAAAATTTAGTGTCAAGCATCCAATAAAATATTACGATGCCAAAAAAATACATATGCTGAGAATTTTAAGACACTTCATCACAGAAATAAGGGTGGTAAGTAAGCATGTGAAATATATTCCAATTCATTAGTCATTAGGGAAATGCAAATTAAAATTGCAACAAGGTGCTACTATATACCTATTAGGATGTCTAAATTTAAAACAATTGTCTATAATAAATTTTGGCAAGAATATGGAGCAACTGGAACTCTCATATATTACTATATGTAAAATAGTACTAGCACTTTTAAAAATGGTGGTTTATTATAACTCTTGCCATATCACACAGGCCTAGGTGTTTACTCAAGAGAAATGATAGCTTATACCTATACAAAGAGTTTCTCATGAATTTTCATAGTAACTTTATTTGGAATAACCCCAAACTAGAAACAAGCCAAATGCCCATTGACAGGGTAACAAATAAATGATGGTAAATCTGTAAATGTTAGTTTGCTAGGACTGCCATAACAAAATACCACAGACAGGTGGCTTAAACAACAGAAATTAATTTTCTCACAGTTCTGGAGGCTGGAAGTTCAAGATCAAGGTGTTGGCAGATTTGTTTCTTCTCCTTTGCGTGCAGGTTGCCTCCTCCTCATCTTGTCCTCACATCGTCACTCCTCTGAATATACACATCCCTGGTGTCCTCTGTATAGCCTCATCTCCTCTTCTTATTGGATTAGGAAACAACCTAATGACCCCATTTTAACTTAATTCACTCTTTAAAGGCCCTATCTCCAAACATAGTCACATTCTGAAGTACTGACGTTAGGGCTTCACATGAATTTTGAGGCGGGAGACACAATTCAGTCCATAGCACCATACAGTGGAATCCTACTGAGCGATGAAAAAAACAAACCACTGATACACACTACAATATAAATGAATCTCAAAATAATTATGCTGAATGAAGTAAGTCAGGCAAAAAAGAGTGCATACAGTATGACTCCATTTGTACAAAGTTATAAAAACTGCAAACTAGAGGGACAGAAAGGAGATCACTGGTTGCATCGAAATGTAAGGGGAATTTGGAGGGAGGGTAAAGAGAAAGACTAGAAAGGGGCAGGAGGCAACTTTGCAGATGATGTATGGGTTCATTTTCTTGGTGTGGTGATGGTTTCATGGTTGCATATGCACATATGTGTCAAAATGTTTCATATTGTACATTTTAAACATGTGTAGTTTATTACGATTAAACCTTAATAATTTTTTTAAAGAGAAATAAACATGTTATAGTTTCATTTATCACCTGTGGCAGGCTTAAATTCACATTACTATTTTATTCTAATAATAATAATAAAGATACCTACCAACAAAATGACCAGTTTGCACGAATCATGACAGTTTTTATCTGCCATGAACAGCTGCTACTTTGTGCTATGCCACCCTCCCCCTTCCTTCTGGGAGAAGCGTCTCCATTCTTTGGTTACACTTCCGTTCCTCACTCTAATCATGAGGATGAAGGAGGAGTACATAGTTCTCTAGACACGACTGGTTGACAGGTGGGCACTTGAATCTAGCTGAGGCAATTAGATAATTCCTTGGGATTTTTCTTACTAGAACTGGGACGAGTTAACCCTTTCTGGAGATATAAAGTATAGGATGAGTAGTTTTTGACTGGCATTACCCATGTTTCCTTCCATGTGGAGGAAGTCAGTGTGCAGTGAAAGAGAATGAAGTCTGCACAGAGAGGAGCTGAAATGAGAGCTAGAGAGAGAAATGGCATTGTTTGAGGTTTTGATTCTGGATCCAGTTTTTTCTGAGAACTGGCGATAGCCCTGATCTTTCCACAGTTTTCTTTTTCCAGTTTTTCTTATACTTTGCTAATGATTTTCTTATTTATCAAGTTAATTTAAATTAAACTCCTGTCATATTAAATACTGTCAACGGTTTGCATGTATTTAAGATAAATATTCCTAATTTCTATTTCTTTCAATGCCTGAGATCTTGACAGTAGCCCTGAGTAAATAATTGGTGTAGTTCTGACCAAATCAACAATTTCATTTAGTTTAACGCATTTATCAAATACCTATTAAGCCCAAGGCATTGTATTACATGCTAAAAACATCCTTATCAAGTGTGCATTTAAACAGCTACTCAAGTTTTGAACAGCTAAGTAATTTTGAGGCGCCCCACTGTAAATAATTTTGTGGCAAAACTCCCAGGTGTACATTGATGAAAAAATAGATGGAGCCCCAAATTGAACTCATTAGACACATGTGACCACAGGGAAATGAGAAGCATGCAAAGGTAGCTTTTACTTTCTTAGAATCCTCTGGATTCTAAATCAACTGTGGACTAGAAACTGGCTCCCAGACTTTATCTTTTATGGTAATGTACACCGTAATCAACAGACTGTGTTTTTGGTTCTAAGAAATTTTAATTTAATAAAATACTCTGAATTCAGTCATCCATTGCTCTCTATTGTTACACACCAGTAGGAAGTAAAGAAACTAAGCAAATGTTATAGCTCTTCATTACAGTGTTTGCTTATTTTTGTTTATTGTTTTTAATTTGTCTTTTGTGTTGCACATTGCAGCTGATGGGTTTTCTCTGTGGTTTAAGGAGTAAAAATAGGTCTTTCCTGTCATCAGAAGACTTTTTTTCTGAGTGTGGTATGTTTCTTAAGAGTTGAGTGCCAACTACCCCCTCATCCCTTATGTAGGTTAAATAGTCCTGAGGAAACTGTGTTAGGAATGATTAAATTAGCATAGTAGAGTGCTAAGCAAATAATAGGTACTTAATAAATATCTATTAATAGATTACATAGTGAGTTCTATTCAGAAAATTTATAATATTCACATATGAAGTCACTTCTATCTCTAATCTTATTAAGGTATATTTTAGAAATTAATAGCATAATAAAATGTATGCTTTTAGAAAAGTTTCAAGGTTGTTTTGTGTTTTTGGAGTAAATGTAAATTTGTTTCTCTGCCTTTGCCTGAGTAATCATACATAACTAGAACCCTTCCTACTCATTGATGTAGGAGAAGAGCCCAGTATTTTCTATACCAAAGTACTATGTTTGTAACATTTCTCATATTATTAAACTGTGACTCTTGGCCCCCTAAGTTTCTTTGGTGTTATTAAAACACCTTACTTTTCCATCCATCTCTCTCTTCAATGATAATCTAGCTATGGTTAATACTTTTGTATTTAACTCATCTTTTTTTTTTTATTATACAAGTAATACATTGTTTCGCTGTATAAATGCAAAAAAATAAAGATAAGAGAAAAAAAGAAAGGAAAATTCCTCCTCATTTTTCTGCCCAGAGATGTCTGTCATTAACCTTTAGGTAGGTTAATAACATCACATTTCCTTCCCTTCACTGACTCCCACTGCTTTCCTTTCTCCTCTTTTTCTACCTCTTCTTATCACACACACACTTATATATAATGTGTGCCTTTATGTTTTAAACTGCAGTGGAATCGCACTTCCATCCTGTATCACAAAAAGTTTCAGTGTCAGTGAAAACTGACTCGCACATAATTTCAAATGAGAGCACAACATTTTATCGCACATTTAAGCTTCATTGTAACCTCGGAAAATCTCAAAAAATTAGTAAGATTGAATATGCTTTTCAGAATGCAGTCAGTGCTTCTTACTTAGACTTGACTATATTGCATAGTCTCCCTGTCTCCATTTCAACCTATAAAAGCAAGATTCTAAATTTACCCAGCACATTACACAGTGGGGGTGTGTGGGATTAATACATACATTAGAAAATAGTTTAGGAAGTGAAAATTAAAGGATTGACTTGAGACAAAACTTTGACATGGGAGAGACTGGCTTTGTGATTCACTTATACATCTGCAATATGGGGTTTATAGAATTACAATGAAGATAAAAATTAGGTAATGAGCAAGAAAGCATCAACCATTGAGACTGACATCTAAAAAGAAGCTAGTAAATATCAGTGTCCTACCTGGGAGCCCCACCTTCCTGTTCTGGGTCTTTTTTTTCTCTGCCCCTTACTTTGTCACTTCTCTCTTTTCTCACCTCTGATTCCAAGGAATCTTGTGTCTTCTTCCTTCCTGTCAAAAGCCCAGCTTTCAGATTCTCTTTTTAATACTATATATTTCAATAACTATTAGTTGCTTAAAAAACATTGTAACTGGTAGAGAGTAACGTTCTAACTGGAATTTTAAATGTTTGCCACTGGGTGGGGTGAGATAAAACCCAGTAGGTGGGTATGTGTTGACCTTACCGTGCATGAGTCTACCATGACGGCCACTAATAACAGGGTTGCTATTCAAAATATTGACCGACTGGTTCTTCCTCATCGTAATAAATGCCAACAGAAAACAACTGGTTTGGCTAGACAGTTTGTACTGGATGTATGTTGACCTTGGTAAATCATTTTACAGACTCTTGAGTTCTTTGCTCTGTTACCTGGGCTTTTGTGGTAGCCACTTTGGGGTGGCGGAAAGAACCTGGGATTTGAAAATATAAGACTTCCATTCAAATCCTGGCTCTATCATTTCCTAGCTGGGCAATTTTGGCCTCAGTTTTCTCATTTCTAAAGGAGAATTATAATATCTACTTCCCAGGGTTTGTTTTCGGTGAGGCTCAACAGAAACTTTTATATGAGAATATTTTATAAGGAGAAAAATTAGTTGTTGTGATTCAGGAGTTCTAGTTTTTCCGTACAGCAGTTCCTTGAATTATCTCATTTTGTTCTATATCATTTTGTTATAATGTTGATGATATGCCACAGGAACTTAACTCTGTGTATATTAATACCCTATGGTAGACTTACTTTCATTATGTGTAATTTTGCTTAAAGTCAGTGTTAAGTGAGAACTTATTATATGCGACAAAGATAACGCCATGATGCATCAAAACTATAGATTAGGAAAGATTCCAAGTTTAGTATAAAATGATATTTCGTATTTCAAGGCTTAGTGAGATGTATATTTCTGGGTGTTCGAGGCACTTTCTTGTCTATGAAATAAGGGTTTGTCCTAAATCATTGCTGTTGCTTCTGACTTCAGATCTATGTTTTCAGGGGCCAAGACTTTTTATTAGACAATTTCTTTTGGGGTTTGAGTCTTCTCTGCCAAGCTGGCTAGACTCATTTTAACTGAGTGCAGCTGCTTGAAGGCCAGGCTCAAACAATTCTGGTCTGAATCAATGAGTAGCCCAAAGAATGAGAGATGCAGACGAAAGGTTTCAGGTTTCTCAGTCAGAGTTTCCTGTGGTCCTACCAGCTATTGTGTGCTTCTTTCCTCAGCTAACTCAACCCGACCTGTCATGCTGTGCTTGATATTTATATTTCTGGAAATGGTTAGGCACATTACAAGGTAATAAGGTTGCAGATTCCAAGTTTCCCTTGTAATCCAGGTCAGATGTTGTCCTGGGAGTGGGTGGGAAGGCAGAGAGGCCAAGATTAAGGTTGTTCCGCTTTGGGGCAGATGACGAGATCTTGCCTGGCTGGCTGCAGTATTGCATGAAAGTTATTTGTGCTTTGCGGAAGAACCTACTGAGCTCTGAGATCAAGTTTTCTTGTCTATTATTTAAACTTACACTGTACTTGAAGTTTTTCAATTGTTATAAGTGCCCCACATTTAATGGAATTTGCCTTTAAGAAATAGAATCAGTATGGGAAGAGAATCAAGAGGTTAAATAATCTAACCTACTTTTTAGAGATGAAAGAATATATATGGAGAAAACTGTCTTGACTTGCTCAGGGTAACAGAACTGATAAGTGAAAGAGTCAGGGCTAAAAGGCCCAGTTTCCCGATTCTAAGTCGGCTGTTTGTTTCAAAAACACTTTTCATGCTACTTCCTGTTACATGATTTGTCCTTTGACATTTTGCATGTTTTCAATTGGCTTCATCCACCTGTTTGTTCCAAATAAGCACTGTTGTTCCCAACATACACATCCTGGAACATTGTCCACTTATGGAGACCCAAAAGTGCTCAGGATGTGGAAATTCATACATACATGCATACATACATACATACATACATACATACAAGCCTACACACAAAATCAAACCCTGGGAAAGAGAGGAAGGACAGAGAAATAAAATGGACTAAGGGGTAGTTTGCTGGAGGTGACAGAATTCATACTGACACAGGTGCAGATTCAATGGCTAAGTCAAGACAGTGATGTATTTTAATATTTTATGTTTTCACTTGGGTGCCCGGGGTGATGGGTGACTGCCTCCTCCCTTTTGTTCCTCCCATGCTGGCACCTGGAGTTGTCAGTTGTAAGGCCCCCCCAACACCTCCTCTCCAGCTTTTCACATTATGGCAGAGACTGACTTGTAATTGCTGAAGTGGCTGGTCAGTTGCCGATTCCTGACATCTGGTAATGGAGAGGAATAAAAAGTAGGAGACCACCTAGGGAACAGACAAGCCCTGTGGCTGCAAAGTGAAACGGGGCAGGAGAAGTGGCTCCAGTAGGAAGATGTGACACACACTCAGATGGTGCACATTTAGACACATGAGACACATACTGCATTCTCACTGGTACTTGGAGTGCTACTCACACACACAGTGGGAGGTGGTGAGAGCCTCTCCTTCCCCACCAAATACTGTGCTACTCCCTAATCCAAGTCACCTCCCTTGGAGCCTCCACAAACTTGACTAAACTGTGCCTCACACTTCACTGCCATGTAGATCCACCATCCTGTTGGGGAAGAGCTGAGTCCAAAGAGGGGAGCACTGGCCAGAGGTTCCCAAGTCTTTTGTCATGGGAATCACCTGGGTATCTTGTTCATGGGGCAGTTTCTGCAGTTTTTTAGGTCCCAGGAGAGCCCAATGGGGCTCGGGAATCTCTTGAGCAGGCTGTAAAACTGATTCTTTGGAGGAGGGATGTTGGGGAAATACTGACGGGAAGGGAGGAAGGAGCCTGGGATTTGAAATCAAAAACCTTGGCTTTGAATCTTGAGCAAGTGTTTTCTGAATTGTAAACTGAGAGGCTGTCCAGTGAAGAGGTGAAGGGTGTAGCCTCTGGAGCTAGCACACCTGGGTTTGCTTATTAGTCCTGGAACATTAGGCAAGCTGTTTTACTTTCACCTCAATTTCCAACCTGTGAAACAGGGATGATAATTATAGTACTTTTCTTATTTTTTTATGAAGACCAAGTTATTATATTAATTTACTTGGGAAGGTACCTGGTTCATTGTAAAAACTATGTAGGTCCTTGCCGTTAAACAGTGGATAATAATATTATTTTTCCATTTTTGTTAAGATTTATATAAGATAATATAAATTGTATACAGATATATGCACACACACACATATGTGTAGCTAAATTACCTGTTACAAAGTTGATGCTCAATAAACAGTGTCTTTAGTTTCTTTATTAAGAGCAGGCTACATAAGAATGTTTATAAACATTGTCTGCAGGAGAGCACATTATCATATTGTCAACTGAGTACATAAGTACTCAAGAGACCCTAGGAAAAGAGAGTTGTTAAGAAGATCAGAGTCCTCTAAAGCCCTCTTTCTCAGTCAGGGCCCCAGCTGAGACCAGAGGCATTATAACTCCTCTAAGGAATGATGAGTACATTCATTGTCTGAACGATACTGTGGATGAGCAATGCTGAGGACAATTGCAGAGGCCTGGACAATTGTTATTAGCTCTGATCAACTCAGATCCTAGAGAAAAATCAAATGGATTTTTAAAACCTAGCTCATTTGAAAACTGCTAAAATGCACGAGAATAGCTCCGGAAGTCCCATCTGTCTCATATTTACAGAACTCCTTGTTCTTTTAGTCTGGGCACAGCTGACTCAATTTTCATTGTGTTCCTATGGCAGAGTGTCTTGTCATTTCCAAAGAAACCAGACAGCAGGTTTTGTGTTTTTGAGAAATGTACATCTCCACTCTTTGTAATTGCTATCTAAGGATTTGATTACTTGAGATTCACGTGGAAAAGAGATGTTATGATTGAACAAATTTACAAATGTATTTTTTTAAGTGTAAAGCAATGGTGTCTGGACCAGGAACTGCCCCTTTTCTTTTACTTGCATATATTTTGTGGGAGTGAAGTATAACAAAGATCAAGAGTGTGGGTTAGCACCCTCTAGTCTGACTACCTGGCTCTATCCTAGTTCCACCACTTAGTAGCCATGTGACTTTGGGCAAATTATTTAATTCCTCTGTGCCCTAGTTTCTTCATCTGTAAGAAGGTTGAGTAAGAGTACCTATCGGTATTATTTAGGGTAATTAACACTACCTGTTGTAACAGCCTCTCAAGTGTTAGAATAATAAACATTTCTTACTCGTATCACATTCTGACGGTTGTCCTGGGTGGCTCCCTTCCAAGCAGGGACTGGATCTAGACCTCTCCCATTATGGTACTTCATTATCCTCTAGGGTTGTGCCATTCTAATATGGTAGCCTACTGGCCACATTTGGCTCTTTAAATTAATTAAAATAAATGTTAAAATTCAGGTACGCTAGCCACACCCCTAGTGTTCGAAAGTCTAATGTGCCTAGTGATTACCATACCCGACAGCACAAACATGAAACATGTCTGTAATCCCAGAAGATTCTATTCAACAGTACCACCTTAGGGCTTCCATGGAGTTCTCCACTGTATCTCTTCCCTTTAGCCAGAAAGAGAGAAGACAGCCCTCCCAGAATCTTGCAGGACAGAAGGAAAAATTTTCAGGACTTTTCCTCCTCTTTGTCATACTAAGCTCAGGGCCTAGTTATCAATAGATCAAAGGATTCTATTTTCTGAGTGTAGAAGATCCTATATGATCTCAGTTCTTTAGGCTTGCTTTTTGATATTCTACAAAATTATAGAATATGCTCTTTCTTTTTCTTGACATATCCTGCTCTCAAGCCAATTGCCTTGATAAAAAATCCTGTTTTGAATATCAGAAGCTGAAAATTATCTTGTTTTTTTTCTCTTTAGTGATGATCTCCCTGCCACTGCCGTAGAAGGCAGCCTCACTCAGCCTGGGGAGAGGATCATTTACAGGAAATGCAAAAGGGAAAAGCACATCAGTATTTTCATACTATTACCCTGTTAACACATCTTGCTTCTTTTGACTGATCCCTGCTTATTTGACAGAAGTCATCTATCTCTAGCTATTCTCTTTTTCAGGGTTAATATTATGGAAATAGGATTTAAATATCTGACTAACTATGGAACAACATAACTAAGACTGTCACCACTAATGCAAATAAAATTTTTTCAAATTAGTTTTTTTTGGCATTGTACATCCAGTTATATGACTACTATTTCATTTGGATTATCTCATTTTTCAGGAAGTTGCATTCTGACCTCAGTGAGATGATCTGTGGTTGTCTTTTCAACATCATTTTCTCCTTTTTCAAAGTCATGACTAGAGAATATATTAGGAATTTTCCATTTAAATCATAACTTTGCCTCAATAATAAAATAATGATGTTTTATTCATCACGGCCTCTTCTGCCCTCATTATTTTGTTCTAATTTGATTGTATGTTTGGCTCAGGCTGATGGGGAACACTGAGTGTGGAGGCGTGCATTTGCTATTTTGAGTGTTACCAGCTGGCTAAAGTCAATTTACATTTGGTGGATCCCAACTGCAGAAGAGTTGGTGAACTTGTCATTGAATCTTTTATTCTGAAGTATTGTGTACTTTTCTGTTACCACATGTTTAATTAAACTTAAGTGAATACTTGCTATGTGCAGACTGTTGTATAGGGGAGAGCAAAAAATCCAAAAAATATCCTGTCACCTTATGGGTTGTTCCCTCCACAGGACTTATTGCATCATCTAATTACCTTGTCTATTTACTTGTTTTCTTACATATTGTCTATCTTACCTATTGGAAATGCAGAGACTCTGTCTTTTTGTTGTTCTAAATCCAGCACCTGGCACGTTGACTACAACATGGAATGTTCAAAATACAGTTTGTTATATGACTGAAGAAAGATGCTCATATTCTCTGGTAAGAGAATATAATCTGATCCCCCCTTTTCTCCATCTTTCAAACCTCCTCTACACTATTAAACTTTCCTTCCCTACCATCCTGGCCTTACATGGCTCTTCTTTCCTCTGATATCCCAGTGTTTACTGTTGGTCCTAGTCATTCAATATATTATTATATAGCGAGCTGTGATCTCTCTTTTCTGCTCACTTAATTTATGCTCTTTTTATTTATCTCCTTATTGAAATATATAATAGCATTTTGTAAAATGAAAACACCTCTACAAATATTCTTTATTATGATGAATGTTGTAAGCTCCTTGAGGTCAGTAGAATGTGAGAGTAGTTTCTCTTATGGAAACTTAAGAGATCAACCCCTGTATTACGTCAATGAATAGTTAGATAAGCAATGACTTTGTCCTTATCTCTAAAGATGAAGAACGATCATGACTCCAGTACCAATTTGGGGTTTTTCCTCAGCTCCACACATGTCTTTATGTAATCTCCTATTGTCAGCATTGCCCCGGACTCTTCCATACTCTTGGCTCTCAAACTGACATTGAATACCCACTGGATATAGGGCAGACTTGCTGTCCAGGGTTGATAATGTGTTCGAGATGGAAGTTGGATCAATTTACTTGCTGAGGGGGACTTTAATGAAGCCCTCCTGACACTTTGGGGGCCTGATCACTCATATGGGCCATGGGCTCTGACTCTGGATTGATCTCATCAGGGTGGATTTGTCCAGTACGTGAACTGCTGAGGGCAATCCAGAAAGAGAACACTCTCCTTGTCTCAAAACCATATTGCGGTCATCCCAACATATTCCTGACTACCCAAGCCTTCTCACTGGGAGAGTCAGATAGAATTTGAGTGCACACTCCTTAGCATAGATGCTTGGTTATACACATATGGCACTAGGCAAGCTGTCATGCCAGAAATAGGTGCCAGCCACCAACGTCATGGAATTGCACTGGATTTCCACAGCAAAGACATGGTGAAAGATCTTTTTGCAAAGGAATGAGCTTTGCCAGAGTTTTCCTGCAGAGTCATAGGCATGTTCTTCCTGAATGTTTGGCTCCAAAAATTTTGTATCTTATAATTGGCACAGTTCCAATTCCTATTGCCTGGATCTCCTTAAAGGTTTGCTCAGATGTTGGCAGAAGCGACCAGAGGCATATTTTCTGTTTATTGTTTTGCTCTTTTTTTTTTTTTTTTTTTTTGTAAATGAGAACCAGAAGTATGAATGTTCCATACCAAAGGAGCAAGATTGTATCAAAAGGCACACCCTCTCCTGCTTAGGCACACAACTCCTGTGCACACCCATTAGTTTTCATGACGTGGGCTTTTCATGCTGCTAAGTATGTTAGTGTACCTATGCTCTGCATGTTTCTATGGCTTCAGGGCACCTTTCAGATTAGAACTGGATGGACTCACCTGGCTGGGTGATTCAGATATTAGTGGCTTGCAATGTTCTAGTGTGCTCCCAGCTATTCCCAGCTACTGGTTTCTTCCTAGGAAGTGAGAGAAGACTTTATCCATTGTGTTCTGACAAGGGACATTTGGGTCATAATTTAAGCAGTTTTCCTAAAGTTTGGCTGTAGAGGGTTGCAATCTAATGGGATTTGATGTTACTTAAGCAAATTTAAATGTGTACTCTGGCTCACCCAACCCTATTTAAACTCAACAGCCTGGGGAGAAGAACTAACTCTTTTGAAAATCTACATATGCATTTGGGCATTGGCTTCACTTTTCACTCAGATGGCTTCTAGAAATGCCCCAGACATTGCTGAATGCTCCTGGTAGAAACTCACCACTGAGACGGAGGCAAATCCAGGCAAGTCTTTTTTGACTCACTGTGCTGATTTCTGTTGAGAAGCTGTAAGGCTGGACCGATGACCCCAAAATGTGGTTTTGTTTTCCCCTTAATTGTCTATCTATCTGGCTTCACTGGAAATGGATGTTTTGTTGCTGAAGACAAAAAGCTGCTCTGCAATCCTCATGCCTCATGTCTGGAGCCTTGCCATTTTAGGCCTTCGCTGAGCTCATTAATAATATGCAGACAGGAGTGGGACAGGATTTGTGTGTCTACAGATCTTTCAAACACAGGAAGCTCAGTGTGCATCTTTGGTTTATGGGCTGGCTTTGTGAAGTAGGGGCCTTCTCCAAGGTGACTCTCAGATCAAATATTGACAAGAAACTCTGGGACCACTCTAATGCCTCTAGATAGAGATTCTCTAAGCATTCCATGTAGAGACCTGGCCTCTTTTACATTTAGGGCACTTTAACTTTCAGATGACTTTCAAAAACCACACTTAATTTCCTGTTGACTACTAGCTTCCTCAACCTCTTGAAAGGTTTTCTCTACAATGGCCACTCCTCATTAACATGATGCTTTCCAGAGCTTCTCCAGCATAGCACATCCCCACTTCCACCCCCAGGCTTTTGAATGTTCTTTTTCTCCCCTGAATTCTTTTTTCCTAGTTTTAAAAATCATCTTCACTTATACTGTAACGCAATGGAGAGGGAACTACATTCTGCTTTTCTGCTCTTTCAGAATAAGTTTTTCATGCTTAGCACTCTATTTTCCTAGTCGCTCAGAAAAACTGTGTTGGAACTTTTGCTCTGGTACAGTTCAATAGCATTTTGGCTGGAAATGTTTTACACATTAAAATGATGAAGAATGACTTTATTTGCCAGACCAGGTAAAAGATTTCTAAAATGGAAAAAAAAAAAAAAAAGAAGAAAAAGGAAAGACAAGAATAGAAAAACAAATAAATAAACAAACAAATCATCCTGAAGCTTCCATATGAAAAAGACTCTTGAATATGTAAAAGCTTCCAGAACACAGCAGGGTGGGGACTCACTGGGTAACTGGCCTCAGGGAAGCCTCTTTACTGGCCACCCTGTCCCCACCTTTAAAAGGTGTTCATTTTCTCTCCAGGAACTCTCTCAATCATGAACACTTCTGTGTAGTCTTTGCCTCTATTTTAGGAGGCAGGGGGCATTTAAAATGCTCCCAGTTGAAAACTGAGAACATGAAATAACTAACCGTACACATATTTTTAAGTATGTTTCTAGTCTGCTACCTACCCAGCTTGCTCAGCATGACAGCCTTATTCTGCTCTGTGGCAGGTTTGGGGCTGAAGATGAGGTTGTACTTCTTCAGTTATGAGATATCTGGTGGCAGTATTCCATGCATAAGTTGGGGTGTCTTTCATTTTACGCTTTGTTTCACTCTGAGTCTGTTTAGCGAAGGACAGATTTGTGATAACTTGTCACAGCTTTGAGATTTTTAAGAGCAGACCCTCAGGGAAGCCTGTCCTCAATGATACAGTGGCTTCTTTCCCCCTTGGCTAGGACCGATTGCCAAATTTCACCAGGTTTCACACCCAGTTGCAGAGAAGCCAGTTTAGTCAGCTTTGCATAGGCAACTTTATTCCTCACTGTTCCCTCTCATCAATGCAGTAATCTGTTTACACCGTGCATAAGGGCACCCGCCAGATATGGTTTTCTCAACATCCTAGCTTATTTAGAATCCAGTTTTTAACGATGTTGTAGGCTTATGAGACCTGCAGATATCATTGAACTTCTATTTCAATTCAATTTCATTTCAATTTAAATGTTATGGTCACCTTTCAGGTGCCAGGTTCTAGGCTTGTGATAGGCACTGGTAATGGGGAGAAAAGATCACGGTTCATATCCTCAAGGAGCTTAGAACCTAGCTTAATTTTCTCATATTTATAAACAAACATGACCCTGATGAAATAAGATGCCATCATATAGTGCTAAAAACTATATTCCCTTCCATCAAGAATGGTTCAGTTATATTGCAGGAATGTTTTAAAAGAGATTCAAGTCTATCTGTCAAACAATCAGGAAAGTAAAGTAATTTGTATTATGGAAAATAGGATTCAAACGATGAATTACAGGAACACTCATCACTAATCAAATGTGAGAGAGAGACTCTTCTCCAACTATTGGAAGCACAGATGAGGTAAGCAATGAGGTAAGGACTGAATGCAGAAGCAGAGAGTACATTGGAAAACCCACTTCGACTAGTCATTACAAGGCTGGAAACAAAACAAAAAGCTCTATTCTTTTTGGTCTCGGAAACCATTGTTGGCGAGGCCTGTTAAGTAAGCAGCCAACTTGTTTCCTCTCGTCTGACTTCCAGAATGCAGTTATGTTGGAAATTATTCTGCTGACTAAGTTTTTTTAAACCACTCCCTCTTCTGAGGGAAGAGACATATTTTATGCACACAAGTCAGCTCTTGTTCATTTTATGTTCTAGCACTGTAGGCTCTTACAGGTCATTAAAATGACATAATAAATCCTCGTTTAGGATCCTTGACAAATGAAACTGTGATTAGAAGCTAAGGGCAAAAGAGAAAAGAGTGGTGGGGAAAAAGTGGAGAAGGAAGGGTGGGAGATGAAAATGGGGAATGCGATGTATGGGTCTGCCCTGAAAGGTGGACGTTAGAAAGGCTTCGGAAATATCACAGGACATGTGGATAAAGCCGGTAACAATAATCATTTACCTTCTGTAAAGCGCAACATACCTCCCTGTACTTGTTCTACTTTCAAGAAGATTTCCCTACTTCCTGACACGAGCTGTACCTATAGCGAAACCCTAACAGTAAGAAGAACTGCTTATACGTTTGCCTTAAACAAATGTTTCTAAAATATTGAGTTTAAATAAATAACACAACAAAAAGATTTTTAAAAATCTATTAAAGTTTAACTGTAGTTTGCACGAGGGTGGGGAGGGGAGTAGGTATATGCTGTTATTCTCTGAAAATCCTCTGGAACTGTTATCTCTAAGAATGTTCTGAAGGGTGAGGGGCCCAAATGATTTGTGAGGGGGGGGGGAGTGTCTCAGGCTGGTTTCTTTTATTACTAATTTTCATAATCATAATGGTAATTTTGTATTTCATTTATCATCTAAGATGGCATCATTCTTAACATATAAAAATATATAACTTTCTGAATTATAGAAGTAATGTTTCTTTGCTGTTGGTCATGAGAGGAACTCAGAGAAGTCCAAGTAAGAAGTGAAATCACCCATAATCTACCTCCCAGAAATATCCACTGTTAGGATTTGGTGTTTAATTTGCTCGTCTGTGGTTATATTTCTCTCCCTTCACCCAATTAATTTTGATGCTATTTTTATCCATTGGCTAGTGTGACTAGAGTTTAGTTCAACCAATGAGCTCAAAGCGACTAAAAATGTTTATGAATTACTTGTTCAGGAGACTTAGGTAATCCTTTCAGGAAACTAAACATATGCCTAGATAATGACCTACAGTCATTATTATTTGAAAAAATCAGTCAGGTTATTCGCCTCTTCCCCAATTTTGTTAACATATAATTGACATATAACATTGTGTAAGTTAAAGGTGTTCAGTGTGATGATTTGAGACTTATATATTATGAGATCCTAAACACAATGGGGTACTTAAGCTTCTCACATAATTAGCATTTAGTTGCAGTTGTTGTTATGGTGAAGAAAAATTAAAATTTATTCTTATAGCAACTTAAAATATACAATACAGTATGTTAATGAAATTCACCTTGTTGTAAATAAGATCCCCAGAACTTATTCCTATTATCACTGTAAGTTTGTTTCCTTTGACCAACATCTCCTCATCTCCCCGCTACCTCCAACCCCTGGCAACCACCTTTCTATTCTTTGCTTCCATGAGTTTGGCTTTTTCAGATTCTACATATAAGTGAGATTATATAGTATTTGTCTTTTCCTTTCTGATTTAACTCCTTTAACATAATACCCTCAAGGTTCATGCATGTTGTTGCAAATGACAGCGGGATTTTTTTTCCTCTCTCTTTTTTTTGGTGGAATAATATTCCACTGTATGTATACACCACATTTTCTTTATCCCGTCATTTGTTGATGGATGCTTAGGTTATTTCCATGTCTTAATGATTATGAATAATGCTGCAATGAAAATGAGAGTACAGATATCTCTTTGAGATAGTGATATCATTTTACTTGGACAAATGCCCAGAAATGGGATTGCTAGACATATGGTAGTAATATCTTTAATTTTTTGGGAAACCTCCATACTGTTCTCCATAGTGGCTATACCAATTTACATTGCTACCAACAGTGCACAAATGTTCCCTCTTCTCTGCATCCTCACCAGTATTTATCTCTTGTCTTTTTGATTATAGCCATTCTAACAAGTGTGAGGTGATATTTCATTGTGGGTTGGATGTGCATTTCCCTGATGATTAATGATGTTGAGCACCTCTCTATGTATCTGCTGGCCATCTGTATGTCCTCTTTAGAACCATATCTACTAGGTCTTTTGCCTATTTTTAATCAAATTATTATTATTATTTTTGTGGGGTTTTTGGTTTTATTTTTTGCTATTGATTTGTTTAGTTCTTTTTATGTCTTGGGTATTAACCCTTAATTGCATATAGGATTTGAAAACATTCTCTCCCATTCTGTAGATTGCCTTTTTTATTTTGTTGATGACATCTTTTGCTGTGCAGAGCTTTTTAGCTTGATGCAGTCCCTCTGGTTGATTTTTCTTTTTACTGCTTATGTTTTTGGTGTCATCTCCAAAAAATTATGCCAAGACCCATGTCAAAAGCTTTTTTCCTATTATCCTCTAAGGAGTTTTGGGGTTTCAGGTCTTATGCCTAAGCCCTTAATCCATTTTGAGTTAATTTTTGTGACTGGTATAAGATAGGGGTCTAATTTTATTCTTTTGCATGTAGCTATCCAGTTTTGCCCCTTTATTGGAGAGATTATCCTTTACTCATTGAGTATTCTTGGCTCCCTTGTCAAATGTTAGTTGACCTTCTATTTATTTCTGGGCTCTTGATTCTGTTCCATTGGTCTATATGTCTGCTTTTTATGTCAGTACCATACATACTGCTTTGATTACTATAGTTTTGTAATATAGTTGAAGTCAAGCACTGTGATGTCCCTAGCTTTGTTCTTTCTCAAGACTGTTTTGGCTATTTGAAGTCTTTTGTGATTCCATACAAATTTAGGATTCTTTTTTATATTTCTGTGAAAAATGCCTTGAAAATTTTGACAGGGATTGCATTGGATCTATAGATGGCTGTGAGTAATATGGACATTGAATTAATATTAATTCTTCATTAATATAAAGATATCTTTTCACTTATTTGTGTCTTATTCAACTTCTTTTATCAGTGTTTTATTGTTTTTGGTTCATAGATCATTTATTTTTTTAGTTAAATTTATTCTTAAGTATTTTATTCTTTTTATGTGATTAAAACTTGGATGGTTTTCTTTATTTTTTTTTCAGGTAGTTCATTGCTAGTGTATAGAGATCCAATTGATTTTTGTATGTTGATTTTATATCCTGAAATTATTGAATTCCTTTATTAGTTCTAACAGTTTTGGGTGGATTCCTTAGAATTTTCTATATACAAGATCATGTCATCATCACTAATAACAATTTTACTTCTTCCTTTCTGATTTGAATGTCTTTTATTTCTTTTTCTTGCCTAATTGCTCTGGCTAGGGCTTTCAGTGTTGTGCTGAATAAAGGCAGTGACAGTGACTACTCTTGCCTTTTTGATCTCAGAGGAAAATTTTCAACCTTTTGTTGTTGACTATAATGTTAGCAGTGGGCTTGTCACATACGGTCTTTATTATTTTGAGGCTTGTTCCTTCTATACCCAGTTAGTTGAGATTTTTTATTATGAAAGAATGCTAAATTTTGTCAAATGGTTTTCCTGCATCTATTTAGATGATCATGTGATTTTTATTTTCCATTCTGTTAACGTGGTAGATCATATTTATTGATTTGCATATACTGAAGCATTCTTACATCCAAGAATAAATCTCACTTGATCATGCTATATAATCCTTTAAATGTGCTGTTGAATTCAATTTGCCAGTATTTTGTTGCATCTATATTCATCAGGGATATTAGCCGGTAGTTTTCTTTTCTTGTATTTTTACCTGGCTTTAGTATCACAGTACTGCTGGCCTCATAAAATCAGTTTGGGAGTGTTCCCTTTTCCTCAATTTTTTGGAAGGATTTGAAAAGGATTCTCATTGATTCTTCTTTAAATGTTTGGTAGAATTCCTCCACGAAGCCATTTGGTCCTGGGCTCTTTTTTGGGGGGAGGTTTTTGATTACTGATTAAATCTCCTTACTCATTATTGGTCTATTTAGATTTTTTATTTCTCCATGATTCAATTTTGGTAAGTTGTATGTTTCTATGAATTTGTCCATTTCTTCTAAGTTATCCAATTTGTTGGTCTACAATTGTTCATGCTACAGTTGACCCTAGAACAAGGTGTTAAGGGTGCTATCTTTCGTGCAATTGAAAATCTGTGTGTAACTACAGTGGGCCCTCCACACATGTGAATTTCCAACCTCAGAGTTGACCCTTGAACAATGTGGGTTTGAACTGTGTGGGTCAATTGAATTGTGGTCAATTGGAAAAAATCCACATATAAGTGGTCCCATGCAATTCAAACCTACGTTGTTTAAGGATCAACTATAGTCTCTTATGATCTTTGTATTTCTGTGGTGTCAATTGTAATGGCTTCTATTTTACTTTTAATTTATTTATTTTTCTCCTTTTCTCTTGATTAGTTTAAAGTTTTGTCTATTTTGTTTATATTTAAAAAAATAGCTCTTAGTTTTGTTGATCTTTTCTATTATTTTTCTATTCTCTATTTTACTTATTTCTGTTTTGATCTTTATTATCTCCTTCCTTCAGCTCACTTTGTGCTTAGTTTATTCTTTTTCTAATTACTTGAGGTATGAAGCTAGGTTGTTCTTTTTCTTAATGCAGGTATTTATATTACAATAAACTTTCCTCTTATAACTGCTTTTATTGTATCATATAAATTTTGGTATGTTTTGTTTCTATTTTCATTTGTTTTAAGATATTTTGAATTTCTTTTTGATTTTTTCTTTGATCCATGGTTTTTTAAAAGTGTATTAATTTCCATTTATTTGTGAATTTTCTAATTTTTCTCTTGTTATTGATTCCTAGTTTCATACTTTTGTGGTAAGAAAAGATACTTAATATCATTTCATTCATTTTACATTTATTAAAACTCATAACCTATCATATGATCATCTTGTAGAATGTCCTATGTGTGCTTGAAAAAATGTGTAGTCTGCTGCTATTGAATATAATAATCTGTAGATTCCTGTTAGATCCATTTGATGTAAGGCAGTGGTCCCCGACCTTTTAGGCACTAGGGACCAGTGTTCCTATGAGAATCTAATGCCTGATGATCTGAGGTGGAGTTGAGGCAGTGATGCTAGTGCTGGAGAGCAGCTACAAACATAGAAGCTCCACTCACTCCTCCACAATTCACCTTCTGCTGTGCTGCTTGGTTCCTAACAGGCCACAGACTGGTACCAGTCTGCGGCCCGGGGGTTGGCAAACCCTGATCTAAAAGTCCAATGTTTTCTTACAGATTTTCTGTCTGGAAGATCTATCCATTGATGAAAGTACGTTGATGAAGTTACTATTATTGTACTGTTGTCTAGTTCTTCCTTCAGATCTGTTAATATTTGCTAAAGTATTTAGGTGCTCTGATGTTGGATGTATATGTAAATATATTTACAATTGTTATATCCTCTTAATGAATCAATCCTTTCACTATTATATAATGACCTTCTTTGTCTCTCATTACAGTTTTTGACTTAAAGTCTATTTTGTCTGATGTAAATATAGCTACCTCTTCTCTCTTTTGCTTTTCATTTACATAGCATATCTTTTTTTCATTCTGCTTTGAGCCTATGTGTGTTCTTAACCTTGAAATGAATCTCTTGTAGGCAGCATATAGTTGGGTCTTGTTTTTTTTTTTTTTTCATCTACACTTTTCAACTGAAAAATTTTATTATCTTCCTTGCTATCTCATCCTGTGGCTGATATTGGTAGTTCCTGCTCTTCTTCCTTGTCAGAGCTATTCCTATATATTTAATCTTTTCCAGTCTTGGGGGATGGAGAAACTAAAGTGGGTTCCTCATGTGGTTCCCTGAAAGGCTGAGGAAGCTGGTCCATTACCCAGCTCTCCCTTTCCTGGGGAAGGAAGCTCTTCCCAGCCAGGGAGTGCTGACCTGGGGGATTAGATGAAGCAGGCAAAATAAAGCTGCCTTTTTTTTTTCTTTTTGTGCAGTTATTCTTGTTTTTGTTTGTTTGTTTGTTCCACTATTTTGCTGAAGTTTCTTGATTGGACTCCTGAGCTTCCCCAGAGCTACTTTTGTTCACAGATAGCTGTCAAATTGTTGATCTTTGTTGGGGGATGGAGGCCGGCATCTCCTACTCCAGTATTTTGGTGATATCCCAGTCAGCTTAATCTTAATATCATAAATCAGGGATTCTGCACAAGCACTAAACACCCATTGTTTTGCTTTTAATTTTTTTCTTCACTCTTATTTTTTTTTCTGAATTGACACATGTTATCTTTTGAGGCAGTAGTAAGATAAGAGAAGTAATAGTGAACTTGGGAGTCAGAAAATCTGAGATTAAGTCCTGGTTAGGTTTCTTAAGAGCTTTATGACATGGAGCCAAATAAGCAAAGTTATCTGGGCTGCAAACTTGTCATCTGTAAACTGGAGATAATAATGCTCATCTCACAAAGATGCTGGGGTGGGAAGAGGTACAGAGGGGGAGCAAGTGAGAGGACATATACGGGTCACATGCAACTGAAAAGTGCTGTACCAATGACAAGTGTCTTGTTATATCTACCTATGAAAATGTGGATACATTTTTACATTGGAAATGTTTTAGATGAATTGCTCAAAACATTTGATCAGTTTTCAAATGATGATTTCCTATGTTGCAACTCTCTCTAGGAAATACTAGCCATTTTGTTCCAGGAGAATTTCTCACAATTAGAGTAACTGTCTGAGGTCTGACAGGCCAAACTGGCTCAAGGGTCTAAAAGCACTGCCAAGGCAAGTAGTCAGGCAAGTTTGTGGTACCGAGGGACTTTTGATTTCTTGTTTCTGGGTCCTCTTCTTAATTAACATTGTTCCTCTATCACAGTCAGCACACACACCTGCCAGCAAGTTGCTTTTTAGAATTTTAGAATGAACCTGCCCAGATGATAGGAATGTAAGAGGAAACATTTCCAAACAGCACCAAACCTAACCACTCCAGGTAATGGGGAATGTGCAGTAGTCTCTGAGAATGAGTTGTCAGCCACAACGCCCTGAAGGCATCCCTTTAGGAGTAGTTTTTTGGAGTCTGTGGGTCAAAAAAGCAGAGTTCTTCACATCCACACATCCCCCTCCTCACCCTCCACAGTAACTGAATCCTTCTAGGAATTTTCATGGGCTTTTCTGACAATATCAACCATAGCAGAAATAACTTGAAGCAATAGTATCATCCTGGGTAATTTTGAGTTAGGTACTTAGACTGTACATGGGCCATATTTAGATTTATTATACATAGTTTTATAGACATTAAAACTGATACACGAGAAATAAAGCGACTTGCCACAGAATGTACCAGGTAATATCTGACTCAAAGTGAACAATTCCAGATACATTCTCATTTGCTGAGTCTCATGTCTACCATCTAGAAATTATGAAAATGCATCTCAACTTCCACCCTTTTTAAGATACTATGGTTCTCTTTCTTGTTATTTCATCCTCATTTTCTCTTGTCCTTTAATATGTGGCATTCTACATTCACATCTCTCTTTTACATTGGCTTCCTTCATTGTTAATTTGTTTTGTTAATCATTTATATTCCTTTCCTTCTTCTTATATGCCTTGTGAAATTTAACAATATTTCATTTTCATTGGGCTAGGAATTTCAAGCTTCAATTTCTGGTGCTGGTGTTACTTGCATGGTGATGTCAGTGAGGTTAAGAGAAAGTTTATACTGTGTGTGTGTATGTGTGTGTTGGGATGACTAGCAACATAACGTACTTTTATATTTACCTGTCAATGTGCACTTAATAAAATACAGGAAAGGAAAACAGAACAGAGAACATTGGAAGAGCAAAGAAATAATTGTTTTCTAATAAAAGGTTGAGTCATAGGCAAAAGGGAAGAGATTATCCTAAAGAATTGGTGAAATAATTAGGTCCAGGGAGGCAGAAAGTCTGATCCAGATGGTGAGAGCTCCAGGGGAGGGTAAATCATGTATCAGGGAAAGATAGAGAGAGGAAGGAGGATATGAAATAGGCTGGCATCCAACAATTGTATGCTGGGATGGTAGGAACCTAAGAGGAAATACTTCCACAATGCTCCAAAACCTAACTGCTCCCAGGTAAGTGGGGGGAATTCTTAATAAAAATAGGTAGGTATTGTAGGTGTTAGAGGGTCTGGAGAACTGTTTCTATTTAGAGAATTTTCTGAGCTATATTTCTACAGATTTCTGTATCTTTGCATGTGGCTTGATCTTGTTCCAGCAAACTATTTTGTAAGCTCTTTGAGGTAAGGGATTATTTTATTTTCTTCCAAAGCCCCTAGCACAGTGCTGAAATCATGATAGAGTTCATTAAGTCCTTGCTAACAGATTTAGCTATGAATACTTATTAATGAAAAAGGGGAAAAGTCAAATTTGCCCTTTGAAATGAGCACAGGTTATTGTTTAGAGGTTCCTGAGAGCCTCTTTGCACTGGAAATAATGAGAAAATCTGAAAAGTAAGTCCATAGGCTTCTTGCTACCTTAAGAAAATCCATGTCCTACATGAAGAGCAATTTACCCCTTGCACATGCATGGGGACAGACAAAACGAGATAGGAAAATGGTCCTGTAAATTGGGGTGAACTGAACTTGCCTGCTGTGTAGAAAGAACCCCATCTCCACACATTTCAATCCAAATATCAGCAGAATGTGTCCCAATGACTGAAACTTGATATGTTGGCTATTAGGGAATCATTTTTGCATGTCATAACTTTGAAGCAATCTCAGAATGGCCAACTCAAATACGACATTCAGTTGTTTCTTATTTCTTCCCATACCCCCCTTCCCCTGCCTGCCACTTTATAAATGTTGAGCCATATGTTTCAGAACATACAGCTGTCTTTGTTCAGAATAGCCCAAAATAGCTACATTCCCCTGTGCTTTTCTGGGTGCTAAATATATTTACATTTTAAAATGTTTGCAGGAAGTGCCTGATTTTACATAGTCTTTTTCCTGACTGTCAGCAAATTTTCTATGACCTTAACTTAATTCAACCAACTAACCTAAACTTTAAGTTTAGTTCCTTACATCACTACTATATTTCAGGTGCTCAGTCTTCCTGTCATTATCTTATTTCCATTATTAAAACATAATTCTCCACAAAGGATATGAGAAACCCTCTTCTAAGCCATGTGTATTGCTGGATAGGTTGTTTTGATATGCAGGAGTATTTTGAACAATGTTTGAAGCGAACAGAGGCAATGATAACACTAATGTGCCAGAGACTTTCTTCAAATATGACTTTCCTGAAACAAACACTGTAAAGCATCAGCAAGAACGAAATCTCCTATCTTTTCTGATACTTTATTGGCTCAATGAACCAAGATATTTTGAATGAATATTCCCCTTCTCCCAAACATTTTCCTAGTGAAGTGTAGGCTCTGAGGACTAAACTGATTAAGTGGAAAATAAATGATTGTCTAAGGCTCATAGAAAAAGGAGGGCTGTAAAGTCTCAACTCTAACAGATTAGCTGAGGTGATGTCATGCCATGCAAATTCTAAGGGAACGCTCCAGATAGTTGAAAATTTTTTTTGTTTGATTTTTTTGATATCTTATGAAAAGGATAAGTCATATGATTAAAAAAATATATATATTTTCAGAATAATTGACCTGAAATAGTCACATAACAGTTTAGCTTTGACTGGTTGAGGATGGGGACCCAGTAAAAGTGAAAAATACATAAATAAAATGAGCTTTTGATAAATATCAAAGAAATATTTGCCAATGTCTAATCTAGTCTGTTTCTTGGCTTCTATGTCATTTTTTTTTTTTTACCTCAACACCTCTGGACACACTAAATGCCTTTTCTCAGTAATGGTCTCTTTTCTCATTCTGTTAATCTAAGTGCTACCTATCTCAAATGCCAGTTCAAATCTCTCCTCTAAAACCTTCTCCTACATTGCCCCCAGTGTGATTGTCTTCCTCCTCTAAGCACTTCCAGCCCTATTATCCTTAGTACACACCTGACACTTGGCTTTTATGACCTCAGACTATTCGATTACCTATATATACAGTGATGTGCACAACTCCTAAGTAAGGGTGATCGTTATCCAGATGAAGACATGGAACATTTGCATTTCCATCTCCTATACAGACATCAGCTTTATTTTCCTGTTGTTTGTTCTTTAATATGAATTAGAAGAGCTCTAGGGGCAGAGATCATATATCATTTAGGTCATGGCAGAAGACAGAAGGCATACTCAAAGAGATTTGACTGAAATAATTTAACGAAGGGCCAATTGCATAAATTTTGGAGTCAAGAAGGAATCATGAAACCTTCTAGAGACTAGGAATAGTTGGACATGATTACCAGCTCGAGGTCTGAAGGAGAGGGGGCTTGTACTTGTTGTGAAGTCCTGGAGATAGTTTGAACCTCACAAAGAAAAATGGATGCTGGACAGCAACTGTAGCCTAAAGGATCACAACCACTGCCTACACCCAGGCCAAGCAGGAAGGGAGCTTGGAGATAAAGACCCTGACTGCTGCTTAGGCAGCCCTTTGACTTCTTAGGTGCCTTCTACTGTCCAAACCCAACCATAAACCAGAGGGTAAGGGGTCTCAAAGATACAGTCTATAGAGGTCAACTGCCCCAGGAACAAAGTATGGCAGAGAAAGGTGGAGAATGGATTTAAGGTAGAAGGGACAAAGAGACAACAACCAGCAAAGATCACTTTATACTTCTGTGTCCACTACTGCACTTGGTATATTGTTTCACTCAACAGGAATGATCAATTTGTTGCTTGTAGCTTGAACTATTTATCAGTTTATAGACAGGTAATTGCTTTTATTGAAAACTGTATGTCAGCAATAACAACTGCCCAATTCCTTAAAAGAAATTGGAGCTGTCAGCTGTGAATTCAGAGTTCTGTTTGGAATCATCAAATACACAAAAGGAAAAAGATGAAAGAAAGACTCTTCTCCAAAATCATGCTACTGATTCAGGGTTTCTGAGATACCCTAACAACTTATAATTTCAACATAGCTGTATAAAACACCTGCTAAGCCAAGGTGAATCTTTTATAAATCTGGGCTCTCTTTTGTCTTATTTCCTATTCAATTATTTCAAGAAAATCTAATTTGTCAGAAGTCTGGAAGATGATCACTATACCTGGGAGTATCTTGTTAATGTGATTTGTTGTATTAGCTTTCTTTTTAAAGAAGTTAAATAAAAAGTTGAAAACAATTTTGATGTAACATTCTTTGGGAAATTTTATGACATACATCTCTTAGTGTTGGTTAGTTAGTAGAGCCTCATTGTTGTAATAGTGGGAAGTATGGCCTCTGGTTTACTGTGGGATTTTGGTGGGGAAGCATTTAACCTTTCTGGATGTCCACAAAATAAGGACTTTAGCATCATGTAATGGAAACTCTTGTAGAATGTGTGTTCATCCTCAGATATTTTTTCACTGATACTATATAAATGAAAATCTTCTCCTGAGCATATACTTACTCTGTATGTACTAAAGAACATTAACTGATGCAATTTTGTCCAAAATTAAACTCTTGGCAAACTGCAACTTGTTTTGGAAGCAGAGAGAAGGGTCTGTTGGAGGCTTCCATTTAGTTTCCAAGGAATGCAGAACAAATCAGAATCCTGGAAGATAATGCCACCAAGGAGTCCTGCCAAGTCAAGGTGAAGATTTTGCGAATCTGGGCTCTCTTACATCTTATTTCCTATTCACTAATTCCAAAGAAATCTAACTTGTCAAGAGTCTGGAAGATAATGACTATTCCTGGGAGTATGTTGTGCTGATTTTCATGATGTCTCAACTGTAGTGATTTGTCGAGAAAGGAGCCAGACAGCATCTTTAGACTTAATCCTGTGGAGAGACAGCTACTGCTGGTTTCTGGATCATATTGGGATGCTTCACTTGACCTGCCCTCACACAGCTTCATGCAATGCTTTCTGTTTGCTGTTGTGAACTGCAATTTAGCTTTCTTTACATGATCTTAAACCTCTTAAAAAGATAAGCTCCTCAGCTGGGCGAACTGTCTCCCTGCCTTCAGAAATCTTCCCGTCATCTCTCTGCCTGCTCTGACCTTAGCCTAGGCTCTGACTTCTACTCACGTCTTGGGCTTTGTGCTCTGATAACCTGCTTGGTGCCTACTTCTCTAGGTCGGCTTTGGTCTTTGCCTTTGACACAGTCCTCGTGTTTGCCATTCTGTTCTACACAGTTAGAAAAGTTTCCATGTCTTATTCTACCTGGTCTCCCACCAGGAAAAGAGTATAAGAAAAGCCTCTTTTTAAAAGAATCACTGTGCAAAATGTTTTATTGCATTAATTCAGGAGAAAATTTTAAGTTTTGCCAACAGAGATTGAGACTTCGCTTGCAATAGCTGATATACTGAAGAAGAATTTCTGGATTCTTAGTTTTAAATGGAATTTACTAAGAGGAAGAGAAGGAAGGAGGGAGGACAGATGGGATGTAGGAGAGAGAAAGAGAAGAATATTACCTGCTGGTAAAACACCAAGTAGAGAATATTATACTCTTTCTTGCTCAGTGTGCTCCTGGGATCTATTGTCTGGTTCGGTGAATGTAAACACAATGAAATGATAATCTAAGAAAAACCCAAGGAGGCAAACATCCTTGGAAAATATCATACAAGCATTCAAACAATTGCTTTAGATGATCTCTGCCATGGTTGCCCTGCGTTACTACACATAAATGACAAAGTTGACTCTATGCTTTGATGCATGGTAGCTGATATTCCCACCCCCTCACTCTCATGGTGTGCTCATAGAACTTGGAGTCAGGTTAAATTGTCTCTTTGACATGTAGAAGAAACATTCAGCTTATAGCCACCTACAAAAGAAATGGTTTGTATAATCATTACCATTTATAATCAATAAAATAGAGTAATTCTCAAATTTTCGAAAGGTACGTGGGTCCTAACAAGAATATATCCTAAAAAAGAAATGATTGAAGTGTAACTGAAAACTGTAACATCCTCAGTTGTTTTTAACTTGTTTGACATCTGCATGGGTGACAAACTCTAAGTTTCTGAGCCTTCTCCCCTTTATATATCCCCTTTATATATTGGAATTGAATGAATAGTGACTAGGGGCAAGGGGACTCTGTGGGTGGTGGGTAGACACAAATATCCCTAGAATGGAAAAGGGAAATTGATCAGGCTGCTATGGCATCATAATGTCCACCCCTTTCGTTCTATTTATAAAATCACCAGAAAGGCTTCTGAGCTGTAATTTGATTTCCTGTGCAGCTCTACCTACCAGAAGGAAATGTGCAGACAGTTGGCTTAGCTCCTGGACCAAGCCATGTCTCCAGATCTAATTAATTGGCACTCTGGTTTAGTAAATCAGACTCTGGGTATGCTTTGAATGACCCTGACACTAGAGACACATCATCTCTGGACAAGAAAAATTGGGCAGTGGGATCCAGGAAAGGATCTGTTTTCTGTTTTTGTTTTTTGTTTTGTTTTTTTGTTTGTTTTTGTTTGTTTGTTTTTTATGGGGCGAGGGGGTAGGGCAGCACAGACATATGTGTATTTACATAGAGAAAAAACTCTTGCCTTTAAAAAAAAAATTCTCAAAGGGGATACGATACTGAAAATTGAAGCTCCACTGGCATTATATTGATACCTGAGCCTGGAGTGACTCTTTCCATATACTGACACAAGAGAGAGCCTCTATCTATAGCCCTTAGTGCAACTCCATCATCGCATCCATTAGCTAGGGTAGATTGTACCCTTCTGAGAGTCCAAAGGGCTTGATTCAGCCTTCAAAGGAAGTAAATCATTCCTCTGCCAAGGAACAACATTTTGCAAAACTGTCCCCCCACATGCAGTGATTTCCACGAGTATGCTATAAGCTCATGTTAAATGCAAACTGCTTAGTAAAAAAAAGAAAGAAAGAAAAAAAAGAATTAAAAAGAAACTCCAGAACTTTAAAGAAGATATGGAAAGAATCTGGAGAAAATGGAAAAAAGAAAAACCATCTAATCTTGGCAGGGAAAGGCACTTCATTTTACTTCCTATCTACCCTGTGACATTATTTTGTTCTATGCCTTTAAGAAACTCACATTTTAAACTCACATAAATTTTAATTTATGATTTTATTTTTCTTAACATCACAGGACAAGGCAATCTTTTTGTTTTAGAAAAATTATTCTGTACCAGATATGTACAGGTATTTCCCCATTATTATAGTACAACAGGGAAATCTTCAAATATAAGTCCTAAGTGCTAATAACAGCAAAAGAACAGTAAGATTCAAAAGAGAAAAAAGAAACTTAAAATTCTTCTGAGATACTTGTGAAAAGCAGTCTTCTTAGAGGGTAGTTAAGAATCATATTAAATGCTTCATAAACTCTGGCCCACAAGGACAAACAATAATAATAATTTTTTAAAAACTTGAGACTGTCACACAGAGAAATTATAAACGAGGTTGACTAAGAAACACTAGTAATTAGTTCAGGCAATTCTAGTGTGCTGAGAACATCGTGACTGAGAGGAGGTGAGCTCAGCTAACACAGGGGAGCCTGGAAGGAGCGAGTGTTCTCGAATGACAGAGGAGGGAAAGGGAGCCATATCTGAGTCTTAATGACCCAGCATGGCCACATGGTGTATGCGCACACTGACGTGTTTTTCAAACACAGACTCAACAGCTTTCCAAATTAAAAGACCAGGACATTTTATTGGAAAAATATAAAAACGACCAAGCTCACAACAACAAGAACTCAGCCAGCAATCCAGAATATTCATCCTTCTTTGGAAGCAATTCAAATTCTGAGCGGTTATATGGATTTCTGAATGGATACATTTATAAGATTAATGAGTGAAAAAATGTTCCCTACACTAAGTAAATATGAGACTTTCGTGAGTTTTATAATTGAATGATAATCTTTTACTGTGCAAGTTTACGACATAAAGGTCCACAGAATTTTAACCCTGTGGAGTCTAAGTCAAGGTTTTGGAACAGTAAAACGGTACCAGAGGGAGCAGTGAAAGCTGTGAAATTATGGTCATTTGGGTTTTTATTTGTTTATTTTAAAAAATTTTTCTGAGGGTCAAGGGGTCATTTCCTCCACATCATTTCTTCAGGTTTAGATTGCTGTTTCAGCTCTGAGGCAGTTTGAAAAAGTGAACTGTGAAATAATGAGCCTTTTCAAGTCAAATGCAAACAATTCCACCTTAAAATAGCAGAACTCACCTTCAACCAGCTTTTGGTGGCCTGCCAGAGAAAGGCAGGAAAGCTGCACTTAATCAAGACGTGTATTCTTTATACAGCTGTGGAAAGAACAGCTGGGAGGAGAGCTTTTATTGATTCTTTCGACTTCCCTCTCCTTTTCTTCCATCCTCCGACCATTTCTAACAAACATTTAAATTTTACTGACAGTTTTTTTTTCTCTTTTCTGAAACCTGTTGGAATAAAACCTTTTCCCCTTCCAAGAGCCCCATGATTTGGAAGCGTCTGAATGGGACTACCAGCAACACCCTGATATTGCTTTTACCTTGGCTGAAATCAGGCCCAGGCAATGATCTTGGCTGAGCAACAGTCCCTGAGAAAAGGGAATAGTGAAATACTCTGAGCAGAATAAGGCGCTATTTTACTATATGGGGAATGGAGGCAGCCCAGTTTCGGTCCAGGGACTACAAGCGCTCTGGTTTTAAGAGATAAAGATACTAAAAATCACACAATAGCCCTAACCCTTAGCGATGGCAATACTGACAGGAGCTATAAATGGTGGCTGTAATTGCTCAGAATTTTTACTGCTGAACCAAGTGAGGAAGAACTTGTGGGATGCATCAGATTTGGGTATATAAGCACACATGGGCAGTAATCAGTTATACCAGCAATCATCTTTGCAGTTAGAGGACCACAGGACATCATGTTATGAATACAAAAATAATCTTCATAAGCTTTGGGGACTGAAAGGTACATGAACAGTTTATCACTTTAACAGAAATAACAAATCTCTTTATAAGCGAAAGCAGAGGTATACACTGAGGGCCTGGGTAAATCCAACTTCAGACTTGTTTCGTTTGGCCTTAGTATCTTTTAACAAGGTTTCGAATTAGTGCTAAAAATGACATTTAATATAAAAAGATATTTGTTATAAATTCAGCATTTCAGCTTCTCTAGAAAGACTGGATATTTGGCACTTGGGGTGTGTATTTCCAAATGAAAATGGTTAGCTGGATCTGGATAGTAGCAGGTACCTTATTAGATGAGACAAGTGCTAGCTAGATTGGCGAACCTTGTCTTCCTACTTATGGGACATACCTGGCATGGGTGGTCATCTGGGTTAATAGTCACCGGAGCAAATGCATAGTAGTTCAAATAGCAAGAAGCTACAGAGTATTCTCTACCCATGTGCAGATTCTAGTACGGTACTTCCCAGTCAAAAACTTTTCCATAGTTCTCTGTTGCCAATGCAATAAGGTCCAAACTCTTCAGCTTGGAATGAAATCTCTCAACCTTTTGCTATCATTTACCAATTCTAAGTTCTCCCACAGACAGCAGAATGCCCTGTCTTCTCGCTTCACTGCTTTGCTATCCCTCATTTGTTCCTTGTCCCCACTCCTCTGAGCTGATGCTGTGGATCATCTCGCTGCACCCTTCTTCACACACTTGGCTGTGGAAGTCCTCCCCGTTGGCAAAGGCCAGGTCAAGCCTGCTTCATCTAAAACAATGCTTCTCAAGTTTTCTGTGGGGAAAGGCCAGTTTCCTTGTCTCTCTTCCCTCTTTCTTTTTAAAATGTGTTGACAGACATACAAAATGCAAGTTGTAATTTTTTTTATTATACTCAGCAGTTGTTACAGAATAGGAAGACTTCGTCCACCAAGCACTAGCATTGAATTGCATTGGAGAGAGATTGGCTATTTTATTATGAATTGTGCCACACAGGAGAATGGGAAGCTAATGCTCAAAAGCCTGAACTTTCCCATCCAGGGTTTTTAGGAGTGTGTGGGGAACAGGTACGTGGGAGTGCTGGTGGGGCAAGTTTTAATTGGAGGAACTTGGAGCTTGGCCATTGATGGTAAGGGGTGTCAATGCAGGATCTTCCTGGTTAATGGATCCTCCTTTTTTGAAAGGGTTTCAGTGTTTAAGTTATAATTATGTCCCAGTTCTGTGGTTCTGGGGATGGGGACAGTGAGGTAGATAAGACTTTGGTTCTGGGTGTAGCTGAAGGTCAAAGTTCTCTCCTCTGTGTATACTTCCGCTTGAGGACTTGCAGTTTTGATTTGCTGTCTCTGAAAAGAAACTCAGTATCCTGTGTAACAGAATGGGACCACTTTGAGCTGGTTCTGTGGTTATTCAGGCATAATTTTTACTTCGTCAATTGCTATAAAAGTTTCTAAATGCTTACTCTCATTTTCTGAATTTATTTCAGATGTAACCAGCATCGGTCCTTGGGCTACTCATTTTCTTAGGTGCTTTCAGATAAATTAATCTTGTTACCTACATTCACAAAGAACTGTATCTGTACCTGCACCACAGCAGACAGTATTAAAGCTGTTAAGTCCTCTCTGCCTATTCTATTTTAAACTTCAGGAGGTTAAGAGCTCTGTTGAAATTGTCCCATTTATTTTGCACCCCCACAGACTATTTGCAAATGGAAGGAGCTTGATAAATGTTGAATTTTCAGAGCTGTTGTCAGGAGGTATTGGAGGTGGTCTGGGAGGATTCAGAATTGTTTAGCTTTCGGGGAGCTTATTATATAAAGAGAGGATTAGCCTGCATGAAGCCATGGTAAATAATACACAATAAATAAATGCTGAAGTTTGTGATACATCTAATGAAAATGGTATAGGTAAATAGAAAATAGGGTACTTAATGAAAGCTGGACCAGTCGTAATAGATTTCAAGCTAGAACTTGAAAGAGACTTTCTCACTGAAGATGGCAACCCTATGTGGTGGCTTATATGGGCAAGATGCTCTGTGCTTCCATTGTTTCTCTTTAAAGCGAGCGTTTGGATTAGAGGATCTCCCTCATCTCTGTTTTGTATGATTCTAAGACAGAAGTGCTAACACTGTACATCTACTATGTATACGATTGATAGAAAATATAATGCACGTGTTCTGCATTTTTTCTCCCAATCTACCATTAGATGAAAATCCAACTTTGACCTATTTCTTTATAACAAACTCTTGAAATAACACCAATGACAATCCAGACCCTAAATTATCACCCACTCCTGTTAATTAACGTTCACTCTAATCAGTTATGTTGAAAATGTTAAAGGAATTAAATTCCTGGGAGTTTGTGATAATAGAATTTGACCAGTTCTATCTTTGGTCATTTTTATATTTCTCTTTGTTTTATGCCAGAGAGAGAGAGAGAGAGAGAGAGAGAGAGAGAGAGAGAGAGAGAGAGAGATTTTTTTTTCCTGTAGCGTAGGCTTGAAGGCCTGTTGCAGGATCTGTATAGAAACAATCAACCTAGATAGTCTTTTGTTTTGTCCCTCATTTGACTTCCTTCCAGGTACAGTGAGTCCAGTTCCCTGAAATGGCTGAGTAGGGAGAGGTAACTGCAGCTGTGTTTGGATATCTCTTTTTCTCTCTTGGCCATAACCCAGGAAAACGGATCCACTCTTTCACAGTTACACCAACCACTTCATTATCATATTTTTGAGGATGTTAGCCAGGGGAATGGGCAGACCAGTCAGTAGGCTGGAAAGTTAGAAATGAGTGTGTTTATTTTCCCTTCTCTCTACGAGCTATTGGAACTGGCATAGAAAGGAATAGAAGACACACCTGTCTTTTTTTGGGAGACTCAGAGTCTGGGAGGGGTGAGGGTCAGAGGAAGAAATTTTTGCATAGGCATTTGATAATCATAATAAAAAGACTATTAGAAGCTCATTGATTAAAAAGACACTGCAAATTTCAATTACAACTTAGATACTTAGATATTTTTGAAGGGGGAGCCAAAATGGGCAAATACACTAAGTGCTTGTCATTTATAGTTGGCATTGGAACTGAATTACATAGTGTGAAAGGGAATCAAATTAATTCCTCCATTGTAAATGTGTCTTGCAAAACTATAAAGTGCTATGTAAATAAGTTTTTTTGCATTGTTTTAAATAAATAAGATTATGTGATATATCTTAGACCCAATGAACATTTATTTTTAACTAATGAAGTGAATCATTTTATGAAAGAATCTAATATACTTTGGGATGTATAAATTCTCATATATCTATTAAACAAGGTATATGTTTTATTAAGTGGTCCTTAATTGGTGACCTACTTTATGACAGTTACATGGGCCAATAATGATAGTATAATCAAGAATATACTTTTATGATACCATGGTTCACATGCTGTTCTTATATAGTATTAATTTATTTTAACTTTATACATACTATCTGTTATAATCCACATTATACAGATGAGGAAAATAAAGTACAAGTTAGTGGTTTCTTAGAATTGTTTCAGCAATGGAGTTATAGGTTTCAATAAATTTATATGAAAGTGCAAAAGGAAATCTAGGAGAAATTCACTGAAGAAGCAATATCAGAGTTGTGTTGTGAAAACTGAGTAGGAGTTTCCTAGACAAAGGAAGGAGGAAAGTACGTTGAAATGATGTCACTCTCACTAAAAACATTCCAATATATATATTTTAAAATTGCTTTCAAAGTATGTGGCACATTTTTAAATATTCTCAGTTGTAACAAGTCTTTGAACTTGGAAATTTATCTGAACATTGGAAACCATGAAAAATCATTTAGATTTAAGTTTAGTAAATGAAACCAACATTTTGTCCATATTGGCAAATGACTTTAAAAATACTTTTATTTACATCTAAATAGGCTCTAATGAAAATTCCAAAAAAGTTTAAAGAACATTTTGAGCCTACCTTTCAATTAGAAGCCTAAATAATAGGAATATGAATCTACATATGCAAATGAGAAATCAACTTTATTTCTCAAATAGAATGTGAGTATCAGATATACTTGTCCCTTGTGCTTTCAGGATTCTGTGTAGACACAAATTCTGTCATTTTACTTGGCTTTGGAGGCTCTGTATATTCCCCTCTGGGCTATGAGATCCCTGTAGGTAGTCATCTTGTATCCTCAGAAACTGTCTCAGTGCCTTTAGAGACATAATTTCTCAGTAAATGCTTATTTAAATGAATTGAATTAGATAAGTAGGTTTTGATCTTGATGCAATGGGATTGATAGAATGGAGGCAAAGAGATGATTCCTCTTTATAAGACCCTTCACAGGCAAAGTGGGAATGTGTTTATGAGGCTAAGTAATTCAGAGTCTTGTTCTCACATTGGTTTTTATTAGTGAATGACTCCAGTACACCACTAGATTTCATGGGTTTAACCTGTTTCTGGTAAAGTTAATTTAAGGAGAAGTTGCCTTGAGACAATTCAGATAGGAAAAATTTATTACAATATGTAAAGTAAGCTGTGACTGTATAGAATTATGAGATTATATTCAACTTGAGTTTAACGTGTGGGCAAGAAATAAGTATTCTCATGTAATCAGTTTTGGTTTAAGGATTCAAGGGCACTTAACTATGACCCAGGATGGAAATGAGCAGATAGAGCACTTTAGACCACAATGCACTAAATGAAACACTGCGTGATACTCAACAAACTTCTCTACTTTGTCTAAATTCTGTGTACCCTACCAGACGCAGCTGTTCTTCTGCCTTCCTGAAATCTGTCCTGACCTTCTCATTGTAATTAACATTTCCCTTCTCTGAATGCCCAGAGCATCTTAATTTACTTTTTCTAAGGTATATAACACTTCCCGTCTTGTTAACATTTATTTGTATATGTCTATTCTCCCTACCTACCACCATATATCATGTCCCATGAGAGCAGAGTCTCTATATCTTCATCTCTGTTTCTCCACATTGTGTCTGGCACAGAACTTTCTTCATAGTGGGATTCCAACACATAATTGTTGAAACAAATGAATGATATAGCCATGACAAAGCAAAGGGGTAATAACTCCTTCCTAAGATATGAGAGACAGATTTGCTTCATGAACACACAGCTATGCATGTCTAGAGCTAGAAATGAAGTATAGGTTTATTTTTGTTGTGTTTATTTTTATTTAGTCAAGGTGTCTAATCCACCACGCTGATTCCTTATGTGCAGATGGAACCTTATCATGCATACAAGTCTCTGGAGGAAATAATTTTTGTTTAAACTTTGCCTTAGAAACTTCAAGGGAAATTGGAATAGTACTTCTTTAATGGTCTGGCCATATTATATTACCCATTGCCAAGCTGAAAAATGTTTGGCAGAACTTTTGGCTTGCGAGGTTTTGGATGTCTTCCAGGTAATCTGCCTCAGAATTTTGAAATACAAATAAATGAGTTCCAGTTCAAACTTTTTAAAATCTAAGCTGCCAGACTTTTATTTACCTCCCATTTAAACATTTTTTGGTACACAAATACCAACTAAGCAGAAAGAAGATAATCAGTCAACATTTTCAGAGGTTATTAAATGGCCTTGAAGAACAACATAAAAGTGAATAGTTTAAAACTTTATGTTTTTTAATAATAACTGATTTTTGGCTCTTGATGTTTATTTCCCAGATGTTTCCCTGATATTTATTTGAAAGAGAAGGACGAGAGTGTTCTTTGCTGCTTTAATTCTGTCAGAAGGAAGACTCTGAATGTTCCTTTGTTAAACATTACACACTTAGCTTTGTTTTACTTTTCTTGTCTAGGAGCCAAGTATTTTTCAAGTCACTCAACATTCTACTGAAGCATACTAGTCACTGAATATAATTTTAAATCCAAGTTTAACATGCATTAAAAATACATGACAGAGTTTCAGGTGCCGTGAGCACCACACCTAATGAAGAGGCCAGGTAATTCGGATGAATGATATAACTGCAGTAATCTCTATAAATCTCAGTGCCAGTTCCTGGTGAATTTTGAGGGAAACAAAATTTTTATTAAAGAAAAGATAAAGCATCCCCTCCCATCCATTACACACATACACAGGTACACACACACTCACTCTCCACATGTATGCACATGCTTGGGAGAGAACATGGCATCTGTATGATTCCTTGGTTACACCACATTGTTCATGTTTAGGGAGGCCTGGTGACCTAGCAAGTATTCTGAAGGTTAGAGGCCAGGCAGGAGGCATAAGAGCTCTTAATTTTAAGAAATCTCTCTTTCCAGTCCTTCTACTAACTTTTTTCCTATCATTTACTATAGAAATATAGCCCCAGAATCAAATGTATATCGTGGCATTGGAGGCAAATAATATAAACTTAACATTTTTCTTTAAAGTTGAAGATTAAGTGAAGCTTTTTTTCCCCCTTGGTTTGGGGAAGATGAGGATTCTTCAGAATATAATTCAAAGAAATTAGATTAAAACAATCTTTCTTGCTTTAATATGATTTAGAATTATATTTTTTTACTTGAAAACACTTTTCAGTCCATGTGGGAGGTTCTGATAGGAAACTGTATATTTTTAGTGTTTCATATAATTTTTGTTTTTGAAAGATGACTTTGAGTCTGTCTCTTCACCTGTAAGCTCTCTTTACAGGCTCATGTGAACCAAGCAGCTTCTTCTACCATCACGGGATAGGTGGGCCAGCGGTCTGATGCCTAGAGATGGCCCTGAGCTCTCCACTCTGATAGATTCTGAGACACCACTCAGCTCTGGTTTCATCAACACTTTTCTTTTTGACGTCACAGAATACAGAAGGCCCTGGGTAAACTAAAATGAAGCAAAAAAATATATATTTTCAGGAACTTGTCATTCTCCCTCTGCCTTCTTCTCATGACAAAGCCCTCCCAATTACATGATGCCACTGTTCTGGTGGTGGTGGGGAGAGGGAGACTTTTCTCTAGGACATTCATGGCTCTTGGTCTTCTCTTTACCACTCTATTCCCAGTCCCAGTCCATTCCGTAGTGCAAACTTAGTATTAGATAGTGACATTATTGGTATAAATATCATATTCTTGCTGTGTTACACTCTTTGCTAAACCCCGTAGCTGACCTGTCTCATTTAATTACTACCTTATAAGCTATATACAATTTTATTCTTGAAGAGATGGAGGCACAGAGAGGCAAGAGACAGGGACACTTCTGTACATCTCTCAGTCTGTGTAATTCCATGACCCAGAGGCAGTGACTACATGGGGCACCTGGATTTGAATTTAGGCCCTAATCCAGATATAGTAGTGTTATAGCTGAGAATATATCATGGCCGAATTTGAGAGAATTTGGGAATAGAAAAGTGACCATGAATGTCTAAAACTCCACAAGTTCATAATTACAGTCAGAAAAGTGAAAATCTCCCTACACAAAACTGTTTTACCACAGCTGGAGGTGATTATTTCATCGATTTCTTACTCCAATAATTGGAAACTAAAAAATAGTTAAATATTTAACATGTCTTACCAGAAGGAACTGTATTCCAGCATAACCAAATAGTCCCAGCTAAGGAAAAAAATCATTTCCTTGTAGAAGAATGTCAGCTTTGAATGTAGGTAGAATAATATGGTTGGAAAGTCACCATTTGCAGCCCTTGATGGAATGATAATGAAAGCCAGAATTTTCAATGGATGCTGAAACTACTGAATGAAGATTTGATAGGGGCCACCACCACACAATTCCCCAGATTGCTTGCTGATTGAAGGAGGAGAAGCAAGACTTTGCAGTAGAGGTATCTGGCTGTCATCACGTTGACTCCAGGGGTGCACTTGACCTCACTGTTGATGGAATGGCTGGATATTATGAACATCCAATGTGGCAAAATATGAAATAATATAATCTATGAAGTATTCTTGGCAACAATGAATGTATTCAAGTTTTAGATATAACTTCTACTTCACAGAGGATCCAAAAACTATAGGAACAACTTAACTAGCACCACAAGGAAATAATCAAACATATTCAGAAGGCAGATCATTCTCTAGAAAACTGGCCTGGATTTTTCAACAGTTAATGCCATGGTACAAAACGAGAGTGGGAAGAAGGTGTTTTAGAGTTACATAATGAGCAAATGGCATCCATGATCTTTCAAAGGATACTTATTTAAACAAAACAGCTGTGAGAGAGATATTTTTGGAATAATTGGGGGATTTTGAATATGATATTAGGGAATTACTGGTAAGTTTTGTCAGGTGTGATAATGGTATTGTGATTATATAAGGAAATATCCTTATTTAGAGATGCATGCTAAAGTGTTAAGGAGTGAGATATTAACTAAGTATTAACTAAGTCTGTAACTTAATTTAGAATACTTCAACTAAAAGTTTGAAGCAAATATGGAAAAATGCTAATAATTGTTAAATCTATGGATGTATATGCTCTTTTGACATTTAGTATTTTTGAACTTTTTCATAATCAAAAAAGTATAAAATTTTAGAAAAGAGCAGATCAGTCTTGAATCAGAAGCACCCTGGTTTCCAGCCCTAATTTTCCCACTTACTTTTGTAGGGTTAGGGCAAGTCACTTTACTCTACTTCAGTGTCTTCATCGGCAAAATGGAAATAATAACAGCATCAGCTTCATAGGATTGTTGTGGAGATAAAATGAATTAACATAGGTGAAGTGCTTAGAACAATGACTGGCATGTAGTAAGCTCTCAACAAATGTTAGCTATAATTGCTTCATGTAGGAGGAGTCAGATAGAATTAGGTTTGAATCTTGGCTCTGTCTTTTATTAACTGTACTGCTCTGAGCTGTTTGCTTAACCTCACTAAAACTCAGTTTTCATTTTTAAAATGGAGGTAATAATACTGCTAGGGTTGTAGTGGGATTAATCACAGAATGTTTATAAAGTGAGTAGCACACAGTGACCACTCAATAGTGGTTTTGACTATTAGTGCTGGCAGATAATAGCTGTACTTTTCCAGAGGTCTCCAGTGACTTACCTCAATGCATGGCTGATACTGGAATGTTCTGGCACTGTAGCCATACAGGTGAAAAGTTGACAAGTTAGCAAGGGGAGTGTGGAAGGTCCTTTTGCTCTCCACATACCTCAAGATAAATGTGTCATGTGGGTGCTGTCACTATGTGCATCATGGAAGCATCGCTGCTTGGGTGGGGTGGGGTGGAGCACACAGGGCAGGTGCAGTAGGAGGTCAGGAGCTTTTTCATGGACTCAGAATGTGAGTAAGAAATGATAGTGGGTAAGAAATAGTAAGAATGTGGGTAAGGAAAGAAATAGTCCATGAAAGTGAAAGCACTTCTTCACACAGCCATCATTGGCTATAGGCATTTGCAGCCTACAGATGTAAGGATTGCTCTACTTGTTCTGTGAGGCTCTGGTCAGCACTACTGTTTCTCAAGTGAAAATTAAACATCTCAGAAGATTTTGTGACTACCAGGCCTTACAAGGTAACGTCACCACAGAAGACAGCGTTTCTCATACTTGATTCTTATGGTTGTATAGACTTTTGTTGATCTCGTTGGGTAATAAGAAATTTATAATTATCTTTTGCACTGTGATCCTCCTTATCTTTTCCTCTTTCCTCTAAGCAGCTGTCTTTTCTTCCTACTTTAGATATCAAGGGACTTACGGCCTGTCTCTTTTCCTATTAAATTCTGCTCGTCAGGAAAGATGTGTTCCTAGGAATTTACGTAAGACACAAAACCCCCCAAAACAGATTGAAGCATGTGCACAAGCAGCGGGAAGTAAACAGTTAAAGGCAAACAAAGTTGAAAAAAATGAATCTGGTAGGTTTTTACGGCTCCCGAGATAGAAATGTGTGCGCAAGTTCATCAACAGCTTTGTTCTCATCTCCCTGGGCACACGGCAGCACTGCATTCTCTAGGTAGGCTGTACAGTGGAGTTTTGGCCAATTGAATGAGAACCGACATGATATGTGCCACTTCCAGAAATGGCCCATTAAAAGCTGCCATGTGTGATCATCACTCTTGTTTTTCTTTTCCCTTTCTTCCCCCTCATCAGCTGGCTTGAGAGAGAGAACTTTAAGAGCCAATGTGAGGGTGAAACCACAAGATTGAAGGTACCTGGGTCCATGATTGACCCTGTGGAATGGCCTCCCCCTCAGTTATCTCACATTTAGCTGTGATATGAGCAAGAAATAAAATTTTATGATGTCGACCTGCTGTATATTGGATGCTGTTTGTTGTAGAAGGCTACCTTGAATAATACGGTCATTTTGACTTTTTTTTTCAGCTAAGTATGGCAGACATTGTTTATTTCCTAAATTACTTATTTGTAGATTTTTTTTTTATTATTATTATCAGGGAACTTTTAAGTGAGGGAAAATGGAACATAAAGATTTAAATTTTTTTGTCAGTCAGTCCCTTCTTGTCTAAAAAGTGTGGTCAGGGTATCCATTACCTCATTTAACCTACACATTGACTCTGTGAAGATCTTGAGAGATAAGGAAACCAAGACTCAGAGAGGTTAAGTGACTTGGACAAGATCACACAGCTAGTGCTTGCTTTGGATCCAAGATTTAAACTCACATCTTCTGACCTTAAAAATCCTTCCCCCACTCCGCCCCCCCGCCCCCACTACAGTGAAAGGAAGTATATATAGAGGGAGTGTATGAGACTTTCTGGAAAGGTAGCAAAATCTTGACAAAAATGAAATAAGTGTGTATCAGATCATACTTCAGAAACTTTAGGATAGACCATAAAACAAAAATATGGGGCAAAAAAAGAAAGAGGATAATCATGAATCTAGACCATGATATTGGGTCCCTAGGATCCTAGGTCCCATACTTAGTCCAGAACTTTTCAATGTTCCTGTAATAAGTTATTTAGGGTTCATTTAATTTGTTTAATAATAAAGTCATTCTTTGTCAGAATGTCTGAGGTTATTATAGTCAAATAATTTCAAGTTTTAGGTATAAACCCTAAAGGGATGCTTATTAGTCAGGATTTTCGAGGGAAACAGAACCAATAGGAGATTATGTATGTATGTATGTATGTATGTATGTATGTATGTATGTATCATCATCTATCTATCATCTACCTATCTATCAAGAAAGATTTTTTTTGTAAGGAATTGGCTCATGTGATTGTGGGGCTGGCAAGTCTAAAACCTGCAGGGTGTCCAGCAGGATGGAGACACAGGAAGAGGTGATGTTGCAGCTCTAGTTTGAAGCCAGTCAGGAGGCCTTTCTCGAGGGGCCTCAGACTTTTCCTCTTAAGACCTTCAACTAATTGGATGAGGCCCACCCACACTATACACTATACAGGGCGATCTGCTTTATTCAAAGTATACCAATTTAAATGTTAATCTCTTTTAAAAACACAAAAACAACAACAATCAAAAACCTTTGCGACAACATCCAGACTGGTGTTTGACCAAATATCTAGGGACTGTGGCCTAGACAAAGTGACGCTTAAAATGAACCATTGCTGGGTATTGATTTATAATCAAAGTGTCTAAGACTAGGTAGACTGTAATGAACACTGCCAGGCTGCTGGGTTGGTGGTGCTCTTCCTAGATGGGATGGCCTTACTCCTATCTGTCTTGTAGAAAGGAAATCAATGGCTGCATCATCGAAACTCACAAATGCGTGTTTAAGCAAGCATTGAAGCAGAACCCCAAACATTAAATCAAAAAAATTTCAAGCTTTATTCAGAAGGTGAGCAACAAATATCTTAGGCTGTTGAGTGTTGCCTATTTCACCTGCACTGAATATTGCTCTTTACCAGTAGCTTCTCTGCCTCCCTCCTTGTCCAAGAACACGTCTCAGTACCTATTGAACTTGAAGCTATAACCACTTGTTTAATGCTCAATTTTTCTCCAAGGGTTTTGGCCTTTCATAATCTCGTAGCTCAGTAAGAATGTATTTTTCTCTTTTGTAATAATCCAAATGTGTCATATCATGCCATGTTCCATTTCAGTATTCTTTCATCTGTGAGCCTTCTGCCATTTTTCACTCCTCTAGCCATAGTATCCCTTGTGGCACTTCTATCCACGTACAGTCAACACACAATTGTTTTCATGAGAAATGTCGGGTGGTCCAGTTTTCCTTTTGCACAACTCCTGAGAATATAAAAAATATACCACAAACACATATTAGCAAAGTTACAACAAACATTTTAATTAACAGAAAGTACCATATAACACATAAATCCATCATGAATTGGCTGTACTGCATATTGATAGCCAGCTGTATCTGCAAAAAACAAAAACAAAGAGACAACTCCACTCTCATATGATCTCAAGACTGTCATTTTGTCCAAGAGTCACAGTTTCACAGTTGTCATAGGACTTGCCTAAATGTATTGACCCAAGACCCCTTTGGCACCTCTGCATCAGAGTGTCTGCTCAACCCTTCCCTCCATCCATCATGAACATCGAATGCTGGAAGGCATGCAGCAGGTCCTCTCTGAGAAATTCTGGGTTTTTTTTTAGATGCTTCCAGCTAGCTACTTGAGGTTTGTACTAAGATATTCTATAATTGTCATCTGCTGATAATATCTGCAGCATAATGCCATTGTTAGATGCTCATCTGGATTTTTCCAAATTTGCAGCAGCATGTCTTCGCCAGTTCTAGAAGGTTAGGAGGGACTTTATTTTTCTGGTGGTCAAACCATCTTTCACGCCTCACTGTTTTATTCTCTAGATAGTGAATTATTTCTCATTTCCATCTATAAAATGTTCATTTTATAGTCCATTTTTATCCCCAAATCCAATAAATATTATCTCCACAAGTGAATCATAGTTTTTAAAAGCAGAAACTATGTTTTATATTCTTGAAGTATCTTCACATAGCACCATTAGGTACTTTATAAATATTTGTGAGTGTTAGAGGTTCAATTCCTGTTTACCCTGAATGATTTTCTGTCAAATTTATAATTAGGCAGAAACTACTTAAAGTATGTAAAAAGTCTTCTTTTAGAATGTTGAAGACATGTGACTGAGGGACAGAATTTAGTAAAGGGGAAAATATTCTTGAGAAAAAAATGTTTCTAATTTTTTAAAAGAAGAGGATACTTTTGAGTCATTCAAAGTGAATGGCTCCCATCTACCTGAGTTATTATTAGCTATCAGTGACTCACTGTGTGTTGGCTTCACAGAGTAGTTTTAGGAGCCCGAGGTCACTGTAGAAAACAGGGTCAGGGGGAGTCCTTTCTAATTATAGCTATGAAGATCTCAAGAGATGAACTTCAGATAGAGGAGATATCAGTATCCCTATTTTTTAGAAAAAGTTGCTAATACCTCTAGATTTTTAAATGCTTGCCCATGATTTCATAACAGGTGAGTGAGAACTGAGGCTAGCCCCAGCTCTTCTTTTTCCTAGAGCGGTGTTTGTTCTCTTATTCTGGACTCAGTGGAGAATGATTCCACTGCCTCAGTTCACCTGTGGACTCATTTATCAGGATTATCAGCAATAATCAAAGTATCTCTGCAGAGGATCTGGTGGAACTGGAGCAGTGAAAATCACCCAAGAAAAGGAAAAGGAAAACAGAAGAGTAGGAGGAACAAAAAGGGAGGAAGAAAAAGATACACAGATTAGATATTGATTTATCTAGAATGTTTAGAAATGTTTATTTTGGTTAGTGGAATGCTACTATTCATCTCATTCAGGGTGCAAAAAATGCTTTAAAATATCACATAAGACTAAAAGTAAACTGAGTATAATTTAATTTATATGATGATTCAAGTCTTATGGTCTTAAATTCTAATTATTATTGTGACTCTTTAAAAAAATCTAGTTTTATCGAGGCTGGATAGATGGATTTAACTATATCCATAGTGTATCAAGGACAATTATTTCAGATGTCACTTGTCATGCTGTACCCTACCCGACTGATTCCAATTTATTGCTTCAACATGAAAGAGGAAACATTTCAGTGAAAGAGAAAGCAGGGACTTCCAATGGATCAGTACCACTTGGGGTGCTAACCTGTCATTAGGTTGGGAAAAATGCTGTTGTTGACACATCTTTTCCTTGTTCTTGACACAGATTAGGTAACTCCCTGACTTACTGGCTCTCACAAAATTTGATGGGAGTGTGATAAATGTCTATGTAGTCTAGGAAGACAGTCAAAACAAAGAGTTATAATATGAAAAATGTCCTGTCCTCAATAGAAAGAATAACTCATGTTCTACGTAATTTGTGCCTACATATGTTGTTGTTATAAATACTGCTTCACCATGAATCTTGTGTGCAGCACCCCGAGGAATCAAAAGCGTCAAATAGGAGCAAAACTCCTACACTTTGAATTTGGTGGTTAGACAAGACGACTCACCTCAGTGGGTCTGAATTAAGGCCACCACTGTAATTAAAGGAATTGTTTTTTCCTCTCTAAAATAATTTTGGAATTCTAATACTTAAGAGTATATGACTCAAAAGAACCTTTTATTCCTGGGTTTTCTGAAAGATATTCTAGCTCAGCGAAGGGAATGAAAAATTGAAAAGAAAAAAAAAATATTGAATTTCTATTAAGTAACAGGAACTGTGTGAGGTGCTTGGCACGCAGAGTTGGTTAAGCAGGCTGAATCCATTATCCTTTCCTCTCCTCACTTGGTTACAGCATTACTATTTAATCATACGAAAGTATTTATCACTGCAATCAAGGCCTATGTGTATCTTATTCTCTTTTATAAAACCTTAATTTTACTACTTACTGAGTACTTAACACAGAGTTAAGCACTTATTCCTAGATGTTTTCCATATTTCATTGCTTTGTTCTTACAGATGCCTATAGAATAAGTGTGATCACCCACAGTTTGTAGATGAGGAAACCGGTGTGAGAATAAGTTAAATGACTTGCCCCCTATAACAGAGTGTCCAAACTGGAACTTCCACTCGGATTTGTTTAAATCCATAGGGTGTTCTCAACCTACCTCACAGTCCTCCACTGATAATAAACCCTTCTATGCCTCATCCTTTCAGACTTAAATTTCCTCTCAGGATAAGGCCTGCCAGATTTCTTTCCAAAGAGCCCAATTCTTATAAGATTTATTATATACCAGCCAGCTGCTCTCCTACCTCTTACCATGGTTTACTTAGCAGAAGCACAGACTGGATGTAACCCTTAATCATAATGTGGCTAATGTAAAAGAGGTTATGAAAATGGGTACAGATCTGACATTAAGGATTAAACAATGCCAGTGCTTTCCAATGGAAACCACAGGTATATAACAAAGGCTGTTTGTGCCAGTAAACTATCTCTGCTTTTTTGAAGCTTCTACCATCCCTTGATAATTTCTTCTCAAACCAGGTTTATGTTTCCAGTTACCATTTAAAGTCAGAAAATAAATAAATCCTTGAATAACATTCTTCATTGGTTATAAATTTAACTTCTTAAATTTAATATGCAATAGTCTGACCTGGGGCTTCCTAGGTTGTCTGGACTGGAGAATATATAGGTTCTTTTTGTCTCAATAAGATGGAAATTTTGGGATACCAGAGAGACGGAGAAAAGACAAGGAACACAAAGTTCTGACATTCCTCACACTCTCTCAGCCTCTGCGTGAATGTGGACACTCTCAAGGCTCCTGGGCCCCAGAACATTGTTGCTCCCTTAGGTACTGGGACAGATATGGCCAGAAGGGGAGCCTATGGTGATACACTCCTTTCTCTGTTCCTAGTAGGTGTGTGGGCAGGTTTCTTTCTGGACTCAGTATCAGACAAAGCTGTGGTTCTTCTAGTAAGTAGAACTTTTCTTGAGGCTTCTCTCGAAGACATTGTCAATATTGTCTCCTTTTGCTTGGATGCTAAGAAGCTTTGTTCCAACTTTAAGGCTCCACCATGTTTTCTTAAACTTGGTTTGGCTTCATCTCACTTTCCCATCCCTATTTTTCATTAATCCTGATTTATTTCTATTTTTAAATATGTTTTTATACTTTACACATCTCTGAAAGCAACCTCAAATCCTTTGAGAATGAGACTGAATGTAAATAATTGGTGCCGTTAATAAATAATATTTGAATAGTTTATCTTTATCTATTGGAGGAAGCAATCTATTGTCTCTACTTCCCTCCAAGTAATTATACGGTAACAAGTCAATGAAAGGTTTTGTTGTTTGGGTGAAGCCGGGGCCCACCATAGTAAAATCTGACTTCAGTGATCTCTATAAAATTTTTGTAGGTTGATTTTACATCTAAGAAACAGAACATATAGCTATAATGAATATTTTTATGATTCTTGATATCTAGTATCTCTTTCTAAAGAACTTAATCAAATATAATTGCAACCAACAATGAATGATATGGACAGAATCACTGCATCTTTGCCAGAATTGGGGTTTATAACTTTAGTTTTTCTGCATTAAGAATACATGCCAATTATTTCTCAGATAGGTTTCTCAAATTAGAGACCATAAGTTTCTGGAAGACTCCATAAATCCTGAAAAAGTCCTTGGTTTCAGAAAGTGATTTTCTTGGAAAAGAGGAAACAGGTCACTTCTGGAATCAGTCTTTACCTATACAATTTAAATGTGGAGACGCTGATTAAGAAATAAGAACAATATTTAAAGAGATGCAAATTCATGCTTGTGAAAAAGAAAGTCTTCTTTTTAGTTAGGAGACCAGAAGGCTGAGGTACAACATGATACAGCCTTATGTTAGGCATTTGATACTGGTTTATAGGATGAGTTAATGAATTTCATAATCAACTAATTTATATTATTAAAGACTGAATGTAAAAAATATTTTAGATAACAGTAGGTAAGACCAAGTGAAACTTGTTTTGCGTAGAAGGCACTGATGTCTTATGTCTGGCCACTTTGTTTTCAATGGGAAAGTCATACCACAATATTATAGGACAATAACATCTCAAATCTTTATATATTAATTCATATTTTAAAAATTGATTTACACTTAAATCATTGATTGTAATGTTTCATAGAAAAGACCATTTGATGTCTAAAGAAGCTTCTGGATTTAAAAAAAAAAATCAATCATTTTTGTTAGTTCTGCTAAGAGTAAAATGAATTAGTGAACCAGAGACTTTACAAAATGGAGCCAAACTTTTTGAGCAGGTTCTACATTTGGTGTAGTAAACTGATTTTCACCGTGGCACATTTCTGAAAATGAAAATGAAAATAAAAATAGACATAGAGGATATTTAAAACATGAACAGCACAAAGTTAGTGAAAGTCGGTTCTGAAGGCAGTATTTTCATCCTGTCATCACTTGTTAATAAAAACAACGCATCTCCTCACTCTCCTCTACTTTCTCACAAGATTCTGTTTGTGAAAAGGTTGATTCACTTCAGTTGAGTATGAGCAGGAATATGTGCCTACTGCCACGGGGAACTCGGTAGGGAAGACAAACAATGGTCAAAACATTATGACCCTTATAATAAGTATAGTATGAACTTAAGTGTATCAGAGCTTTGAAGTGCTATGGACTGTGGACAGGGAAAAGATTAATTTGGCAGAAAATAGATTGGGGAAAGTTTGATGGAAGAGGCAAAGGCATTACGATCTTGTCAATTTTAACACCTTAGCTAAAATAGCTAAATATGCGGCTTTACTGTTTACTAGGTGAACCAGGAACATGGATTAATACAGACTAATTTGAGCTTCTCCTTGGAACAGGCCATAGCATGAACATGTATGCTCTGGCAGGTTATAAGAGGGATCAGGCACAAGCAAAGTGGGGACACAGAGGAGCTATGAGGATAGCCAAGGCTGGGTTCTTTTGCTTTGTGATTTTACTTCTTTAATAAAGAGGAAGATCTCTGTGCTTTTGTTTCAGTCCTTCTGCCACCAGTAATGATTTGCTCCTCCACTCACCTTGAATCCTCTGCAACCTATTTCTTCAAGGCTAAGTTCAAAGATTGCCTTTTCTACGAAGGCTTCTCTTACCCTCCAGGCAGAATTTTCTACTCTCTCCTTGGTGGTTTTAATATTACTGTGGATTTTAAAGAAAGAAGATCAAAAGCATCCAAATGTTGGAATTATTCCAAAAGGATTTTAAAAATTAACATATGATTTTTTTCAAATACAAGACTATAATAACTGAAGATTCGTTATGCTAGCATTCCCAGCACACGATGGTGGTGATCCTGTAGGCTGCCATAACTGCTTGGTGATGGGGGTCCAAAGCCAGCAGTATGGAGATGGTGGGGAACTTAGCAAGGCCTTGGCAGTCTCCCTGGTAATGCATGAGTTAGCAAGGTTGTTGATCATTCTCAATCATAGTGTCTCTTTGGAATTAAAATATCTAAACTCATTAATCCAGAGCAGGTTAACTCTTGCATTTACCATAAAACCATCTTCTACAATATTTTGATTCAACTTTTATCTTGTCAGAGCACTTACCATATTGTTTAAAATGAGGTCCAGAATAGTTGTCCTTGTATGCTTTTAACTCATGCAATTTGACCTATAAACCAAGGGCAAAGAAGGAGGTGCTGAGAAGGCAAGGAGAGAGAGCAGATGGAAAGACCAAGGATGAGGAAAAGCAAGATAAAGGGAGACAAAGCTATTGAAAAAGCATATATTAGTTGACAAGGGAGGTGGGAGACATCACTCTTGTGCTATTTTAGCTGATCTAAGTTTCTCAGGCTTTCATTGTTGGGTATCTCTCCACACTGAAGAACAATCTAGTGTTCAAATATTTTACTTTTTCACATAATGCGAACCTGAACACAAGATAACTGACTACTTCACCAGGGACCCAATCAAAGAATAACCATTTCTAACCCAGTCCTTGCTTAAAAGATTTTAAGTGAAATTTTGCATAGGGTTTGTTTTGATTTTTGTAATCAGAGCTGACTCTAGAATACAATCCCCAGTTAAATGAGTTCCACTCCATGGAAATACCTATCCATTACACTATGAGCACTTCAAAGGCTTGGACCAGGCCTAGCTATTGGTCATTTTTGTGCACTGTGCTTCTAGTACATAAAAGTGCTTAATAAACACTTGCTAGATTAACAAAATTATCCTTTCTGTAGCTTCAGAACAGCCTTTCCCCCACCACCCTCTTCTTAGGCTTATGATAGATTTTGACCCAAATTCCCTTCTATTTGTGCATTGTACCCTGAGCCCTTTGAGCGGGCAATTTGCTCCCTGTAGACTGCCCACAGGAAATGGATAACCCCTTTCAACCAATGTCTTCAATATGTGCGGCTGCAGGTGCTGCTTGCTTTGACTGCATCTTCTCCTCTCCTGTTTGCTTTAATAAGAATGACCTGCTGCTCTCCACGGCCTTCCTTCCTAAAGGGCTGAGAGGGCAGGTGAGTAACAAGGCAGGAGGCGGCATTAGGGAGGATGCGGAACCCTCCTTCTCTTAGCCCCTCTTAGATATCAGCTGAAATAAAGCTGTTGTTTGGGGCACGGAAAAGGTTAACTGGCTTTCTCCTCATCCTCCCCTCCCTCCTTCTCTGTGAGGTGATGGTAGCTGTGGGTGCAGGCTCAACCAGGGAGGGCTTCATTGCTCCTGCTTAATTGTTTGGAAGCTAAAAACAGAACTGCAACAGTTAGAAGCAAATTGCTTCCCTGGCGCATATTCAGTGCTGAACCGCTGAAATCACTCCCAGCCTGCCCCTGGTCATTTCTGAAGCAAGGTGGGTCTGAAATAATTCATGAAGTCACAGATAATCCAGAGGAAAGAAAACTGCTTCTCACAATTTAAATTCATTTCAGACAGCTTATTTACTGAATGCCAGGCAGCCATTCCCTTTTTAGCCTCTTTCTCTGTTAGCAGGTCCATCCCTGGGCTTTGGCGTGTGGGGCCCTACGGCCCAGGCTCGATGCTGGATGGATAGTTTGCAGAGCCCAGCCCCCTCCAGTGCCTCCCATCACCCTGCCTACTGCCACCATGAGCTCCAGTGAGCCTGGCAACCAAACCTGGGTGCTGTTACAGGGACTCAGACAACTGCTGAAGTGGAACAAACATCTACCCTGGATTTGTCTAGAGCTGCAGTTATAGGAGGCTCTTCGGTCTAGCAGCACCTGTCAGAGATATTTTCAGAAACCAACTTAATACAAAAGATTCCCGCTGCAATATTATCTGTGGTCCCTCTACATCCCCTGTTTGAGAACCATACTTGGTGCTGTAATGTACCTCGATGATAGCGGTTCAAATTGTCAGATCCCATAAAAGCCAGAATAAAAACAGCATAATACTTACTGGATGAATGATTTTGAAACAGGAAATGCTTCCGGCATAAAAAGAGATGAAATTTATACTAACAATTAAGATCATTGCAAACCTGGCTTATTAAAACCAACATGTATTTTTAAAAGCTACACAAACCCAGAAAACAGATTTTAAGAAGACATTCTAAATGACATTAGACAAAAAGAGCAATTTAACTGTGAATTAGCATGATGGTAATGAACCACGGTTGCTCATTTCCTCTGTTTTCAAATGCTGGTTGGGGGATAAAACTTTTTTTTTTTTTTTTTTGATGAGGGGAAAGCAGCAGGCTCAAATGAAAAATGTATTGAAAATTTGGGCGATGGTCATAAATATATATACTACTATTTATTTTCATTGCAAAACATAATAAATCTCCACAGGATATAAAGCAAAAGCTTTGAGTCTTCTTAAGTATTACGTTGCATTCTGTAATTCTATCTTTTAGTCTTCTTACTAGTTTTCATGTATCTGTCAGAAATCACCACCAACGATCAGCATTATACCAGGACCAAGCACCTGTTTTCACGCACATTTATTGCACAGGATGAGGAACCATCGGTGTAAGAACTCTGTAAGACTGAACGAGAGGGGCGACTCAAGACGCCTACACTGACAGAGCAGTAAGGGGAAGTCTGACTTGGTTTTAAACATATATTCCATTGTTTAAATGGACAGGAATGCCCTCACAACTTTTCTATGAAATATGGCTTTTTTAGGTTGGGTGAATTTTCAGCAGTAAAAATGGAGAGAAGTGGCCAAAAGGAAAAGATTATATATATATATATATATATATATATATATATATATATATATATATATAAAATAGATAAATATAAAATAGATAAATATAAAATAGATATATATATCTATTTTCCTTCTGCTCCAGGTATAAATAGTGTCTCATATGTGTTGTCATTTTCTTGGATTCCAGAAATACGAATGTACAAGTCTGTCCAGTACTGCTCTATTTGATATTGCCATCATAAGATGAGCAAAGGAGAGGAGATATACATCATGAAAAAAAAATCACTCCCCCCAACAATCAGACCTTAAAATCCAGTAACAAGACAGGGTACAGTGAAGAACTGCACTAAATTATTTAGTGCTAAGAATGCCAAAGTATAATTTACGAAAAGGTAAAACATGACTTTCTTACAAATACAGACTAAAACCTGCCAAAGATTTTGTCAAACTCATTAATTAATGAGAAAAACAGTAAATCATAAAGCTGATTCAAAGAGCATTTGAAGATCTGGGTATTTATAGGCAATGTAATAAAGGACTACAAGAAATTAAATTGCTACATTAGAAACAAACTGTTTAATCTCCAACAGTACAATAAACCGAAACATTTAGGATTATTTCTTCTCTCAGACAGAAAATATTGCTTCTGTGTCAGACAGAGGTTTGTAAAATAACATGTAACTTTACAGAATTTGAGCCTTTAATTTAGAATTTAAATAGCAAAGTCAAGCAACTGTAGATTATTTTAGAAATTTAAGTAATCTTTGAATGGGCCTTTTAAACACTGTTTCAGTGTGACATTGAAACAATGTGTATTCATTCTCTTGTCCTTGTTTACAAGTTATGGAATATTTTTCTTAGTAAGTGATATAAGGGATCCTGAATTTACCACCTAATCATCTATTACATTTTTTGACAACATGATGCTTAGTAAAAATGAAATTTTAATCAAGTCTCTGTCAACCCTTTGTCACTTCCTTGATTCTTTCAATATTGGTAGTTGGAGCTTGTAAACTTTGCAGCTTATAAATTAGGCTCACTGATTGTTTCAGTACTTAGCAGCTTGGCTTGCTGAGCAGGAAGAATGTCAGTGACATTCTACCACAACATGCAAGGGTGCTGGGATATTGCGATGTTAGCTACACCAATTCCCCCCTAATTAATTAATTAATTCATCTTCCGTCCCACCCCACTCCCTCCACGAAATGGGAATAATGAGTCTAAACAGTTTTATGAGGAAAGGGAAAGTGCACATCCTCCCAGAAGAAGCTACCTTCCTTTGGGTTTCTTGATTAGCTAAGCAGTAGAACTAAAGGCTCTTTATCGAACAAACCTTAGAGGTCAACTACTCCCACTTCCCTGTCATAGCAGGAGTCCCCAGGACAGCCTTGCCTGTGATCTTTGTAAAACGCAAATTCAGTCATGTCACTATCCTGTTGAGATCAGTCATTGGCTCCCCATTGCCCTCAGCATGAAGTCCAAATTCTTTAACATGATTTATAAGGACGAGCCCCTCTGATTCTCTCTAGTCTTAAACTTCTTTACTCCTCTCCCTTTGCACTTTTTCTTCTAGCATATGGATTTGCTTCAGTTTTTCAAATGTGTCCTATTCTTGTTAACCTCTGTGCACAGGCTGTGTCATCTCTCTGGGTAGTTCATAGTCCTCAGGGCTGGTCAGAAGAGGATCCTGTGAATCCCACCGAAAGGCCCTTGGTTGCCTCTCAAGGTATTATTCAATATCTTTTATCCTTGAGCTAGAACTTTATTGAATAAATAAAGATATTTATTCAATATCTTTTATCTGTGAAACAGCAGAATGGGGTTAGTAGAGCAGGAGATTACAGGAATGACAGAACTGTAGCACAGAGATTTTTGCCAGCATCTGACAAAGTCACTCATGGTATCTTTGAAAACAATGTGGAGGGATGCAGGCTTGGTCACAGTGCTGAATGAGATGGTAACTAGTTGAACACAAACCTCAAGGGAGTATGAGTGAGAGGGCCATAGCGTGCTTGAGGGAGGTCTCTATCTTTGTCTTTTGCAGGCCATTATTTTCATAAAGAGTTTGGAGGTAGACTTCAATGGCAGGCTGTTAAAATTTTCAAATGGACTCAAGTTGGAAGAAGTTAATGTTTTAGATTGAAATTAGTTGCGAAAACATTCCTCACATATTGACAATAATGAGTTATATTGAACCAGACAAATTTTAAGTGGATAATCACAATGAAACAGCTCAATGATAGCATAAGGTAGGAATGGGGAAAGAGACTCAGAACAAACATTCGGTGAGTCTAGTTGAGAGTAAGTTCCACATGAGTCCCTTAGGTGACATGACTTCCACAAAAAGGTAAGATTTTTTTGGCTGAATTAATAAAATCATAGTGTCATCCTCCCATGCCTAACTTACTCAATTCAGTGATGGGAATCTGTGTTTAGATTCAGATATTACATTTCAGGATGCTGTGTCTAAAGGAACACACACAGGATGGAGAAGTGACTGAGAGCTTTGTGATGGCAGGGTTGGTGGAAGACATCTGAATTATTTTGCTTGGAAACAAGAATGGGAATATAATAACTCTTTTCAAATATTTGGAGGGCTTGTACATGGATGATTTATTTTATTTGGTGTGGCTCCACAAGCAGACCTGGGACCAATGAGGAAAAGTGGTAGTTAGGAAAAATGGCTTAATATATCTTCCTTCTAATGGAAAAAATGTCATAACACCAAGCTGCTTCAGAAAGCTATGAGTTCCCTGTCACTGAAAATATTCAGAGGTCAGACAACCAATGACTTGTTGGAAATGTCGATGGCTACTAGGATTAGGGAATAGGGTGTTGGACTATTGCCCTTTCATAGTCTTTAACTTGTACATACTTATTGTTTCTTTATTAGGACCTATAATTTACATAGCACATAAACTTAAATAAATAAATATATATAAGAAGCAGCTTTCTCAACAGTTCTTTATATAAATGGTGTGGTATAATGGGAAAAGCCCAAGTTCTGAGAACAAATTACATGACACTGTCTGGCTGTGTGATTTCTCTGAATCCCCACTATGTAAACTGAAAGAAATAGGGCTAATATTCACTTCTAGTTGAGATAATGTAACAGGAAAACATAAATGTAGATTAAAAATATCATATTGTGGAATAGGCTAATCAAAAATGAATGATCAGGTAATGAGAGTCACAGACATTCAGATGAAGGCTAGATCATTGTGAGCTGGGTAATAACAGCAGTCAACAATTCATAGTATTTGCTATATGTCAGGTTCTGTTCAAAGTGCTTTTATATTTATTAGCTTGATTTATCCTTGCCAGAACCCTGTGAAGAAACCTAGCCACAGCTGAGGTAAGCGGCTTCCAAGATCCCATGGCCACAGCCAGGCCGGGAAGTGAACCCAGGTGGTCTGGTTCCAGAGTCTGCACACTTCCTCTACTGCCTGTGAAGAAGACAACACAGATGAGCAGTGTTTGACGTATGATGTGGTTGCAGTTGAAGCCAAAACCAATCCTATATGGCTCTGGAGCTGGGATAGCCCTTCAGGGTGTACCAGATTTTGACAAGGGGCTTGAGCCTTTGTACCTCCATAACAACTCAAGGTTACACCTAGGTGCCACCAACAGCCAATGACTGGCTGCCCTGGAGGGCAATTCGTAGTGAGGAAAGCAGCCGGGAGGGTTCAACAGCCAATCTTCCCAGCATCTGGGTGAAGAAGGCAGCTGTGCGGGGCAACAAAGAATCCACTACACCTGGCATGGAACAGGCATGATGACCATGATGGTGGTGTGATGGTGACAACAAAGACCGTTACTTGCTAAGGCCTTAATGGTATGGCCAATTCGGCTCTAAGTGCCTTATTTACACTAGCTCATTTAATCTGACTAATATGCTCATTTGGAAAGTGCTTTTATCTTTGAGTAAAGAAACTGAAGCACGAGAAGACATAGTAGCCAAGGCAAGATCATTTAGCTAGTAAGTGGCAAAATGTGGATTTTTAAAAAAGCACCTTTTAAAAACAAATAAGTCCAGTAAAATTCTCTCCTTTTTTTTTGGTGTACATTTCTGTGAGTTTTGACAAATGACAAGCAACAAATAGATACAGAACAGTTCCATCAACCGCCCCCAGCATATTCTCCAGGCCCCTTTCTAGTCAACCCCTACTTCTGCACCCAGGTTCAGCGGTCACTGATCTGTTTCTGCTGCTACAACTTTGCCTTTTCCAGAATGCCATGTAAATAGAATTACCCTTTACATAGTCTTTTGAGTCCAGCTTCTTTCACTTATCATAATTAACGGATCTGAGATTCACACACGTTGTGTGCATCAGTGCAGGACTAGGAGCTCAGGCTCCCTGGGCCCAGGCTCCAACCACTGTGCTCTCCAACTTCCTGTGGCAAGTCCAGTCAGCAGACTGTGATACCACCTCTTATGATGTGGACACAACTATTATTTAGATTCTAACACTCCTAAAATGAATCTTATTAGAAATTTCTGTGGGTAATTCATTTGTGACAAAAAGTTGTAACAAAAATACTCTTATTAGTAACTCTAGAAATTGCTATGGATGATTCATTTGTAACAAATAAAGAAGGGTTTATACAATCTGCATTTTTTGCACCAGAAACGAGTGATCAGCCCCTTCTGAGACACTTCTATGACTTTGCGTGTGTGTGTGGCGGGGGGAGGGGGACAGAGGGGATGTGCTTCCTCAGGAGCTGTTTTTCATGTACCATGCTGTGGAAGCCATGAGTTTGGGGACTACCCTGGGATCTGCTGCCTATATTCTTCCTTCAACCCTTTGAAGGTAGAGCTTGGCATCATGTGTGTCTCATGGCTTTTCTGTGAGCTTCCCACACTGTGGGAAGCCAGGAAATCTCAGAGCTGCTTCTGCTCTGAGATTCTGCTCCCCCCCACCCCACCTGTGACTTCTGGTGAGGACACAGCTATGGTTCTCCAGAGAATGGGCAGTGTGCCAGCTCATTCTTCAGGTCCTTATGACACATGAGCCCTTCAGATTTCTTTCTTATCCAAGTGGTGGGAAAACTGCTCTTTGGACATCTGGTTCCTTCTTAATGGTTTCTCGCTTTATGAATGCTTTGTTCTGAGTCCTCCAGGATTTAGCTTTTGATATTCAAAGCCAAATCTTCAGAATCTCCAAGGTTTTTTTTTCCTCCCTTAGGCATCTTCCTCTGTTAATATCATGAATCAATTTTGGAAATGCAAAACTAAAATGCACTGTATTTTCCCAACTCCAGTCCCACTTACCCCCTATAGACTGTAGAGCAGAGAGTGGCTGGGGGTGGGGGGAGGATTGCTGAGAAGGAATATAAAAATGTTGTCATTACCTTAGATGGGAGAGGACTTGATAAGGTTAGCATTAAAATCAGGATGGAGGTAGAAGAGGTGAGGGCTATTGTACATATTTTAAGAGCCTTGAGGACCTTGCTTTCTATCAGTACTTCCCAATGTATTTCATGGTGTGATAAGTTCTTAAATGTTCCATTTTGTATCAAGAAGTTGATCAAGGGTCATTGTTTCCTGTACTTCAGGGCACTCATTCTTTCCCTCTATCATGAATGAACACAAGGACTCTGCCTCGCTCAACATTTTGTCTTCTGAACCTTGCACAGTGAGTCCTACGGTCGATGTTCTGAAAGTATTTGTTGTATGAATGATTGTGGATGGTGAGAATGATAGGATTGGCTTTGGCAAAAATGTTATATTTAAGACAATTGAGAAGATGATGCCATTATAATTCGGAATGAAGAATAATTCTGGGTTAGGAAAAGGGAAAGAAGGGGAAAGGAGGAAATTGTTTCTACATAGAGAAGATTATATTCTGAAACACGAGATGGCCCAAAGTATTAAATTGTGTTTCCTTGGAGCTGGGCAGTTTTTAGGGTCTGATGTCTAGAAATTTGCTGTTGCCTTCCCCTTTCAGCCCTTCTACAATGAGATACAAAGTCCCGGTGGAATTTTGGGTCATTGAGCAGAAGCTTTTTGAGCCATTCAAGCATCAGCTGTGTTTATTGACTATCAAATTAGAGACTAGGTGAAGGTCTGTAGAACAGCCTTCCTCAGGCCAAGGGCCAGGTTCGCCAAGTGAGTCCCCTTCATAGAAAGGTACCCATATATTCCAGCCAAATGATGTAACCTAAAGTCACTCCAGGGAGAGAGGCACAGAAGGAAGAAACAATTCCAAATAAAGAGTTTGTTTCTTTCATTGATTTTCTCCATTATTTTCCAGTCTTAAAAACAATAATAACCACGGAGTTGAAATGTCTGCCGGGTCAATTTCAAATCAATTACATGATATTGTAGGCCACTTTCTACATTAGAGGAACAAGGTGAAATTCAAAGAAAATTATTATAATTTCTGTAGTACTCTGTCTTCTATTGCCTCTATACTTCTTGGTTTTTGAAAGCAGTGTGGTGGTGACTTAGTTATAATATTTTAACAATTCTAGGTCAGATTTTCTAACTTCCTTACAAAAAGACATCTTATGTAATGAATTTTTCAGTCAGGAAAGAATAGGGCATAAGCCACTGGTCAAAGCCAGATGGGGCAAATATAAAATTCAGTCTAGTTTTTAAATATTTTATTTAGTTGAGACATTTAAATATTTTATTCTATTTTATTTTTTGATTATATAAGCAGAGATACTTTGCAATTTTCCATTTTTATTTATTTATAGCAAAGTTGTCTAGACTAATCTTTTTCTTTCTGTTTATGGTTGTGTGAGAAAAATGTGTTACTCCTTAAAATCATTGGTGCTTAAAATATTACCTTGAAACTTTACATATTAATGAGTTGTAATATTTTGGCAAAACCTTTGTGATTATTAAGCAACCCAAAATTCGAGAAAGTATGTTTAAAATGTTGTAGTAAAATACAGATGTGAAATTAATGCTATTCTAATTTGAAGCTTAATTTGATAGAAAGCACACAGTCAAAACTTTTTAACAAATATTTATTGAACACTATGACAAAGGCTAAACTATGTAGAGAATAAATAATGAACCAGGTCCATTTCCTGCCATCGATGAATGCACAATTTAGAGGGAGACAAGGCATAAATGTAATTCTAATCTAAAGCAAAATGGAAAGTAGAAAATATCCAGAGTAATTTGGAAAAGGCACGTACTACTTATGGCAAGAGGTGAAAGAAGAATGTGGAAGAAGTTGGTGGACTTTTAAGTTATTTCTGGAAGTATGATGTGCAAAAGGAACTCCTATGTAGAAGAATAATATGTGAGATGTATGTAATTTAGTGACTGTACTTCATTTATGTATGGAGTAAAAATCATTTTGAGGCTTAGCTTAAGGACTTAACCAAATATGCATCCACTCTAGCCACAAAATCCCCCTGGACAATTTGTCCCATTCTGACCTAAGGATATTTATGGCTGGAGAGCTTTCCTCCAAATGTATGCATGTCTTGCTCCCTCCTTCCTTTAGGCCTCAGTGAGACCCATGATCATGCTATTGCAAATTTTAGCTACCACTCCCATCTCTCTTCCCTGCTTTCTCTCCACCGTACTTATTACCGTATAATATACTATATATTTTTTATTTACTTATTTTGTCTGTTGCCCCTCACTACAATGAATGCTCAGGAAGACATGGATTTTTGTATTTGCAAATCTTGCAAAGTGCATAAAGCATAGTATGTATTCAGTAGATATTTGTGCCATTGTTTAGTGAAAGAACAGATCTGGAAAAACGAATGGTTCCAAACTGTTCACTTTAAAATAATTTAGATCACAACACAGTTCTAAGCCAAATATGCATATTCTTTCCTGGTGGCAGACAGCTTTTGTGTGATGTAAATCAGCATATGATGGCTAAGAACATACCTATTAGCTGTGCAACACTGGGCAAGTCATCTGACCTCTATGCCTCAGTTTCCTCATCTATAAAAGAGGGACAATAAGTCTGTATTTCACAGAATTATTGTAGGTGCTGAGTTAATATATTTACATATGTCTGGCATATAGCAGTTTCTATATGTGTTTACTACAATTATTTACTTTCTTTTAATAGAAGAGTTTGGCTTTGCCATCCAATATGTCACGAAAGACTCTGAAGACAGATCAGATATTTGGGGCTTTTCTTCGAACTTGTATATCTGAGGTTTCACTGCTTTCTTCTTCAGTGGCTATCACCCTGCCTTCTTTGTCAGACCCTTCTCTAGTGCTCATCTTCAAGCCCCACTACCTTTAGCATCTCACATTGGTCACCTTTCATGTGACCTTTTCTCATCTTAACTTCCTTCTTCTATCTTTTGTGTTCACAGTTCTGGGTGTGGAGTATGTGCTCAGTATCTGTTCATCATTACCTTAATCAGCTTTGGTATTTTCCCTGGCATTCCGTTCCAAGGCATAATTTATTACATTTTTCACTGCGCCACACAGATCTGTATTATCTGAATTTCATCATTCTGCAATATCCAGCCATTGCCGTATCCTTTTCTGTCTGACTGTGAAATCTGTTCTTTGTCAATCATGCAAATAACAGCAAAAGGAGAACCAAAAGTCTTGCTGAAGTGTCTTTAATTGACATTTTACCCACTTACACTGATGACAAGAAAATGCCTCTCTCTTCTTATTCAATCAGTTTCTTTGAACTCCCTACTTTCGTTTTCTCAGTGTAGACTTAAGAACCTAATGGAACTTGGACAGTGTCTTTAAGATGTTGGAACAAACTGTTTCCATGAAGTTTAGTTTCATGGGTATCAGTGTCTGGTGGCTCTTAAACACCAGTTCAAGATCTGTCACTTCACCATCCCAGATCTTTGAGGTCTAGCAGCACAGGTCCATGGACACACACCTTTGGGCCAGCTCCTTCTTGTTGAGGGAGCTGGATATGTGCCCATGACCTTGCTATCCCCAGTGCCCTTTGGAGAGCTCAAGACTGCTGCTCACATTTTCTGTACTTAGGACAGTACAGAGAAGCTGCCTCCAGGTAAGAAATGGTCCCTGTTTAAGTAGCCAAGACTCATATGGGCATTTAACAAAATGGAGAAAAATGTTGAACTAACTAATATTATTCTTACATTAAAAAAATCCTCCTTTTTGCTGTAATGCATTCCTGGATTCAGAAGCCCAAAGAGGAAAAGTGGAAAATGGACTCTTTTTCCTTATAGACTCTATGTTCACTCCATAGCTGACAGTAAGTTAAAAATACTTGGCTGGTAAGAAAGGTGAGAAATGGATGATTCAGTTTCTCCAAATAAAGAATCTGCTGCTGAAACAGAAGGCTGGTCAGACCCAGCATGGCAAGGAGCTGCTTTTAGGTAAGATTTTAGGCAAAATTTAAGATAGTGAGAAGCAGGGGCAGCCTGTATCTAGACATAGAAACCTTTATAAAAGTGAGAAAAATGTCAATATGACAATTTTGTAGGAAAAAAAATTTAACTCTTCTTTCTAATTAGAAACACCAAGGAGAACACAGAACACAGGAGCTCTTGTTAGAAACCTGGACTCTTTTCCTTTCCTTGGTTGCTCTGCCTGGTTTTAGATGCCATCCCAGGACCCGTTTGTGACTCCGGCCTGCTCTTCTCCCACAGACAGCTTATTTTTGGCTTCCCGTCAGTCAAGGTGCTAATTGTGCTTATGAATACCTCTCAGCTATTCTTAGCACATTGTTTGAAACAGTTCTCCCTGCCATTTAGAAGATGAATTTTGACTTTTTTTTCTCAGCCAGTGCTGACACTCCAGGCTCCGATGGGTTGAGAGTTTCTACTTTTGACTGTTAACTTTTATGACCTTTTAGTACCTACCTCTTATACTGCCGTTTTTTGTTTGTTTGTTTTTTAACCACAGCAAATGTTCTTTTTTATTTTTTAAAAGACATTTTTATTTTAGAGTAGTTTTTAAAAATACAGAAAAAAAACGAAAATATGGTATGGGAATTCCCATAAATCTATCACCCAGTTTCACCTTATATTATAGTCTGATATTAGAATGGCACATTTGAACCAATGTTGGTATATTACTTTTAACTAAAGTCCATACTTTACCCAAATTTTCTTAGGTTTTTCTTAATGTCTGTTTTCCGTTTCAAAATCCCATGTGAGTGAGATACCATATTACATTCAGTACTCATGTCTCCTTAGGTTCCTCTTGGCTATGACAGTTTCTCAGACTTTTCTAGTTTTTAAAGATCTTGACAGTTTTGGGGAATTCTGGTCAGGTAGTTCGTAGATATCCCTTAATGGAGATGTAGCGATGTTTCTTCATGAGTGGACTGGGATTGTGAATTTTGGGAAGAAAACCACAGAAATACCATATTTATCACATTTTATCAAGAGTACGTGCTGTTGTGCAACCCATCACGGTTGATGTTTGCCTTAATAATCTGACTGAGATAGTGTTTACCCGATTTCTTTACTGTCAAGCTACTCTCTCCCTCTATTTCCATGGTATAATCTTTGGAAGGAAGTTACAATACACTGCCCATACTTAAGAGTGAGTGTGGAATTATGCTTCACCTTCTTAAGGGAGAAGTACCTACGTAAATTATTTAGAATTCTACAAGGGAGATTTGTCTATTCTTATCCATCTATCCATCCATCCATCCATTCATCCAATCCTTTAAATTTAATATTAATATATACTCATGGTTATGTGCTTCATATTTTAGGTGATAATCCATTACTACTTTGTTGACTTTGTCACTCAAATTGAGAAGCGACTTTGTTTTTCAGGAATCACTTGTTACTCTCCTCTCCTCTTAACATTTTTGATTATTATAAGCTGAATTATATGGAGAGTTTAAACTATATCAATTCTAGACAGCTATTTACAGAGGTTTCTTCCAGATTCTCTCCTTTTTTTTCTCTTCTGTGATCACAAGACATTTTCAAAAATAATTTATGCTTAGAATTCTTCTGATGGAAATGCTTTCAGTTTTAGAAAGCTTCCCAAATTCACTGGATAACTGTCCTACCTTCCACTCCACTTTGCCAATTTAATTAGTTTTCAACATGTCTTCTGCATAGCATCCTGAGCGTCAACACTGTAAATATGATCTGGTTATCAATACAAGGCACTAAATATTCACAGTTGAGAAAATATTAAATAGAAACACAAAGGCATCAAGGTATTAAAAAATGCTCTTTCCCTTTATAGCTAGATAATCCAGTTTAACTTTCTAGGGGTAGGAGACATGACAGCAAATTGTCCAAACTATAATGAAAATCTACTTCCAGAAGGTTTTTTGAGGGCAAATAGACATTCTGAACTCACAGATCTGTTGCTCATTGTAGAGGTTTCTTTATTATAATTTTCAAGTTCATTCTGAGTCAGAAATGCCTGTGTGACTCCATGTGATTAAGGTTCTGAATTTTTACTTTCCTACCACATTCAACTAGTTGGCTTCTTTTGCCTGAGGAAGGAATGGCTTGTTATTATTTGGCTAAAATGTTCCATCTATTATAATAGTCTTCACATATTCTTCTCTATTGAGTTACCAGTCACCTGTGTAACTGTTATTAGAAATGGAGCTTAGAAAATCTGTAATTACTCCCAGACAAAATACCCTTTTAAATGTTCTTCCACTGGTTCACTTGAATCCAGTGTTCCTTAGGAACAATTTTCGCTTTGTTCAGTAGCAGTCACTGGAACACTTTCCACAAGAGAGAAATTAAGTGATGAGTAAACACTTCTAGCTTACTCGTTTCATCCTGGCTGCCTTATAGTGGTTCTCCTCAGTGTGTCTGATGTACGATGATTAAAAAGCCAGACTAGACCACTCTTCTGTGACTCTGGGGGGGCTTCCTGGTTTATTGCCTAACCTTTCCAGTGTTCGAGGATGATATAAGACACATTTACCTGTTCTATGGTCTTGCAGTCATTATTTATTTATTTATTTATTTATTATTAGTTCATTTTACAAAAGAATTTGGAAGTGACAGGCTTCTAGTTGGTATTTTCTTTGGGGTTCATATATGTAAATATTATGGGGGTGATACCTGGTTACCCATTTATGAGTCTAGCAGTATGTGGTGGAGTATAAGAGTATATAACTATTTTGTTTATTTTGTTGCTCAAAATGGGAATCAACTTTATTTTAAGGATAAAAAACTTAATTTCCCTATTGCTTCCCTTAACAGTCTTGATTATGATAAGCTGGATAGTATGGATTAGAGAGTGGTGGTGGTGGTGGTGTCAGAAGCAGCGCTAGAAGATGGCAAAGGGGCCACAGATGTGGTGGTGTAAGACCTTCTCAGCACATGAGGGTGTGACAATGGCTAACACAGGGAAAACCCTTATGCCACAGGTATGTATGCCTGCTTTCTTAGTCACAGAAGCACTGGAGGAAGACACACATGTCAGCACCCTGCCCGTGCCCACCCTTTTCTGCACTCTTACCCTGTCCTGCAGGAAACCCAGGGCTGACATCAAATCCTTGCTTGGTTTTCTACAAGAGATCCAATAACCCAGGGTTGCAGATGGTGGAACAAAGACCCTTTAAGGGCCAAAGTGAATTCAAGATATTTCCTAAAAGTGACTGTTCTTCTAGTCTCAGCATTGTCAGGTTTTGGACTTATAAATCATTATCCACTCTACTTATTACCCTGCTCTCAGGCTGTTAATGTATATGGTGCCTTTTTGCAGATAAAGAAATATATACCTTCTAGACAAATTGCACAAATGTGGCCTCTCTGTGTACCAATTAGGGAAAGGAACTCCTTCCTGCAGGCTGATTGAGCCCCTCACCAGGATACCACCTCCAGCGAGCACTCGAGAACCTTAACCCCCATCCTGTCCCTCAGATGATCCCTGCAGAACCTTGCATGCTGCCTGTTGCAACCTTGCCAAGGACTCCATTAGAGCCTTCCTCAGAACAGTGCTTCTCTCCAGCCATTCACCAGGAAAGGAGGGCTCTATGGGAACTGCTATCCTAACATGATCAAGCTGTTAAGACGGCGTCTATTTCTTCATGTTTAAAATATGGCACCATATGTGTGAGCTGCCTCAGGGTTTGGGTGATAAGGCATTCTATTTTTGTCAGATTGCTCTGGTTTTTACTCCTTTTCCCCCCTTGCCTACAGTGTCCTGAGAAAGTCTTTCTGAGCAGTAATGTGTCCCCTTTAAAAAATCAAAGCGCCCATGCAAGGTCAGAGCCCTTGAAATGAGACTGACTATGCAGTGGAATGTGCAGAAGCCTAGCTGGGCATGGCACTGTCAGAGCTAAGTGAGCCTGATCCTCCACCACATAATTCTAATTTAATTAGCCTAATGAGTTCAGGCTGATGTCACCAAGTGATCAATCAGGTTCGAGTTATGAGATATTGAAAAATGGGATTAGAAAAGAAAAAGGTCATTTGGCAAATTGATTCCAGGACAGGGGAGCTGAGAAGTCCTGATTTAACAATCGGACACTTGCTTTTTATTTTTTTTCTCTCATCCCTTGAATGCTAAGTCATAACAAAGCCTGCTTAGATGTGCTCGCTTGCTCATGTTTCATTGGAATTCATTTTGTAGTTCCCTCTCTGTTTTGATTTAAAAATGCTTTTCTTTCGGTCAAACACAGTAAGCCAGAAATTCTGCCTTGCATGAAACATTCCAGAACCAATGAATGCCTGCTATCTAGAAAAGTCAAATGTCCCTAAGGAATTTTTGCTCCCTTAGACATTGTTAATATATACTGTGAAAAAAAAAATGCAAAAGAAAACATGAATTTTAACATTGACATGTAGCATTAGTTCCATTTAAACATTAAACTCTGTTCTATTTAGTTAGTGAAGTGGGTGATTGGCCAAAGAGGGAATTTTCATGAGTGGATTTTTTCCCCTCTTTTTTCAAATGGTTATTAAAGGGAGAAGTCCGTGAGTCATCTCAGGCCAGAAACTGAAGCTGTGTGAGCCAGACATTCTTCTAGCTCTCAGAAGGTTAGAAATTAGGTGAACTTAACAAGCTTGGCCAGTTTTCCAGTTGACTTGCTGTGTCTGAGGTAAATATGGGTATCTGGAGCATGTTGAGTTCTGCTGTTCATTTATAAAGATCTAGGGGCTTGTTTTTGCTTTTTAAAAGGTGGATTTTGTTCTTAAACTTTGATCAAACTTACATAATAAGTATGAATTTGATCCTCAACTCTGGGAGCAGGAATTATTATATTTCATTATGTTTAAATAAATCTGACTCTATTCTCTTTTCTCCCATGCAAGGTTGTCAGGAATTGAATCTCATCCATTTTGGCCCACAACTTCCTCTGGTCATTCAAGGAAAATGAAAGTCTTAAGCCATCCAGAAAATCTGAAGAAGGGCCACTGGTCTTGCTGCTAAATGGTTCCGTGGGAATCATGTACCACAGTTCACATGTCCAGCATGGCCACAGGATCTTTGATCCCTTCTGGGCCATAGGGCCCAGGGCTTAGACTTCGGCTTCATGGTCCCTTATTAGCAGTCCCATATTACATGAGGCATCAAGATCCACTGGAATAGAGCCATGTATTCTGGAAACTCCAGAGCTTTTCCCCTCTCAAACAATCCAGCTGTTTACTTTGGGAGCCTAAACTTGTGGAAATTCTCTTCCTTGTCATAAATCCTTGCTTTCCCCTTGAGGTAGAGGTAGGAAAAGTATCTCTCATTCTTTCACAATAAACCTACAGACATAGTTAAAATTTCAGTCTGTGTTCTCTGTCATTTTTATTTTTTCTTGATTTTTTTTTTTTTTTTTTATCTTGAATTGCTGAGTAAGCTACCAGCATAAATAAGTTAAGGGTTATGTCGCCAGGGAACAGTCTTTGATGTCTGTACTAATTTTGTTGTTTTTTGTTTTTTGTTTTTTCTTTTCTTTTTTTTTTTTTCTTTTTTTTTTTTGTAGGGGGAAGTGTAAAGTTATCTTTCTCATTGTCCTCTTCTTTTACTCCAAGTGCAGAGTTCTTCCGAGGGCAGGCTTTGTGGTTCATGTGGAATGTAAATAGCTCTGATGGCCTCATTTCCAAGAAACCTTCTTTAACCTTAAGGCTGAATGAACTAAATGCATTCTCCTATTCTCTACTGTATTCCCAGCAATACTTTGAGCATATATTTAAAATAAACTTATTACACATACCCCTATCTCTAGGCAAAGCTCTAATTTCTCATCTCACTCATCCCAAGGGGAAGGTTCAAGGCCAAGGACTGTATTGAAACACAGTCCTTTTATAGAGGGGTGGTGGTATAAATTTTAACATGATAAAAGAATATAGAAGACTCTTTTTCTTTGTGTGGCCTTTGGTCTATGTTTGATATCTTCTCTTTATAGTCAATGTTTTAGGTCTCTTCATGATTCATTCATTACTTTATTCATTCAACAAAGTTTCCTTGCGGAATTAATATGCATCAGACATTGTCTAGTCCCTGGGAATAACACAAAGATAATTGAGGCAATACTCTATCCTCCTAGCGTTTATGTTAGTGGACTGTCTCTCTTGGAACTCAGATGGTACAAAAAGATTGGCTTGGGCCTGCCTAACTCCTAGGAAGGGTTCCCTTGCCCACGGAAGGCTAACTGGGAACTAGGATTTTTTCCTCCAGAAAAAATAGGCATCATTCACATTTGTGCTTTCATAGCCTACTCAAAGAGCTTACAGCCCAAAAATTCTTTCCCAACCCACCTTTCCTTTGTGCAGCAAATACAGGACACCTGCCATGTGCATGGAAATCTGTACTGAATGTAGTAGAATCCCTGAGTCGTGAAGACTATGTGTATGCCTGGCCGCATCTCTGTGACTGTATCTTCCCTGGGAACCCAGAGTTCACGGATCTGCAGGTGAGGCCGATTAATAATTTCTGATCTGGAAGCGCATATAGCCCTCTTTCTAAACCATTTTAGAGGAAAAACTGCCCTATCATTACGTTATTTCAATAATTTGTTCACTTTGTTGTCTCCCTAACTAGACTCTAGTGAGCAGAGATTATGTTGTCTTTACTCTGGTATCCTAGGAAAATCTAGAAAATTCACCATGTCTATCCTTGAATGAGTGCAGACATACATTCAGGGAAAAACAGAATGGTGCTGAAATTATTCTCTTCTGCATTTCAACTAGCTATCATTTCATTCTGAACTAGATAACAATTTTAAACTTAGGAAAATATATGGATATAGTGTGAACAGATGGAGGGATGTTAAAACATTTCCTTTACTCAAGGTGCCGAAGTAGGATCTGTGGGTGACAAAGGGATTTGACCTGAACCTGGGGTTTCAAGTGTGTGGCGGGGCAGATAAGGCACATACAAACAACGAAATTTGGTTAAGATTATACATACATTTATTTTTGGGTTTTTAAATAGCATCATAGTAGTGACCACTAATTTACTTATGAGCGTGAGTAAAGGTGAGACTCAAGTATTTGGAGTTGTTTACAAAGAAGTACTTGTGTCCTTCGTGAGTTCTAAACAGTCGATCACATGCAGAGAACGTCCACTACTGGGTGAGAGCCAAAGGGTGGAGGTAAAGCCAAGGCCCTGTTTTTCTCTCTGCCTGTCATCCTGAAGGACCTCATCTCACCTGGTATACTCAGCAGGGAGGATGTTGTGACTCAGAGGACTCAAAGAAAACATAAACTCTTGTTTTCTATTATCTTTTCCCTCCCCAGCCTTGTTTGGAACCTTAAAAGAGTCTAGTTTTATTTCTCTAGCTTTAAAATTCTTGTACCCTCTGTTGTTTTACATACATTTTTGTCCTGATTTGGGTTGCTTAATTCTGGTTTTTGACCTTTGTTCTGTATAATATCCTTCATTATTTTCAAACTTGCCTTGATGATAAGAATTCTCTTATTTGTACAATTTCCCACTTATTATGATACCACATGTTAATTTGCTACCTTTGAGTATCATCTTCTAGAAATTGCCCCTGGCTATAGCTACCAGGTCAGAAAAATCTGGCAACCTGACAGATTTATATTTCGTTAAAATATAAACACCTTGGGAGGCATTGTCTACTTGTGAGATTTCAGGTTCAGAATTTCTAAGAGGGAAGCAGGTGCCTTAGGGAGGGGAAAAGGGTATTTTGAAAACAGTGTCAATCTATGCCAGCATGGCATCAATGCCAAGATTGGGGATACTAACAAAGCATGGTTGTCTTCTTTACTCTGTGTCAGGTGGATTCTGTACACATTTGCAAGTTTTTAACTAAAAAAGCTATATAGGGAAGGAGAAAACTCACAGCTTCCTTGGAAGCCATGATAAACATTCAGAAATGTCTGATCTGTCATTTGGAAGAGAGAAAAGCTACAGGAAAGACTGTGACCCAAGTTCATTGCAAGATATGACTCAGCACATTTTTCCTGCACAGTCTTGTGCGTCAACAGCTTATTTTTTTTTCAGGGTCAGTGTTCAAAGTGACATTTGGGAGCTATGCCTGACTTCTGCCTGGCTCTGAACAGATCTGGAATCTTTTTCCTTTGAGATAAGTTCAAATCCATGGGTTAATGACAATCATAGGTCCACAGCAAATGCTGGCAAAATTTTTGCAAACATGGGCCAAATTTTAGTTTCATTATAAAACATAAAGTCAGAACTGACTTTGAGTATTGCACTAACATTTCATGCAAAACTAATCTGCAGTTCTTCCAGATGGGTTCAGTGTCTATGGCATTCTGCCTGCTGCTCGAAAATGTACTTGGTGTATAGGATGGTGGTGGGGGAGGCAATAAAGTTTATTTCTTTGTGGGGAAATATGAAGGCTTTGGGATTTATGGCAAAAAAGAGTTGGATTTAAAAAAAAATTGCCACTGTAACAGCAGCTTTATCTAAATAGTTTTAGTATTAGTAGGGGGAAAAATGGCAGAGAACCAACATTTTACTGAATGATTCATGCTAAGTATTGTGCTCTGTTCTTGACATATATTATCTCATTCATTCATTATAGTACCCCATGAAGAGGGTATCCGTTTTTTTTTTTTTTAACTAGGGAAATAGTTCATTTACTTCTGGAGGCTAGAAATCATCTCTGTCTCTGCTATATATCAGATGTTTGTGTCTGTGAATCAATTAACCGAAGGACACTTTGTGGTCAAGGAGTCAAAAATACCTTCCAGTTAGAGGCAGGCCCAGCTTGATTATGTTTCCGGTTTATGAGCAGGGCTGTGGCATACAGTAAGGCAGGTTGCTTACTGCACGAGAGTCTCTGGTCAGGGTACAAGTAGGGATGTAATCTAACCCACAGTCCACTTGCCAAGCTTTGCACTTTGATGTAAAATTGTGTCTCCTGGGAGGCAGGGACAACTTTTTCTCATTTACTCAATATGTTTGCTCTGCTGCTGCGGATCCCTTATGACAAAAGAGCAACCCAGGAAAGGGACTTTGAAACTCTAGGTTATTTCCCTTCCCTTCTGGCATCTTGGAATATTCATTTCTTCATTCCCCCCCTTCTCTATCATGCATCTTGGGACTGACTATCCCTTGGAACTTCATTTGTCCTGACTGCTGATCTCACTTGGGGACTAGTCTGGAAACGTGGCTGGGTTAGGAAGTACTTGCCTTTCCCGCTCCCTCTCTCCACTCACTTCCCACGGGCCTGGTGAGCTGACACTGATGCATTGCCCCTGCCCTTTTCTAGACCTTGCTCTTTAAAAATTGCTTAGATGAATATTCATGTCATTCTTTTCTTATATGCTTTCCCCTAAAACTGCATGGATGGCCAGGAAAGTATACACATTTTAAAACCTCAGAGTTTCAAACTTTGGGCAATAGTTTAAAGAAAAGATTGTTTGAAGTGCTTGCTGTCAATTCTTTAGCAAATATGTTTGGCTGCACAGGTAAGTGAGTTTTAAAAAAATGCAAAGAGAAAAGGATTGCCGCAAATTAATCAACAAATGTTTATTAAGCATCTGCTTGATTCTTAGCAGTATGTTACATGCAGGAATAGAATGTAAGATATTAAGACATGAAAATGGACTTATAACTTAGTTTTAAAAGCTACAAAAACTATCAGTGTAATATCTCTCATATATGATCTAAGTGTTGTGAGACAAGGGACCCCAGGATACTGGACATTTTCTGCCTGCTCTGCCTCTAATGTCCTCTGCCATCCTTCAAAGTTGGCTGACCTCTGGCCTTCATTTACCTTATCTGTAAGTGAGACTCCACTCTCTGTAATATCTTCCTTCCAGGCAATCGTGTGCCTGGAATGAGATAATGGATGTGCAATGCTTTAAAATGTATAAAGTCTCTTTATCTGTTTAAGGTTTAATTGTCTTTACAAAGAAAGGTTTAAAGGGCACTGATAGTTTCTTTAAAAATATTTTTTTCCTTTTTAAAAAGCACGTATGAAAAATGTGGAGAGTAAGATATAAATTAAAAGAACCCCCCCCCCACAAAAATCAACTATAAGCCCCTATAGCTAATCATGGTTAATATTTTGATATATAATTATTTAGTCTTTTATAAATTTACATTAATTTATAATAGCTGAGGTACTATTCTATATACATTTTTAAACCTATCCTATTATATCAGTTGGAAGATTTATAGGAAGCACATGGACAGCTATCTTACTGGGCTATCAGCAAATATCAACTTTAGATATAGTCCCAGGATTTTCCCCAGTAGCACTTGCTAACATGATTTTCATTTGGTTTATACACAAAATCAGCACATCTCTGTAGAGTCATTTATATATAAGCTCAAAGTAGAGTAATTTCTCCCTTATCATTTTAAAGGTTTTTAACCTAAACATATATGTGCAGGTTTTCAAATTGTATCCTCTGCTGGGAGTTGAGAAAATCTAAATAAGATGTTCAAATAAGAATATCTTAAAGTAGAATTATAATATATGCAAATATTAAAACCCCTCACTACTTTTCACTTTCCTTGTTTCCTATTAAGTTATGGATTTGCTCTTGATCTGGTGAAAATAAAACTTTAAATACACAGGAAGAGTCTCAAGTATCCAGGTAGTGTAGGAGTTTCAGAAAAAATTATTGCCTGGAAATTTAACTCTTTTGCAAGTTCAGACTTTTTAAAAAAATATGAATGTTTTTCTGAATTTAAGACACACTGGGAGTTTCAAATCATATATGCTCTAAAAAACTCAATTTTTCATGAATGCTGATAAAAATACATATTGTCTCCTTTGGGCCATTTAATTTGTATCAGTTACTTCATTTTACTTGGTCAGTCACACCAGCACGCTCATGACTATATAAATTGTCTTAGGCACATGATGCTTTCTTTCTTAATCATGAATAAATGTAAAATGGCAAAACATTTTTTTGAGCAATCACTCTTCTCTTTTTAAACCCATTCTATCTTGAGACAAAACAAATGAAATGGAGGCCATCTGCAATTACAAGTATGATAAGATTTTATCTTCTCACACCTTCAAGGTTTTTGCCCCTTCTTCTGGGTCCTGTCCTCCCTTCCCCCTCCCCACTCTAGTTTCTCTGTATGTCAGGTTTTAACAAGGAAAACAATCTCCCAAGGATATTTAGAGGGTGAGAAAATGTTGGGATGGATCTGAATCTCTTTATTAATAGTGAGTTGCATAACAAATACCATGGGATTGGTAGGTTTTACAGCATCTGTTAAATATTAACAGTGCTTGTACTTTCTGGGGTATTGTGGAAGCGCCTGGATACCACTCAGCCAATCACAAAGAAACAGGTTGCCATGGAAGCAATATCATGGATTCATTTCATCTCAATGAAATCCACACGGCAAGACAGATCTATAAAAATAACCTGTGTAAAATTGAAGCAAAATATTTCTGGGTGTTTATTCTATGCCTCTGTGTGTGTGTGTGTGTGTGTGTGTGTGTGTGTGTGTGTGTGTGTGTTTGTGTGTGTGTTTTCCATTTTAAAAATAATCTAAAAATATCTGGGCACTCAGGAGAGCTTCCAAAAAAGCTGGAGTTCTTACCCCTACCTGGCTGTTTGTTGTTCTTCTTTGGGGCATGCTTACCTGTGTATCTGAAGAACTCAACCTTTCCTTGTTTACATTCTTGAACACAACATTTTAGACCAAATTTTAGAATGAAAAACAGAATTTTCTGAATGTCTGGCAAGCATGAACTATTTTAAAGCTAGCGTCCCCAACTCTCGGGCCATGGACTGGTACCAATCCATGGCCTGTTAGGAACTGCACAGCAGGAGGTACATGGCGAGCCAGTGAAGCTTCATCTGTATTTGCAGCCACTCCCCAGCACTAACATCACCACCTAGGCTCCACCTCAGATCATCAGGCACTAGATTCTCATAGGAGCACTGGTTCCTGGTGCCAAAAAGTTTGGGAACCGCTGTTTTAAAGGATGTTTACGTACTAATAATAAAGAAACATAATGAATGATTTTTGATTCTTCTCTATGAAGGGCTTTAATAACTCTCTAAGTTAGGTACTACAATTACCTTTTTATATAGGTGAAAAATAAAGCTCAGAGAGGTCAAGTGACGTCTTCAAGTTTGCACAGCTAATAAGTGGCAGAACCTGGTTTCCAGCAGATTTACCTGATGGTAGATGCTACAATCCAAAATTACTGTGGGATATTTTTATTTTCATGGAGAACATCAATATTATTTAACTGTCACTGGAGCCAAAACATATCAAGTATCTGTCTCCATTCATACATGTAAGATACACATATGAACATGCGTGTACACACACCAAATCCCATGTCACTGCTCCTGTAACAGACATTGTGTTCACAGCTCTAAAACAGCAATTGCTCTGTGGCAGTGACTATGTGCTTTCCTGTTTCCTTGCAGCTAGGCTGTGAGCCCTGGTGATCATGGATGGGTTTGGGTTGAGATGAATATTTCTTGAGGCCTCTGCTTGATACAACTGCTACATTATATATACATAGTTGATTTAGAATATACATGAGTTTGACAAGCAAAAGATTTTTTTACATAGACCTTTGGCAAAAGCAAAATTGACAGGGTTAGGAGGATGTCGTTTGGGTAAATGAGAAATTTTTGCCACTGTATCCTAGAACCAAGAAATATGCCTGGTATACTTGGATAAATAACTGAAATAAATATTTTTAAGCATTTAGAAGCATTATTCTTCAATGTTTAATACATTAATTTGAAAACTTGCTTATCTAATATTTATTAAGACGGTCCTCTGAATTTAAAAATACTCTAAGCACTTTGAAGTAACAAAAGTGAATAAGAATCATAGAGGCGCCTTTGACAGTTTTTCCCTCTATTACTCTCAAGTCTTGAACTTGCTTGGCTGACACACTAACACTTATGTGTTGGTTAACATTGAGGAATAAGGTGCTTTCAGTGTTTAGATTTTTAAAGTTACATCTTATGTATCAAAGCTTTCTGAAAACCATTTTTAATGAATAATTATCTAGAATGCATTATTCACCTCCTTGTCTTAATAAACAGAGTCTATCAGATATAACCTAACCTTTTCTTTATGACTCAGCACCATCACACTGGCAATTATTTGTAAACTGTGGGGTTGCAGAGTGATTTCCATAGGTGTCAGAGCTCATAAAGGACTGTGCCTGTTGACTTGGTTTCTCCAGGTCTGCTTCACAGATACGCTGCATTGTATGTCTAATTCCTCATCCTGTTTGCTAAGGCTGATCCATAGGTTTCATGTGGTACCAGATAAGTAAGCAAGTTTAATCAGCTAGTTAAGATGAACCCCTGAATATGTTGATTAGCTCTGGCCTGTAGGCTGCAGACTGACCTCATTTATTTTCCTTTGTAAAGTGCCTGAGTTTGGTTTAAGAATGTCCCTTATCAGGTCTAGTGTCTTTGTGTTGTTATTGTTGTTATTCAATTCAAGAGAGAAAATCTATTTGGTTGAGTTTCTATAGACTTGTCTGCTGAATATGTGAGACTATTATAATCTGCAACAAAGACTTTCTAACCTACTTTGTTATTTTGAAGAGAAGACATTTAAAAGGCAGCTTCCTTTGGGAATATTTCTAGGAGTAGTGAGTTTACATATATATGAATGTATGTGTATATGTACATATGCGGATATATGGATATAAATTCACTTATATTCCATATTGTTTCTGAAAAGATATAAAGTAACAATAGTGACAACAGAAAAGGAAAAGCGGGCAAAATTCATGGGCCTACATAAATAGTCATCAACATTTTCCTTTTATTAACTTGGAAACCTAGTACTTTGTAGTGCTTTGTGGGCATAACCACCTTCAAACCGATCCTGGGACTGTGGCAGGGTGTCCCTTCTTTGGCTATGAGCAATCATGAAGGCTGCTGTGGCTTCATCACAGTTACAATCTTGGGGAAGTTCAATTTTGCTCTTTAAAAGAGGTTGGTTGTTTTTTTCTTTTCCAAAGGAGTATATAAGGAACACAACAGACTACTGTATTGTGTTTTAAACTATTAATTTATAAGAAACATTGGAGATAACCAGAAATAAAGGAGTCAGAGGATCTAAAAGGAAATGACTCAGGCATCCTTTTGAAAAAAATATCAACTAATGCAACTGTTATCTTTCTGACTGGCCTGGGGCCGAGGTTTTGCAATGAGAGGTCTTTCAATGTTGATTCAACCAGGACAGTCACTTTTTAAAAAGGATTTGATAGTCAGGTCTCCAGATCAGACAAAAACATTAGCTGTCTCTCCTGGTGTGATTTAAAGGGCAGCAAAAGTTCAGCTTGCCCCAGGATCTCCTCCCCAGTGGCCTTACTTCACTTGAAAATTTTTATGATTAAAGATACTCCTTTGGGTAAAGACCTTGTCTCCACAAGGCCTTGATAAACAAAACTATATTTTACCTGGATTTACCATTAATGACCTCTCTGAACACATGAGCAGATTAACAAATTAGTCAACTCTCACCAGCTGAGTAGAATGAGTAGACTGCTAGTGACTGAGAAACAAGACAGGGACATTTAGGATGGGAAAGTTTGAAACAAGATGTGTCATCACAGGAAGGCTGGAGAAATAAGGGGTGGATGAGTAGGAAAAATATAAAGCCATTGGACACGTGGAGGTGCGTTTGCTGATTACAGGAGATGACAAAAGGGGAGATGAAATCTACTTCACAGTTTTGCTCAAGGTTGCTATAACTTTTTGGAGTAACGTAGATAAGCTATGAAGAAAGAAATTAGATCATTTATTACTATTAACATTTTCCAATTTGGTTGAACAAAAATTTAAAAGTAGTAACTTCCTTGGCTTCCTGACTCAAAATGCTACCTAATCACTTAAATCCTTTTAACCTCTGCTTGGTGACTCATTTTTGCTCCTGACTCTGAGACTATGTACAGGTTTTCAAATAAAAGCATTTAAAGAAACAATATTGAATGCCTCTCATTTGTCTTGCTCCAATCTTGTGCCCCAATTCTAGATTTTTTCCTTTGTTATTGAGGCCAAATGCTCACTTTGCATCTAAGGTATAATAATTAAATCTCAGCTCCATTCATTTATTTGTTCACCAAATATTTATTGAATGCTTGCTAGATATCAGAGATCATGCTAGGCACTAGGAATGCAAAGACAAGTTAAACATGACCCTGATCTTCGGAAGTTCTCTTTAGTGCCAGAGAACGTGCCTTGATACCCCAGAGAGTGGGGCGGGGAGGTGTGCCCAGGGTATCCCCTCTACAACTAGGGCCTGGCCTTTTCTTAGGAAGCTCCTATCTTCCCCACTCTCTTCTCTTCCCCTGAGCATGGAGAGATGCTCCAGAACCCCATCTTTTGACTAGAACCGAACTCTCATACAATAAGGGTTTGTACTTAGAACATTTTTGAAAGAAAAAATTAAGTTAAGAATATTTGGAAACTCTCCAGAAAGGCTTTGAAATATTTCCTATGTGTTCCAAGGGTTGTACATTTTCCATCATTGCCCTCACAGGGAAAGGAGGTGGGATGCAATTTAAAAGAAGAAACAGCCATTTTAAGAAGATGTTTGCATCTTTGAAACTCTGGCTATTAAAGGAAGTTCTTTGGCAGATTGCTCTGTGCTTTTTTTCCTGGCAATTGATTCCTATGAAACAAATTTTGACAATTAAAGCTTCTGGAGATGTGAGCTTTGAGTTACGCAGTTTAAATCCCAAGGTTAATAATTCAGAAAAGTTTTTTAAAATGTATGCTGGAGGTATTGTCATTTCACTAAGGTAGTCAGCAGAGTTCCTCTACCTTTTTATTTGTGATCCATGATGTTTTCTAGTAGGTTTTGTACAGTTAAGAAAATGCAAGAAAAATGCTCAGTCCTTGGTCCTTGAGAAGCAATCTTTCTGCATCTAACTCACAGTGAATTACTTTTTCACTTTGTTCTAGAAGGTTTTTATTCTTTCTTTCTTTTCTCTATTCCTTCCTTCCTTCCTTCCTTCCTTCCTTCCTTCCTTCCTTCCTTCCTTCCTTCCTTCCTTCCTTCCTTCCATTAGGTTGCTAGTCAGATATGAGCGACAAGGGTAACAAAGGAATAAGGGCCCAGCCCAGAGACTGCCCAAAGAACATCCCAGTGGTAGTAGAATTCTGGGTCCACACATGCGCTCTAGACAAAGTTATAGCAGCCAGGTGTCAATCAAAATAACCTCACTTGCCAATCACCTAGGAATGCCTTTGGAACCACCCGTCATGGCCCAAAGATTAGGCAGACATTCCTGCTTCTGGGTCCCTTTTTGCCCCTGTGGGCTCTCTTCCCTTTTGCCCTTTTGAATTCTCTCTCTTTTTGGTGGCCTTTTGTAGCCTTTTTGCCCTTTTGTAGCCATTTTGGCCCTTTTGTGTTGGTTATGGCACTGAGACCATGGGCCTTCTTGGGGTATTCTTTGTCTTTCTAAAACATGTTTTTAATAAAACTATTAAATCTCAATGACCTGTGATTTTTCACTGTTTCATCTACACATCTGCGCCATTGTTATCCTTCTCCCTACCCCTTACCATTGGGGTGACACCGAACTCCAATCAGCCTCAATGGTGACACTTATTTCCTTCCTTCCTTTCTTCCTTCATCCTTCTAACGTTCCTTCCTTGTGGTAAGTTTCAACCAACATTATTTGAATGTCTGTGAATGAAATGGCTACTTTTTCACTAGAGATCACTGCCTTCTTTTCATAGGGTAGAACAGTTGTCAGGAGCTGGCTGCTCAGCTAAGGATAGCATTTAGTCTGTGTGGCTTCTTTCAATTAAGTAAGAGTGGAAGAGCTGTAGTCACTTTTGGGCCAAAGTGGTTAAGAAGTAGGAGGCCTCTTCATGCCTTCTGCTCCTGTCTATAGAGGATCCAGCACAGGACACAATAGCCATGGGGGATGGAGCCACTAAATGAAAGAAGCTGGCCCCAGAAGCACCACCTAGAGGATAGCCACCCCCCTTTTACTAACACTATTGATAAGAATGAGAAATAAACTTGTAGGATGTCAAGCAACTAAGAGTTGGGAATTTGTCTCTTATTGCTATTAGTATTATTCATCTAATTCTGCCTACTTGGTACACATCACAGACTTTGGCACTTTAGGTGACAAAGATGAATCAGAAACATCCGCAGGTTTGATGGAAAAAATGCAAACAGAATTTTGAAGGAATGAATACAAACAATTATAACAAAAGGCAGATTCTAATCATTTAGAAGTTTAATAAGACTCTTTGAGTGGCAAGTGACAGGCATCCAATTTGAATCAGTTTATGAAAGGGAGAATTTATAATCAGAATGCTTATATTATTTATAAAAAGATAGAAAAACCAAGCAAGGATGTAGCTGGTTCCTGAAAGAAACTGGGACCTGGGCTGGTCATCCTGCTAGGATTCATTCCTTATCAACTGATTATAGCCAGGGGAAAGGGTCATGGAGGAAGCGAGCTTCTGTGGGTAACACAGGGTTAGTAGGAGGGCTGGGAGGAATGATACTCAGAAGAAAGGCTCTTTTATTCTCAGAAAAAAGGAAAAGGTATTTAGCAGACAAAATAATTGGTTTCCTTTACAGATGGAGTAGTTATTTGCCAATTCACCTTCCTTTTTTATTTTTTTTTCTTTCTGGTTTTGTTTAGTATATTTTGCATTGTTCACATTTCCTGTTTTTACGTCTAGCTTCTGAGCTCAAATTAGATCTTTCCTTTTTCTTTCTCTGCCTTTCTCTATGCCAACAATGCTTTGTATATAATAGGAGCTTAACAAATATATTTTTTATTGACAAAAAAATGTAATTAGAGCAATTTGATGGACTCAAAATTTCTTTGAATTGTCTTAAACCCAGAAACTCTCTATCACTCTCTCCTGCTCTTCTACATGAAACTTCTACTTCAGCTAGCCCACAGTTTATGAATATGTCTTGCAAGCAGCTACCTCTGATATTTCCCTAGTATTTTCATTCTCTTGCTTCTCTTGGGAGCTTGACCTCCTTCCAGCCAGAACAAAGTCTACCATCTATGTCCTATCAGGCCTGGGGCAAACCCACCTCAACTGGGAAGCCTTCCCAGCCTGCCATATATATACACAGTGGCTTTGCTTCCTTTAAACTCATATCACTCTGTACCACCTACCTATTGATAAGTAAACATTTTGCTGCATTGTCCTTATATAGTTTTACTCTGTTTCATTATTAACAACTAAAAAAAATCATTATTATTTCAATTTTAGTTTCTTCTCCAACTAAATTGTAAACTCTTTGAAGAACACTAACAATCTATTATACTCTCCATAGTGGCTGAAGAAATAGCTTGAATGGTAGGCTCCTAAGAAGTCTTTGCTCATAGATCTAATTAATTTTTGTTTTCAGTTTCAACACAGTTTTCTCGTATATAGGATAGCTAAGAATCTCAAACATTCACCTTTATATAGTGCCTTCTTGAATACTTATTCCATTACTCCTTTTGTTTTTAAATAAAAGGGATCTGCCAAATGGTTGAGTGGAATGTATCAGAACTTAGTGTTTTGTTTTGTTTTTTTTTAAGCTACAACCTTAAGGATAATGAAACCTATGGCACAAAGAGAAACCAGAGTCTGGCTGCTTATTGACTGTGAAGCAGAAAAGCAGATTCTATCGAACTGTAACTGGTAATCATTAATCCGATTGCTTTTCCTACACTGCCCTGCGTAGTGGCAGATGTTACACGTGGTAATCTGAATGTGATATGTATGAAAAGCAGGATGTGTGAAAGGAAGTGAGAAAAAGCTGGGCTGGGGAAGATGAAAAGCTACCACAGTTTCTTACAGGATGCAGTGTGTGAAGATTAGAAAGTACCTAGACTCTGAACAGGGGGCTTTAAATATTTGAACACAGTTTTACCTCTCTCTTTCCTTATCCTCTGCTGTACCACACACCACTTGCTTCCAGAATTCTGCTCTATATCTTGTGTCTTCTGGAATCTCCCTGCTGCCCTCGTTGGCTTTAAAAATCATGCTTGTCCCCAATTTGCAAATGACACAGAGGGTAAAGATCGTTTCTTATTTTGTGGCTTACAAAATTCTGAAAAGACTCCTTTTGGTATTAAAGACATTTCTTTCCTCAACTCTCTCTTTCCAAAAACCATTTTCATTAATATTTGAGGAATTTATAGAATAATGAAAGCCCAAAAAAGTAATAGCTTTAGGGTACATCTTTTTCAGACCTCTGTTTTATAAATTAAAAAAAAAAAAATCCTTACATCCACATAACAAGAGAGAAAAAAAGAGAGAAAGCAGAATTCAACTCCAATGACCATAACTTTATAACTAAAGTGTACATCTTAAATTTTGAATTTTTATTTAAAATTAGTAAGATAAATCCAACAGATAATATAGTACCCTGGATACATGTGTGGTAGACTGTATTTTAATTTACTCTCCATATTTTGAGGACTGAGAGTTCAGTGGACTCCTTATGGATGTGGTTGCTACTACATTAATGACTGACAGGCCCAGATCAGGGGAGGAATAGCCAAAGCATTTTCTCTCGTTTTTTGTTTTGTTGAAAACCAGCCCATTAACTTATTTAAAAAATTTTTGTTTCTATATTTTCTATTCTAAGACATTAAAATGATTAAATGTTAGAAAAAAATGCTCTATATTCTTAATCTTCTCTAAGTCCCTAGGAGAGGACTAGATTGTTAATTGCTTAGAGCTGATGCTTCTATGCTAATAGTTAATAACATGTGGTGACTACCACATGTTTTCCCTGTCTAGAAACAACTGCTAACGTTCACTGGATTCTTGGCATGAACCAGGTTCTTTGCTTATGTCACTACAGCTATTCCAATGAGTAAAGTGCTGCTTATTATTTCTATTTTATTGGTGCTAAAATTGAGGCTCAGAGTGCTTACTTAGATTATAGATAGGGAGGTTCAGATTTGAATCTAGATGGTCTGACTCCAAGACTACCCACTATGATGCTGGACTGACTCCTGAGGCAAAGCTCTATTGGAGTCAGGGGAATATCATTTCTTACAGTTCTTGTTTCTAACCCAGGAGCACACTGAATAGAACACAAGTGCTCAGGTGGATACTCTGACCTTTGGAATGACACGAGATGAAAAAAAGAATATAGTCAGGTGTATAGATAGTTCCCTCTTTTGAGGGACAGAAGAAGGATAGAATTAAAGTCCTGACTTTCTTTGGCAATTCTACCCATGACCACTAGTGCTCGGGGAGTCACCATGGAGACTTAGGTCCAGTGCTAGTTTCTTTTGCTATTCAGATCAGGATAAGGACAAGAGGGAAACCCTTATAAATGGTAACTATGGGTTTCCGCTTTACAAATATTTCCCTATTTGATGCCTTTTACCTCCCTGCCAAATGAATAAAGATGATAAGTGCCTGAATTTTTAAATGAGTCAAGTATTCTGTCCTGCTTTTCCTCACAATCCCAAAAGACCAATATTTTGGCATTCAAACTATTACCTTTAAGATAGCCTAAGGGCAGTCAGAGAAGCCATACAAAATTCCCTGTAATCTAGTAGGTTTTGATTTGTGGTTTGGAAAGTATATACTTAGGGTTGAGAAACCACCTTTGCACATGCTTCTCAAGACTGGAACTTTTAGTCTTAGTTGTACCAACAAACATTTCATTGCAGTTTTAGATCCAGAAAACTCCTGGTCAGTTCCCCTGCAATCGTGGTGCATGGTGAGCAGGTTGTAGACAACTGGCAACTCTCTCTAGGGAGTAGGCGCTTTATTTGTAGGCAATAGAAACTCAAAATAGAATGAAGAGAAAGTCTCAGTCGTTCCATTTTCTCCTTCACGTTGTTAATAATAAATAAGGCCCAGCATTCCATTCAAAGCGGCTTTCTAGAACCTATACCTCTGTACTCAGTAAGTGGACCAGGCTCTTCCTCAGCGCCACTGCCTCCTTTTATAGCCTTTCTTAATTAGCTTATTTCAGTGTAATGAGGGCATTTCAGCTGATCAGCCAACATCTTTGCTTTTACTCAGCCCAGAGAAATGCAGGGGCAAGTGGGGGTGGGATCTGAAGGCAGTGCCAGCCCCACTCAGCCTGGACCAGCCTGGACCACCAGGGCCCATGGGAGGGAGCATGAGTGCAGCAGCCTGGTTCTCCTTTCTTTTTCCCTTCAAGGTCTAAGAGCAGTTCAATGGGAAGTCATGCAGGAGAGGCGTTTCCTGTGTTCCAGGCTCTTATCCCCAGACCTTTGAAAATGTGCCTTTCTTTAATCCTCGTAAGTATCCAGTGAGGTAGGGACCGTTATCATCCCCATTTGTAGATGAGAGGTTCAGTGACTTGCCCTAGGTCACAGCTGGAAAGTGGCAGAGCTGAGGATTGAACCCGGTTGGTCTAAGAGAGAGATGGAATAGACCTCCTTTGTTTTTCAAGTCCTAGGGAAACAAAAAGCTATGTCCTACCCACTGGGCAGTGGCACCATCATGCCATTTCAAAGGGCAATGTGACCTAGGCCAGGAAAACAAACAAACAAAAAATCGAGGTATCCCCTTTAGGTCACCCTGTGTCATGAATTGTAGTGGTATACTTCCCACTCCCAAAGACTCTAACAGTACAGGAGGTCCCCTCCTGGCTGCTTTGGGCCAGGCCACCGCTTCCAGCAGAGAACTGGAACCAGGCTGTCTCTGAAAATAGAGTACATGGGCAGAGAGGCAGCTGGTTCCTTTCTGAGCCAAGTGGGCACCGTGCCAATTCCTCCTGGAAGGACTCTGTCCATATTCCTTTCTCCTTGACCCAGAGGGAGAGGGAAGCTGGGCCTTTAGGTAATTCTTCATTGCCTTTGAACATGAAATCCCATTGTAAAGAGATTAGAACCTGAAGGTTTATTGGGGGTGTTTCTAATGAACTCTAAAAGGTCAGCCTGTCCTGCTTATATTAAAAGTCTTGTTTCTTGTCATATATATGGTCCCATTGGCTGTGTGTGTGTGTGTGTGTGTGTGTGTGTGTGTGTGTGTGTGCGTGCGAAGCTGAAAGAAGAAAGCCAGGCACCTCATTGGAGTGGGGTATATCTGTTGCCTAGGTAGAAAGAATACTTGATATGGAATGCTCAAAAACAAAATGACTCCTGTTCTGAATTCGAGGTCATTTTTTCTTAGTGGGCAGCCACTTCTACCTATTAGGTGGGACTGAAGAAAGCACAGCATGTGCGTTTCCCTGAGTATTCTGAGAGCAATGTCTCTGTCTGTAGGAGAGCCTCCCTTTTGCAAGGTTTGCTTCCTCAGCCGAAGGACAAGCCACAGGGTTTCTGCAGGCCTAGCTGAATGACACAATTGTACAAAAGTTGCATCTCACATTGGGGGAAAGAGAGCAACTGTTCTCTCAGCTCTATGAAACTTTAATGTTCTTTTTAGCCACCCTGCTTCCCTTCATCACAGCAGAGCCAAATGCAACCCTGAGATCCAGGAGCATGGCAAAGGCTTACCTAGACAGTTCCTCTAGCATGGCAATCATGACCTGGGGGCCTGGTGACAGATGCACATTCATACATATAGTTGTGTGTATAAATGTAACATGATGGATCTTGCGATAATCATGCTAAGCCAAATAAATCAGACAGAAAAAGTTGAAAACCATATGATTTCACTCATATGTAGGATATACAACTGAAAGCAACAAACAAACATCACAAACAAACAGAAACTCATGGACAGGAATTGCGGATTAGTGGTTACCAGAGGGAAGGGAGGGAGGTAGATAGGAGTAAAAGGGGTCAGATATTTGGTGATGGAAGGAAGTCTAACTTTGAGTGGTGAACACAATGCAATATGTATGACATATTGTTGAATCGTACACTTGAAACATTTGATTTTATTAATCAATGTCACCCAATAATGAAAAAATGTACATGCATACACACTATATACATACATACACACACACACACACACACACACACACACACATATTATACATCTGAAAGAATAGGTTCCATATTTATGCAAATAGTACCAAGATGGGTCACAGATATTTTCTTGTATAAATGGGTTGTAAGAATAAAAACTACTTAATGACAATAATAAAAGAAAAACTGAGAATGGTGTTTTCGATTTCCTTGGTATAGAGTCATTGTCCCCAGATTACATTGACTGTCACTACCTTCCTGGTTGATCTCTGTGATTAAAATTCCTGGAGTACTTTTGAATTCATGTCTGTGTTTTGAATGCTTTATTAACTATGCATTTTAATTTTATTACTAGAATTTGATAAACATTAACAGATTCCATACTTCCTCTCTTCTCTCCTTATCTGTAGACCTTATCCTACAATACTCCTCTCTGCTCTACCCACCTTGGCCTCAGAGACAAGAACATTTATTGCTTTGTTTTATGGTTGTCCTGAAAATAGACATCAGCTCTTGCATAGTGTGCTATACAGAATTTTAATGAGCACGAAGCAAGAAGCTTGGTCTTTCACGCTGATATGAGTGGGATGACGTCAACCTATCCAGGAAATACTGAATTGATTTTAAAATTGCTTTGAGGGTGAATAAATCGGTGAGACTGTGCATTACCATGAGACTGCTCTACACCCACCCACACCTTCCCGTTTGTTTATCTTAACATCAGAAGTGTCAAAAAACACCTGAATAGATGCCTTTCAAAATATAGGTCAAAAATTTGGGGAATGTTGATTTTTTTAAGCCTAAATTTTATAAATTGCCATTATCTTAGGTTTGAAATTGTCAGACATTTTTAGCTGTCATTTTGAGGATTTTCTTTCTAATTCTAGGATTTGGTTCATTTACTAAAATGGGATTTGCTCTTTTGCATCATCTCTTCTGCTCCTCCCTCCTCCCATCTTCCTCCTACATGTTTCTTGAAGCACATTTTAGTGCTTCAGCCTAAAGGGCATTATATAGTGTTTTCTTCATTTCTTATTCTGTTTTATGAAATGAAAAACTCTAGCATCCCATGTGTGAAAAGCTGGCATTGTGAGCTATTTGTAATAACAGGCAACATTCAGCAAGACACTGTCTAATATCAAAGCCAGAGAAACTCTCTCCCTACAAAAAAACAAACAATGAAAACCCACCCTGATGTATGGCCAAATGAACAACAAGCAGCCCCTCCCTCTTCTCTCTAGAATATGGTTGTTTTTAAATTACTACTTTCACAACCACTTGCTTTTCTTTTAGCAACCTTCTTTTCTGTTTGCTGGTTTAGCTAGTGATTAATGAGTTAATTAGTAAAGATTTCTAAAGTTCTTTGAAGAATAAACATACTACTTCAAGGCTGCATTATGTAACATTAGGAAGATCAATTAAGTCTCCAAGATTCTTAAAAACAACAACAACAACCCTTTTAAATTCAATAGTAATGACTTCAGAAATGTTAACCTATTTAGTAACTGCCTTTAGTAACTTAAGTTTTTGATTTTTTTATTTTTTAGTTGGTTCCATGGACACTTTTCTTTTGGAGAAAATTGCCAATAAATACTCTCTAACAGAGAACATTACTTTTATTTATCCTCAAAGAGCTTATAGTACACATATTTCAAAACAATAATTCATAAGGCAGAATTTGATGTGTCCAGTGAGTGGTGTATACACCTTAGTGTCCTAAAAGTACAGAGAAAGATCTCATTGTGGTGTCCCGGCTCCCACAGGAGCCCAGTAGAGGAGGTCGAATTTTGAGTTGGTCTTTGAAGAATTTATTGTCTTTGTGGAGGTGGAATTTATGCTAGGTTGAAGGAAAGCAGCCCAACTCCAACGTGGGCTCTTCAATGTGGGCTCTTCGCTACATGCTTGAGAGTTTGTGCATAGACAGGACTGACTCGAATGCTGGCTTCATTCAAGGTTAGGCTAGGTTAGGAAAGAACACTAGAGAAAAATACCTGAGACCATCAGGCCAAGGAAAATTGTGTTAAACTTATAAAGAACAGAATATTCCATAATACCCAGAATTTTCAAGCAAAGAAATGATTAAATCCTTTGTTTTATCACTTTGAAAATGATGGAAGAGTAATCTTGTTTGTGAAGTGATTAACCAACCAAGAATGCAGAAATTATACCATGATGGAACAAAAGAGAAATTAGAACTGAAACTGAGCCTAGTGTGGAAGCAGTATTTTCTTACTCCTTCTTTTCCAATAATTACAATGTTGGGGGGAACCTAAATTTGTCAAAATGCTTTTCACGTAGTAGAGTTCGATATATGATGGATGGATATATGAATAAATAACCATTTGGTTGATGAACCAATAAAACGAACAAGAGCCATCATGTAAAGTCTGGAAGGGAATTGCCTTTATATAACTCACTTTCTGCTTCATTAAAGATTAACTCATTTTTATCTACATATGACATGAGGCTGGAAAAGGAAACCAATCCTTTTTTGTTCTACATTTTAAAGACAAATGAAGAACACAGACAGTAAGCAAATGAAAGCAAACAGAAAACAAAATAAGACAAAACCAAAGCCTGACACATTCCACATGCCAACAAACTAAAAATAATATACTGTTGATTGGTTGTCCCTTGGGAAAAAGTAGCTTAAACCACCTCTTGAAAAAAGATGCTTAAATGTTTCCAGGTGGCTTTTACTCTGTCAGAACTCATTATGTGAATGGGGACACATATTTACAGGCTGCTAATATCCAGCTGATAAGAAGCCATATCTGAATTATTTCTAAGTGTCTTGGGAGCCCAGAGGTAGCTAAAAGCATCTCTGCTTAGATGTCACTCTCAATCAATTGCAGCTGTTACCTGAGTTGCTGTTTACCCATAATCAGAGACTAGGACTTGAACCAGAATTAAGTTTCAATTTCCTTGCATGTGAAATTCAGCAAAACAGTTGAAAACTAGATGGAGTCATATTAGTATGTGATGATTTGGCATTTAAAAGCATGAGGCAATATAGTAAAAAGTTTTGGATCAATTACTCAAAAGCCAAAATTGATTTCTAATCTTGATTAATTCGTTTGGTATCTGTTTTTGCAAATATAGGCCTTTCTTTGATGAGGATTTCATTTTTGGTATAATTACTAAAATAAGAATTCATATAGTGTTGCCATCTCTAAGCTGTTTAGTAAGCTAAGGGGACATGAACTAAGTCCTAGTTTATTTTCTTAATATTAAATATCACCCATTTTTATTATTCAGGTTCCTTCTGGAGAACAAAACCCCTCGGGTTGCCATTAGGAGCTGGATGCACTTAAACCATGTAACCTCTCTGTTTTTCAGGTTTTCCATCTAGTTTATAAAATAAAAGTCTGGACTAGATGGTCTCTAAGGTCTTTTCTTATTTCTACTGTTATTTATTATTCTATGAATTCAGTATGGTTTCTGTCCAAACTGGCGAGGATATCTAAAATTCCTCCCTGAAGAACAGTAGTGCTTTTGCCTCGATTTATCCACTGTAGAACTGAGTGGCTTCAGCGTGACAAAGGCTATTTACAAACACTCTATGTGACTCTTCTTTTGCAGCCATTTGTCTCATTTGATTAGAGTGGTGATTCTCAAATGCAGTCCCTGGACCAGCACCATCAGCATCACCTGGGACTTATTAGAAATGCAGATTCTCAGGCCATGCTCCAGACCTACCCAATCAGAACTGTGGAGGGAAACCCAGCTTTCCAAGTTTGAACGAGCCCTCTTTGTGCTGCTGATACATGTTAAAGTTTGAAGACACTGCTCATGAGGTTATGTTGAAAGTTCAAACTCAAAAGTGGCCACTGATTTAATTCTGTCTCCTGATCCTAACCCAATATTTGACCTCTATCATTCATGAGAGAGATTGGGATACACTGGTTTGCTCAACTCTACTGAAGCTCATAGATCTTGATTTGGATTGAAAGTGTTTTTTAATAAGCCTTCAAGAGCATCTATTACACTGATCCCCAACTGTATACAAATAAAATCTTTTCTTTCATGACTCCTAAGTGACACCCTAGCTTTGTTTAGATCTGTTTCCTTACTACACACTTCACCCATCCCTGTACTTCCCCATCTCTGTATCTTGGCTTATAACTATTTTCTCTACTGCCTGGAGTAAATTTTAGCTTTTCTCCCTAACAATTCAAATCCATCAAAACTTGCAAATAATTACTATCTCTAAGAAGTCTTTCCTTAATCTCATCCCAAGGGCACTCCTTCCATTTAAAAAAATTCTGTCTCTTGAATACCCTTAAACTGTGTCACCTAGAAGAGCATTTCTCAAATGGAGTTATACTACCTAACACCTGTGACAAGTTTTTAAAAATACAGATCCCTGCATGCCACACCCACTGATCTACTGAATCACAGTTTCTTGAGCACGGGATCTGTTCTTAGGAGAGCCACATACAGTGATATGAGGTATTTAGAAATTGCTGAGCTAGAATTGGAAGAGGCAAACTTATTCCATAAGGGGCCACATGGGAAATATTTGGAGCTGGTGGGTCGTATGATCTCTCACACAACTACTGAATTGAACTTCAGTTTCAACTCAGTGATGACAGTACAAAAGCAGCCATAGATAATATCTAAACATATGGGTATACCTGCATTCCACTGAAGCTCTATTTACAAAAATAGGAGCCATGGGCTGTGTAGTTTTCTGATCTCTGAGTTAGATTATTATTTAAATTGATAAAAATGAACTATAATGTCTAAAAGGTCACTCTACACACAGTAGGTACTTTGGACTGAACTAATAAGTAAAGGAACCTAAAATAATGTAGTTGGTAGAACATTTTAAATTTGAAGTAGACAATTATCACAAAGTAATGCTACTAGATGACCTTGGCTGCAATCATGCTGACACATGGAAACTCTTGGTGGTCAGGGGAGAAGGATAATGGGAAGCATGGAGTATGCATTTGAATTCTAATTAAGTCAGTTCATTTCTTGGTTTTTCATCTATAAATTATATTGTACATAATCGACTTCCAGACAAAGGGTTGGTTGAGGAGTAATTTGTTTAATGTTTTAAGAATGCTACATAGCTGCTAAGTGTTATTGCAGAAAGAGGTTTCTAAGGAAGAACCAAGAATAAGCAGCTCTAACCCTGCACATTTTGATCCCCGAGCAAAACCTTAAGTTAAATGTCTCTTGGAAAGTGGCAATTTGCCCCCAACTCAAATGTCACTCCGTTCTCCCATTTTACTCAGGAAAACCTCAAATACATCGTGTGGGTGATATTGAAAGACGTCAGGATCAAAGTGTGCTTAAAGTTGCTAAGAGGAAGCAGATGTTCTCCTTAGCTGGGCAAAAGATTCTCAGAGTTTCCAGGGAAATATAAACTTTTTGAAGGCCACATGGGATCATGCCTTAAAATGTCCTGCTTTTGTTTATACCTCCCATATGCAAAACCATGGTGAAATGTGTTGTTCTGGGAGAGACAGAGGAAAATTAATGAGCTAAAAACAATAAGGAGCTCTATACATGGGAAAAAAATTGTAATGGATGTTATTCTTAAAAAAATAAAAAAAAAACTAAGACAAGATTAGAACTGTCATTCTCTTCAATTCTGATTTTTATATGTATCTTTAGACATCTATCTCTGAATTACCCTGGTGGTTGTCTGGATTAACAATTAGTTTTCTTTAAGACTCTCTGCTCTCATGCTTTTCCAAGTAAGTTAAGAATTTTTTCTTATCCCTATAGATGATACCTTTTCTACTATAGCTGGAAACCAAGAAATAGTTGCAATGAAAAAAACAGTTGGTAGCTTTTAAACTTGAATAAAATAAAATGTGAAACCAATGTTTAAAGAGTAATCTGAATGCAGACAATTATAATTTTCAGCCAGAAAAAAAAAATACATACAGAGACTTGTATTTCTCTCTGATCACAGTGACATCAAATAGTTGACCCTGCAGAGAAATGCTAAACAAATGTAACATTTTGTATATATTTTTTTCTGAAATAGAAAGTTGATAAGAAGTTGAGTCCAAGGAGACTAGGGATCCTGCAAGGTTAAAGACCAGCCTAAAGCTGCAAAGGGAAGTGGAGAAACAACTGGAATATTCGTGGTTTCTGAATTACTGTAGAATGATTTATATGATAAGACCTCATCTAGAGCAAATTTATCTTTTCTGTTTACTCTTTCTGGATAAATCAATGACGGATTAATTGTCTAAACTTGAAATATAACTATAACGACTATGACTATTTAAGCACACAATCAGTGAATTTGTTTTTCATACATTTTGTTGAAGTTTATTAGTTTTGGAATAGATCCTGGTGCCATCATTGAAAACTTAGGCAGATATGAAGAGGTCTAGAGAAAGAGGACAGAACTTCTTTGAAAAGCAATAGAGTATTCATTCATCTGAGGGGTTGTAAGGAAGGCTGGCTGGGCTTTATATTGCAAGGTGGAGAAAGGAAAGTTTATTTAGAGGATGCATAATATCTATTATATTTAAGTAATACAAAGACATCTTAGACTATAAGCTGCTCATCCTAAAATCCATGCCACATTCTCATATTTCAGACCTGGCATAGGGAGAAAGTGCATAATAACGATGTTTGCATGGACAAACACCCGCCTACCATTAGGCATGAAAAAAAATTAAAGGTTCATTTTTGAAATGGTAGTGGTGGTTACTGGCTTATCTTTACATCTCACCCCAAGAAATTGAATGAATTATTCTACTTTGTCAAGAAAAGTGTTGTAGAGTCAAGGAACATTAGATACTGAAGGCAACCTCACTATTTCATTTTTGTGGATGAAGAAATTAAGATTCAAAGAAGAAAATTTATTCCCTTCAAACCTCTTTTTTGTTGTTGCTTTTAACAAACATCTATATAGAGCTTTTCAGTTTACAAAATGATTCTCTTTTCATTGTTTCATTTGATCTCCACAACCCTACATTGTAAATACTGTTATGATAATAAATCAATTTTATAGATGAAAATATTAGGGTGTAGAGAGATGAAGTGAAATATCATCTTTACCTTCTTCCTCTTTTTATCCCGTCTATCCACTCAATCACTTAGTCCAATGGAAACGAACTCTTAAATATCGCTCAAATTTTTTCATGTTTGTATACTCCCACCTCCACTGTTACAGGCCAAACTGCTTTGAATTTTTCCCTTGATCACAGCAACAGCTCATTACTGACCCACTTGCCACCAGCTTTGACCCTGACCTCAACCAATCTTATCTCCAAATATTCTAAAACAAAGATATGACCACATTATTGCTCAGTGTAAAAACTTCAATAAATCTCAGAGTGCATGTCATCCATGCATAGTATAAAAGCCTCCTTTATATCTTCTGCCTATGGATTTAGCCTCAACACACATACATCCTGTTCTCATTCTCCTCTTTTACCACATTTATGTGCTCTTTCCTATCTTATAGTTCTCAATGGGTCAGCTGATAATGGAAGAGCAACTCATAGCAGGAATGGGAATAGCACTTTCAATTTTAAGATGCATTCATCAATTCACTTGAATTTCTATTAGCTAGCATTGAGTCAAATATTTGGTAGACACTAAACAAAGTTTTGCTGAATGAATGGATGATTGAAAGGTGGATATTCCCCTTGTTTCATTTAAAGCCAAAGTTGCAATATCTCTATTTTACTGAAAGGAAGAAGCATGATTTAATTTCTCCACAATTCTTTATATGTAATGCGGTCAAAATGGAAGTTTCATTTAGGGAATTTTTTTCCTCCAAACTTCTTCTAATATTCTTCAATCAGTTTAAACTTCGTAGATATTGGTTGGCTATCTCTTATAGGAAATATATACATCCCTCAAATAACTTGACTTTTTAGGGTATTTAATAAATACATGATTGATTATTCAAATTCAGTACAAGTTATGAAACTTGCATGAATAAGTAGTAGAAAGCTTTTTTTTCCTGAGTTTAACAGGTATTACTTTTCAATTGTGAAACATTTTAATGTATGTCTGTTGTTATATTGCAGATGAAAATTCAATTTCATCCATTATTTGAGGTGTGAAGAGGACAACTTTTTCATTAGCCTTCCATCTGGTTATGCTAGCATGGACATTTACCTTCAGCAATGATGACTGAGTTCCATTTTCTGGTGAGCATATTAATGGTGTATTAATATTTTTCCCTTTAATCTTTTCAGGACAGAGCTTTATCAATTTCTTAATTGACCTACAATGTGCTTGAAAATTAGGAGTAATAAACACATGCAAATTAATACCTATTTATATTGAACAGAAATATCTTTTGGGTTGGTTGATACACTGCCCACATCATTTGTTCCATTTTTTTTACATTAACCTTTTTTTCCTAAAAGCATGAAAAACTTGCATCTGCAAATGATAACAGTAGAAAAACTTGCATCTGCAAATGATAACAGTAGTTTCCTCCTGCCTTCCCCCTTGGTGATCTTATACTTTTAATTTTACTTTATTTACCATTTGGTTAGCATTGATATGACTTTCATGAGCATTTTTATTTTCACTTCTGAAATGTTGGCTTGGTTTGAATAGCCCTCTTTTGATGGTAGTCTTAAAATTAACCAAGGTGAGAGTAGCAGGGAAGAAGGAAAATGAAGATACCATAGAGGATTAACTTGGAAGGCATGACCCAACCAGCTGAATTAAATGCGGAGCACTGTTGCAATCCTGCTCCTCAGCCTGAGCCCTCTTGATTCCTTAGGAGAATTTTCTTTGACTGAAATGGTGATGTCATGGATAGATGGTAACAACTCAGTGTGTAGAGTCTACAACTGGTGAAGATGGTATGTTTTATGATGTAGCCTGTACTTTTATAGAAGAGTCCAAGTATCAAGAAATTTGACTCAGTTATCTTGATGAAGAATAGCACAAATGGCATAAAGTGAGCTAATTCTGACAGAGCAAAGAAATATTTTGTTATAGTCACTTGGCCATTGTCTATCTGCCTAAATTTGCATCTCTGAATTCTAATTTACTGCCTTACTTAAAACTAAGCCATAAGCATATTGTATTCGACAACATGCCATTAGGCCCAGATATTTAGTAGGATCCTGCTATATATACATACATGCTCAGTATGACTACTGCTGCCTCGGTCTCTCACTGTTGTGCCCTTTAAGTAAATACTGATACTCAAATATTGGGTCTTGTTCTTCTTATCTACCCCGCAGAGCTTGTTGGTGCAATTGGCTCAGTAATCTCAGTCCCTGCTCTTTCTAAGTAAGTAAATGTCTCTGCCAGCTCCTCCTAGTCTCCCTCCTATATTTCTGAATGTCTATCATGCTTACTGCTCAAGTTAGCCTAAAATGCTATTAACGTGCTTGATTTATTCATTGATTTGTAGGTGACAAATACATGTCAAATGGATTTGTCTCCAGAGGACAGAAAATAGTACATTCTAGAAGCAAGGAAACCTTTGGGAACCTTAGGCAGGAATGAAGATTTTAGGAGCCCATGAGCTTTCTAATCTTATTTTTAATGCACAAGCTTTTCTTACCTGTCACCGGCTTGCTGCCATCCAAAACCTTGTTGTTATTATATGTCAGAACTTTAAGAACTCAAGGTTACCAGCAGGAGTAGAGTCATCGTCCCAACAGATAAATTAAGCCTGGGTCTGCTGGATGTGAGAAAGAGGTATGGCATAAAGTGTCATAGGCTGTCTGAAAAGCCCTCATTTGCTGTCTGAGAAGCAGTGACTTGTGCCTGTGTGCCTGTGTATAATGAGCCCTAGGAATGACACTAGGGCTGAAGGGTGACCAGGCAACTGGATTATGGTGTGGTGTAGAGTTCTTCAGAGTGGAACAATTTCTGAGGTGGGTTCAGGAGGTTCTTTGATTTTGATTCCTGAGAAAGAAGCAAGCACAACACTGCAGAATATAAGTGATCTAAGTTTCAGAAGAAACGAAAGACCAAGAGAATATGCCTTTGATTATTGGAAGGTGCATTTTTCATTTTGCACTTAACTTTGCCATCAGATTTTTGTACCATGCTCACAGATGAAATTAAAATACTTAAGTTATTTTTTCTAGTTCAGAGTTTCTGAAAGTGAATTCCAAGAATTACCTGCATCTGTCCTGGTCTATGTCCTCTGAAATTTGAGAATAGATTTGAAAACCACTTAGTTTTCCACCAGAGCAAGCTTCTGAAAACCTCATATATATAGCACATAGAATGGGCTCTGTTCTGGACAAAAAAGACAAAAAACAAACAAACAAACAAAAAGAAACCCAAAAAAGCAATAACAAAGTTTAAAAAACTTTTTTGGTGTAGGAAAATCCTTTTATTTTACGAATATGCTTTTGGCCTTCAAGAGTTAGAAGAAGGGTAATCCCTAAGTCTATTAGGCGAAAGCATCAACAAGACAGGTAGCCAGGGTGGGTGACTGAAGAAGATCCATTGGGAGCTTCCTGGTGAATCAAGGAGGCTCCAAAGAGTTTTAGGAATTGGAGAGACAACCAAATGCTATTTACCCTTTGGGTTTCTATTGTTAGAGATTCCAAGTGGTGAACCTCAAAACAACTTGATTAGGGTTACATTGATAACTAACTGTCTCAGGATTGTTTGAGGGTTGTACAGAGCAACTTTCACCAGAATTATTGTCTGCACATTTCCTCATTGAGACTTGCAAAGAGAATTAAACCATGTAGCTGGGATCTAGGACCTTGAAACAGGGTTATAGACCCATTGGATGACAGAAATGAGTCTCATGTGGCTGAGGAGTGATTACCTAGATTTGCATAGTGCATTATGGTAGTCACTAGCTACCATATTTGCAATTTAAACTTATTAAAATAATATTAAAATATTAGGTCATTTAGTCACACTAGCACATTTCAAGTGCTCGATAGTCATGTGTGGCTATCACATTGGATAGTGCAGATATAGAACATTTCCATCATTGCAGAAAATTCCATTGGATAGCACTAATCTAGAACTATCTTTGATGGGGATGAAAAGCAGAAAGGTTTTTATCTACTGAAAGACAGTACAGGGTGGGGACTGCAGACTGGGGCAACAAAGGTAGCTTCAGTGTTGAAAGAATGATGTCTAATTCTGGGTGTATCAGGTTTGGCTACTTTCAGCCTGTAAAACTGAAATGTCATTCTAGTTCATATCTGGGCCAGTTCCCAACGTGAATTCCTGATGCTGTCCTGACTCTACTGAGCATCTGCTTCCTTGTTTGGAGGACTGGTGTAGGGGGTTCAACTGACATAGTGGCCCTTCAGGGAATGTACCTGTCAGTATAAAAGGTGGCTTGTCCTGTTAAGTTGCTAATCAGGAAGTGGACTTTCATATTTCGGTTGGAAGAGCTAAGTCCCTCTAGAGGTCCTTGTAAATGCTCATCTATCCAGAGAATACAGATTTGGGAAGGACAGAAAGGAAGCTAAGTGCTTACTTCACTTAAGCAACCCAACCAGAGAATCCAGGTTCTGAGACTGAGTTGGGCTTAGAAACCAGACCTGCCAGGCCAAGGGAAGGAAGAATCCAGGGCAGGTAGAGCAGCCAGAATTCTCCCCTGTGTGGAAAAAAGGGTGGAAGAAATATAAGAGCATGAACCAGATATTTATACAAGGAATAGCTCTCTTTGTTTTTGCTCAGAGCCTCCTTTCTCCCCAGGAGTCTGATATGAGTACTTGGGGGAGGGGCTGGGCTAGGGGAGAGACATAGCACCAGAGAGTCAAAGCCAGCCTTTCCTCAGATCACTAAGGCTTTTTCTTCTCAGGCCAAGCTTGTCTGAAAGTCTCATTCTGTATGAGTTCTTTCCCAGGAGGCTCTTTATTTCCTGAAGCAAACAGTCTTCTGGCAGCCCCACCCTTCCAGGCAGCCAGGCACAGCTGAATATCAGTAGCAAACAACGCAGCTGGGACTCCTGCTAGGATAAGATTCATTGGCAGCCTGTGATATGCCAGGAAGTTTCAGGGATGTTATTTAGTTGATTTCTCATAGTGAACCTATGAGAGAGAAATTGTAATCTCTGTTCTACAAAGAACCAAACTGCGGTTCTGAGAAATTAAAAAACTTGCTTGAGGTCCCTGAACTATACCGATGACTAGAGGATTGACCCAGGTGTGCTTGTATCAAAGCCCACTTGTCTCTCTGCTACTAAACAACACTGTCAACTGGGCCTAAAAGGTAGTCCTTAGAGTCAAGGCCTAACCCTTTCCATTGTAGGATTTTGTGTTGCAGGAAGGACGGATGGTGGGTGGCAAAATATATGACAGTTAATTTTATATGTCAGTTTGACTGGGTCATGGAATGCCCAGCTATTTGGTCAACCACTATTCTGGGTGTCTCTGCCAGGGTGTTTTTGGATGAGATTAATGTTATAATCATTGGAATAAAGCAAATTGTTCTACATAATATGGTGGGCCTTATCTAATCGGTTGAAGGCCTGAATAGCATAAAAGAACTGGCTTTCCTGAATAAGGGAAAATTCTCCAGCAGACTGCCTTCACATTTCATCTGTAACATCACCTCAACTGAGCCACTAGCCTGTGAACCAATTATTTATAATAAATCTCTTTGTATATAAATATGTATATCCTGTCAGTTCTGTTTCTCTGAAGAACCCTCACTAATACACTAAGGAGGGAGGGAGAGTGACCCTCTTCCACACTGAATAAGATTCAGAAGGCTGGGTCTTGACAGGTGCACCTACCTTAGTTTTAGTTATTATAAATACTCCTCAAATACACAATACTCTTCTTATCTTTGTGGGTTATCTGTAAGATACACTACAGTAATCTGCTGTTGACCATTCTGTACACTCCAATGCCCAGGTGAATCTCTTGGAAAATATTAGGAGAAAACCTAGAATTTATGTTTCCATAATATCCAGACACTTGATATAAGCTGTTGAAAACTGCAGCAGAGGAAAAAGTTTGTACCAAAAATTCAGTAGAAATTGGTAGGATTATATGAGTTTTGTTATGTGGCTCATAAACTCTGGAAACCCAAATTCTGAGCATTCTTCAATAATGGAGCCAATGAACTTGACAGCTCAAAGCATTCTGAGCAATTATTTAATGTCATTTTTTTTCATTCCTAAATATTAAAGTTTCAAGTTAGTATAGCAATTTAAGTCACTAGACTTAGAGTATGTGCATGTTGAATTATGTCCTTCTTGCTCTTTCATTTCCTTTATTCTGTGAAACTCGTTTTTCCAGGTCACTCTTATTACCTCAACTATTCTCTAGTCATTTGGATCTATAGCTTAGACTTAGATAGAGTACTCAAATGCCCCACTCCAAGCACTGGTCCAGTTAAATGAATTCCTTTAATCATTTCTAGGTTAGTCAGTGAGGATTTAAGTTAACTTTATGAAGTATTGACAGCAACACTGATAGAAGTTATTAAAGATTTTGAAGGAATAAAAAAAGAAATTAATGCTCACTTTATATTATGAAAGGAGAGAATTGCATATTTCTCTGTTTGGCTCAATATATTTTTTCTCCATCAAAATTTTGTTATAAACAGTATTGACAATCTGTATTTGAAAAGCTTAAGAGAATTCTTGTCAAATTAGAGTGTATTTTTCAAATGCAATGAAGGAGTGCATACTTTTAGAACACAATTTTTATATTAAATCAGAAAAGTTTATATAAAGATCTGGATTGTATATATAAGTGAGAGACATCTTTGATGCAAACTTCTTCATCAAGCCCCACATCTAATCAACCAACAAGCCATGATGCTTCTGTCATCAAGTCCAGTGACCTATCTTTATTTCCACTATAATCACTTAGTCCGGTTACAATAATCTTTCCAATTATACAGTAGCCACTTGACAAATACATGGCTTACCTTTTATGTTACCCCTCTTCAATTAATTCTCTGCATTGTAGCATGAGTGATTGTTCAGAAACACGGATTGGATTAAATTCCAATCTCCTTTTTACACCCCCAAACTATGTAATACAATCTCTGGCCACTTCTCTCCTTTCTAACTATCCTCCAGCCTTCTTCACAACTCAGGCCTTTAAACATGATTCCCTCTACGACAATGCACTCCACAAAACACACAGATTCATACTCTCCTTCTGCATGATGGGTGAATTTGTTCTTAACTTTTAGATCTTAGCTTAGATGTCATTTCCTTGGAGAAGTCTTCCCTAATTATTCAGTCTAAAGTACTGATCTATTCTCTGTTACAGGTTATGTTTATTTTCTTAATAGCACAGAGCACACTTTGTACCTATTCAGTGAAATTGTTTATACACTTGTTTGCACATGTATACTCTAAGTTCCTTGACTACAGGATCATGCTGGTAACCAATAACTATTTGTTGAATGAAAAATTTGATAAATGAGATATCAAATATCAGATAAATGAGAAAGAAGTTAATTGTTTTTAATAAAGAACTTACCAGAGGTATTCTTTAAGTGATGACCATACTTTGGGCCATTCGATATACTTCATTCACATAATATAATTCGTGTGAAAAATTTTAAGTCTTATTTATATAAGTTGAGTGTACCTAAAATTATTTTGTGTTGAGTCAAATTCTGACTTTTCTTTATTTCAAATACTTAAATACTTATTTTACATTTCCTGATTCGAAAAGTAAAAAAAATCTGTATGCATGTATGTATGTATGTATGTATGTATGTATGTATGTATCTATCTATCTATCTATCAATCATTGTCTCCTAGGCTTCCTATAACTTATTTACACATAGAAATGCCTTCTTTTATGCTATACAGGTGTTTATGAAAGTATTGAACATTGAAATTTTCTAAATCAAATTATATTTTTATGACATACTGTTTTGTAGATACTTTATCTTAATTTCTGATTGCTTAAATGTGACTTCTAATTACTATCCTCTATCTCAATCTAGTTTATAAATATTATGTATTTATACTTAAATGCACTAGAGGAAATGCTACTTAAAACAACTTAGAGGGAATTGTTTTGCAAATGAAAAGTTATTAAGCAATGAGAACAATGTTCACTTTTTGTATCTGTTGATGTTTGATATATTTATGTTTTCTTCCACTGTCTTGGGTTTTCTGAGGACAGATCATACCAAGTTCCTCTTTCTTTGTAGGATTTTACAACACAGATGAAAAATGTAAGTTGTGATGAAATAATGAATAAAATTATTTTAAAGGTCGAGTTCTCTATTATGGACTTTAAACAAAACAAAAACAAAAACAAAAAACACAAAACCCTGGCTCCCATGTATGTTTAAATCCTCAACTTGGGAATTTATATGAAGTCTATTTCCCAATCCAGTCTTAGGATGCTCTGGCTTCTGTTGTGGGTATTGAACTGGCACAGTTTGTGTATGCATTACTAATGTCTTCACTGGGGTCTGAACTGAAAGCCTCTTGGGTTTAGAGATAGATTAATACTAGCCATTTGGGTTATTACAGATGGAACACTGAGGACCCTCATTTTAAATAAGTACAATGCATGTATTTATTTTTCTTTTCTGTGGTTCATAAAGGTAAAAAGGAAAAATATTTTGCTACTTCTGTATAAAATACATTACAGAAATTATATTATCATGACTTTAGGTGTTTAGGTTCACACATTTGCATTAATAGATTTTCATAATCAACTAAATTAAAATTAATTTTAATTTTTTTGGCTAAAACATTTTAATGCATGTTGTTTGTTTATTTGTTCTTGCCCAGATCTATTACTCACTGAAAGGCAGTTAGGGTATCAGCTAATTGTGTTTCTTCACAGGGTTGGCTGAGCTATTCAAATGAGCTGTAGGCCTACTTATTTTATTAGCCTAAGTATTCAAATCTGATTAATATTTGGACAGTGTTTAGTTAGCAGTGAGAAAAGTAGTTTGGAAAATTAGCCCTGTCATATTTCAGAAAGCAGTTTAAAAATGTAAAGTAGAATAACCTCCAAACGGTCTTCATAGAGCAACTATAGAATTAACTCAATTTAAACTATACCATAAGTCAATTAAGAAAGAACCATTGAAATACATGCATGTGTTGTGGTTTTGTGGAAAAAACATAGCCATTGAAGTTAAGTGATAGGGATTTAGATCCTGGCTCCACAATCATTACTAGCTTTTAACCTTGGGCAATTTACCTAACTTCTCTGTGTTTCAGCTTTCTTAATTGTAAAAGGAAGATAATCACGCAGACCACACAGACTCATTATAATGAAATGAGACACCTATGTGAAGGTGCCTAACAAAATGAATTGCAAAATAGAAAGGAGGGAATGAAATAGGAAGTAAAAGGATGGAGAAGTGCCCGGAGAGAACATCTTACTCAGAGAGCAAAGCTCTGGTGGACAATCTAGATCCTTCTCTTTTCTGGACTTCAAGTTTTCCTGAAATGCTTTTTCAACTAGGCTGCCCTAGTTCTTTTTTTCCCCAGGCTGTTTCCCTCTCAGTGGCTCATGATTTTTTCCTGCTGCCTTTTCTAATATGAAATCAGTGGATCTTGCCACATCTCTAGTTCTCAGGCATGTTCTTACTCAAATCTGCATTAACAAAGACCCTGAGCAGTGATGAAAAACGGAACTCTTCAGTGGCTTCCATGGTGAGCGGACATGATGAATGCCCCGGGTGGACAAAGCTTGCTTACTCACTTTTCTGTCTTCCTGATTATATTTTATTTCATTTTTTAATTCAGAGCAGAACAATTTGACCTACTTACCTTTTCACAAACTGTTGGCTATTTAGTAAGTGCGTAATGGAGAGAGTGGAGGCTGATAGAAATGTAATGAGAGCCACAAATACAAATTATTTAGTAGGCACATGAAAATAAAAAAGGGAACAGGTAAAATTAGCTTTAAAAATATATTGTATTTAACCCATTACATACAAAATAATTATCATTTTATTATGTAATCAATATTATAAATTGTCAAGCTATTTCACCATTTTTTTAATTCATGTCTCAGTTTTGATTAGCCACATTTCAGTGCTTAATAGCTATATGTCTCGAGTGGCTACTATATTGCATAAGGCAAGTGAGACAAATTCTCTCTCTTTCTCTCTCAAAACTGCAGGAGAATTTTAGGAATTAGTAAATTATTGTTCCCAAATTCTTCGTATCAGTAAAGTGGAACCCAAACAAGGTCACTGAGAGGAACTGAAAAATTCCTCAAGGAGTAAAACAACAAATTCCTGACAGGATTACATGACAAGGTGGATAATGCATTGGCTCCATTATTACCGTAAGAAACTAGTCATAATTTTATTCAAAAGAAAGCTGGAGGCCCGGTTTTTCATGAAAAAAAAAAAAAAAAAAAAAAAAAAACCTCTTTGTTAAAATTCTTTACGCAAATCAATTTTAATGACACTTGCAGGGCATAACACTCAGCCTGGCCTATAGAATCTCCCCTAAATATTTGCTAAATCAATTTAAGCACTTAATGAATAGAGTAGAAAGTTAAAACAAGAAGAAATATTGAAAACCATTTAGTATAAACTTTATGTAAGGTAATGATGGTAAAACGCCCCAAAACTCAACAGATTTAATACTTTCCCTTTCTTTTTAATATATCAGATAAGAAAAGAAGTGACTTGTCCCAGGTCACACAGCTGCTAATTTATAGACTCTAAGTCTTTATACTGCCTAGTGAGTGTTAAAAATATGATTTCAATTCCTCTAAACAGACAGAATTTAATCTATAGCTAAGCCATGCCTTGTGAATGGAGTTTGGAATCTTGAAAAATGACATCTAAATCAAAATTTGGAAAAGCATTTACAGAGACAGAGAATTGACTGTTTCTCGAGAGTGCTGTTAAAAAGCTGTGGGTACTCAATTATTTTGGATTTGTTTTAGTGCCCTGGTATTTTTAGAACTTCCTCATAAACACCTTCCTAGAGGAACATAAAGTACTTGGCATTCTTGGTACCCGAGGAGGTCTATAGCAAGTAGAATTGACAGCTTGACAAGATATCTGGAAGTGTGTGTCCGAGAAAGTCCAGGTGCTTATTCAAGATTTTCTTGCTTTTTGACTCTTCAATTTGACTATTTCCTACCCTCTTTCTTAAGCCTGAACACCTTCCTAGCACTGAAACTGGATGATTGTCAGATTGGAGTTATTTCTGCCCAAACACACAGGGTAGGCCCCATACTGCCAGTTGTCAATACTGACCCTGAGTTCCAAATATCTGAGACAATGTTTATAGATGTGAGGGCTATGGAGTGGCATACGTGCTGAGAAATTTGATGAAGTCAAGACACCATATAACTTGGTCTAGTGCAGTGATGTTGCCCTGAGAAGTGAGGTGGAAAAAATATCCCCAGCATAAAACAGAAGAGGATGAAAAATCCTGGTTAAAAAACAAGATATGGATTTTTCCTCCCAGACAGACTGTTAAATAGGCTTTACTTGTTCAGCGGGGTCTGGTAATGAAAGTTGACAGGATATTAAGGTTATTTCAGGTTCTACTGTCTCTCAGGGTCAGATAAGCCTTCTGTTATGCATGTTAATCCATCTCAGCATTTCTGCCAGGAGCTGCCTAAGTAGGGCAATCAGTTTAGTATGCACCCTTTCTCTTTACAGTTTAGTTGAGAGGCAAAATCTACCAATTAGCAGAATATACACTGAAAGTCAAGTGATGCTTTTCTATTCTAAAGACATAGCACCAAAATTTGCGATTAAGAAATGATGAATCTAACTGCTTTTCTTCAGAAATGCAAAGCCAAAAAACAAAGCAATACCTCCTTTCACTCTTCATTTTGTGTGTGTGTGTGTGTGTGTGTGTGTGTGTGCACGCACATGTGTATATCTGTGCATATATTTAAAACTATATGGTGAATTTAGCCTAGAAATTTAGACTAGAAATACTAGTTGGCTCCTGACAAGCCCAGTTTATAGTCTATCTTTCCCTTATTCAGGCATACATCTTCCTTGTTAGCTCTTTCTCCATCAACTACCCAATTAGCTATGGAAAGGAAATAATATCACAAAGAAAATACCGGAGATGTAAGTAAATCTTGGTGAAGAGAAGATTGCAGAAGTGTGATTCTAGAACTAATTTATTAGTAATTATGCTGTGACCCCACCAACATATATTATTCTGGATGATTCCTTAAAGGAGATTATAAATTTCTCGTGGGTATAAAATAACTAGAATGACCTATTTTGGCAGTGATTTTTATTTTAACTTTAAGCTGATTTTTTTTTTTTTTTTTTTGTACAACTATTGATGATAGTGGCAAAAACGAGAACATCAGAATTCAACTGACTGGGTTAGAACTCCAGCCTTGCCGTTTACTAAATGTGCGACCACAAGGAAGTTACTTTCCAAAATCCCGTTTCTTCATATGTAAGATGGAAATAATTGTACCTATATCTTAGGATTCTTATAAAGATTAAATGAGATAGTACATAGTGTTTTGTTCTGTAATTGGTGATTTATTAATGGTCAATATGGTAACGAAGAAAATAAACAAAAATTCAAGATGAGGTCTAGCAAACTGTTGCCACTTTCTATCAGCTTCTTGAGGCTTGGTGACATTATACCAGAGCGAGGATGCTATATGCCCAAATCTAAGTGGTCAGTACAGAAGGAAAAAAAAAAACCTCTTTCTACCCAATTTATCTTTGAGTAAAGCTATAAAACCGAGTTCCATTCTCTTCTCTTTTGATAAAAGCAAAATGTATTCACTCTAAGTGGCTATTAGAGGGCCAATCTCTGTACAGCCCATTCTATATAATAGGTACTCAAAACTCATTCACTCTATAATGGCTTAATATTTTCTGTACAGTGACTAGTGGTGGTTTAGGCTCCTAATAAAACATTACATCAACTCTCAAACCTCTGAGTCTTTGAAGCAGATGTTTTCCTAACATCCTGTAAATACTCCAATCATCTCAAACTGCTGGGATTTCACCTTTGTACTGTTTTTAGAAATGTGCCCACTGAGTAATGGGCCTGTCTAATCTGTTTGACGTTTATTGGCGCTCAAAGTGTAGCAAGGTTGGGAGATGTAGCAGAGCACATTTTAAATAAATCAACGGAGAAAGCAAACTAAATCACAGGGGGAAATTACAGTGTCCAAATCATTTATACACTGGTGATTACCATTTCACCTGGGTCCAACTGATGTCACGCGAGAGTCTCTGAAGCCCTAGGACTCATTCATCAATCCGACTAAACTGCTCATCCATGGTTCTGTACTAAAGTCAACCGGCATGGTGGAGACTCACAATTGTCTAGGACAGGAAGATTAATTAGTGTTGAGAGGGAACCTGTGGAAAAGAAAATAGACAGGATTTGGAGGGTTCTGGTACTATATCTGTTATAGCCAGCTGTATGACTTTAGGGGAGTCATTTTACTTCTGGGCCTGTTTTCTTAGCAAGAATATGTATGTATGTATAGTGCACGTATGTGTTTTGGGGAGTGTGTGTTTATGTAGGTAGGAGAGATTAACTGGTTGTACTTTTATAGTTTTGAAAAGATCGGAATTCCCATTTCAAATGATATATAATTCAGAACTCAATATAGAAAACTGATAAAAGTGAATTTATATGTTTGAGAAGGGGATCCAGAGCAGGTTAGACTCCCATTCATATCCTGTAGCAGCTCTAATAGACTTGCATAGATACCTAGAGTTTTCTGAATTATATGATTACATAATCTGTAAGGTCTCACCAAGTCTAATTTTATTTGAGTCTGTGAAAACATACCAACTAAAGATAGAATGTTGAACTTATGCAAACAATTTAATTTTTAATTTATTAATTTGAAAATTATGCAAATAACTTATCAAATAATTTATTAAAATAGTTTGGTTTCAAGTTTCATGAGTCAGTGGTTTAAGGTTCTATATTTTTTACTTTTAGAGTCTGAATTAATACAAATACCTCTGTGTTTTGCTTCTACTCCTTTCTTATTGTATTAAATGGCCAGATTTTGTTGTTCATTTTGAACTGTAAGCTCCTTGGAGTACTTCCAGGTAGGATGAGGAAAATCTCAAAAGATCATTGCTCTCATCTTAACAATGAGAGTAAGTTAGATCATCTACAAAATCATAGATTTGTTCTTAACCCATCAGGGACTTGAGGAATTCAAAGAAACCTAAATGAATCCAATTCCAGGAAAGACAAGTTCTTCCTGGGAGAGTAGAGAGAAACCCAGAGATGCCTTTATTCTGGTGGAGGAGCAGGAGGTGGATTGAGTCTGACACAGATTTGTTATCTCCTTGATGGCAAAGGCCTTGATGATTCTTTTTCCTCTCTGTTTTAATATAGCATGGGGCAGAAGTTTTTAAAAGTTTCCTAGGTGATTCTAATATGCATTCAGGTGATTTCAAAATGTTGAAGTAATTTGAACATATTAATAATGGTGTATATCAACCATAATATCAATTGGAGTAACAATTTATATGACACTCCACTTTGAACTGTAGCAATCATTTTTTTTTCATTCAGTAAGTATTTATTGAAGGCTTTCTTGTATTCAGCATTGAGCAGGTGTTTGATAGGTACAGAATAAATATAAGGTATGTCCATTGTCCTCAAAATGCTCGCTATCTAGTTGGGGAAATAAAACAAACATATGTAAAACAATTAAGCAAAAACACAAGCTATAGATAATTAGCTCCTGAATAGAGTGGACTAACTATGAATGTTTTCCATAACAGTTCAGTAAAACAGAAAATCAGTACAGGCTGGAGTAGTCAGGCAGGTTTTCTCAGAAGAATTGGTATTCTTTTTCAAATAAAATATTCTGAAACTACTAAGAAAATTTTCGTTTGCTAGAGCCAGGTCTTCTATTCCTCCTTTTAAGATGGATCAGTGGAAAACTGAAGAACTAGTTTACATAGTACACTCGATATTAATGATTTCCTTAAAAAGTAGTTCAATAGCTAATTTACTAGTGTCTTCAATATCTGAAAATTCTGTTGTTGGCAATTAAAAAATTTTTTTCTGGTTAAAAAACTGATCTGATACTATAATTATTCTTATTTTTTTAGAGATGAAAAGGGCGGGGTATCTAACATCTAAAACTAATTTTTAAGTTTTTCACTTTTTTAGAAACCCAAGAATTGCCATAAACACGTCTCCTTATTTTTAACATGTGCCTTTATTAAGGGAAAATAGTCTACATTTTCTTGATTTATTTTACCTAAGTAGTGCTTTGTGAAAAACTATTCAATTTTTTGAGGCATGTTCAGTTTATAAATAAGCTTTTAGGAATATCTGTCTGTCTATCTATCTTTATCTATCTATCTATCTATCTATCTATCTATCTAATCTATTATCTATCATCCATCCATCCATCCATCCATCCATCCATCCATCCATCCATCCTTCCATCCATCCATCCATCAAAAAACCAAGGAAATCACTTTTCTAGGGGTAGGAGCAGTTAGAGACCCAAAAAGATTCCAAATCAGAAACACGAGCAGAGCTCTCTTTCGATCCCTGTTTCCATTTTCCTCCCTAAATGCCATTTGTAAGGCTTGCACACTGGTTTGGTGAGCCCTGCCTTCTTTGACAACAGTAGATGGGGCTTTTTAAAAATGGAAGCAGTGGTGCAGCACATCTTGTACAAAGAGCAGCTAGGTCCGTGCTTAGTACTTAATGCCCCAAGCAGCTGAATTGCTTGCCCCCAAATTGCGTTTGGATGGAAGTAAACAAATTGGACATCCAATGGAGTATATTTGAAACTGACCTCTGAGGTCATCTATTTAAAGCAGATTGTAATTTTGCAAAAGGCATGGGCCCATTCCAAATGTTTATTTAGTGCTGAATGGTTTCCAATTGGCTGGTTGGTCCACTTTTTTGATGGTGTTGAAAATATTAAGGAAGCTGCCAATAATAGATGCTGCATTTACATTCATCTTGGTGTGCTGCAATTTGTTTTGTTGGGTGTCAGAACAAAAATTCACTTTAGTGAGAGATAGGCAAATGAGTCTGGCTATATGTCAATTCGTTTTGTAGCAACCACCCTTGCCTCCACCCCTCACACCCAATATTAACCCTTTTTAGTAAAGAGCTTTCCTATGGCCTTCTAAGTTCCTGCCAACACAATTCTTTTATATAGAATGCACACTGCCTGCAAAGCTTTGGGCTAAGCTTTCTGTTTGTGATCTCCTTTTATCCTCACAATGGCCATAAGAAGCAGTTATCATTTCTTTCATTTTAGGGATGAGGGAACTGCAGTTCAGAGTCCTCTAATTGTAAGTTTGAAGTAAAGAGTTGACCCAAACTTTGTCTGATTCCAGAAGTTACTCTCATTTTATTTCAGAAAAGATCAATATTACCCAAATTTACCATCTCTTCATTTTGAGATCTCAATGCCTTTGCTTTTGAAATTATCTTTCTAGCACATTCTTTAATTTTCTTCTCTCTGTTCCCATGGTTTTAGTTCTAGCACATAACTCAGTTGTTTTCACTATGTATTTTAACATTTTAAACAAAATTTGTTGTTTTAACATTTCTCCCCTCCCATTCCTCTACAAAATTCACTTTCAAGTGTTTCCCTTCCCCAAAGCTACTTTTTTTCCCCACTGAGCATCATATGTCCAACTTATCTTAGTTGAATGTATTTCTGAAACATGGCCTTTCTCCCTTTCCCACCTGCAACAATATTCTTCAAACAGTTAAATAGTTAATGTCTCTACCCCCTGGATTTACCATTTTAAAGCTTCTGCTGCCTCTTGTAACAACACAGGCCAAATGCTTCCAAGGTCTATTGCCTCCTGCAGGGCTCATACGAATGGAGTTGAGAATGATGCCACCCTCAGAAGAACAAAAGCACAAGAGCTCAGAGCCTGGGGCAAAACGAGTTCAGTTCCACTGCCACGCAGCTGCTCCCCTATATCTGCTGTGAGCCCCAAGTACAACCTGCAAAGACCACTGGCTACCCTGATTCTTAACCACTTGATAAGATAAATTTTGATTCTGAATTGTCCTTTTGTTTCCTGGTGCCTCTTTGAGCTGCTCATTGATGTCTCATTTGCTGTTGTTTCCACTTGACTGCTGGGGCTTGAGCTCTTGCTGCTTCACCTCCCGTCTGGACTACTGCCACTCTTCCTCGGATTGCTTGTCGGGGCTACCAATTTCCTCTGCCCGGTCAGTCTTCCTCTGCTCTTGCCTTTACTACCCACTTAGGCCTTCAGGCCCTGACTGACTCCCTGGGCCTCTAGCTTCCTATGCCAATGTAGAGCCTCATCACAAAGATCAATTTGATGACTTCATATTGAGCACTTATTTTATACAAAGCATCGTGTAACTTATGTCAGAGATATAAAAATGAGTACTATACAGTAGTCCTCCCCTTATCCATGGGAGATTAGTTCCAAGACCCTCATTGAATGGCTGAAATTTCAGTGACAAATATCTATACACTGTTTTTCCTGTACCTACACCCCATTTCAGTTAAAAGAAGCACTTAACGGCTTCTCTTTGGCATATATGAATTGCCAGCATCACTACTCTTGTGCTTTGGGGTCATTATTAAGTAAAATAAGTGTTATTGAATAATGAACTCAAACACTGTGATGTCATGACGTTTGATCCGATAACCAAGATGGCTACCAAGTGACTAATGAGTGAGTAGTATGTGACCTCGACAAAGGTCGGGATAAATTGGGACAGTTTGCGGAGCATGAGATCTCATAACACTACTCAGAAAAGCATGCAATTTATACTTATGAATTGTTTATTTCTGGAATTGTCCATTTAATATTTTTGAACCACAGTTGACCATGGATATCTAAAACTTCGGAAAACTGCAGATAAGTGAGGCTATTGATTACGTTCTCTTAAAGAGCTTACAATCTAATGTAGGAATTGCCAGGCCAATTTGTGAAAGGCAGACTGTGATGAGTCCCCTAAGTGAGATTCAGGAAAGGAAAAGATGAAGTCCTATGTATGTGTGTATACGTGCATGGGCACGTGTGTGCACACGTGTGCATGTGTTTGTGTATATGTAGCAAGGTGGTGGTGATCAGGACAGTTTTCTTGGAAGAGGTGGTGCACAGGATTGATTTGAAAGTGGATAAGGTCATAGCCAGGGGCATATACATTTGGAGGAAGAGTGAAGTTAAGACTTGCAACAATATTTCTCACAGGATTCTATGATGCTGTGGTGCCTGGGATGCTAACTGTCCTCCTCAGTAAATGACAGAGTGACCTCCAGTCATTGAAACAAAAAGTATAACTCTAACACAATTTCCAAATGCCCCTGAAAAGGCATTATCTTCTTATGTAAACTACTAAACTGTGAGTGTCATATGAAAAAACCCAGAAAGATCTGCTGATCTGAGGAGTTTATGCCTCAGAAGAATGCAGCAGGAAGTCTTTGAACATGGAATGACAGAATATAAGATATGCTTTAGAAGGAATTAGGATATTACTCTGGCAGTGAAATAGAGGATAGCAAACAGGAGACAGGATGTGAGGGAAAGAAAAGGCTGTTACAATAATCCAGATAAGAGATGATAAATTATGCTGGATACAGCTAGAGATCTTCTTCACAGAATATGGCAACCAATTAGATGTGGGGGTCAAGGGAGCACTGAGTTGATAGTAATCCCCAGGTTTTGAACCTGATGACTAGGAGCACAGAGGTGCCATATAAAGAAAGGGAGGTCAGAAAGAGGACATAGTTTCAGGGAAAGAAGATGAGTCCAATTTGGAACAGGTTGTGTTTGTGCAGCCTAGGGGGACATGAATGACTGGAGTGGTGCCACCAAATACCAGAAGCTACTTAATGAATACAAATGATGCTACTTGAAAGGCTACTTTTTTAAGGTTTCTAAAACAAATTGTTTCTTAAATAAGCCCATCACACACAGCACCCATTAGTCACTTTGCCTCAGCTATCCTCGTCAATTATATTTCCTTCCTTCCTTCCTTCCTTCCTTCCTTCCTTCCTTCCTTCCTCCCTCCCTCCCTCTCCCTCCTCCCTCCCTTCTTCCCTCCCTCTCTCCTGCCCTTCATTCCCTTATAACATTGAACATAAGTGGAATTTATCTCAGTTCAGGTCAGAATGCTCCCCAAATCAAAATTAGCATATAGAATTAACAAAAGACTGAGCTTTGAAATAAAATATTAGGTAATGGATGTATCAGGAATGAACTAAAGAAGATGCAAGCTTTTCTTACTGGTTTCAGCTTTATTCCCCAGTCTCTCACTGAAGGAAGGTCATGGGCAACAAGGCACCAGCATATTGGATCCAGAATTGCTAAAGTAAGTTTTTCCTCCAGCAGAGTCCCTAAGGACACTGCATCCGGCTGAGTTGTTCAGGGTTTCATATTCTTCCCCTAAGTAAATTAAATCGCGAGCACATCTCATCACCAAGGCCTGCACAAAAGCCTGCTATAGCTTTTTGGCAAGCAATGCTTGAAATGGAGCTTTTAGAAATGCTAAAAGCCTGCCTCCTCCAGCCATCTGTGTTGGCTGGTCCAGCTGCGTCCACGGCTGGGCCTGGGGCGTGGGGGAAGGGCAGGGCCATAGTGGCAAATTTCATCCATGTGTGAGCCAAATCAAGTCCAAATGGATTCCTGTCAACATTTTCTCTCTTTTGCTCAATAACTTGACGTAATTCTTCCCTGAAGCAGCCAGAGATCCTATTGGATATTTGCATGGAGAGAGTGGCTATCTAATCTTTTTTCCCCTTGATTTTGAAAGTGCTTTAAATGTGAGGGCAAATTAATACAAATAGGAAAGTGTTTGGAAGATACAGCAGGGAAGCCTTCTTTGGCTCTGCAAGCAGATACAAATGCCAGCTTAATTAGAAAATCAATCTTGCTGTCCGGCTGATTGATTGCCATCCTCTGCTGGAGGTGGGAAAGAGAGTTGAGTCATGACGCGATAATTTTTTCCTATTACTAAAAGGAGGCCTAATGTACATCTCTAAGCAATTCAGCGTGAAGAATTTGTTAAAAACCCACCTTTCCCTCTTGTTAATTGAATCTTTGGTGGAGGGGAGGAGAAATAACATAGTTTGTGTTTGTGAAAACTCTTATTTTTTTTTCCCCTAAGGATATTCAAGTTCTGAGAGGTGAACTAATAACTTTTATCAAAGAAATAGAAATATTTTTCTAGGAAAGAGAACAGATGCCTGATCATTACATCCTTATAACACCAATGTAAAAGAGAGGGTTTATATTGCCAGAGGCAAGAATTCACATTGTGAACAATCGGTTCTCATTTTTTGGTGTGTACCACTTGCTCACCAAAACACACAGCAAGAGTCAAGGTCAGATGTTATCTCCTCTTCTCAGATGAGGAAACAGGCTCTGAGAGTTAAACCTGACTGAGGCCACGTGGATAGCAAATAGGGTAGCCTGGAAGAATGGCATTCTGTCCCCCAAACTTTCTCATTTCCCACTGTACCACTTGGCTTCTTAGGAAAGGCTGTGATGGTGGCTGATCAGCTTATGTTTTCTTTCTTTCATCATATAGGTTCTGTGGTCTGATCTGCTTTTTATGTTCCACCCTATACAGATCCCTAATCCACATCATAGGTCCTGATTGAATAGAGTTCTCACATTTCTGCATTTGTCACTCTTCGGTCTTGAAAATGCAAAGCATTTCTGCCTCAACTGTGGAGTGCCATTGACTGTCTCTCTATTGCTTTAACTCATCATTTCAAAAATCTGTATAATGACGCAGTTGTAGCTCTCTTCCACTTAGGATGTTCTCTACTTATTATTTTTTTTCATAAAAAAGCCTCTTAGCAGATTCCTGCTAAAAGTATGATTGAAAGGAGTTTAGAAACCTTTCTAGCTTAAAGGCACCAAGAAAAAATAATCCAGGTCTAAGGGATCCTGGAAGAATCTCCTAATTGCTTAGAAACCCTATCCTCTGATTAATTACTGTTCCCCAATATCTCAACCATTCCCTATGCTTCACCCCAGTTCCTTCCCCATCCCACATTGACCCTTGATTGTGATCTAAAAAGTTTCTCTTGTTTCAGTAAAGTTTTGCTATTCAACCATTTCATGCACTCTTACATGTGGATTACATTTGTAATATTTAATCATTTCCAGAAAGTCTACAACAAAGACTAAGCTTATTAGTAAAATGGAACCTGCATTCTTTGGGCAATGTTCATCACAAACTTTATTTTATGAGAAGCATAGTGAGGCTTGCTTATTACAATCAGGAGAGTATTTGTCACAGTAGTCATAAATGGTAAGAATAATTAAATTATGCAGATTCTTTTAAGATCTCATTTTCTCATTTAGGATATTCACTTCAGCATAATGAACTTATTTATTATATAATGCTACAGTTATTAAATAAGTCACTGAAGACATACCCAGAGAAGACATCAGCCACATTTCCATCAAACCCACTGAATTATAAAAGGGGAAAAAAAGGTCCAAAGAGGAGATATGACTTCTCTAAGATCATGCATATGAAAGCTTCTGATTTATAGAGGAAACATATATTTTATAAGGAGCATTTAGTTGAGGTATCCATTTATTTTTCACTCTGTGATCCTGTACGTATGGTGCTAAAATGTAGTAAAATGGCTTCAGTGTTAGAAGCAGAAGGAAGAATGACTGACCCCAGAGCCTCTGAAAATTGTGTGTGTGTCTATATATGTTTTAAAGAAAATAATCCAAGGAAAACAATAAAATTTCTGTGTAAATATTCTATACATTGTGAACTTTTACCATTGCTATGTGGAACACAATTCACATATTTTTGGGTACAGTAAAATTATTATGACTTTTTATTTTTTAAGTCAAAGGTGATACTACTCACTGCAATTTATAAATGTGGAGGCTGAAGCTCAGAGATCATTTCCCCACGGTCACACATATAATTCATGGCAAATCCAGGAAATCATTCTGGCTGACTCCAAGGCCTATGTTCATAGCCTGCTAAATACAGTATGCCCTGTAAACTTATGAATAGAGAAAGAAACTCAGAAAAAAAGGAACATGCTACTTAAATTTGACATTGTTATAGAAATTATGTTGCCTATGGTCTTGTGTATAAAGGTCAATCATTAAACTTTTGGGTAAGGAATAAGCTAAAGCCTGATGATGATTTGGGTTTCATTTACTCTGAGGCTTGGTAAAGCTCATGAAATAGTTAATTCTCAGAAACATTTCTCTTTGAAGTATAGAGGTATAAAAATGTTTAAAATGTATTAAAATTTTGAGATAAATTAGACATGGATTTATGATACAATATTTTCAAATGTTCCAAAATTTTATGGAAAGATTCACACTTCAGTGATAATTCTTTAAATAAAAGAATTCTATAGCAAGTCTTGAGATAAGGATTCTTACCTTAAACTGCTCTCTCACCCTTTCTGCCTTGGTTTCAAGAGACATTTAGGGTCCACTGGCTTTGTGTTATCAATGACCTTGTGAACACACTTAATGTTCACATTCATGACAGGTAAAGGGTGAAGGGATTAAGAAGTACAAATTGGTGGTTACAGAATAGTCACAGAAATGTGAAATACAGCATAGGAAATATAGTCAATAATATTGTAATAACTATGTATAGTGCCAGGTGGGTACTAGATTAATTAGGGGGATCACTTCATAAATTATATAAATGTTCAATCACTATGCTATACACCTGAAACTAATATAAAAGTATTGACTGTCAACTCTAATTGAAAATTAAAATTAAAAAAATGATGACAGAATTCACTTAGAAAGTTTGAGTTTTAGAAGGTGGAATTGCCAAAAATATAAACTTTTGAAGAGCAAAAGTGGGTTGCTTTAGGAATCTCTAATAATTTCCTGCATGGGCTGCTGGCTGAAAGAGAGAGTCTGAGGTCAATCTTTCTTAGGAAATATTTAACGTTTTTGGAACTGGCAGAGGACCTTAGTGTTAGATTGGAATTTTCTCCATCTGTTTTTCTGTTTATTTCAAAGTAATTCCAGATAACAGTGGTAAATTAAAAAAAAAAAAAAAAGCCAGGCATCATACCCTAGTTTTATACAAATATAGTTGGTATCATGTTAAAAGAATGTAGATTACTTTTGAAAAATAAAACAAAGGCTAAACATCCCACAACATCTTTAATCTCATATGCAACTTAGTCTCTACTGCTTTTCCCAATCCCATTTATAATGCTTTGTTGTGTGACTTGGAACATTGCAAGGAAGGCCTATGAAAATGTCATGTACTAAATAATTGCTATGGATCATCAGACACTTAAGTTTATTTCCTCAGTAACATTTTCTCACCACCAGTGAGTGAGGCGGGAAGACAGCACTGCCCCCATTTCACAGATAAGTAAACTGAAGCATAGAGATATTAATAACATATCCAATATTGCATAGCAAATGTCATCAGGATTTGACTCTAAAATGGCTCTATTCCAAAGCTCAGCCTCTTTTCACTGTTCACCACAAGACTTTACATTTCATAAATACTTTTAGTGACTATTCTACTATTGCTTTCTTCTTTTAGAAGAATAAACGTAAGACTGTATGATTTTTGGATAAGAGAGTAACATCGAGTAGGCAAGGTAAGATTGAGTCATTTATAAGCTCAACTAGAGATTTCATAAATAGCCACAATTGACAGATTTCACTGTGGACAGATGGCAGTTTTGGCTAGCTCAGCCTGATTCCTCGAAGGTAATTCTGTGCGACCAGTATTGGTCTCTGCTACATTCATTTGGACTGGCTCAGCATAGAGTGGGCTGGGAGGTTCATCTGGCTTGATGCGAATTTTAATATTTCACAGTGTCAGAACTGAAATAAAAGGAAAATAATATACTTTGTATGTTCCTCCCTCTTTCTAAAAATACTACCACAAAGGGACCTGGAATGTAGGTTGAAGAGAAACACAACTGGAATTTCTGTTTTCTCTCAGGGGTTATTGACACTTGTGACCAGCACAGACCCAACTTATTTTGAGATCAGATATACAGTTGGTAACTGAATTATATTTTAGGCTTGAATTATACTCATTTTCCTTCCAAATTGTCCCAAATCTAATTGACCATGCACCTTTATACTTTATATTCTTGTTTATTTAAAGGAAATATAGTCCATATGGTTCACATTCATTTATACTTAACTCACCAAAGTGTTATTTGGCAATATGCATTCAATGTCTCCTAGAAGATTCTTGAAGTGCTTTTGATAACATTTAGTTTTTATAATTAGGAAATAATATTGAGTCTGGAAAGAAAAAAGTTCCCAAAGGACTCTAGGTAAGTTCAAAGCTCCATTCAAAATGGGTTACAGATCTATGGCCTTGCTACCCTGAATAAGCCTGTTCCCGTCTGATCTTGGAAGCTAAGCAGGGTCAGGCCTGGTTAGTACTTGGATGAAAGATCACCTAGGAAGACCAGGTGTTGTAGGCAGAAAAAAAAAAAAGGGATTGTAAGCTGACAAGGTCCTTGCAATCTGTGAGGTCAACCAAGGGTTGCCTTGCCTAAAAAAAAACAAAAAACAAAACAAAACAAAACAAAAAAAACAAAATGGGTTATGGAAGGCTGAGTTTGGAAGAGTATTTTTGTATAAAACACCACTCTCAAAAACTGCCAGTGGAGACTGCTGGATAGGGGATTACTGGAGTCCTCAAACAGCTTCGCTTAATATCTGCTGTCCAAATAAACAGATTAATATATAAACTATTCTATTTACTAAAATGTGTAATGGCAAGTTTAAAACATTATGAGCTCTGAATACATAGGGGAACATTAAAGTTTGACTACTTAAAAATTAAAAGCAAATGACGAACTGATAAATAATAAAATATATGTTTGAAAATAATAATGTAAATATTCTACTAGAAAAATGGTACAAGATAGAAGAAAACACATATAAATGTACACACACAGAGGAAATTAACATATGCAAAAATATTTGGTTTTATTAATAGTTCATGCAAATTAAAACAATGAGATATAATTTTTAAACCAGCAAATTGGCAAAATGATGTTAAAATATTAGAAGCTACCAAAATTTTTTGATGATCTGATTGAAGTGTAAACTGGTAGTTTTCCTAGAATTGCATTTAACAGTATTGAATTGAAGTTGTTAAAAGAGTTCATATCCTTTGATGCAATAATTTTACTTCTAGGAATCGATCCAAAGTTACGTACAAAGATTTATATGCAAAGGTATTTATCACATCGCTATTTTTAATAGTGAAAATAAAATGAAAAAGCCTACATTTCTAATAATAGAGTTAAATAAATTATGGTAAAATAAGTTAGGGTACATTGCACAGGCATTATTCATCCATTAATGTCACATTATAGAGTTTAATGTCATGGGACATGCTATTGTATAAATGAAAAAAGTGCAAAATGAAATTCTACTATATGATTTTAATTTTCCAAAAACAAAACCAGATGCGCAAATGCGTGAAGACACATATCTAAGGGAAATCCATTGTTATCACTTGATGATGAAAATATATATGATTTTATTTTTCTTCTTTCTGCATTTAACTTTCTGCATTTAAAAAAATTAGTATGCATTATTTTATAATAATAAAAACACAATACTTATTGCTCATAATGATAGAATTCTTTGGATTTTCAATATGTTAAAGTGGTAGAAGTAATATATTCATCAAAAATTGAAATGTATTTTTGGCTTTGCAAAGACCATTAAATACTGACTTTTTTTTTCATCCTATAGTCTCATGGCTATAGCAAAGCCATCGTTGAAAAATAGACTATGAATGAAATTTAATATCCTGTCCATATAAAAATGATTATCCAGAAGAAAAGTCATTCCATTCACTCTAATTTGTCCGTTAAAAAACTGCTCATAATTAATTTCAGAAGTTTTCTTATTTCTGAATATAATCTAGCTGGGAATTATTTTAGATACCTTATTCTTTAGCTTGAAGGGAAAACAATTATTTGAATAAGCCGATTATCTTAAAGGAAACTTTTCAGAAGTCATTTTCCCCATGAGTTTAGACTTGATTGGCTTGGTTTATTTACCTCATTAGGTAGAAGGGAGTTTGGATGCACAGCATAACATGTGGTTGAGAAATTAGAAATCTATTACAAACATAATCTAGTCTCGAGAGGCTGTGTGATGTGTGGGGTGAATGAAGACCTGGGATTGCAGTTTAGTTCTGCCACCTCAAAGATGTGTGAGCTTGTGCAATCCACGTGATGGCTCTTGTTAATCTCAAAGGGTTCTTGTAAAGAATACACGTAATATATGTGAGTTGTTATTGTTACCATACAGTCTGATGTAGATGGTAATAGAAACTAGGCTCTTGTCTTACTTACTGTTGATGAGTTTGATCTGAAGTTTCTTGTTAGAAGTTATTCAATCGTCACTGAAATTTCCAATCCAGGCCTTCACAAATGTCCATAGAAATTTTAATTTATGAATAAGAAATATGGATTCTGTACTTTTGTTTGCTGGTAGCCATATACTGTAATATGTCTAGAAAACCTGAAGAACAAATATTTAAAAAAATATATTTGTTTTAATATATTTAAAGTAAACTGTAGAAGTAATGAAATCATAAGCCACACATCTGTTTATTTTATAACCACATCACATCTGTGTGAGCCTTAATTTGAAAAAACAAAACAACTAAAATGTAATATTTGTGAAAAAAAGCTGTATATGCTCTTTTATAATATATTCATAATTTTGAAAAGTTAGAAACAAAAATTATCCTGGATCAAGATGTGTAATAGAGAAACTATGTTCTTGATTGAGGAACCTCTTAGTGATGGGCTTGTTGAGAGAGACTCTCACAGGAAAGTGGAGTCCTCATTTGGAGAAAGTGGCTGGCAATTATGTATCACAACAACCCCACGATAGTATTTTGAATACCAGGCAGTAGACTTTAGACAGCCTGGGCAGAGAAAAACTAAGAGTAATCAGTTGAAATTCATGAAGGGACAAAAACAGTTTTGGAAAAAAATTAAACATTTTTCCTTAATAACAGACTGGAAAAGAATGAAGGTCAGGAGCTCTGTGGACACTGGGGCAAGCCAGATGTAGAGGGAAAATGGTGACCTTTTGTTTGATACTTCATCTATGCTTTGTAAAATTTAAATTTAGGCTTCTTAATAAGAACTTACTTTTTGTTTAATTTTTGTTCTTACCAAGGTATTTTTTATAATAAGAAAGTATAAACTGTCTTGTTTTCTTTAAAAGGCTCCTTTTTACGTAGAAAAAACCTCGAGTGGGCAAGTGTTTATTTTATTCTGTTAAAATAAAGTGAATTGAGTAATCACTTGGCAAAGAGCATTGTGCTAGTCTAGAAATTTATTATAAAATTAGTAAGCTTCCTGAATAATTCAGTCCAAAGACCATTAGGGGGGGATGAACAAGACTGGCTACTGTGTAAGAAGGCGAGGTGGTGGAGGTGGGGTGGGGACAGGCTGGCAGGGAAATCAGAGCCTTAGGAGAGTGAGAAGGGCATTCATGTGGGGATGGGGAGCTGTGGCTGCCCAGGTGATTGGATACATATGGGGAGACTGACCCCATAAGTAAATAAATTGAGGAAATGGTTTCATACTATTCAATAAGAGAATTATAAAGTTGGTAAAGAAGAAAAGTAAAATGAATCAAGTGATGTTAAGTTGGAATTGCAGGTATTGATTTGAACTCATTGTTTAACACACACACACACACACACACACACACACACACACACACACACATTTCCTAGCTTTTTAGCTCTGGCTACTAAGAGAGCCCTGGCACAGTGACACCCCAATCACAACAAGCACTGTTAGAGGTTGAGTCTTGACTTCTAAATACTGTTCTTTACTAAAAGGAACCATGATTGCTTGGCAAAATGACTGATTCTAGGACTGGGTCAGAGAAAGTACAAGAAAAGCCTGGAAAAAAATAAAAAGCCTGGAATATCTTATTGTTCCAGGGCATAAGGGAGTACTCAAGGAATAATGAGAACCTGATAAAAGGACACAGAAGCCTATTCGAAGGACACAAACATGGGATAATTTGAGCTTTAAAATAAATATTAGTAAAGAATTATAACCTATTGAATAAAATAGGACCCACAAATCTATACTAATATAAATCAATCAATGGATAAATAAATTGAGAGAAATGAATGCTGACTAATAAATGTAAAAGAAATAATTGCATTAGAAGATCACCATTTGGCAACCTTTATAGTAGTAATTAAGCCAAGAAACATCTATTGGATATTAAAACTAAGTAGGTAAAAGTTTGATGAATAGAAAATATTTAGATAGTCTCAAGAAGTGCCTCTCATAAAATATTTATGTATCAAGGAGAAAAGAGAGTAACTTGAAACCTGGCAGGTATCACGTTAATCTAATTATCGAAATTAACCTTACCGAGAGACAAAAAGAAATTGTGACCACTTAATAGGAAGACGTAGAAGAACTACGTTATCACTTCTGAGACACTACTGCTAAAGATATATAACCTGAATCCAATCATGAGAAAACGTTAGGCAGACTCAAAGTGAGAGACATTTTACTAATAATTGGCCTGCAATTTTGGAAAAGTGTCAAGGACATGGATGTTGAGGAAAGACTGGGGAACTATTCCAGATTGCAAGAGAATAAAGACACGGACAACCAGATATCATAATCTGCTTTGGATCCTATTGCTATAAAGAACATTATTGAGACAAATGATAAAAACTGAGTAGGGTTTGAAATTAGATGGTAATTAAATGTTATTGAAGTAATTTCCTCATTTTGATGGTTTTATTATAGTTATGTTGAAGAATGTCCTTGTCTGGAGGAAATATGCACTAAATTGTTGAGGGGTTGTAAGGCAACATGTTGCTAACTTACTCTAAAATGGTTCAGAAAAAAATATTTTTGTGCTGTATTTGCATCATTCTTAAAAGTATTTCAAAATAAGATCATCTTTAGCATGAAAAGAATGAATAAGAAGTGGCCCCTGCTTTCAGGGAGTCTATTTTATACTAGAAAGGCCAAGACAATTGAAACGAAGTCAGTAGAGCAGTGAGGGAGGCAGTCTGGTGACATGATTACTAGTATGGACTCTGTAGCCAAATGGCCTGTGCTTTGTGCTTCAGTCATAGCTCTGCCAGTACCATTTAGGAGACCTTAGAAGGGTAACCTAAAATTTCTGGGCCTTGGTTTTCTCCTCTGTAAAAAAAGGATAATAGTACAGTCTCACAGGGTAATGTGAGGTTTATAGAACAGAAAGCAAATGTATAATACATGGTAGCTATTATTATTTTATTATCATTATTAATCTGTTTTTGGTGATTAAGCTCATGGTTTTTTGTTGTCAGAGAGCTGTATCTAAATTCTGGCTCTGCTACTTTCTATGTGACCTTGAGTAAGTTATTCAGTTTTCCTGAGGCTCATGTATTTTATTGAAAATAGAAATAATAATCATGTTAATAATAGCCAGTTATAGAGTGAATGTGAGAACTAAATGAGATAGTGAACAATGCTTAGCACATTGTAGGTACTTTGAGTGTTAGTTATCACAATGTAAATATAAGATGAAATATAATAAATCCTATAAGAGACATAAAAAGCATGTGGCAGTTCTGAAGAGAAGGAAAAAGAACATCTGAGTGGAAGGAGGGGGGAAGCATTAGGTTGTAGAATTCTCTGGAGCAACTGAGACACTTTTACTTTAATTAAAAGATGCTAAGCCTAGAAATAGGGCAGCGGCAGTAGGACAGGGGAGGGAGGAATTTGGTGGTCAAGGGAGAAACAGGAGTCAACAAAAATCTCTCAGCACTAATAGATAAAGTATATCCAAGGAGGAAGAGCGAGTGTGGGCAAAAGACACTGGATTAAAGTGTTGGGGACATGTGGCTCTAGAGAGAAATTTCTTCTCTCTAGGTGATAAGGGAAATCTGTGAATGATATTTCCAAGAAAGAGTGTTCTACAGAAAGAAGGAAGGAGGAGTCAGGGCAGAACTTGAGAAAGCATTCTCACTTAGGGAGTACAAAAGGGAGATGGGAGAATGGGGGAGATGTGACGATGACAAAGAGAGATAGGAGATGAATGAACTTAGAAGTTGCTAAGTAAGAGGCAAAGAATCAGAGAAAAAAGGCAGAGAGTTGAGAAGAATAAAGATTGAGAAAAAGATACTGTTTTGGGTGGTTAACTGGTCTTTGCTGAGTTACAAGAAGGTAGAGTAGAAGCCAAACTCCAAGGGGTAAAGTGGTAGGAGGGTGTGTCTGGGTAAAGGGTCGAGACTTGGAGATTCTCTTGAGGATACACGCACAGCCAAGGCAGATGTACCAGGAAACATACGAGACCTCAGTTTTAAGCTCCACACCTATCTAGATCTTTCCCAGACCCTAGGACCTTAGTAATGTCTTCCCATGGTTATAGGATCTGTAGAACTTACAAATGTAAGATACTTGGCTTACTCTGTTACAAAATTCTACATACTGGGTGGCTTAAACAACAGAAATTTCTCACAGGCATGAAGGCTGGAAAGTCTGGTACATCAGGGTACCAACATGGTCAGATTCTGGTGAGAGCCCTCTTCCTGGTTTGGAGATGGGGTCTTCTCTCTAGGTGGGGGGTGGAGGGAGGGAGGAAGAAAGGAAGGGAGAGAGGGAGAGAGGGAGAGAGAGAGGGAGGGAGAGAGAGAAAGAGAGAGAGAGAGAGAGAGAGAGATCTTCTTCTATAAGGGCATTTATTCTATCATGAGGGCTCCACCCTCATGACCTACTCTATCTCTCAAAGAACTCATTTCCACATTCCATAACATATAAATTTTGGAGGAGCACAAATATTCTGTCCATTTAACTGCAGTCTCTTTCTATTCAAACTCTCCTTTACTCACAATTTTCCTGCTATTGAATGGCATTCTAGCATCAGTTTAGGGAAATAGAGTTAGGGTTTAACGAGATAAACTGTGTGGTTTGCATATTGTTAACACATTGTGAAGTTACTGCTAATAGTCCCTGCCCACTGGGCAGACTCACCTAGCATTGACACCAAGTGGGTAGTAGAGGAGAAAAGGGCTGAAGTGTGCAGAGCCAGAAGCTGGTGTGTAGACTTCCTTTGCAATTATGAGATGTGTAAAATTGCAAGAAGAGGATCTGATTCCTGTCAAGGCCCAGTCAAAATGCAAATTCTTTCCTATCAGATAAGATAAACTAACATTCATAATATACCACTGTGATGAGACAGCAGTGACAAACTGGTTAATGGGTGTTGTCAGTTCAAAGACTTAAGATTAGTCACAGCACCAAAAAACTTGAAATGTTCTGAAATCTTTCAGCTCAGTAATGAAAGAAACTTGATAAGAGATTTTTACAATTTGAAGAAAAAAATCCTACAAGCTTACATATTACCAGTAATGAAATAGGAAGCTGAAACTTTCCTAACCATAAATAATAAGCAAATATTTTTGATTATGCTGGAAGACAGATTGAATTCTTGTCAAATAAAGCAGAAATCTAAGAGAATGCATCTAAGAAAAATGTAGGGGCAGGCCGTGGGGGGGATATTCAAGAAGGTAGGCAGTTAGTAAATAAAAATATTGCTCTTTTTTTTTTAGATTTTATATTTGCAGCATTGTCTGGTTTTTAAAAGTTGTAATTTATTGCCTTTTTTCTCATTCTAAATAAATATTTACTTTCATATCTAATTTTTAATTTATAATTTTGAATTCTTTATTTTAAAGAGTCCCTCTTCCCCCAAATTGCATAAGCTTCAGGTCCCAAAATACTTGGATCTACCCTTGTATAACAATAAACCTTCCAGAGGTTTTCTCATGCTTGAACAGAAAGCATTAGGATGACAGCTTTGGGATAATACAAGATATTAAATATTTTATTATTTGAAAATTTTAAACTAGAGATGACCTGAGCATTTTGTGTGCAGAGCGGAGGGTGCTAGCTATAAGGGAAAGATGGAGATACTCAGGTAACTGGGATACTTGTTGGAACAGGCCACATATAATGAAAAGGAAGAGGTTAAGACAGAGTGGAGAGAATGGTTTTCAAAAGCACATACAGACTGCAGATGGAGAGCAGTGAAGGAGGAGAGGGAGTGAGCTTGAGTTAATGTAGAGGGACACAAGGGCATTCTAGTCCTATGACCTTAATCTTGTAGCTTATGTATGAGGCCAGGTTATCATTTCAGGTATCAGCAGTGGTGGTTTTAGGGGTTTCCAAAGCCTTAGCATGTCACTAATAACTGTTTTGTGAAATGAAACTGAAACAGCAGTGATGGGCCAGCACTCATCTTCCCAAAGTCTGTCTCTTAGTCCTACAACACTGCACTCAGAGACCTCGCCATGGACTTGACAGTAAGTGTCTATGATGAATATCAAGCTTGGGAATAACCCTAAACTTTTCCCTATTCTAGTGTTAGAGTATATATATATTTGTATATCAAAGAATACAACTGAGATAATAATGCAAAGTTGGTGAGGAGACTGTCAGGTGGTGAACTGGAATTGTTGCCTAAAAGAGTGAAACAAAGATTTATTATATATGGCCTTATTCCACACAGGATTTAAGGCAGCTTACAAGAATGCACACAATAAAAGCAAGCTATAGTCCATAAATAAAAAATCAAGGCTGAAAAATACATAAAATATAGAAGAGAAGGCTTCAGATGTGGCTTGTCAATGGTCTTCAAATAACTGAAGGTTTGTCATGTGGATGAGTGTTCAGGGTTATGTGAAATGCGGGCCCAAGAATGTGGAGAAGGGGTTACAGTGAGGCACAGCAAAAGGCAGAGCTTTCTAATAAGTGCAGCTGCTCCACAGTGAGATGAGGTCATGAGCCCCTGCTCCATCATAGGCATTTAAACCCAGTGAGGTAGCCTCCTTTCTGGCCTACTCTGCGAGCCAGCTGATGCAATGGGTAAAGACTGGACCCTGCTGCGCCCTTACGGTCAACATTCTAATGACTATGACAGGAACTGCTCTAAACAATGCCCTATGAGTAATGAACTATTCTAATATACTCCACACATTAATAAAAACTTGTCAACTGTCATACTGAGTATTTGTATGACCTATGTGTTTTCTCCCATCTTTGAAATGTCACTGCAAATTGTAAATCCAAAATTTCTGAAGCTGAAATGAAGGAAAACTTCTGAAGCTCCAAATGGGAGGAGGGGTGGAGTGAGAGATGCATGGGTTATCTAGTTCACAATTCCCCCACTTTCTGAGTCATCATTGGCAGTTTGAAGAGCTGATAGCATGCATTCACTCAACATTGAACAACAAATGGTTACTGTTTCATGTTATGTGTCAAGCCCAGTGCTAGGCCTTGGGGAGACAACAGTAAGCAAAAAAGACATCATTCATTCTTTCCAAGTGATTGTTGCTCAGTGGGAAAATGATGTTAATAAAATAATCAGACATCTATATATTTACAAATTCTGATATGCATTAGGAAGGAAGGTAAGAATATTCTCAAAGAGTGTGTAGCTGTAAGACCTGCTATACCATGATGGAGGAACATGCTTTTTGAATCAATTAGGTATAAGAAAGTGAAGACAGGGGTGGGGGTTCAGATCGAGAGCATTCAGGCCAAACAGACAATGTGAGCAAAAGCTCAGAAATATGTGGGAGCATGGAGCCTTTGAGGAATTGCAGTCAGAATGACTGGAGAGGCCAGATACTAGTGGCCAGCATGGCATGAGCAATCCAAGAGAAAAGGTCCAGGCTGTGTTCATGAGCTGCACCAAGGATTTTAACTTCATTCTAATGGGGAAGGGAAGCCCATAGGGGTTTCATCAGGAGAGAATAGCCTGGGAATTTTCTAACAAAGGTAGCTTACAAATCTAGTATGTATCTGGGGATGTTGGTTCTAGCCACACTGTTGCCCTTGGTACAAATGGAAAGTAGGAGCCCCAGCCTCCTCTCTCCACCTCCAGCCATGTCAGGCATCCCTATGCCCCTTCCTTATAACCCCTATGTGTCCCATCTCCCAAAAGCCACTATCAATCACTCATCTCCAACGCCACTTAGAATCTCAGGGTAAATATCATTGTCTGAATGCAAACACTTCTGGAAGAAAGCATGCGCTTTATCTAATTCCGGATGTCAGTAAGTAACTCTTGCACACTGCATTCTACTCTCAAAGCATGCTTCTCTGCATGTTTCATTTAATCGTCATATAACTTGAGGGGTAGGTATCATTATAATCATCCCTAAGGAGGCTAAGCTACTTACCCAAAGTCATATTGCTATGCAGGGGCCAAGTGCAGCTCTGCATTTTATGCTCTCTCTACTCTACCAGTTGTCCCCGCTTTCGGTTAAAGCACACAGACCTGTGTTGGGAGGGAGAGTTTGAAAATGTAGTGAGCAGAGAGGATCTTCCTCTTGTTCCTTGAAATCATGCTACATGAGCAAATGTCTGTCTTTCTCCACTTAATGCTGGTCCAGCTGTCAGCACAATGGCTCACAGTAAAGGATGTAAAGGGAGATAGGCCTGTATTTGAATACCGATCTTCAACTTTGTTGTATATGACTTTGAGCAAGTTATTATTATGGCACAGTATTAGCACCTGTGTTATAGGACTACTGTGGGAAATAAAGGCATTTATATATTTGTAGTTATAGTAATATATATTATATATATGTGTGTATATATGTAGAGAGAGTTTATGTGTGTGTGTGTGTGTGTGTGTGTGTGTGTGTGTGTGTGTGTATAGTTTTAAAGATATAGTAAATACTTTAAAACATTGTTTTGGTGGCAGCGTTGTAGTTCCGTCCAGAGCCCAACTCTCTTGTTGAGCTCAGTTGGAAATGGGGAGGGCACTAACTTTGAAGAGCTCCCTGCTCTAGGTTGATTGGAAATGGCTGACTAGACTATTGTGTTGGGACGGATTCTGAAGTTTACTGTGGGATCTGCGGAAGTCAGTTAGTATTCCTATAGGTGTGCTAAGTAATTGTGCCCTTTTCTTGAGAGCCATTTGCAAGACCTGTCCCAGTCCATGCCTTTGCATCTTAGCCTCATTGTCTGCCATAGGCATTTTCTCCGCTTCTTTTGTCAGAACCAGTCTAGCTATGTTCGGACTTAGTACAGTTTCTAGCCCACAGGGCACTGCCTGCTTGGGTGAGAGCAAAGAATTTAATGAATAGGAGCTATGTATGGATGGGTTCTAACGAGAGAGGTTAGCAGCCTGGAGATTCAAAAATAACTGTGCTGCAGCAACTCTGGGTGAGTCAACGCATGCTGTATATTTCCATCCAAATAAAAGACATTCATTTTGAAGCCCCTAGAATAGCTGTAACTTGAGATTTCCACAAATGCTTGGAAAACTGTCAGTCCTTTCTGAGTGACAGTAGATATAGAAGCAAGAATGCCAGTAAAAATGTGAGATTGATTCTGAGAAACAGGGCCTGGATTAGCCTTCCAAGAAGCCAGAATTCTTAAGCATGGATCTAGCTTTCAAGTGTTTTGGGGACAGTGTTTTTATGAAGCACACTGATTAAACATTTGCTGCTCTCTCTCCTGGAAGAATTACAAAAATACAATAATTATTATGAATGGTCTCTTAGAATAGGGCTTATCAAAGATTCCATTATGTGATCTGCAGAGAATTCTAACAGTGTGCTATGTTTTTCTTTTGCTTCTATCAAATTTATCAATGTCTCAGGTCATTATTTGCCTGATCACAACAACATGCGTTCATGAATATGTATCAGCTAAAATCCTGCAATTTTATGTGTTAATTTGCTCATGTCTTTAGGTGTTTACAGCAATTAAATAAGACCTTGATAAATTTAGAGGAAAAAAAAGTTTTGATATTATGTGCTTATGTAGTTAAATTGCAGGCTCTGAGATAAATTATGTTTTGTGCAACTATTAACTTGTTTATTGGTTTAGTAGATATTTTCTCATTTAGTTACATTTCTTCTTGGAAATAAATAGTCTCTTCCTGGCTGCATCTGCTGACGTTCATTTTAGCTTGTGAATGCAACTAATCCTTATGTCAGCTAATGTGAATATAAATGTGCTGTCCTGATGGAGATCCATCAGGGGGTCTGAAAATTTATTTGAGATGATCGAGGGCAGCCACAGAGCAGTTTGCACAGGGGTCAGGGTTCTGTTACAGTACCATCAGGTAGCAGGGGATCCAGGTAGGGAAGGGATCCAGTGACAGTAGAGGTCACCGGTGGAGAGGAGACCAGTGACCAAGAGCTCTGGCTGCCTGAGAAAGAAAAGCTTGGAGCTGCAGAGCACAGTGGTGAATAATTCCAGTGGGTGATGTTTCAAAGGCAGGGCTTTGTGGAGCAAGAATTGGAAGCGGGTTCCAGAGAAGCACCATCCTGGGAAATGGGATGTGCCATGGTGAAAATGTCACTGAAGGCCAAAGGAGTGAGAGTGCTGGAAAATTGCGATGGGATGGAGTTGCCAGATTTAATAAATAAAAATGTAGGACATTCAGTTAAATTCAAATTTTAGTATAAGTATGTCTCATGCAATATCTAGACATATTTATACTAAAAATTTATTTGTTATGTATCTGAATTTCAAATTTAACTGGGTATTTTGTATTTTATCTAGCAAAACTAGCTGTGTGTTTGGGGGACACTTGTGCACTTGGGAAAGCTTCACCTATCTGGGAATGACTGGCTGTGGGAGGCAGGGAGGCAGAAGGAGATGAAGCAGGGCTAATGTGTGTGTGTGTGTGAGATGCGGGGGGGAAGAGAGAGACAGACAGACAGACTAAGAGACTAATTCTGAATAATTTTATGTTGGCTTTAAGACCCACTTATCTTCATAATTTTTTATTACTCTTTTTTTTGGGGGTGGGGATAGGGTTTGGTTTTGCTTTGAAAGCACAAGTTGCATTTGGCCTGTATCAGAGACAGGATATTTGTTGGTCTGTAACATGAAACTGACAAAACTGTATGTACCCAAAGCAATGCCATCTCATTGAAAATAAAAATTTCAATCCTCCAAAAATGATTGTCTGGATAACAGTGGACACATGAGTATTTGGAAACATCTGGATTGTTGCTATCCTCTGCATAAAAGCCACATGACTGACTCTATTTTTCCATTTTTATCCTGATATTTTGAAATAATGTAGATAGCCAACGAGGCTCAGTATCCAAGAGAGAATACATAAACATCATGAGATGTAAAAGTTTCCAAACGACTGATTTTTTTCAGTCTAATTGATTTGTCTTCACCTCTTTTAATCATTTTATTGCTCTTTTCTACTTTATCCCCAGCCTAGCACAGTGTCTGGCACATAGTAGATGTTGAATAAATTTTTAAAAATAAATGCATGGGTGAATAAATACGTTATTATTAAATAATTTAATCTCCAGTACAGTGATTATACTGAGCAATGAAAAACTATTTATTTAGAAGAAAAGAGAACACATATTTATTGAGTGTACACTATGAGACAGGAACTGGGCCAGACAATATGTATTTGCATATATGTGCATACCTGTACTATCATGTGGTCTACTTTGTGGGTAAGCATTAGTAGTCCCATTATACAGTGGAATAAATGCAAAGAGGTTGAGTAAATTATGAAGGTCCTCTTCTACTAAGAAGTAGGGCTGGGATAAGAACCCTAGTCTGTCTGAGCTGCTTGGATATCTCCATTGATGCCATGCAGCTTTGCTGGACTAATCTGCAATAATTATTCATGTTTTGGGAGGTCTCATATCACTTTGAGAACTTGATGAAAACCGGATTCCTCTCCTGGAGGTATCACCATAGAAAAAAGTATTCCCAATTTTACAAGCAATGTGGGTTCATCTAGAACTTCTGATTAAGAAATTCATGATTAGAAATTCAGATTTCTCCCTTTGCAATCAGAGCTAGTGATCAGAATAAGCCTGACTGGTGTGGCCATGGCCCACTTCTCTGACAGTCCCATCCAGGACCTGTCTCTCCTGGAAGAGAAAAGATCAGTTATCTTCTTCTCATACAAGATCTGCTCAATGCTCAGAGAGCCAATCCACTTCTTCCATTCTTGGTGGGATCGCCTAGTTCCACTGCTAAATATATACTGGTTTAATATTCAAAAAAAATTAAGTTTTCTAATTCTTACTTTTCCACATTCAATGATTAGAAAAGGAATAAGCAACAGTCACTCAAATAAAATTGTCAGATGCCAGGAGCATAGCAGTGAACCAGTGAACAAGACAAATATAGTCTCTGCCCAGAGACAGTGTTACCATGAAGCTAAATAAAGAAACTTAAGCTTCAGGTTCTTTTGCTAGCACAGCCCCTTTCAAGGCCCAAAGAGAGGCCTTAGAAAAGCTTTTATATGATCTATTATATGATTTTTGTAAGTTATGCAAATTTAGGTAATTTTTATACTGTTTTTGTTAAAAAGCCAGTCCCCTCCCCCCACCGTAGAAGCTCAGGCACCGCAAAACCGGCACCTGCCCTGTCACCATGCTCGTGGAGCTTAGTGAGGAAGGACTGCCATTGAATGAGTGATTTGCAAGAGTGATGGGTCTTAGGGTTGGGGGCAGTGCCTAGGTAGCTACTGCAAGGGCATTTAGTCTTGTGGGGTGGTCAGTAAAGGTTCCTCTGAGAAACTGACATTTAAGTTGAGATCCGAAGGATGAATATTTTGTTTTGTTTGATTGTGCACTAATGAGTGGACAGAACTGTTGGTGGAAAGGCCGTGAGCTGGGAAAAGGCAGGACTGGTTTGAGGGCCTGGACTGGGTACCCCACGGTGGATGAACATAGAGGGTGAGGGAAGATTGATGGGAGAGGAGGCTGAAGAGAAGGGTGAGGCTGGTAGGGACTTCAAGCATTTCGAACTTTATTCTAAGGACAGTGAGAAGCTGCTGAGGGGAGTTACATGATCAGATTTGCATGTCAAGAACCCACTTTGGCTGTAGCATGGAGAATAGATTTATTGTTTTGTTTTGTTTTTAACCTCTAGAAACATCACCTGAAACACAGCTATGACTTGATAAACAAGTGGAATATTCTTTGGTGTGGTAAGGGGAAAATAATTCTCTTGAGGGCCATGCCCCTCTGTATGTGAGGTAATGGACTTGTCCAGCCAGCCTCGGACACAATGAATTAAAAGTGCAGGTAAAATTAGGGCAACTATGAATATTTGGGTGCGGAAACTTTGTTGTTGGTAGTGGTTGGTAGAGGTAGTGTGAGAGCGTTTTGGACAGCTTTCATTCCTTCTCCAACACAGTTGACATCAGGTTGGAAGCAATGAGGACTGAGGGAGACTCTACAGGATCCAATGTGTCAAATCAACAACCGCGATGGGGATAAAGGCAGTGTCAATGTCAGTATTAAAAATTATTCTGCCCTTTAAGCAGCCTCTAGAGCAAAAGTGACCTTGCATGTAGAAGGGCCAATAAAAACTGGTGAATCCAGCAGACTGAAATGTGACTCTTACCTCCTCCCAAGAGCTTCCTCCATTCCTTCCCTGGCAAGGCTGGCTTTGCCCTAGACTTGCTCTCCTACTCTTCCCCCGGAGTAGTTCATAGTTTGTTACTGTCAGAAAGAAACCCGACCTTAACTCGGCTAGAGATGACTTCATCTGTGAGATTCTGCAGCGTGGGATATGACAGAAAGATGTCTCACGGATTAGACCTGTACAGGGCTCTGAAGACATTGTGTGGGGATGTGTGGCCCAGCCCTCTTGGATTGCACAAAATTAGTTCAGCAAAACTCAGCCACTGAGGTCCATTTCAGTGGCCCTGGCTGGCCAAGAAGTATGGTAATAATTCTTATTTGGGTGTACTTATTAAGTGAAGAAATTATAAAATACATTTAGATGAAAGAGATGTGTTCATGCTTAAAGGGCAAAGATCAATTATCCATAAAATTAACTCACATACAACATTTCATTTGTAATGATGCTAGATAAATAAGGAGTTAAAATATTTTCAGAATTATGATAACATTTCTTATCTGCCTACATTAAATCAAGCTCAAGAAGCTAATGCAGGCTCCATTTTGCGTACAGTCTAATACAAAATCTCAGCATCTAGTGTTAAAAAAATTAAACTTGGGGAAGTTGGAAATAAGGCTTTCACTGTTCTCACCATCAATCAACATGGAAGATTTTCTTAGTTTTTCTTTTTGGGAGGCATTTTAAATTTGTGTTCCTGTTAACTTAAGGGAAGGATTGTGGAACTCAAAGGTAGGAAGAGGAGCTGGCTTCACTGTCCGAGAGGACTGAGCAAAGGTTGAGGAACCAGAAGTACATGAGGTAGAGGGAGGTGGGTGTGGGAAGGCAAAGGTAACCAGCTGCTGCTGTCAGCCCTGACCTACTTCCTCAAGCCCCGGGAGCTGTCCCAGTCCCTGCTCTCAGCACTGTGACACTGCCTTGGGGCGGCTATGCAGCCAACCCACACTGAATGATTGCTGTCCCTGCCAGTTTCTTAAATGTCACCAGAGAAAGACATTTCCTCCTCCCTGGAGGACACATACACTACTTGTGGATAAGTGGACACTTGATTTCATTCTTACACCTTTCAAAACTTGGTCACAGATGAGTCATAATTTTGTCAACTTCTCTAGTATGAGAAGCCATAGACGGAGGTATACAGAAATGATTTTTTTAAATTTGATGTTCTTTCTATGTGGCAGTAAAATGATTTCCCTGCCATCAGGAGAAACATGTGCTCTGAATTATTTTTACAGTCATAAAGGCAGATCTGTAAAAGGCTATCTACACCTGATGGCTCTCCTTTCATTGATTCCATTCAGAATCATATCCATTCTTGAAATGTTGGGGAATGGGAAAAGAGGAAGAGAGCAAATATATGCTGATTGACTCTTAATGCTTTACACATTAGTTGGTGTAAATTATAACTCATAAACTCCATTGTCCAAGCAATACAACCTTCCACTTGTTCTAAAATAGCTTAATTCTTTTTTTTGAGCCCCTGGCCGGTACAAGAAACTTATTCCCAATTAATTCAAAGTTTCTGCCCCCACTTTCCTTGGAGTGATAGCTAGACTCTTGAGGAGTGATTGCTGATATATTGCTGCTATAGGCTGCTGGAGATGGGGAGGGGTTTGGGATCAGGTCCTCAGCACCGCAAAGTCCTACCAAACTTAAAAGCAAAATGGGAAAGGTTGAAAAAAATAAAATGAGAAAGGTTGTTGATCTACCCACCCAACTAGATTGTCCCTTACTCCCATTCACAAGGTCTCTTCTTGTTGTTCCTGATCATTTTGCAACTCTTGAGCCACCCTATGGTGTGAGGACTACTTTAAGGTGTTGAAGCCCAGACCCGCTTATCTTATTATATCTTCGCCCTAACCCTGGGTATATGGAAAAATTATTTTCCATTTACACAGGAGGAAAAGTAAGATTCAGAGAAGCTAAGGCCTCACCTACAGCCTCATGTCAAATGAGTGGTAGAGGCGACTCTGCTTTCCAAACCCATGTGACTCCCTTCATCACGGTGACTACCCACCCAGCTCTAGCCCTCACACCCAAGAAGCCTCTTCCAGTCTCCCAAGAATGATTGTCTCCCTAGAAATTTATAGCCTTTGCTGTCCAAACCTTTGGGGTGACATTTAACCATCACACACTGCTTTATATGTTAGTTATCTGTGCACATATAGAGATAACTTTAATTAGATGGTGGCTCCTAGAAAGCCAAGTCCAGTTCTTGGGTTTTTCTTCATCTCCTTTGCTAGTACACTATATACATGGCAAGTGCTCAGTGTATCATGATTATAATAAACTATTGTGTCAGCAAGTAAATGAATGAATGTTTACTTCCTATAACTATTTGTTCTATTTGTGTGGTTACATTGTGATAATAGCCTAGTTAATAATACATATCCTGTAGATATCTGCTCTTGCCCTGGCCTTTTAACTCCATTGTCTTTAACCCATCTGGTAACTCGGAACGCATATAGATCCAGCAATGATATGGATTCATCTCAGGCCTCCCTTCCTGTTCTATCTACAGTATCTGCCGGTCCCCACAACCTCTCTAACTTTTAGTTTCCCAATTTCCTAACTCCATGCCTGGGCTCTCTATATAGAATTCTGTCTCTTTCTTTGTTAAGACAAGTCATTTGACTATAATTCTGCTCATGGACTTTGGGAGGCCCTGCTACCATGTCACAAGATTGACTCTCAACTTTGCTCCCTTGATTGACTCTGGAAACAGACAGTGCCTGTGCCCACATCAACCTGTGGTATTTTCACTGACTGGGAGAGCACTCACCATTCCACCAGTGTCCTCATCTTTTCACCAGGACAGAAAAATTATTATACTACGGACATCTGACAAAAATCTCAATAACTGGTCCAATGGTTCAAACACAGAAAGGCCAGTTTAATTTTAATTTTTTAAAATAGTTTAGATTAAAATCTAGAGTGAGAAGGAGAAAATGATATGTTTTCTTGTATATTCTATGGCAAAATTTAATCACCAAAGATAATCCCATAAAGTTGTCTGGTCTATCGATTGTGAGGAATAGAAATACAATTCAAATTAATTTTAATAAAAGAAGGGAACTAATTTTCTTATGTAGCTAAGAAGTCTAGGACTTTAGGTACAGTAGGATCCAGGTGATGTCCATCTCTTTTTTAATCTATTGATACTGTTTTGCTTTGTTTGGGCCCCTGGCAGCTTTTGGTTTAAGTGGGCCTTTCAGCTTGCAATCTCAGAAGTAGAGAGGTCTTTTTTTTCTCTCAGCAATTAATTAATTCCTGAAGAAGTACTCTGGCCCCATGTGGATAATGTCCACTGTTAGACTCTGTTCAGCTGGATCATATGTCTTCCCCTGTGGCTGGTGATACAGGATCTTATTACTGTGAGCCCCTCTAAAGGCACATGAAGTGAGGAAGGGCAGACTCCAAAAGGAAACAATGGAGAGGAGATCAAAAAACCCAACAAATGCTCACTATGTTTGGCAAGCAGGATTTCTTGAGTTAGGTCCTCCATAATGCTTGCTTTGCCCTAATAAAGTGAATCCATGCTCTAAAAGGGCCATAGGGAACCAAAATTTGTTGATCTCATATTAGGCTCAAACACTGTGCTGAGTACATTAAATGCATCACATCCTTTAGGTCTTAGAATTGTCTGCTGCAGTTCAGCCCATTTAAGAGTTGTACATTGCCCAACAGAGTGAGCTAGGTGTCTTGTAAAAGGAGAGCGCTTCATACCCTCAGCATTCACAGCACTGGTGAGTTTTACCCACTGTTACCTGGCATTGTTCTTGATCTCTCTCTGCTGATGTGTCCCCAGTCTCTGTTCCACCAATGATCAGTCTAGTTTTGCTGCACCAATAGGCATCTCCAAAGAGCTTCCAAACTACTCTCCCACCCTTTTCTGACAGTTCCAAGCACAGACTCCCCACTAACCCAGATGCCTTCTACCCCTGTTAGCTTCCTCTATGAGCCATTCAAACTAAACATCTGAGGTGACCCTACCATGATCTATTGATTAGCTCCACGCAGCTGATGTTCTCTCATGTAAGTAGAGTTACCCCAATTTTTCATCTGAAGATACACAGAGGTTCCAGAAGCAAAGGAACTTTTCTAAAGACACACATCTAGACATAATTAACTGGACATGGAGTTAAACCCAAAGCCTCATTTCAAATTCACCAGGCACCGACTCTTTCTAATAAATAAATAAATAAATAAATAAATAAATAAATAAATAAATAAATTTGGCACTAAATCTTTTAGATTAACATGCACAAAGCCCTGGCAAATCCTTGCAAATTTGGCAAGTTAAGATAGAGTTTTTGGTCTAGTCAATAAAGATATTGCAGCTTAGTGGTATTCCTAGATAATGCTTTTCCTTGAATTTTGAGTTGAGAAAAGAAAAGCAAGATTTAAGAATATAAGAAAACAAAATTTTAATAAAAAAAAAATATAAGGAGACAAACTCATTATAAAGATTGACTTCAACACTGTGTAGGGGCCCTGCAAGGAAAGAAGTAATTGGGCACTTCATTTAAAATAAATCACTGTTTAAATTATATGATTTGCTTAAATAAAGTTAAGCTTAAAACTCACTTGTATTACTTATATTTATATGCCTGTATATTAAAATTCAAAGTAACAGCAATATACCTGTGATCTACTTGAGCCCTGCAATTTCTCATATATTATGTATGGGCCTATAGAGTATCAGATTGTTGATTCTCTGCAAAGCACAGCTTTCTAATTCTAAGGATAAAAATTATATAAGCATCAGAATCCAAAGGCTTCTTTTATTTCAAACAGCTTTTAACATTTTGACAAGTTAAGCACAAATGAATCACAAATGTACAGATTAAATTTCTCTTGGAATACAAATGGTTTTAAATTGGAGGAGGAAAAAGTGGTTGGTCAAATGCATCCTTTGCTGAGTCAAGAACTTAAAAAAAAAGCCCAATGTTTGAAAAATCTACATACTCCCTAATAAGACCACAAATGTGAATATTTCCATAATCTAGTATTCTGTTTCCATTTCAGAGTTAAAATGGTTTAACAAGCATGTTTAAAAAAGAAATTCTCCTCATCCCCTAATTAATGGTTTTTCTTATCTGGCATCCTATAGTTTCAGTTAAATTTCTCTACTTCGTCATTTGTAGTTAAATAAAAACATAAGCTGACTGTGCCTGTTTAAGACCAGGACCGCTTCTGTGTGAACCCTGTGGTTTATCTGAGGAAGAACCTTCTCTGTTTCTTCCATTGCATCACAGGGACACTTACGATTTGGTTCACTGAGTGAAACCATCAACAAGACACTTTCAAAGAGTGAGAAAAATAAATTGCTGCTTGCCAGCTTACACATCTCAGATTCTTTAATAACATGATCTGACTTGGGCTGGATGTATTGAGAAAGCAATTAAAAGGATGAAATAAAAGTAAAGTAAGTAATCTTAAGGAAAGTAAGTTACCCAACTAAGTAAAAGAGAGTAACCCTTTCAGAGATAGTGAGCACTGAACCCCATGTTGCTCTGTGTTTACTGCACCTTCTCACTGGGAGAAAAGGGCTGAAATTCATATTTCTAGGAGATGAAGAGAACTAAAGGAAAGAAGGGGTTAAGACAGCAAGAAATAAATAGATGAGGATTTGAGATGGTCACAATTCAGGCACTCAGCCTAGGAATAGGCAGCCTAGGAAGAGCCAAGTGGTTGAATGAGGTAGAGAAAGGAGGTGCCCATTAATAAAAAGATAAACAAAAGCCCCCTCTCTTGATAGCTACAATCATTTTTCATTGATAGAACACAATCAATTGTGAGTATTACAGAGCTTGTACTGTTAAAAACCATGCTGTTAAGAGCTATGAGGTATGACTTTGTCTTAGTAGAGCAATAAGCTTAAAGAAATAGTGAGATTAAGTGCCTATCTGAGAAAGAATATTGGAACAGAATTCACACTCAATGACATCAACCTTACTACTAACTTTTGATTTTCAATATCACCTTGGAGACTAGCTATATATTTTCAACACCTTCACTGACTTCTCTTTATGTTTCTCAAGCAGCCTTTTGTACCTAACCTTGTGGTTTTGGTTATGTCAGTTTGAGGGAGAGATGGGTCAAAAAGAAATGAGGTAGAATCCAATCCAAACAAAATTGCAAGTAATCATCAGTATTGCAGAGTACTATAAGAGAATACAAAGACATTTTATTTATTGTTTATCTCTGGATTCTGGGACTAGAAAGGGAAAATTCCATTAATTTTGCCTTTTTCTCTCCAGTAGGTTGGAGGGAAATGGAGTGGGGAAAGTCATTCTTTCTTTTTGTTTTCTGAGTAAGTTGGAGATGAGAAATGGCTAGACTGTGTTCATGGTGCTGATTTCAGAGGCATTATGAAGCTCAAGGAAAAACCTGTTTCTGTGTTTTGGGTGACCCGAAAGACCTCTAGCCATCAACCTTCCTACCTGTTTCAAAGGCCTTGTTATTAGAAATCTCTGTGAAAACTCAGCATCTGCATTTGAGCTTGTTTCTTGTACTCTTACAATCTGCAGATCAAGTCTTCAACAGACAGTTTCTGAAGTGTAAATGTTGCTCTCTGCTATAAAGTAACTATTATTGCACAAAGCACATTTGATTATAATTATCACGTAGCCAAGCAGAAGAAAATACAAGTTCCTTTCCTTGAGATTATTTGAACAAACTCTGAGACATGAAGCAAGTTACTTTTAAACTCTTTGGGTCTCAATTTCTTCATCTGCAAAATGGAGACACGATAGTTATCTCTGAAGGCAAATTTCTAAAGAGATGATGTGAATATGACACCTGGCACCTACTAGGCATTCAGCAAATGTTAGTTCCTTTTCCTTCTTCCCCTCTTCCCAGTGCTCTCACTTGTAGAAAATAATTTCTTGATCAGTGTTTAGCAAAAGGCTCAAAAATTCACGAAAACTTCATGAGTATAGAAGGACTCCACTGAACAACCCTTTAACCAGCTACCCCTTAAAAGCATCTAGATTAGATATTTCATTTCTTTTAAAGAGCATAAGGGTTTAGCAACAGAAAAGTTATAGAGCACAATGTTTTTTGAGCAATAGTTTTAGGAGGTCAAGTCACATATAATCTAAGATCCTTTTCAGCTCTAAAATTCTATGGTTCCATGAAATGTGGCAGTAGCTGTAAACCAAGCCTGGCCTTTATGACTCAGAAAGGATTGCAAGCACAGGGTTGGCTACTTGGCATACTGAAGATTTGATTAAAAACCCACTACCCACAAATGTTAGCTTTGGGATTAGCAGATCAAATAAATGCATGTTACCACTTTGTTAGATGTAGCAAAATTGGTTTTGTCTGCTAGTATATTTTAATGTAGAGAGTACCCAGTAGCCAAACAAACTAGCAAACAGTCCATGAAGATGAGAACAAAGGATCCAATCTACAAATCTCTTGATCCTGATCACCATCATTCATGCAAGGAAACTTAGCTATATGTAAATTCAGAGATCTTTGGGGGAAATCTAGAAAATTGTATGGCTCTGAAACTAAGAACTCTCAAGAAAATGCAAACAAAAATGTTGAGTTAACAATAATTTTAATTTCTTTTCAAAATTAAGTTAATTTCTATTTGGATGAATTTTAAAAAATGTGTTCTAAAAAACTTGGTTTTACAATGCTAAGATTGTTTGGAACAATTTATTTTCAATGGCTATTTCAATATGAGAGATGAAATGTGAACAGAGGAAATGACAAAACCTCCTGTAAAGAACAAGCATGTATGTGTATGTGTGTGTTTGGGGAGGATGTCTTATCCTTCATTCATTCATTCATTCATTCATTCATTCATAATAAGCTTTTTTCCCTTTTCTTTGGGAGTTATTTTTAGAAAATACTGCAAGTTTTAAATATCTTTTCCTTCAGTGGAAATGTGGATTCAAAAGTCACCTTTCTTTTTCACACTGAGAGTCAGGGACAGTTTGAATAATTAAGTAACAAAGCACAGATTCTTAAAGATACTTCAAAATCAAGACATTCTTACCTAGGGAAGTAACAGTCTGTAGCAATAGGCAGATGAAAAGACAAACATGTTTTAAACACCTACTATATGTCAAGATCTGCTTTGACACTTGTAAAAGAGCTGATATCTTGGAGCTATGTAAATGCCTCAGATGGTATTCTGATTTATAGGAAAATAAAGTACTTTTAGGGTGAAATAGAGTTCTTCTACTTAAACCTGAGCAGATAAGAAATCTAGTTTAGGTTAAGCAACACTACATAGTATTCAAAATTATAGTGACAAAAGAATTTACTTTATCGTATTTGAGTTTTTATATTTTGAAATATTCACTGTTTCAGTAAATTTCTGTTGAGTGATTACTGTGTTAAAAAAGCTAGGAAATTACAAAAAATGACTGAAAATCTTTTTACATTTTGTTATAGTCTAGAAGGGCAAATACATATTCTGGCTTTAACTGAATGCTATATATAATTTTCACAGCTAAATTTTCATAGATATGTTGGTAAGAAAACTACTTGATGATTTTAACCTTATAATAATGAGCAAAGCCACAAAAACTTTAAAAAATCAATCGATCAATCAAACTGGAAATAGAAAAAAAATCTGGGAGGAACTAACACCAAAATGTTCACAGTGATGTGTTTGTGGTAGTAGAGATGTGAGCGACTTTGATTTTTAATCTGTTCTTATTTATTTTTTAGAATAAACCTAAATTTCCTGTGTACTTTAAGAATTTAAATTACAAAAATTCTTTAAAAGAAGGAGATGAAGAAGAGAAGGAAGGAACAGAATTAGGGTGGGTGGGAAGGAGGAAAGAAGGAAAGCATGCTTGAAAAAGGGTATTTCCCTTTCTGCCACTTGCACTTCTAAGAACTCTAGCTGCTTAGGCCATAAACCCATAGCTGCTCATTTTGACTTATGAAGTTTGTCAAGTTTTTGCCAGATGTAGTAGAGATTATGTAGTTATATAAAGCCAGACTAGGCTCTGGAGGGAATAGATAGATATTTAACCTGAGATAAATACAGAAAAAATTAGAATGATGGAATGGTTAAAGCAAATGAGAGGCCAAGTTTACAACTCGTGGCCCAAATAAATTAGAAGCAAGTGAAAGCCTAAGTAAAAGAGGATTGGATCCAGGAAGTGACAAGTAGTTGAGGATGGAGGCTAGTACCAAGGGCAGAGTTTGAGCATTGTTCAGGGAGAGGCAGGCTGGCATGCCATGGGATTGAAGAGACAGAGTTGGAAAATAGTCACCAAGCTGTGCTGGGGTTTGAGTCATTGCTGAAATGACACTTAGTATTTCTTTTGGTGCTATCAAAATCTCCTTCCCAAGTCAGAACTTCTAAAGGAAGCCTCAAGGGACTTTCACTGGCTGGACCACCTCAGAGCAGGCTGTGCATTGGTAAAGGCATAGATCCAGCAAAACGAGTCCTGTTTCTTCTGGGTGGTGGCCATCTTTGTCTCATGTGTATCATGTCTGCTGGCAGCACACAGTCTTTCAGATGTATAGAATAAGATACAGACTACCTTTCCAGAATTGCTGTGTGGGTTGCAGTTCAGTTTTTTCCCTAAACCTAGGTTCCTGTAAAACACCTTGAGACTGAAGCTCTGCTAGTTTTCCTGCTGTATGCAGGCAACATGGTATGGTATAGAAACTGATGGATTGGAGCTATGTTTTCAAAATTGGAGTATTCCACAGACAAATCAGGTTTTCTGATGCTTTTTAACAAACTGGAAGATCTGTTAACATTAGGCCCGAATTCTTGGGCAGTAACAATGGGATAGAGCTGAACAATGATGTTTATTTATTTATTTTTTTCTATCCTGTGAGACTGGAATATTCTCCAAAGAGATCATTATGATTACTGATAAAGAAGACACGTAGGAACAAACACTCCATTTTCCTCCTTTGGGCATATGACTCCTGCAACTCTAACATCATCTAGGTCCATGAAGGCAGTGAACTGAGCACAAGATGCTATGCTGAAGATGCTTGAGTAGAAAGGTGAAAAGAAGCTGGATCCCTGATAACATCATTGAGCCACTGAATTAACCTGCCCTAGAGCTATCATATCTTCAGATTTCTTGTTAAGTAAGATAATGTTTTTTGTTGATTCTAAGTTGCACTTTCTTTTCATTGTTCAACATCTCAGAAATCAAAATTATTCTGCCATGATAATATCTTGCAATCACTGCTGGCCAGGGGAGGTCTTGACATAGTTGTCACTGCTTGTTCATGTGTCAAATTGATTCGTTATTCTCAGTGACATGACTGACAACTGCAGTCCCTTTACAGTTCAGTCAACAAACCGTTGAAGGACATTCGAGTTGGGCTTTTGTTTTCTGTCTGAACACCTTCCATTGACATCTTCTGCAAAGATAAAGAAAGCACCGTCATAAAACTTCCATGATAAGTGTGAGTGCTTGGAAGAAAATTCAAAAAGCTATAGTGGAGCAACCTTTTAAGAAATGCTGCATCACCAAACTTCAATATCAAGAGGATGATACTGGGTAAAAGAAATTTGGATATTGATGGCTTTGAATTTAAAAAGTAATTCAGGAAATCAAACTCTAAATGTGAAGATACTTTAGGAATATGAACCAATGTGTTTGATTTATGATTGTATATATACATATATTTCTGCTATAGAATATATAGTATAGTTGCAATGTGTGTCAAAATATATGTCTAGAGTTTTACAATTCTCTTTCAATAGGTATACATATTCATAGGTATAAAATAAGTTTTAAATCATTAGAGAGCATTATGTTAATATTAACTGGCAGTGTTTTTTTCTTTCTTAATAATTCATAAAATAATTGTGTGTGTTACAACTGGACAAAATCAGTAATAAATTCTTTATTGTTTGAGTTGGGACTTTCTGTTTCTTGCAATCAAAAGCTTCAACAATGATATAACATATAGTTTATGAATACTTTACAATCAGTAGCTTACTTTTTAGCTTCTTAAAGGAAAAGAGGCAAAATAAGTTAAAATCCATGAAGTGTGGGAATCTGAGTTCTCTATCTGGTCTCTTCATAAGCAGACAATAGAAACAAGTAGTGACAAGGCTACTTTCTTGTTAGTATGAGAATATGGTGGGTAGGGCAAGCAAGGGGAGACTTGTCTCTCCATGAGCTAAGAAGACATCTCTCCATCCTCCCTTCTGCAAAAGCATGTCACTATTCAACAACTATTAGTTATGCTCATGTGTTAACAAGTAGTATCTCCTAGAAATGAAAATGTGCCAGCCTCATCACTAACAAATTTCTTAATTAACCTGTAATGCTCTTAGCAACAGAGTTAGCTGTTGTCTTAGAAATGAATTCTTTGTTTTTATTTTATTTTCTTTTTTTATTTTTATTTTTGTGGTCCTACAGTACTCCCTTTATTCTCTGTATTATAGAATCAGAGTGCTCTTTGATTAGCCCATTATAATTTCCTAAAGTAAGCAAGAGCTTGAGAAACCGCCCATGGCACATTATTTCATTGCTTAAACTTGCTGCTGACTCTTTTATCCCTTGATAACTAAGTCCTTCCTAACAATAGTGTTAATTATACCAGTCATTTATTCTACAGCTGTGTCTTTTCTTTTGATTTGTTTCATCCTCATAGACAAGATTAGTGGTTTCCCTTCGGAGAAGACTCACTATGGGGCATGACTTGTTGGGGAAAGAAACATTCTGTGCTCTTCAACCTGTGCATGTCTCAATCATTCATGCCTGGAAAATAGTTGCTACAATGTGGGTCTCGGTTCTTCAAGAGTAACTAACCCTAAGGCTGGGAATTCCATCCCTGTGATAAAGTGCATATTTCCCATTAAATGCAAATTTTTCACTTGAAAAGGTTGAAAAGATTGCTATTTTAAAAAAGAATTCCAGATGGTTAAATTTAGTGTCATAAAAAATCTTCAATCCAGGAATAGTTTCTGGCTTTGAGCCCACAGTGTTTCTTTTGTTGTAAATTGGTTGGATTTTTATTTACTATAAGCATTTCCTGCAATGTTTGTTTTCTTCCGAGCATATATATTGATGGCTTGTTGGCTTTAATAGTACTTGTCTTTCCCTTTAAAACTACTTACCTAAATTTTAGTATTGCCAAACAAGTAGGACCTTGATTTTACTTTAATTTTTAAGATTTTCTCAACTATTTTGCCTCTTCTGTCAGAAATATGAACTAGCTTATTCCCTGCAGCCACTCTCTTCTCTTTTTTTTTAATTAAATTTTTTTTCAATTGCAGTTGACATTCAATATATTAGTTTCAAGTGTACAGCATAGTGGTTAGACATTTATATATAACTTACGAAGTGATGCCCCTGATAAGTCTATTACCCACCTGGCACTATACATGATTATTACAATATTATTAGCAATATTCCCTATGCTGTACTTTACATCCCCATGACTATTTTGAAACTGCCAATCTGTACTTCTCAATCCCTTCACCATTTTCATCCAGCCCCAATTCCCCTCTTATCTGCAACTATCAGTTTGTTCTCTGTATCTATGAGTTTGTTTGTTTTGTTTATTCATTTATTTTGTTTTTCAGATACTTACTTGGTAGGGGAGATACTGTGTTTACCCTCATCTCTTATTAGAAGCCACATTTGCTCCTCCCCATAGTGCTTCAAACAGATAGCCTTAAAAAACAAATCTTTGTATTTTTTGCTACCAGGATTTGAAGACTGGACAGTCCACCAATAGTCTGTCTGTCCTCCTGACATGCCTGAGGTCTCCTTTTCCTTCTGTTTAGTTCTTGCTTGGTCCCTTGGTGATGCAAGAAGGCAAATTCTATTTACTGAATGCATGCTTCGTGCTCCTGGGCCCTGCCCTGTGCTTTATAGACATAATCCTACTTAATCCTTCCAACTGCTGTAAAGCTAACTATTATTATCCTTGTAAGGCAAGGAAACCAAAGAGCAAAGTAATTAGGCAACTAGGCCAAGGTTACCTAGCCAATTAGTGGCAAAGCTAAAATTATAATCTCATTTGCCTATGAAAAACTCCCTCTTGTTATGAAACTAACATTCAGAGCCTCTTAAAGAATGTCTTTCTTTCTTTCTTTCTTTCTTTCTTTCTTTCTTTCTTTCTTTCTTTCTTTCTTTCTTTTTTATTTCTAATCTACTTCACTTTTACTATCTTCATGACCTAGAAACACAAGAATGATTATATATCCATGAGTTCAAGTCCCCACATATCTGATTTATGATATTTTGGCATGTTTTACTTCAAACTGTACCATATCATAACTGGGACAGTTGTGTGTGTGTATGTGTGTGTATTTGTGTGTTTATTTCTAATTAAATTTACCTAAATTTGAGGTTAGTATATTTATTGTCAGAATTCTGCAAAGGTGTCAGGATTTCACAACAGACTCTGTTTCATAATCCTGATTGCGACATTTGGCTATACATTTTCCTGGTACAAGATGAAACGTGACAATGAACAACTAAGAGTGCTTTGTGGAGTAATATGCAGTCTTTCAGGCTTCTGGGTACATACTGAAATGATGTACCATAAATAAAGCTAACCTACACAATATGTGATATGGAAATGCTAACATCAATGTTTGTCCAGGAATCGATAGATCTGATCAATCGATGGATTTGCTGAGAAATGCCTTGAAAATAACAGGAGCAATGTAAATAGCCAAAATCTGTCAAAACCAGCAGCAGTGTCTTCATCTCACAGGAAGGACAGCTGCTGATTTGACCTGTGATTCTTCAGACTCAGCTTACTGTTCAGAGCTTTTTGGAATTCTATTCCAAGATAGCAAAATTATGGGATAATTTAATTCTGGGATCAGTCCACTTCATGATAGGAAGACCTACTCCTCTCCTGAATATTCTGAACTCCCTCCACAAAGAGAAAGCTATAGTAAAGTACTCTGTGACTTAGTAACCCCAGGGAACAAATCAACTAACAAATTTGGAAGAGAAAGGAGGACTATTTTATGAAGCTTTTAACAAATTTGCTTATTATCTCTAATATATTCTGGGCTGTGAATAGTGATTAGTATATCAAATTAATTCTTGGATGGTTTGCTTGACTGACGAAGTTAGGATATTGAGCAACAGTAAGCAAAGGATCATCTCATCCAATTGGATCAGTTTCTTCTCTCCCACCCTTCACATATCCCTCGCCTGTTCCCTCTCTCCAACTCTAATAATTAAACCATCTTGTTTCTTGGCACTGTGTGGACTAGAGGGTATATTACGCTGAGGTCTGCCACAAACCTGAGGGATTTTAGAGGAGTTTGAAATTGTATGGAAAATGTAATGTTATGAACAGCCGAGCATCGAGAGAGAGAGAGAGAGAGAGAGAGAGAGAGAGAGATCATAGTTTTCATCAAATTCTCAAAGGCCCATGACACTAATGGTAATAAACACTGGTTATAAAAAAAAGTAACCATTTAATAATTTTTTACTTTTCTCCCTTTTGTGTGGAAGTCTATCCATTGATAATATTAGCAAGCTCAGACTAATCTAGGTCTTCAGGTATATCAGTGAAAAAATTAGATTGCCATCCCCCAACCCCTGACCTACCAGAGGCTTAAGTTCAAATAGGGGAGAAAAATCATTAGTAACCATCAAAAGGGGTGGAGAGGTTATGAACATGTTAATAATGATGGAGAGTGAACATTGCCTTTCTAGATTGGTGCTTATTAATTGCTTTGTGGAGCTTTTGTTTTAATTTATATGTATTTCTTTTTGTAAAAAATTTTTGTAGGCATTTCTCCCCTTGAAGGTGTTGGGGAATCCCATGGCATTTCTTTGTCATTCCACTCATTGAGTTTGTGCAGATGTCCAAGTAGTCCCCAGCTTACATGCCAATCCATCAGGCTGCTGCACACCACACACGAGCTCACACTATCCACTCACACTGACGAAAGAGAAAATGAGAGGCATGGGCTTTGGTAAGTTTTGCTACGTCCAAAAATGAAATTGATTCAGGTCACTAAGAAACTCCAAGTTCTTTCATTAATGGCCTTGGGAAACAATAAATCAGCCTATTAGGGTGCAACAGGGGTGCAAATTGGTGTCTCAGTTAATGTAGATAAAGATTTCAGTGTACACTGCATATATCAAAAATTTAACACATACTGCCTACAGAGTTTTAATGAATACAAAAAGCTCAATTGCTGAAAACCAACACAACGCAGGCATTACTTCATTTAGCTGTCAATAAAATTGTCTCTTATTTTATTTTCTAATGGTTTATCAATACTGGTAATTTGCCGCTGGTTATAAAAAGGAGGATGTGGGGAGGGAAATGAATTTAAATAAGTCCTACTAACTAGAAAAAACTTGGTGAGCCATTTTGTTCTGCTACATGAGTTAATGTCCAGATGATGTAAGGGAGTGAAATCTTCATTTCTTCTTTAAACGATAAACATCACCCTTACTTGAAAGGCTACATTATGTGGGGGTGCATTTTGCTCTGGAAATCTGTTATTGTCTTTTGATAAAGGATGTTATGGCATTGTAATCCAGCCTCTCTTACAGAAGTTCTATTAAGGGAAACATTGTTCTGCTTTATTTTGCCACCCAGCCATTCCCCACCCCTGCCGCCCCACCGTGTAACATAGCTGCAGTGTGAAGTTTGCCAGTAGAAGCCAAATGCAAGATCTCACCTGCCTTACTCATGTTCCATAAAACACCAAATAAATATGACATCGTTTTCTGAAGCAAGGGAGGAAAGCCCATCATTGCATCTGACATGAATAAGCCTTGTCTGTTTTCCCAGTGCAGTAAGGGAATGACTGCGAATCATTGTTCTCACCTGGTAATTATGTCCCTGTGAGGAGAGGGACACTGTTTATTTTCCCCTCAATGATATTTATGTTGTTTTTAAAAAACAGATTTATGATAATGAACTAACCATGAGAACTCATTCACTGATTGATTCATTCAATAAACATTTGTGGCAGGCTAATGTATTAATAAATTAATGTAGAAATTAACCTGTGCCTTATTTTATTATTATTATTATTTTCTTGCTTGAGCAGACTCATCAGAAAATGGATGAAGGTCTCCGGGGCCTCAGTGTTCTCGAGTCTCTGGGCTTCTTTGCCTAAGGTAGTCTTTAACTTTCTTTCTCCCTCTCTTCCTCTCCTCTCCTTCTTTTTATTCCTTTTTATTTCTTTTTTGTTCCTTTTTTTAATTCCTTTTTTTATTCCTTCTTTTTATTCCTTTTTTCCTATGATGTTGGGGGGGATGCACAAATTTGATGACTTCTTTACTCATCCTTTTTGAGATTTCTAGTCCTTTAAAGGAAATGAGTCTAAATATTCTGCAGTTGGCACAGACCTATCCCCTGCTCACATTTGCACCTCCCAGAGGTGATAGTACCTCAGAAGGAAGATGACCACCCACGTGATTCAGGTGGTTGCCATAAAGTGCTGCCATCTTGAAAGTAGAGGGAAAGGGATCCCCGAGTGTCAACTAATGGTGAGTAGAGTGGACTACAGCTCCATTACCTCCTAGAGGAATAGGGCAAACAATGTCCAGGGTACCCACTGCTGACTAATGGCTCTAAGTGAATCCCCCATTTTCATGGGCTGGCTGCCTGAACCCAAGGGAAGAAGATGCTCCAATAAAGGACTATGCTCTTTTTTTTTTAAATCACCAATTGAAAATTTGAATTCAGAGCAGAATAACTTTTATTTTAGAAAGGTAAAGAACTGTGTTATTTCTTGCAATTCGTGTTGTGGAGCAATTTGTATTCGTGACATACTTATTGAGTATCTTTTTTGAGCCGGGCCTTATGCTAGGCAGATGGAAAGATCCATTGCTTTTCTTCAAGGAAATCTGAGTCTAGTGGGAAAGGCAGACAAATGAACAGAGAACTATAACACCACGGAAAGGGTTCTCTTCCAGTAGTGTGAGCAAAAGGCAGGGACAGCATGGAGTAGGGGTGGCTGAATCTGCTTGTGCCTGGAAGAAGGAGGGTAGAGGAGAGGACAGGAAGGGCAATTCAAGGTGAGGGATCAGCATTTGAAAAACTACAGTGTTGTGAAAGGTTACCATGTACCAGGCATCCTGAGAAATTCCGCTGCATAAGAGTGGGGCTGGAGGGTGCCTGGTGTGAAGTGGAAAGAGCAGAGGCCCTTCGAAGCCCTGGGGGAATGAGTGACACCAATTCAAATAATATTTCAGATTGGTCTCTACCCAAGGAGACATGAAAGCTTGAAATTGTATAGCTCACATATAAAAGACACTCAGAGGATTTCCCCAAATTTGACTAAAATATTAAAAATCTACATGGCATTGCCAATAATGAGTTGTGATACTGAAAGAAATTTTCTAAATTATCATTAATAATAATAAATTTTGATCAACTATGTTTCAGGAAAAACTGAATTACCTTTCTAGTCTCTCTTTAGGAAAGACTATTATAGGATTTTGTCATAAGAAGATTATGTAGCCAAAATTATAGAATACAAGCATTTACAGAGGTTTGTCAAGCAGATAATTAACACATATCTTGTTATTTTTTTCCTAAATTTTGTGATACTTCTGGTGTTTGTTGGCTTTTAAAAGTTGATATTTTTATGCTTTGTTTTCTCATTTTAAGTAAATATTCACTGTTGATCTACTTGTGTAGTTATAATTTTGCATTATTATTTTTAAAGAAGTTTCCTCAAATTATGTAAGCTTCAGGTCCCCTTAAACCTAGGCCAGCCTCTAGGAGCAGAAGCTGGGGAGGTAGGCTGTGACCAGTCTGGAACCTGAGCCTCAAGAAATGGTGGAGGACCTTCATGTTCCATTGAGGCTTCATGTCCTCATCTTACTGAAAAGGAAACTGTGCCCAGAGAAGCCAAGTGACTTCCAAAGTTTTCAGAGCCCATGGGTGGCACAGCCAAGAGCTTCCCTGACATGTTGTCTTCTTCATATTAAGGTCTGCAAAGGATAAACATCTGCATCAGGTAAAAGCAGGCAGGAGTCACAAACAAACATTCATTTGTTTTGGCCAGCGTGGTGCTTAAAATATAACCCAGTGTTAGCCTTTAGGCCAAGCATACTTTCTGTTGTTCATATAGTCCCTTCTACACCTATCCCCTTACACTTAGGTTACAGATGTACTTGTCCTATTTAGCTCATGAAGGCATCTGAGTTGGAATAGTGGTGCTTGGAGAGCAGAGAGGTTCTGAGGCTACAGGCTCAAGACATTATCTTCTTGCGTAGCATAGCTAGAAGATGCGTTCCCCCATGTGAATCTGTCACAGCAACACCCATCTGTAGCTCTGGTCTTTGAGTTACTGGACAGGAAAAGAACAGATGTCACATTTTACCTGCCAGTCATCCTCAGTGGTCTGCGGACATGCAACCCTGGGCAGGGAAGCTAGAGAAATTCAGGTTCTTTGAGGGAGAATACTGCCTGTGAAGGTAGCCGACCCAGTCAGAGAAGACTTTGGCAAAAGACTTCTTGTATTTAGTTTTAGCCCTTGGCCACACTATATCTGGCCATTTAAGTCTCAAAGAAAATACAATATTGCAGGTGTTCTCAGGATAATAAAAGCATAAGAGCTGGTATGTTTTCAGTTATGAAAGCAGCTAAAAATTCAATAACAAAGGCCATGAATCCAAACCATTATATTGCTGTAGAAGTCTGGCTGATACACATGGGAAACACTCTTGTTAGCTATTAGCCAATGCACACTGCGAGATAACCTAAAAATGGTTATGAATTTGGCACAGCTCTGTTCTCTCGTGATGTCAGGCTTCAGGCTTTTCTGAAAGGCAACTTGGACTTCGGATTATTTTGCTTGGGAACATACTTAAAGTCTTAGAATGCATAGTATACATAAGGTGTTGTGACACCCTGTATTTTTAAGAAAGTTGACATTTATCTAAGATCTAGCTACATGCCATGGCTTTATGTTTATTACCTCAAATTCACATAACAGTCTTGTAGTCTCTTCACTTTATAAACAAAAACTTTGAGGCTCAGAGAGGTTATTACAGTTGAAGACCACATACTTAATAATAACAGTGGGCCTAGGGCTAGATCTCAGTTCTGTCTGGTTCCAGAGCCATCATATACTGCCACCTCAACACAACTGCCATAAAGGAAAGCCAAAGCCAATGCATACCAGTCAGCAGGACTTCTCTAAAGACCTATGATGTACCTGGGTAGAGTCCAAGGGACTTAGGTCATCACCCTTGAGGCTGTTTCATTGCATTTAGTTCTAGGCTGTGCTGTGAGCTTACATGGATTGTTTGGGGGCTGCCTCCTCATGAACATAGTTACTTCTTTTTTCCCCAAGAAGATCTGGAACACCAGGAAGCACCAGGGTCACTGAGCCACCTTGTGTCCATCTCTGGGGACTACAGCTTCCCCCCACTCCAACATCTAAAGATTTGGGGGACCCTATCTTCCTTTGCCACCACCATTCTTGCATCCTTATCCAGAAGAGACTTTTCCTATTCATCTTTATTTTATTTTATTTTTTATCACTCTTTCAGAACAGGAGTTGCCTATGGTAGACAGACAAGCTGCTGTCTTAGATTTGATATATTTGATGTGAATGACCCGAAAGTATTTAAAACAGTGATAGTCACAAATATAAATTCTAGAAGAAACTCAAGGCTCTATTCCTCACAAGCCCCCACCATAATCTTGCAAGGAAAAGGAGTAGATATGGATCAAAGACAAAACTGAATTTTCAAGGACACAAAATGTTGCTCCCAGAATAGGGGGTGGAATTTTAAGCAGGAGATGTAAAGCGATCATAAATAGAACAGAGGCAATATTTTCTAAGTCATTTTGGATTCCATCTTGCATCTCTTTTTTCAGTCATGTGGAAGCACAGGATAAAGTCTGTTAGTGATTAAGAAACTGCTCCAAATTAGAGGTACAAGGGAGAACTCATGATTTCTAAAATATTTATATGTATGTATGAATATACATGTGCTCACATAAATGTGCATGTTCCAGTATGCATGTATGTGTTTGTATATATGTAAATATGTGTGTGTATCTGTGTATATAACGCATATATTTCTTAGTCTGTCTGCTGAAAGAAATTAGAAGCAAGAAATACCCCAGCTGCAATGAGCACACCCAGTACTCAAATCTTGGTCCCTAATATCATTTTTTACTAAAAGAACAAGGACTCCTCAGAGAAGTGGATGAATCTAAGACTGGGAAAGGAAAATTTCTAGAGAATCTGGAACATCTTGTTATGTCAGAAAATAAGAAAATGTTAAAAAAAAATGATAAGGGTCTTTCATAAGAATAAGAGAAAGCTTGAAGTGGCTCCCACTGCTCAAAGCTGGAATAATATGAATGCTAAAATAAGGTATGAATGTAAACCACTGGCAAAAAATAGCAATCCATAAAACTGTATTGATAATAAATAGATAAATAAGTAAATAAAAGGAGGAAAATCAAGGGCTCATACTTAATGTAGAATACCAAGAGCTGATTAGTAAATGTGAAGGGACCATAAGAGTTAGAAAATCATTTTATAAACATCTTAATTAAGAATGGTTCAAGCAAAAATCTTCAATGGATACTTAATCCGGGGGGAAACTTTGATGAGGAGTAGGATATTTTCATGTTCTTAAACTGACTCCCCACAGATTGCTTATTAGTTTAAAAAGGAATAATTATAACTGTATGGCATAAAATCAGACAACACCTTGATTAGGTAAACAAAGTGAAATCATCAATGAAGAGCAAATAAACATTGTATACTCCCAAAATATGATACTCTGAGAAATATCATTTTTGGATATTCTGGCTGGAAATGAATTTTATAATGTGATTGTGAAGAAACATTAGACAAACCTCAAATCAGGTATTTTCTATTCGGAAAAAAAGGAGGAATGAACTATATTCTTTAAAGTGTCAATGTCATACAAGGAAAAAAAGGCTAAGGAAATATTCTAGATTAAAGGACGCTAAGGAAACATGATAACAAAATGAAATACTCAGTCCTAGACTGAATCCTGTACTAGAGAGAAAAAAATAATATAATTGACATTTTGAGGTCAGTTGGAAAAATTGAATTATAAATGTAGATTAGATTAAAATTTTATATTAATGTTAAATTTACTGAATTAGATAACGGTGGTACAATTATGTAAAAGAATATCCCCATTTTAGAAAATATGCATTGAATTATTTCAGGGCAAAGGGGCATGATGTATTCAACTTTCTTAAAAATGATTCAGGAAAAAATAGCATATAGAATATCTCTTGTATATAATATACAAAAATTATTTATATGTAGATAGAGATGAATGAGAGAGGGTTTAAGGAGTATGGACAAAGCAAATAGGGTAAATATTAATGAATAATAGCTGAATCTCAGTAAAGAGTAGGTCAGTGTTTTGTACTATTTCTATTCTTGATAGTTTTTTGTAAGTTCGAAATTATTTACAAATAAAAAATTGAGAGATTGCGTGTGTGTGTGTGTGTGTGTGTGAGTGTGTGTGTGTGTGTGTGTGTGTGTGTGTGTGTGTGTGAGAGAGAGAGAGAGAGAGAGAGAGAGAGAGAGAGAGAGAGATCCAGCATTGATTGCCACGGTTATAAATCTGCCTGTTTACTAGCTATGCAATCTTAAGCAAGTTATGTAATCTCTCTGTGCCTTGATTTCTTCAACAGGAAAGTTAAAATAATAGTACATGTCCCATAGGGTTTTTGTAGGAAATAAAAGAGATAATGAGAATGTTTGTTACTATTGACTTGGATGTCTTTTTATTAAGGAGGTGCACTAGCTTTGAGAGATAAATTAGGAACTTGGATTGAGGCTTCAGGTTTGAGGCACAAAGCAAACTACTGAGGCAGGTCTCTAGCCTAAGATTTAAGGAGTTAGGTGCATGAGAGACCGCTGGGAAGAGTATCATTCAGAGCATTTACATCCCAAGTTTAAAGACTGGGGCTACACCTGGATATACATATGTAAGTGACATATGTAAAATATTCACTTTAAAACCAGCAGAAGTGATGGTGATTGGTAATTCTCTAGTCAGATTCTGATATTCAGAGGCCGGGTGATATTTCAACAAAATAAAGTCCAAGAGGATCAGAGTCTTGGGGGGGCAGGGGTGTTGGTGGTGAAAATTTTCCAGTAACAAAAACAGCAGTGAAAATAACAAAGTTGATGTTTGGAAATAGGCCAATTATAAATAAACCTGGTATAAGTTCTCCCAAAACAGAGGTTGCCTTGTGAAAAATTCTGTCACTTAAGGGGATGCTTAAATGGCAGTATCAGGCAAGAGGAGAAAAATGTTGGCAGTGTGCAGGAGAGATTGAAGGCCGATCCCATTGTGCCCACGTTGGTTTCCTAATTTGGGTAGTTTCTCTCACAAACTCCTTATTTGAAGAAAGCTTTGGCAGTGTTATGATTAGAAACATAATGCATTCCACATATGCCTGGAGGCCTGAAAGGCCAAATTTCAGGGGTTTAAGTGATGATCACCAAGGTGGCCCCCTGGAAAGTCACCTTGTGGAAACACTGGATCAAGTCACAAATTTGCTGGCTGGTTGTGAATAACGACTCTTAGTAGGGGCCAGGGCAAGGGCTTGGCAAACCCCCCTCACTCTTCCATTTCCCCCTCCTTCAGGACTATGGGAGAGGGGAGGAATATGAAGGAGGTCCTTAGTTTGAGACTAAGGGTGTGAGGAATCAGGGGGTAGAGAAAGGCTTCATGAGTTCTTTCTCTTTCTCCTTGCTACCTTATATAATCCCTGACCTTTTCAGTTGGTGTTATATTTCACAGTAGAACAACCCTACCTTGCCGGGTCAGAGCAGTGTGGTAAGGAAGAGGCCCAGCCCCAAATTAAAATTTCCCAGCTTGTCTGCTTACTGGCTTGAAACTTGGGAAGAATTAGCCTCTCTGCACCTAATTTTTCTCAGCTGCAAAACAGGGTAATTCCTCCAGAGTTGTTGTGAGGGTGAGAGGAGGTGATGAGCATTAAGTGCCTAGGACAGCCTGGCTCCAGAAGGCGCTCAGTGGGTGTTTGTCAGCATCATTCTTGTTAGTGGCTGAGTAGAGGCACTGCCTGCCCTTTCTAACTTAGTGTGCGGGTAGTCAGCTCCAGGTCCTAGCATAGCTTTGTAATAATCCATCCTGAAAGGTCCATGAGCTGGATGTGTAAACTTACTTTTTTCTTTATGGCTTTAATGGTCCTAATGCTAAAACTTGCCTTCCCTTGAACCCTCTGAAGTAGCAAACCAAGCCGAACCTGCTCCTTCCTAATGTAATTAATATTTAACATTTTAGCAGTATGTTTCTGCTTAAATCGTTGTCTAGCTAAATCACGCTCACACTGATTTACATTTCTTCCTAGCCTTTGAAATTGTCCCATTTCTTTTTCTAGGAATCAGACTGACCACTCATGAGCAGATAAGAGACTCAGCGATGTTTTCAGGGCCCATTAAGTCTGATTTTATTATATACTTTATTATGTATATATTGTTTTCAATAAAACCAGACCTTATTGTGATAGTTGTTTTCATGTTTCCAGTTAAGTCTAAAGCCTTAATGTTTTGGATGAATTATTTTCTCTTTTATCCTATACAATGGTTCAAAGCTCTGTGAGTAACCATCTGATCTGAAATGTGGATAAAATTCACCCTTATCAACTGCTAGTCAGAAGTGTAGCAACAAAAGAACTTGATTTAAAGTCAGACGATCTTGATTTAAGTCTTGGCTTCACCACTTACTAGTTCCACAATTGAAGGCAAGTAAATTCACCTCTATGAGCCTCAATTTCATTTAGAAAATTGATATAAAAATACCTTTGCCCAGGGTAATGTTGAAATGGTATAGATGGAGTGTTAGTAAACTGTAAAATGCATACCAATGTTAGTTTACTTTATTGTAGTTATTGATTTTTTTTCACTGTGCAAATGAGGATTTTCAAGAGGGAGAAAACAATTTCTGTCTTCCGTGTACGACAATTTTTAAGTTAGACCCCCATGCCTTTTCTTATTTATTCTTACCTTCTCTGCTGATGACTGTGGCTTAAACCTTTATGCTTCTCTACTAACTTAATAAGATAACAGTATCTCCCTCTTTTGAAAGGACAAATGAGCCAATAGATAGGAGAGCATTTTGCGCTCCGGGGAGGAAATGTGTTCGGGACATCTAAGGTAGCACTCTTATTGTTGGTATTATCCACCTGGATCATTTTTTTGTGCTGATACAGTAACATCATCACCACCCAAAGTGGAAAAAAATAAATTATTGATGGCTTTGCATACTCATGCTGGGTTCCGGTAAAGGCTTGTGAACAACAAAGACTGGAGCTGAACTCTCCAAAGGAATAATGAAGGGGACTGGGGCGCAGTGGAAAGGAGACCTGTGAGGATCGGTTTCCAACTGCATTGTGGCAAAATGAATAATTCAGGAATATTGTTTGGGGTTAGGTATCCTTTTCAGCATTTTTAAAAACCTCTCTTTTACCATGGTGAGATCACATACCTATTTAATATCACGTCAAGGATTCTTTCTTGACTGTAGTGCTGTATGGTAGCAGAGTAAAGAATGTGATTGTTTCAAATAGTTTACAATATACTTACTACATCAAAATATTTATTGCAATTATAATCTCTAAATACTTGAGAGGTGGGTTTTGGATTCTAAAATGTCTAGTATTTTATTGAATTGATTTCTCATCTTGAATGTAAGCATTAGGAGAAGGTAGAAAAATAAGATCCACATGTGATATAGCCACTCATCAAATCATCTGCAAACATTTTAGTTAGCCTCACACATTTGTAATTTCAAGCATTTTATTTTTTGTAGCCAATAATGTCCTTTAAACATTGTTTAGAAAGCTTTACTAAACTTATTTATAATTTACCTTTTCCAAAAATGATTTTGAGCAACTGAAAGACACACACAATAGGTTAATTATATACATACATACATACATACATACATACATATGAAGAGAGAGAGAGAGAGAGAGAGAGAGAGAGAGAGAGAGAGAGAGAGAGTGTGAGATGGAGATATTTTATCTGCTAGGCTTTTTCTTGTGGGAGAACTGTGTTGGAGTATATCAATGACCTTCCTAGAGGGGAAAGAAGAATCCCAGATGCATACTTAAATAACCAAAGATGATCCCTGAACTGCCTTCAACAGGCTAAGGGGAGAATTTTGAGTTGCTTCTAAAGAGATGGAAGAAATGTGAAGGAGGAACAGGGAAAGAATTGATGACACAGGTTACTTAATTTCCTAAGTGATATACAATATGTGCCTTGGGCTTTCCCTCTGACTCCATCATCCTCTAGCCATCCGCAGTAATAAATTTCTCCATGTGCTTAATATTGTGGGTTTATGGTGGCAACCAGTAATGGAAATAAGCCCAAATGACAGAGAGTGAAAAGGAGATTGATGAGACAGAGAGGCTTGAAGGCATCTGCTGATACCTGGGTTACAGAGATACAGAAATAGAAAATGAAGTCCAAGGCAATAAATTCCTCAATAATTTGATATTGTTATAGAAGTCTGTGAGTTACTTCCAATTCTGGCTTGGGGTTTCCTGACAGCCATTATAGAAAGTGAAGCATGGGCAGTTCCATATTTCTTTTTTTCAGAAAAGAAGATGTATACTATCCTCAAGTTTCTTTTTTTCAAACTTAATTCTGGAAGGAGTTTCTTATGCAAGATTTTTCACAAAAGATCTCAAATTACAAACAGTTTTACAGTCAATATTTAAAGCACATTTTATGTGGCTGATCCTTAAGGTGCCCTTGATTAAAGTCCAAGGCATAACAGCTAAAGCACAAACCAGTGAAAAGAATTCTTTAAGGGACTAAACTAATCTAGTCTGAGTATGAAGTTGTCAGTAGTGAATATTTGTGGCTGATGCCACCTTAGTTGATTAGTCTAAGCTAGTTGAGGTAATTCCTTTCCCCTTACCAATGACTCACCCAGGAATTAGGCTGTGACCTAATCCTGGCCACTGAGAAATGAGACAGGGAAATCTAGAGAAGTTCTGATAAAGGTTTTCTCTATCTCAAGTAGGAAATGTACAAAGAGAGTGTTTTTCTTTCTTTCATGGGACAGTGTGATGTGACACCATGAGAATAAAGCCAAGACAAAGGATGGCAGGGTGGGTAAGTAGAAAAACTCTTTCTTAGCTACTGAATCTTCTTGAGTTACTTGAAAGTCTTCTAGTCTTATGCAAGCTAATATATTTCCTTATTGGCCAAGTAAATTTGAATTGGGGATTGTTTTACTTGCAGTCAAAAATATCTTGACTGATACATCTTTGAGTAATCTATCACTATCCAATGATAAAACAGTGGAAGAAAGGACAGCAAGTGGGTGAGGTCATGACCCATCCTTTGGCTTGCTTCTCCAATCAGCCTCATCTTTACTACTCTCCACCTCCTGCTAGCCTTCCATACTCCATAAACCTGTTTTCTCTTCTGTTACTCGTTTGCACAGACTATCCTTTCTCCAAAGTAGCTCCTCCACTGCCTTGAGTGAGTGTGTATACATGTACACAAACACACTCCCCTGCAGCCAGGTCAGCCTTCTGCTCAGCCTTCATTCTTTCAAGTTCATTCGGATGCCACTCCTTCAGGATGGGGAAGTGAAGAGTTCTTTTGACATATACCCCTAATCCCTGCCCATTTAGGGAGTTTCTGAGTTGACCCCATGACCCCCAGTTTCTGATATTCATGCCCCTGCACAATCTTTTTCTTTGATATGAGCTAGACCTGTGACTTATTTGTAATAAATAGAATACAGTAAAAAGATGTACACATTCTACTTATGATGTCACTTCCAAGATTTGGTTTCAAAAAGACTGCGTTTTACCTGCAGCATCTATTCTCACTCTCTGACCCTCTTTCTTTCTTGGGTCATCAATTGCCAGAGGGCTCTCAAATATCTGTAGGGAAGCCCACATGGTGAGGTACAGATGCCTGCCAGCAACCCTGTGAGTAAACTTAGAAACAAGTTTTTTGAGGCTTCTAAGAAGCTTGAAAGGTCACATAAGTGAGTTTGGAAACAGATGTTATGTCACTCCCAGTTGAGCCTTCAGATTAGAACAGAGCCATAGCTGACAGCTTAACTGTAATGTTATAAGAGATCTTGAGTCAGAGGTACCCAGTGAAGCCACATCTGGATTCTTGATTCACATAATTTATGATATAAGAAATGTTTGTTATTTTGAGCCACTAAGTTTTGGGATAATTTGTTGTACAGCATAGGTAACAAATACAGTATCACTTCTCTGAGTTTCCATGGAAATCTATTTTTCTCCCATTATAGCACTTATCACTCTGTGTTGTAATTACCTGGTTGTTTGATAGTTAGATTGTAAATTCTGTGAAGATAAGGACATTGTCTTGTATGCTACCCTATCTTCAAAAAGTAATACTCTTCTTGGTACATAAAATATGCTAATACTCACTGAATAATGAGAGAAAATTATGTCTTTATAAAATATGCTGCATAAATATTGCTGTGGAAATTGGAAGTTAGGTCAAGGAGGTCAGGACCTAGAGAAAGGCATTAATACCAAATTATAAAATAATTATTAATCTAGCAAATGTGTAAACAGACTGGGCACCAACTAAGATGGTGCCAACAGATAAAATAGGATTTTGGACATCATACCCTGGTAATTAGCGCTGCAAAATCTATCGTGGTAAAACCATCAGTGAGGGGAGAGGGCATAAACAGATGAAAAACACCAAGCCCTGCCCTGTCAGCCCTGCCTTCCCACAGACTAGCACTGAAGCTGGGAATGACTGCCTTACCTCTCTGGGCCTCAGCTCCTCATTGGAAAGTGAGAGGAGATTTTACATCTTCTTAAAGATCCCTATCAGCTCTAATATTCTACTTTACACATGACTCCATTTTATAAACACTTCAAAATATTTTAGCTTGATGGTCCTCAATATTTCAATTTTTCCATCCTATCATGTCTGTGGGATGTAATACACATCCCTCTGAAACAGTGATTTTTAGCTTGTAAGGAAGAAAGGGACATGTCACATTGCAGGCCTTTTAGAACTCCTGGGTAATATGTGTAGTGTGAAAAAATTTCCCAGATGATTCTTACCTGTTTGATACCCACTTCTGAAAATCTTTGAGGTAACACATAATGACAGACCAGCCAAATTATGGTCAACAGACCAGACATTCTGCCGTTTGAGAAAATAAATGCATTAGAACTTAACTATATGTTTGGTAGAAGCTTGAAAGAAACAGCTAAAAAGAATCTAAGCAGAAAAGTTTAACAAGTAACACACTCCTGTAGAGTTGCTGTCAAAATATGGATCTTAGAAACACCATCACTAAGTTTTCTATTTTCCCAGTGACTGAGGTACTTTACACACATGAGCTTCTGAAACTCATAATCTATCATGTTTTGACAATAATTTAGAAGGCAGTATTTCAAGACATTTACCACATAACCAGGAGACTTCTGTATCTACAAGAGATTATTGTCAATATTCTTGACTATAAAAAAAACCATACTGCGCTAATTAGTTTATAGTAGATGCCTTTGAGATATAATAATAATATAATAATACCCGTCACTTGTTTAATTCTTTTATTTTTCAAAATGCTTTTCATCTGTCATTGTATTATCTTTACAATGTACCTGTTAAGTAAGTGGTGCAGGTGTCCTAAAAGTAATGTTTTCCCTGTAAGTTTACCTGTTTCTTATTCAATGTATATATTCATCTAGAACTCATTGCGTGTCAGGGACTCACTGGAGATGCAATGCTGATTAAGACATGGTTTATGCTCCTGGGGCTCAGAATCTAGAAGGAGAGGAGAATATGTAAGCAGATAGAGGGTTGCCAGGTATTTGCCTCCTTTCATCATAGTGACCTGTGCATCTACTCCATACATGGCCTATATTTAGAACCACATAGGAGTGATGGGGCAGAGAGATTGTTCTAAGAGTGGATTATTTATAAACTTGAGAAACATGTGGCTCACTGTTGAGCAAAGCCACTTCTCATGGGTACCGATGTTTCTTTCACCAGTTAGACAATCCAACTCTTAGAAGAAGCTCTTACATTTAGAAGCTCAATAATTCAGATATGAGAAGTTTTAGTCTTCAGATAAAGGTGTGGTATGCTGGAACCCACGTAAATGGGCTTCTGAGAACCAAATGCACACATCTCTTCCCAATGCAGGGTTCACCAACATCTGAGAGGTAGTTTGAAATTGTCCATGGTGGAAGTATTTTCAGCACGGAAAATGGCAAGCCCTACAAATGATAGCTGTTTTTCTCCCAGAGTAATATTTAGCAGCACACCATTGACTATCGCTTGCTGTCCTTCACCTGGGGCTTGATTAAGTTGATGGATTTACTAAACTATTTTGCATGTGATATGCATAATAACCTCTTAATTTGGGTTTGAATATAATTATACAAAGTGTATTAATTTTTCCCCTCCTCCCATATACGTGGGTTAAAAGTCCCTTAATCTGCATGTTAATTTATGCAAAGTAGCAAACAATATGGGTTTTATGGTAAGAACCTCGGAACATTAATAACACTGCAATCTTGATTACGCAGCCACCAAATCAATGTTCATTCAAAGCCACTCTCCTACATTACCACCTACAGAAAATTTGCCTGGCTGAAATGAGCTTTTCCTTTATGACAAACAAGTATATATCTTCCTGTTGGAAAAAAATAAACTAAAAATCACATCAAACAGGAAAATGAAGATGTGCTCATATCAAAGATTTTATAAATCATCGATTGAAACATTTAGTTCTTTTCTCCAAACATATCTCCAACCAAATCACTGCTCCAGAGGATTTTCCTGTTTCTGCCAATGCTCTTACTGCGTTCCTGGTAACCCGCTGGGAGTGTCAGTGTCATTCAAGTGCTCACCACAGTGCTAGGCCCACAGAAGAGGTGTAATAAGTATGTGTCGAATAGATCATTTTTTAAATTCCCTTTTTATAATCCCATGCAACAAATCAACAAGTCCGTAGATTTTTTTCTGCCATAATGCTCACTTCCCTTTTATGGCCAATACCAACATAGGCCCTCACTACCACAACTTTTCCAGTTACTTGTCTCATACTCATCTCTCTCCACTTTCAAGCATGCATACAATAGGCTTTACCTGAGTATAGGTTTTGTAGCAAATACTGGGCTTGAGATGAAAATGAGCCAGACATTCTACCTTCAAGGTGGGAGAAACACAAATGGATGAAAAACACCATCTCTGAATATGATAATGCATATAATTACAGCAAACATAAGATCCTATAAAAACAGAGAGGAGAGGGATTGGAACTGTTTCAAGGGGTAGAATTTTGAACTAAATTTTGTAGTATGCCTAGCATTTGGCTATAGGAACAAAGCAAGGGAAAAACAGTATCCTGGGAGGAGGGGAAGTCGTACGATGTATTTGGTCTAGAGTAAAAGCTAAGTCAGGAGGGAGATTCAGAGTCCCTGGGTTAAATTCTACTTTGCTACTCTCTAAATGACCTTAGGAAAATTATCTAAACTCATTGAACCTTAGTTGCCTCATGTGCAAAAGGGGACCATGTACTTATAAAATTGTGAGCGTTAATGGCGCTAATGAATATAAATTTCTTAGGATGGAGCCTATCACACCTTAAGAGCTCAATGCATGTTGCCTATTTTTCTTACCATTCTAAGGCAAAGGGAATACATAGCCTTTGAAAAATTATGAAGGTGAGAAACAAGTATGGTCTCTTTTAGGAAGGGCAAGCTTACATTATAGATAGGTATAGCACTGGGTGTTGGTTGGAGAGCCCTGAAACTCCAGTAAGAGACTGGAACGACGGGCAGGAGCCGGGACCTAAAGGACCTTGAGTGTCATGCTTAATTCTTTGGGCTTTCACCTGTAGGTGATAAAGATCCATTGAAGGATTATAAGGGCAAAAATGACTCATTCTGCTTCTTGCTGCTAAGGTGACGTTGCTTTTATTGCCATTCTCTTGACCAATACTGTGCAAGAGAAATAGAACTGGATGTTTGTTAAAGATGACAAGACAAATTTTCTTCAGGCTACTTCAGTAGTATAGAGAGACTCCAGTATAAACTAAACTCAACTCCGGTGAAACAAAAGATGAGAGGCTTTTTAAACACTGGAGTGTGCTAAAGGATGAGTGCTAAAAGACATTGAGGGAGGAGGCGGATGTTGGTCACTGTGATTAGGCTGCCTGTATTTGCTCACTGGCAGTTAGCAATGTTAGGCTCCTATCTTTCCACAGAGACTGGGCAACAGGGACCCTACCTTTCTTCATCATTACATTTCAAAGGGATGGTCCCTTGAGGAAGATATTCCTGGGTTATAGAAAACATATTGCAAAGTGACAGAGTAAGGGTTTATAATTGCAAGTTTTCTAAAGAAAACACTCTAAGAAGAGAGATATTAGGGGACTACAGTCAGTTTTTAACTAGAACAAACAGAAAATTCTTGTAGCTGTGTTGAATTTTCTCAGCCAGGCATTTTAAAGGGACTGGGGTCATTCTAGGAACCCAACCTTGGCCTGATGGAAGCCATGCTGGAGTGTGTTTAAGTCTCTTAGTGTGTAGGGTGCACAAAATCATTTGTCCTGAGAGCTTATAGTTCTCATCAGCCAAGTTTGAGGCCTAGTTGAGAAGGCAGCTCAGAGGAACATGACTGAAATTTGGTCAAGGAAAGAATATCCTCCAGTAGCTTTCTTTCCTGTTGTGTGGCCTCTAATAGCTCCTTGCTTAATTTTCTAGATCCTTCAAAATTTGTCCATTTGCCTGGGAAACCTTACCAATTAGTCTTCCCACTTCCTAATTCCTCAATTTATGTGGTCTACTCAAATTCAATTTGGATTAGATCCTTATCTTTATCTCTGGGCTTTGGTTCTGTTCTTCTCTTTCTCCTCTGCCTCTTTTTTCACTTTTTAAAGCCTCACTCAGTGAAGGCCCTATCTCTATAAAGGCTTATTTGAAAACTCTGGGCCCTTTTCTCTGAACTACAAAACTCAGTCTTTTTGCCATACAAATTAGCACTTAATTATCTCACATATTGTATTTGGAACATATGGGATTTGGAAAAGTGTACTGGGCTTGGAGTTCAGAGAGGTTTTGGTCTCAGTTCTTCTACTGAACAGCTGTTTGAACATAAGCAAGTCTCGTCTCTGAGGTTTAATTTTTCATCTGTAAAATGGTAATAAGACTCATCCCAAAGTATCATTATGCTTAAGTTAGATGACGTAATATTTGCAAAACTGCCTAACACAGTGCATGGCCTAAGGTTTTTGTTGAAAGTTTTATCATTTGATGTCTATTAATTATTTCCTTAATTTGATTTTTAAGCTCTTTCAGATACAAGAACATGATTTATAGTCTTCTTTTTTCCACAATCTCTTATCAGAATGTTGAACATGTAGTAGGCACTCAATAAACACTGGCCGAAGGAATTGATTAATCACATTCTTAGAGGGAAGAGCCTGAGTGTGTTCGTTGTACAATCTGTGAAAAGTTTAACAGATGCCCAAAAAGGAAACAAGTCCTCCATACACCTGCCACATAGAGGCTGAAATTTTATAGTTCTAGGAAGTACTAGTTTAGATTAATGGACTTTTAGATTTTTAAAGACTCTCCAACAGCCTTTCAAACACTAGGACATTTTAAACAGAAGTCTGAAAACAAAAACAAAAACCGGGCAATGGATGTAACCATGGGTAATCCTGAAAAAAATCTGGCTCATTGTCAGGCCCAGCATAAAAAAATATATATTAATAAAAAAAAATAATTGCAGTCAGAACTAAAATTCCTCATCCCCTCATTCTCTTCTTTCTGAGAGGCTATCTCAGAGTAATTAGCTTCTAAACATACTTATGTAATAAATGAACAGAACAGCAGACAGTGAGAGTGATTTATTATTCATCATGAATAGCAAGTGAATGAAATAATTTAACAACCACTAATCTCTAAAAGGGACCTACTCATTTTTAATCATCTCATATGACATGTGATCACTCATTCACATACATTCCCCTGAGCTCATCCTACTGCAAAGGAAGTATTAACGTGCAGCAGAATGCTATTTATGTACTTCAGTGACATGAGTGTATCATTAGGTGGATATTATAGCCATGGGATTGAGACTATGTTTTTGTGCAGTGTGACAACTTGACAAAATCCATGCACGTATCACCTTTTGCAACCATTAGTATCAAGGGATCCCACAAATGCTAATATGGCATGGTGATAATTATACAGCTCTCTGTTCTGATGCTAGTATTGAAATGGCAACTGTGTTGACAGATATAAGATTGTAATGGGTTTGTCACATGATGGAGAATGCTAAGGGAATGGTAACTCGATGATAATCTTTGTCATGAGAAGAAGTCCAGCTGAAGCATTTCCTGTTTTAATTATAATTGTGCTGGTGAGTATTGTGTTGTTTACTTTTGAGTCACAGGAGAATGAAGAATCAGTGTTTTATGTCCAGCATATTTGAAGAATTTTATTTATCTAGACTCATTATTTACATATCTAGAAATTTAAGGAATATAAAACCAAATTTTGTTGTTATTATATATCTGCAGATCTCTAAAAGGGCAGAGGAGAAATTCAAGCTGATTTGGAGGCCAGGTAAATTGGCCAGTTAATCTACTAGGCTCTGATACAAAAATTAGTAATGATGATTACTAATAGTGCCTACTACTTTTCGACTTCCTGCCATATGCCAGGCACTGTTCACACATTGTCTTAACTTAATCTTCACCAGGACCCTGTAGAGTAGGTAATATTATCTCTATTTACTCATGGAGAAAAGCATTCACTGAATCTTTGGTTATATCAATGTTGACAAAATAGTTTAGGAAAAAAAATCGAAATCAATTATGTAGCTTATTTTGAAAATAATAAATTTAAAATCATCCCCATTTTATTTTTTAATTAGTCACATTTAGATATAACTTCAGTGGAATGATTATTTTAGTAAAATCATTATTTATATTATTATTCTAGTCTTAGTTCTACTATTACATTATATTTTTTTAGTGAAATTATTTCTAGTATATTATCCAAGAAAAGGAATATTTCTATGATATGACAAGGTTCAGTAGATCAATGTATGAATATGAATGTGTGTATAAATCATCTATTGGGAGAGGCATTTGTAATATGCAGATTCTGACTCAGCAGATCTGTGATGGGGGCAGTATGAGATTCTGGACTTTCTATCAACTCCACAGTGATGCTGATACTTCAAGTCCAGGTGCTACTGATGGGTGGAGATGTTAAGTGAGAGAGACTGAACCCAGTTCCTTCTGTGAAGCAGCCATCATTCTGGTTTTGAAGCTAAAGAAGCCACAGATTTTATTTTTTTAATTTTGGAGGGGAGGGTGGGTAAATGCCCTTTTATTTAAAAAAATGATATTTCTCCACAAGACCTATATATTAGTATGAGATCAATATTTTTTCTTATTATTTTTCAGAAATATTCACATTTCATCCAGATTCTGTTGGGTCTTTCACAATGGTCCATCCCTGATGAGATACATTATTTTTTCATTTGATTTTGAGTAAAAGAGTGACCTATACTCTTCCAAATTTATAAGAAGTGTAAACAGATTAAATTAATTTGGAATAAGAAAGGACACGTAATAAAATGAGCCTGACAGGAAATACCATTGTAGTGGCTTATGCTGAGCTATTTGAGTGGCGGTTTGACAGAGGAGCACTAAGGATTGTAATCATATATTACTTAGAGTATTTGAAAAACGCTGAACTATAAAAGGCTTTATGGTTCACAGGACTAGTTCTGTCTGACTTGAAAGTTTACCTTCAGTGTAATGAAAGCTTTATATGTGTCAGAATAAAAAGCAAGTATCCTGGTAGGCAGGTATTTCTATCAGTGCAGGCAAGTGTTGAGAACCAAGGACTCTAAGCATACCTCCTTCACATGAAAGACTTCTATATTTTATAAGAATTTTGGTATTTTTATGTTATAATTTTTTTTTTGATTATGCGGCCAGTAGTGGATGGAGGCTGACCTTACCAAACCTTGGATGAAGTCAAGTGCACACAAGAGGCAAGTCAGGTCCATAGAAGCAGCAGATGGTCAGCAAAAGAGAGGAAGCTCAGATTTCCAGTCAAATTGTGTTTGAATTGTGGCTCTGCCTCTACTTGGCCATGAAAATGTTATCAAGTTACAGTTACAGATGCACAGAGTACTCTTACTAAATGTGTCTGGTAATATAAACAATCACCTCTGAATCTCTGTATCTTCTTCAAAACAAGGCCAAAAATCACTGCATCATAATGTTAATAAAAGAGTAATGCTGTCACCTGTGTAAAGGACCTCATCCTGAGTAAGTGCTCTATAAATTGTAGTTTCCTTTCCCCTTTGCAGGCACCAAATTTGTGTGCATTTCAGGTATAATTGCATGCCAGTTTTCCCCGTCAATCATGGCTGATTTATGAAAGGACGATATTGATAGACTTCATTAACAATGTTTAAATTACATGCTCTCACCCTCTGGTTATATCAATGTCAACAAAAAGCAGATTAGGAAAAGAAAATTGAAGTTCAATCACATGGTCTGTTTTGAGAATAAAAAGCTTTGTACCCTTCTTCCTGTTTCTTTTGCTCCTCCTACATACACCACCCCCATTCCTCCTCCAACTCTTCTTCTTTTTTCAAAGTCAATCTTTCTATTTAGATAAAACATTATTTAATTTACAACTATAATCAATAAAAAATATTTCTCTTCTATCCAAAAACTGAAGGAACCTGAAAAACTTGATTGATTTTTAAATATACTTAATTATATATATTTTCTTTCACAAATTATTCCCACACCCATGTAATTCCTCATGGCAGGCAAATTCCAGCCTCCTGGTACACAAGAGCACTTCTTTCAAAGGCCTCTTTCAGATTTAAGAAGAGTTAAATATGAAAAGCCAATATGCCAGAATAAATCCTTTTTTCTCCTTCTCAAAAAACATGAATAGAAGTTGTACCAGAGTATACAAGATTCTTCTTTCCAGTTAAAGAACTATGAAATCTCAGTTTTTCTAAGATTGATTAATGATTTGATAAGGCAAAAGACCTTACTCTCATTTTGTTTTAGAATCTTTGCTCATGCATTTGTCATAGTTTTTCCCTTTAGTAAACCTTAGTGATTCCAAAAACAATTTTAATGTTTTTTCTCTTTGTTTAAAATCTTTTAATTTGAGGATTAAAAATACTTGTTTAAAATAGGGACCATTTATGGAAACTGGAGATTAGTATTTGGAAAAGAAGTTCAGTGTTTAAGCTTTGAAAGGTAGAGTCAGAATCTGAACCCTGTCTTTATTTCTTTAACTTGACAACCAAACCACATTGCCTCTAACTGAGCATGTAGTGTACTGGACTATTAAACAGGATACAGTAATGAAATTTCATAGGTGAAGACTAAGCTAAGAATGATAAAATTACTCTGCCTGGGAGTTTAAAGAGTACATCAATTCCCGTATGTATTTGGGAATCGTTTCTTTCCCATGACATATATAACGTGATTTTAAACTTCTAATGGGTTAGAACACTTTCAATTTCTCATCTTCAAGGTCACAATCTAAATTTGAGAACTTTGTTTGCATGACCACAAAAACTATTTTCCTCTACTAGTGGCTTGCCGTTTGAGTACCACTTCTTAGTTTGAATGTACTCATTTGCACATAAGAATCCTGCATTATACGTGAAAACTTTGCTATGTTTTATATCTTCTTTTCCGATGAAATTCTACACTTTATTCTTTCCATTTTCCTACTGAAACTTGCCTTTTCTCTTTCTTTTGTGGACTTCCTTGATAGCTTTTGAACTACTGGCTGCCTCTTAGGGAATGGGAATCTTCTGGAGGCAGCTTTCAGCCGGATCTGCTTCTTTGCATCCTTTTCTTTTTTGCTTTATGTAATATTATATAGAAGTTCTCATGGAGAGTTTTTCTTTTTCTATTTTCACTTTATCCCAAACCATTGTGTACCTCCCCTAAAGCTTCCTCCATCCAGTCAGATCAGTGCAAGAGGAGATATCTTTCTTCTCAGAATTATTATGTAGCATTCCTAGATCCTTTCTAGTGTCCCTTAAGACAGTTTTTTTTTTTTTTTTTTTGCTTGTTTGTTTTTAAAGAAAGACCAGATACTGAGACTTTTTCAAGAATTAATAAGTAAATAAAAATGTGTTATACCATATTCCATAAGGAGACCCCAAAACCTAGGTTTCAATTGCTAGTACTCAGTTGTTAAAATAATCATGGTGCTTTACTCACAGATTCGTTAAAGCACAAAAGGTAGTTTTAACACTGAAAGTTCCCTGCATTGTTGTGCCACTTATGACTTGGCATTATTTGAGTTTGACCGCTACTTAATACTTTACTTTCCCAGTCTTAGTTGGTAAACCTAGTTAATTAATAGCCTTATCTTCATGAGAAAGTAAAGTCTCTCCTCCTCAGGCTTTATTAAGAGACCAATTGAGAAAAGAACAAAGAAAAAGTCTACTTCGGGCACAGAGAATAATAAAGAATGATGTAAACGTTACTTTGAAGATGTTAAGTGGTCTTTTTTCCAGTTTCTATTTTTTCCCAGATAGTACCTCAACTTTTAATGTATAGGAAAATAAGTAGTAAGTAGTAATGGAGACACTTCTATTGGGACTAGGTTTCTTTTCTAGAGTAGCTGTAGGGTTTCAAATAATTCAAATTGCATGTGCTTCTCTTAACATTTTTTTTTCCTTTCTAACCCATCAATCTGGCTATTATAAAGAAATATATGGCTAACCAACTGCTTTTTTTTTTTTTAAGGCAAATATCCTATATAAATAGAGTAGCTCTGATATTCCTATGAGGACATATAAAAACATTTATGCCAATTGTAAACTTTTTAACTTAAAATTCTTTATAATATTACATAAAACAAAAAGAAAAAGATGCAAAAAATTGTAGTGTCTTGAATAAAGATAAATAGGATTGTTCTTATTCTGAGTTTAGCCCATGGGTTTCCAACATGAAAAAGTTAATTATGAATTGCCCATTTAATAATTTCTAAGAATTTTCCTAGACTATTATTACAAAAATTAGCCAGTTTTATTTACTGATACTTGAGATTATATCTTCTGTTAGTTTCTAAAAATATATAGATTGCATTTTTCTTTGAAAAATTACCTTTTTGTCAACACAAACTCTATATTCTTGGTTTCTCTATGATCTTTATTTTTCCTGAAGACCTCTGGCTGAGCTTTGCTATTTACTGCACAATCATTTTGCTTAAAATTTAAAAAGAACTGACTAGCTGTATTGAATGCATCGAAAATATGTCTTCTGATGATCAAAACTATGATTTACTTAGGAGAAACTAGGCTATACAATTTTCTTTGAGCTTTCTAATGAATAAGGAGAGACAAGGTTGGTTTGTTGAGATATTTGCCTATATTAAAACTGCATCCTCAGTTTGTATAGATATAAAATGGTCTTCTTATATTTATATACATGTAGTTTTCTGAATTAGGATGTTTCCTCAACTTGATAAATGTCAGATTATTGATGCATTTTACCACTGAATAAAGTCAAATTGATTATCTCTATTAGTGATATCAACTTTGTCCTCATCCTCATCATATTAGTTGCAAAATATATTAATTAAGAATTCTTTTATTTCTTTTAGCTCTTATGTAGGAAAAAAATATTAGAAAAGTTCTTCATCTCAAAATATTCTAATTGTTCCCTGTCTCTGAATTGCTTCTTCACTGCAGGCCTGGTGGTTAAGAGAGGAGCTTTAGCTCACACCATTCTTTCAGTAACTTTTACTTTCACTAACATGTGTTAAGAAACATTGCCTACTTTGGAAATAAAGCACAGAGAGGATGGTGTGCCCTTTCAATGTCATATACGGGCATTGTTTAACAGGTCTGCCCAAAGACTATTTGATTATTCTAGGGAATATACCTGTATTTGATTATATCTAATTATTGATTACAAGTGCATCTTCTATAAAGTTGCATGTTCACTGGTAGATTTTTATCTGGTAGAGATGTAAATAATTTATGCCTGGTAAAAATGATAACCCCAAAGATTATGGTTTTCTATATAAGGTCTGTTAACCAGTTCTCTTTCTAACTCCATCTTATCCAAACTTTTATTTTTCTCCCATGCATCATTTTTACTGTCAAGCTGGTTCTCTCATTTATGAGTTGAATATCATTTTAACACATGCTTGTTTTATAGTTGTATGAGTTATGTTTTATAAATTCTTGAAAATTATACATTTTCAAGTTCTACTCAAGATGTTTGTGTGTGTGTGTGTGTGTGTGTGTGTGTGTGTGTGTGTGTGTGTGTGTGTGTGTTTTTCTTGCTTAAAAGTAATCAGTCAGGGAAACAATCACTAATTAGTTTAGACAAATGAAAACTTCATATAGATCTATTTTAATACCCAGTACTATTTCAAGGACAAGCTAAATCTCATTATTTAAAATATTGATTTTCTAACAATATGTTAAGGAATTGTCTTGGGTTCAATGTGACAGATGGAGCATCCTTAAGGCATGCTACCCTTAGTAGTGTAATTAGCAGAAACAGAGTGAAGCAGTCATCTTTATCCAGTGAGCTTTTCAAAAGAATTTTGATTATCATGACTTGCATGAGAAAATAAAAGTGCCCTTTCATTTCTTCAACAACTCAGTCCATAATGGGAATTGAGTTCATTTGTTAAAACAAACAAACCAATATACAGCAGTACCTTTCTGTTTATACTAATTAACTATGGAGTCTTACACAGCTTCTTTGTCATTGTTGTTGCTGTTATTTTGACTCTCCATGTGATTAGTTTAAAAATATTAGAAGGTTTTGAATAGGTGATACATAAAAAAATGAATGTTTAAAAAGTCAAAGCAATATGAAAAATGTATGCAGTGAAAAATTTTGCTTTTATCACTGTTTCTATCATACTATCCCCTCTTATCCCATTACCCTCTAACCCATGTAATCAATAATTAGCTTTTTAAGTATGCTTACAGGTTTTATTTGTGAAAATAATAACAAATATAAATATATTCTGTTTTCCCTCTCATTCTGCATGTAAAATAGCAAGCTATACACATTGTTTGGCACCTTGCTTTTTTTTTTTTTTAACTGAAAACGGACACATTGGCAATCTTTTCATATCAGTACATAAGATACTTTCTTATTTTCTTTTTAACACAGTGTAGCCTTATCAAAGACAACAAATGATAACATTAGTAATTATAACCGAAGTGAACATATTAGGGTGACATACAATTCATTAAACATTTAATATACTAGCCAATATTCTAGGTGTTGGAAGTACAAAATATAACAAGATATAAACCCAGTCCTTAAGAAGCTTCTATCCTACGAATAGAGGTAAAAACAGCTAAAATAACAGTGTGGTTAGTGTTACAATAGAAGCATTTCTTAAATGCCCTGGAAAGATAATTGAGGGAGTAATTAATTCTGCCTTGATGGTATGGGAGATAAGTGAAAGAAAACCAAAAAACATGGTGATATTTGAGCAGAGTCTTGAAATAAGAATATGAAGTATAACAGAATCATTTCTTAGTCTAAATGACCAACTGAGTTCATGATTTTTAAAAGGAAGAATTTAGGTCTAATTATCTTTTCTTTAATTCGTTTTTATTACTCTGCCTTAGGGTATCAGGATGAACAATTTTACACTCTAGTTGGTGTTTACATCTTTTAAGTGTTTGCAGATTGTTTTATTTTAATCACCAGTTTGTCTGATCTAACTTCGGGATTTTCATTTCTCCTGCACTGGCCACGCTTATCAAGCAGTCATGAGTGTGGCTTCTTCCTGGCTTTCCAGCCAACATTACACCGCTTTGTATTCTGAAAAGCAGATGTTCAGAATCAGCCCTTTTGTAAATCCAAATATAAACGACTCCGTGGTATAAAGTTCCCTACCTTTCCAGCAACTCCTGCCAGGTTGATTCATTTGCACATTTCATTCCCAATTTATTTATCCCAATGTAATAGCTTAGTCATCAAGCTCTTGTGCTAAATCAAAGCTCTTCAGATGCCAGCCCTGAGAACTCCTCCCAGTATGAATTGCAAGCAATTTATTTTCATTTGCTTACAGGCTTTTGAGTCTTTAAGCTTTTCAACCATGGGATAGTGTCTATGTAGATGTCAATTTTTATTAAGCTCCTAAGTAATTTTAAAGTCCTGCACAAGATGTTTTTCTAAAGTCCTTATGCATCGGCTACTCTCCTTGTCCAAGTTCCTTAATCGCATAATTCTCTAGAAGTGACCTATCAAGTATGATGAAGCTCTTTGTTCATGATCTTTGTATTTTATTCCACTTCTTTTCTTCCTTTCCTGATCCAGATCTGAGTTCTGTAACTACAATGACACTTGGTGGTCAGGTTAGAGTTTTAGCTGGCCGAGGAAGGCACTCTTATTCCTCACCAACTGTGAGGACACTGTGAAGCTTAGTATTTTTTTTAACATCTTTTTCCAAGATTCTTACTAGTCGAGAAATTGGCTGGAGCTCTGCCCTTATTCTCAGCTCAGAGCAATCAGCAGAGTCTCAAGTACAGAGACAGTGAACACATTGCCCTCTTGAACTGCCAGCTTCAGTTGAAGAATGAGAAAATCTTATGCAGCCAAACAGAACTCAGGGTTGAATTGTTTTACAAAAATCTGGCAATTTTGCCCTAAATGTTCCAATTTCTTTGATAGCTTCAAATAGTGTTAAAATAACACACTGTTAAATTACAACCCCCAATACTCCCAACCTCTTTCTCTTCTCTGCTTCTCTACTTAGCATTAACCTCATCTAATATATTTCACCTCAATTTTAGTTTGTCCCCTACTTGAATGGAAGCTCCATGAAGGAAGGAATTTTCTTACTGTTTTGCTGTATGTTCATTGCTTAGAAACACACCTTGAACTTAGAAATTATACTATATTTGTTAGGTGAATGAATAAATTAATATGTAGTGCAAAGATTGCATTTCAGCTTATATTGTTCTCCATGGGGCTCATTCAATTTTTTTATTTCTGGCAATATGCTTCCTTTTCCCTTTCACATCTCTTACACCCTTTTGAAACCTTCATAGATACCTCTTCCCTCTGGGAAGCTTTACTTGAATTGCCACAAGGAGTCCAACTCCCCTCAATTCTCAATTCAGTGTTTATTTTATTTTATCTTTAAGAATGGTAGCATTTTCATACGAGGCTTTAGAATCAGGTAGTCAAAGCTGCCTGCATTGTTATTTCTCCCGTATTAGCACACCTGTGATGGGAGGAAAAACACTGTTTAGTTTCTGTAGCTGAGCACAATGTGCGTTATGCAGAATGGTGCCTTGGTTTTAGGGTTAGTCCAGTTGGTTCCAGTTTTGAATACCAGGTGTCTTTACTATCCCTGAAATGTTAGATGGTTATTAAAACATTCTGAGCCCTAAAACCTTCATCTATAAAGATGAAAATAATAAAACTTCCCTTGCAGGGTGATTGTGAGGACATGACATAGTATAGCAAATGATATACTTGACAGATATTGCCTCTGGCCATTATTATTATCACTATGAATACTACTATTATTATTATATCATCTCCTCTTTCCTTTGATTCACCACCTATCCTCAACGAATCATACTCCAATCTAAGATATAAATTCAGCTCTTTCAACTTGGAATTAAAATTTCCATATTCATTCATTTTACAAGCATTTGTTGAGAGTCTAGTATGTACAAATATGGCATTGATTGCAAGGAATTCAGAGATGAATGCATTTTAGCCCCTGTAACTTCAGAGCCGATGGTCTATGACATTTTTCATTTACTCAATTAATAGTTCGGCAGGTCTTTGGTGAATATCAACTGTGTCCCAGGTACAGTTACGGGGGCTAAGAGAACATCAGTGAAAAAAGCAAATAGGGATTACACTCTAGTGGAGGGAGAAAGAAGATAAGCAAGATAATTAACTACTAAACTATAGTATATTAAAATGTGATAAGGGCTACAGAAATATAGTGAAGCAGAGTAAGGAAGATCAAGAGTGCAAAATGTGTATTTAGGGGCTTTGCAATTTTTCATAGAGTTGGTAAAGGCAGAATTTCTCAGGAATGTGACATTTGAGCAGAAATTCAAGGAAGTGAAGGAATAAGCCACATGGATACTTGGAGGAAGAGCATTTCAGTAGAGGGAATGTGAAAGCTAGAGCAGAGAGTGATCTTTTAAAGCTGTTCAATGTAGAGTCAGCAGCAGAGGCTGGAGTCAATTTTTCACTTGTTGCTGGTATAGATGGCGTGGAATCTGAGGATGGATCATGTGAAATGGTCCTGATGGAATCCTTGGGCAGTCAGCACACAGTAAAGGCAGGCTTCCCTTTTGGATCGTGGTTTCTTTCAATTGCACTCATGCTGATGCTCTAGCCTCTGGATACTTTGAATCATACTCCCTACTTTTGAGTTCTGGGGCAAGATGTTTATCTGCAGGGTTTTCTGTCAATTCTTTACCCCGGCTCTTGCCCATTTTTTCTCCATGTTATTCTCTCCAATCTGGGGCCTTAATTCTGAATCCCCTAATCCTCTCTCTAGAAAGTCAGGTGGTGGCTACCCACATGCCATGTGGACTTCTACATCCACTGTCCTTTTCTTTTTGGCTTTACCCCCAGACCCCTCTTGAGAGAGAGACTGAGGCTCTTTGGCTTCCTCTGAATCTCCATCAGGTTATTTTTGCTGTAACAGCAGGGGGAGCAGACTGCTGTGCTGCACTGTGACTATGATGAAAAAAACACGGTGGCATGGAAGTGTATGGCCCAGGAAAGATACAGAAGTGCGGTTCTTGGCTGCATATTCCATTGCCCAAGTCTTAGTCATTTCCTATCATTCCTTTGACTGAACTGCCTAGTTTGCTCTTGGACTAGACCTGTAGGAATTGCCCTGGGGTGCTACACAGACTGCCATATCTGATGGTAATGTTTATCTAATGGGGGAGATAAAACTGCCTTGTCCCCAGCCCTTCATTCTTACTTTTTTAAGGTCATTGACAGTTTGGCCAAATCTTAATTTCTGCTCATAAATAATACAGCCCCTTACTTCAACCAAATCCCCTTTCAGGCAAAGTGATAATCTTGAAGAACTGTGTACTGGGCATCATTCTCTTCTCCTGAGTCTTTTATGGCCACACCTGAGTGCCATCACTGGCCTTTTCAGATGACTGTGCAAGGCTCAAATATTTGTCTTCTTTAACATCTTAGGTCACTTTTCTTAACATATTTGAAATTAGCTCATTTTTTCTGACTGGAAACAAGACCAGTTTATCGGTAAATTTAGTCAAAGTCTAAATTGAACAGTTAAACTAATATTTATCTTGAAGTTTACACTAATTATTTTTCTAGTTTTCAACTATCTATTTTCAAAGGGGAGGTAGCCATAGGTCATTCAGTTGGCCTGACATGGAGAAATTTTATGTTCTTTGATTAAAATTTTTGTCGCATTTTGTTGTGATGTTTTGAGATATTCTCAAATATAAAAGTTATACTCCTTAAGAACAATTAGGAGTTTTGAAGTTGCTAGACACTTTAACAAGACATTAACAGAGGATATCATTTTGTATTTAATCGTCCTTTACTAAAGTAAAATTTACTGTAGTAAAATGCTCCAATCTTAAGTTACAGGTGATTTCTAATGTATCTATATTCTAACATATCTGTATAAGAGCCCAAATGGCATTTGGATAGCCATCACCTGACTTTCCAGAAGAACAGATGAATAGGAGATTTGCATAAAATTGCTAATAAGTAATTTGATTTTAGGTTATGGGTTAGCACTAAAATTTAATCTGTTTGTTACAGTATTTTTAAAATTATTTTAAAATTATTTCTAACTCATTATCTTTTTGAGAATATGATAAAAGAACAATATTTTTAAAATAATTGAGAATAAAACTGCAGCTTACTCCATTTAGAGTTGATAATTATACTAAAAAAAATGCCTCTCCTTTGGGTCCCCATCGTGTCTTGTGTATTTATCATGTACATGTAACTTATTTATTTACATGTCTATCTCTGTATGCTAGATAATGACAATCTTGATGATAATGATTATATCCTATTCTCCATCTCCAGGGGCTGATATCACATATTAACTGATATTAAATGTTTGTGGAAAGACTGGATTGAATGAAGAAAATGAGAGAGTCACACAAACTGTTTCAAGTCTCAAGCCCAGAGAGAAGTTCATATACCTTTGTAGCGTTTAGTTAAGAGGAAAAAATTCAGGGTATGTAGAGGGATTTTTTCTGCTTAGTCCTGGACGTGGATATAATATTGATTAAGCACTGAGTGGTAACACTGAAAATATTTGTGAGACTATACACAAATGCTTATGTTTAACAACATTTTAAATTATGAATTATGGGCAAACTTTGTAAATTTAATAATCTGAGAAATAATAATTAACAGAAAAATTTTTTCTATTTTTCCTCTTCTCTAGTCCAAGGTATATCCAGCCATTTAGAGCATGAATTCAAAATCATCACCTCCATTTACTTGGTGAAAATCACTAAATTAGTATCTATGAAGTAGAGAGAAATAATTAGTCTTATAAACCCAATTCATACTTTTAGTAACTTTAAAAAAAAAACAACTTTTCTCTCTAAATAGGAATGAAACAAGATTCATTTAAATAAGTTTTCTCTTTGAAAAAGTTATTTATGTGATCACTGAGAATAAAAGTCACTATACTAAGTTCTAGAAAAAAATTATTTTTTTCTAGGCTTTTTGGCTGTGTTTTTAGTAGGAAAAAAATAAGTTTTATAATGTGATTCTCCTTCCAGAATTATTCATATCTGCATATTTGGCAGGTACTGAACACACTCCATTGTATCTCAGAAGGGATGCACAGATAATGATGAATCAGCACAAACGGTTCCAAATTGAAACATTCAGAGAGTCACTGTGTTTCCCTTATTCTCAGATGTTTTGAAATAAATACTGGCAGTATTTATTTATAAAGGTTCAGGACTTTTTGAATGTGTCAGCAGCATGCCTTGGCTCTAAATAGATTATGTTGCAGTGTTTTTTTTTTTTTTTTCCAGATGACTTAAAACTATAAACTTAAAATTACCTAATTAAAAAGATACCAAAGTACAATAAATTTGAACCAAAACTTCAGTTATGATTCTTGTCTGAAATTAGGTTATTTCAATAACACCTCTTCAGGCCAAATATACCATTTCCTTTTAGTCTATGAACACTCTCTAAAAACTAACTGAGGTTTCTTGAGATAAAAGATTTAAAGAGCATCTCCATACTCTGTTGTTTCTCAATCCCAGTGGCCCAAGAACTACTTAAAAGGAATGCAAGGACTCAACAGAGAACAGATTGAAGTTCACTATCTTAACCATGTCTTTTATGGGATTGTGGCTAAGAAGAGGGTAGAGGTAAGAGAAGACTGGGTAAGGAATAAAAGGGCGAGCTAACCCTTAAAAAGCATCTATTGTGTGCCAGACATGGTGCAGAAATAATTTCATTTAAACTACACAATAACCATACAGGGGAGTTGTGTTTAGGCCAATAGTACAGATGTGAAAGTTTAAGCTCAAGAAGGTTGCGTTTTAAGTTATACTGGATAATGGAACCAGTATGTGTACTAAGATTTGTTTCCAAAGACTGTTCTTTGGCCAAAGCAGAAACCCAGCCATGTTTGTATCAAAGCCCCTAAAAATATCCTTTAGGAAAAATAGGTGCTTACTCATTTTGAGTCAAAGGTCACAGTATTTACCTGGGGAGGGTAACATAGTTTTGGTAAATTAGCCAAATCCACTTTATATGGTTGATTTTTATCGTGAAATCTGTGCACAAGCTCTTAGAAAGGTAGGCATTGCATTTTATTTATTTCTCTTTTTTTGTTAAAATAAGAAGTAAAAGGTAGTTTGCTAGGTTGTCAACATAAAAATACAAATTATAGATGAGTGAACTAATGATTAGACTATCTCTAAATTTGTTTATAGAGGTTTTTATTAAAAATATTTTTTCTTTTGGAACACACAAAAAAAATAATTTTGATGGTAGGTTTGGATAAATTTATGCAAAAGTGTCATGTATTGCTGCTATGAAATTCTTATATTTAAACTAATACTCAACCTATACTTATCTAAGGCATTTCTTGTCACTGGTACAAAATGGAGAGATTGCTTGGGTAAATTGAACCAAAGGTAACAATGTAAGAGAAAAGAATTTCTATTTTGACCCAAAAATAAGGGTGCCAATTATTTTTTAAAAACTAATCTTGACAACTTTTATTTCTGCTTATGACAGAGTAACTTGTACCAATCTAGATCACCTGCCAAAAACAACTATAAAACTGAACAAAATGCATGAGAGGATTTTTTTCAGTCACTAAAAGTTCATAGAGAGCTGCAAGCCTTGAGAAGTAAGCCTCATCATGGACCCAGCTTTCCCCCTGGGTGCCTTTTCTTGTCACTGTGCAAAGAAGGTAGAACCAAGTAGGGAAAAAAATCTGTAAATACAGAAGTTTATATTTAGATTTAAAAATGTGGTGGGCAGAATAATGCCCCTTTCCCAAAATGCCCATAGCCTAATCATCACAACCTGTAAACATGTTACCTTTCATGACAAAACAGACTTTGCAGATGTGATTAATGTTACATACTTTGAGATGGGGGTAGCTTATTCTTAATTATCTGGTGGGCCAAATATAATCACATATAAAAAAAAATCCTTAAAAGCAGAGGATTTTTTCCAGCTGTGGTCAGAAGGAGATATGACAATGGAAGAAGGATCAGAGAGATGCACATGACTGGCTTTGAAGATGGTCATGAGTCAAGAAATGCAGGTACCCTTTAGAAGCTTGAAAAAACAAAGAAATACATTTTCTCCTAGAGCTTATAGAAAAAAACACAGCCCTGCTGATACCTTGATTTTAGCCCAGTAAGATCCATGTTAGACTTCTCAACTGTAAAGTAATAAATTTTCACTGTTTTAGGCCACAAAGTTCATAGCAATTTTTTAATGGTAGCAACAGAACACTAATATAATAAAAAAAAAAAAGGTGAAATTAAGACATTTTCACATAGACAAAAGTTTGGAGAATTCTACCTTAGCAGATCTGTATTACAAGACATTTTCATAAAGCAAAAAGTTTGAGAATCAGTCACCAGCAGAAGTAAGCTATAAGAAATGCTAAAGAAAGTTCTTCCAGGTGAAGGGGAAGGAAGCCATATATATGTGATTGAATGTATAGCATTGGAAACAATACATGTGTCCTTTAGTATGGTTATTGTTATCATTTCAGTAAGGATGGGAACAACACTCTTTCCAACTCTATATCCTAAGCAGAACCTGGAAGTCAAAAAATGTCCTTCACATGTAAGTAAGAGTATGGACTGAAAATAAAAAAGGATGATAAAGAGAATCTATGCTAAAGAAAGCTGGTGTGGCTACATTAATATCTGAGAGAGTGGACTTTCAGATCGGGAGCAGTACCAGAGGCAAAAAGAGTTTGTAAATGACAGAAGAGCCAATTCATTAGGCATAAAAATCTTAGATGTGTAGGTACCTAACCAGAGAACTGAAAAATATGTGAAGTAAAAATATAACAGAACTATAGGAGGAAATGGATAAATCTGTTATTTCAGTTAACTTAGAAGTCTTCTCTCAGTGATTGCTAGAATAATCTGACAAAAAAAAAAATTCAATGAGAATATAAATTCAGAAGATCTGAACAACATCATCAAACCCCTGAAGCTAGTCACTATATACAGAACACCATGCTGAATAGTTGCAGAATACACATTTTTTTTCCAGCAATCATGGGATATTTACCTAGATTGTATGCTGGACCTTAATATAAATCAACTTAAAATGACTAAAGGTGTATGGAGTATGTTTCCCTGACCAGCATTAACAAATTAGAAATCAATAACAGCATGATGTCAAAGAAACTTTCATATATTAGGAAATTAAATAAAACACTTCCAAATAATCCATGGATCAAAAAAACACAAGAGAAATAAGACAGTAATTTGAACTAAATGATAATAAGAACTCCCACATATCAAAATTTGTGAGATGCAGCTACAGTGGTTCTTAGAGAAAAATTTGTAGATTAAAATACTTACAAGGGAAAGAAATAAAAATTAAAAATCAATCGCTACCTGGTGCTCAAAAAATTATTAGTTTTTAATTATTATCAATGGTATCATCTACACAGGAAGTATGGCAAATATAATTTAGACAAATTTATAAAAAATCTGTACCTGTGTGATACAGGTTAACCTGAGTGGAAGGCTAATGTTACCTATAGTATCCACTATCAATGAGCATTCTTAAACTTGACAAGGAATTTCATTAGCATAGAAACCATCTCATGGTAAAGAATAAAAGCATAGAATTTGCTGTTCAAAGACTTGGTCTTAATTTCATCTACTGCCACTTACTACATGTATAACTATCTCAATTTCAGTTTTATAATCTAAAAAAGAAAGAATGATATCTGCTCTCTGTTCGTCACAAAGTTACTCTAGAAAGTGAAATACTACTTAACAAAGGATCTCTAAAGTGTTAAGTGCCAAAAAATTGTTAAGGTAATTATCATTATCCATGAATGGAGCTAGAAAATATTCCTGCTTCTATCTTTTATTTATTGCTAGTTTCACTGAGACTACTATTCTCTTTGACTTTTAAATATAACCTTAAACTCAAAAAAGGTTAATGTTAAAGATCTTCTGTGGAAATCATTGCAAAATTAGACCAGAAAAGAAATGAACCGACAACTACGATGTTGGGAGTTTGAAGCACTTCCACGGCCTGTGACACCAGTTAAGTTCCACTCACACTCTGGATGTAAGTCAGGTTCTCCATCACGTGGTCTTGCTCAGCTTGCCAGCCTCAGTTTATCTCATTTAGGTTTGAAACTTTTGGGCTCTCTCTCATGCCTTTCAAGTAGGCAATCATACAGTACCCTCTCCCTAAATGTTTTTCTAACTTTTCTTTAACCTGTAAAACCTATTATGACTGTATCTATTTCTAGTTCAGGCATCATTTTCCTCAGGGGACCTTACCTGAATCTCCTTAAGAGCTAAGGGCCCCTCCCTTTACTCCTACCGAAACCTGTACATAATGCTGCCTTATGGTCCTTAACATTGTGCCGTGTCATCTGTGTAAGAGTCTGTCTTGTCTACCAGACTCTGAGTTCCACTAGTGAAGAACCATAGTTTATTTGTTTTTGTACCCTTTGGGTTTAGCAGAGTGCCTAGTACATATTAAAGACTCAATAAGTGGCCACTGAATTTTTAAAAATTGAATTGTTTATACTTATGAATCTATTGAAAATGTCATGGCAAGAAGCAAAGTTCTAAAAATTCCATAAGGAAATTATGGAATTTTTTTTGCATGTGGTTTCTACTAATATTAAAACTATTAATCAAATATTAAAACAGATATAAATGAAAACTCAGGTACATTTTTCCTAAAATGAAGTTGGTAGATGGAAATCAGTGTTTATGTGGTTACAATGGACAATTTGGAAGTGATTCTTCATTTAATAAAGGAGTCTTTGTTTCACAAAATAAGCCATAAGATTGCTTTAAATGGTGAACTGCTTGTGGACATTAAATTGACCAAAACAAGGTTTAAAATGCTCATTTGCCAGGAACATGTGCTATGCACAAAGCTAAGTACATCTGTATCTTAGTGGAATGTGTTGGGCATGCCTGCAAGATTTTTCTTAAACTTTAGAAGAAGCATAAGATATAATATTTTGGAAAGAATATAGATTAATTATTCCAACTAAAACTCTCAAAGTGAGATTGATTGCTGTGACTATTTCAACCAAGTTGGAGAAATTTGAAGAATGTTTCAATAGGAAAAAAAAAAAAAGAAGTTGCCAAGCCCAAAATAAGTTCCCCAGAGAATTTGGGAGTCTTGGCCTTGATAGGATGTAAAAATGAGAATTTTCCTATTGCTTTGGAATTTAGGCCGATGTCTGAAATTGAGGGCAACTAAGGACAATTGTTTTAGTGACAGTTGAGGTACTGGATATGTACCTCATAGAATGAGCTAAGATGTGGCCCAGTTGATGGCTACCATCACTTCAAAGAACACGTTTAACATCCTGAACTTTATTAGGGGATAATTCCTTAAAAGAAATCTGTAGGAATAGAGAGCGCAGCGATGTGGGAGGGTAAGCAGTTATGTGACTCATGTCAAGTTAAGGGAAGAGATTGTAGAAAACACCTTTAGAGAAAAGATAGTGAGAATAGATATACTTGCTAAGGAGGAAGATGCTATCTTACGAAGTGTGAGAATTTTTTTGGTAGGGTTTGAAATGTCTTCTCTAGAGTAATGCTTCACAATGGACTGATACTTGGATAAAATTTAATAAAAAAGAATTTGTAGAAAAATGAAACAAAAAAGTTTCACTGATCACATATACTGTATAGTAGTAATGTCAGTGCTATACAATTTTCTAAAGAGTTCTCTTAATTTCTGTACTTATTTTGTCACAAACTGGTAACATACTGTTTAAGGATCGCATGGAGTTCCCAGACCTCAGATTAAGTAGCCTTGCTCCAGATCAGAGCTTTACCTGGAGATTTGGTTAAAATGCCCCTTCTGAGTACTACAGTAAATACATCTTTATTTCTAAGAGGCTCCTGGGTGATACCAGTGCTGCTGTTTGGGAGCATTCTTTGAGTTGCAAGGCTCTAGAACAGGGCCAACCAATGGAAATATTATGTGAGCTACCTTATAATTTAAAAATTTTTGTGTATTGTCTTTGAGATCTCAATTTGGACCAGGCAGATTTCAAGGTCTTAAAGCCCCATGTGTTTAATGGCTATTGGCCATAAGCTGTACAGTTTGGGCAGCATCAAGACTGGTGCCCAATTCTTTTCAGGAGAAATCAGAAGGCATGAGGAGAGCTGAAGATGTGCGGAGTGGCAGAGTGAGTCCAGAAGGCAACTGTACCTGCAATTTGAGAACACGAGAACATGGCAGGGAAGAGTGTATTCCTTTTCTTGTGGGACAAATGATGCCATGCAAGAAAGCACAAGTTATCTTGAGAGTACTTCACACAAGAGTGATACTTGCTGAGATAAAGGGATCCCAAGGACTTTCCAGGAGCATGAGTTAAGGGTCTTGTAAGAGATTAGCCAGAGACAGTTTTACAAGCAATGGGAAATGCTATCTGCATGAGTCCTTGATATTTTGAATATCTCTCCTGCAAAGGGGCATTTGACAATAAAGAAAGGTCCACAAACAGACCTGTGCTGGGGAGAAGGAGAGAAGCTTTGAATTGGAGGAGACATTTAAGCTCTGGTATTTAATTGGATCAGACATTTTTAGTTCCTGAATAGTTTTGTAGTACCTGAATGTAAGCAAAAAGTTGTGGAAACTGCCTAGGGATGCCACTGAGTGGTAGGGAAGAAAACCTGACAGTAGGTTTGAGAAAGGTTGTAGAGAGAAATTGGAATTTTGTTTGTCCCTCAGCATGCCAATCTAATTTAATAAACTGGTCATAATCTGTCTGAGCTCATGTTGCATAAATGATAGTCATTTGAGTGCTCTGTTCTTCACATCTTTACTCAGCAGCCTGACATTGGCTGAAAACATTGCCAAGAAATGTCAAGCAACTCCTCCAAGATACATTTTAGATATTAATGTTTCCATATTGTTAAGTCATCTTGTTTTACTTTCTGTAAATTTATCTTGTTCCCTGTGTTTGTGATGGAAAGTTTCATATTAAATAAGAAGGTAAACCATTTACTTTGGGATTTCTCTTCTTTGAAAGGCAGAAGCTCGGAAGGTAGAAGCAATTGAAGGGAGCCAAGAGAAATTGGCTAGCATGTTACTGGCTGCAAATAATAGAAACTCAGATGCAAAATGTCTTAAATACCAAAATAATAATGTCTCACATAGCCAAGTCCTAAGTAGGGTGGGCCTCAGGGCTGGTTGATACTCTACCTTGTTGATATCAAGTTTCTCTCTCTCTCTGTCTCTCTCTCTCTCTCTCTTTTTAAAATCTTTTCTCCACTCCACTAACCATTGAGTTTGTTTCATCTTCTGACTGACAGTAAGAAGGCTGTCAGTTTTAAGCAGCATGTTATGGGCAATAATATCCAGGAGAGGAAGGGTCTCTTCTCATGCTTCTTTCTCTTTCTAGAATCTTCCTAACAGCCTTTCCTAACATCTCCTTGTCCAGAGCTGGATCTCATTCCCATCCCAAATCAATACCTGTGCCCTCCTCCCAAAAAAAGAATTAATTATATCCCATTGTGGTTGGCCCTATAGTTGAGGGCCAGGCTTATAGCAAGATATGTGAATGTTTAGACAAAATTAGATTCTGCTAAAAAAAAGGAAGAAGAGGGAATGGATTCTGTTACTAATATTGTGCACTAAAAACCATATGTAGATATCCAGTCAGTGCAAATGTGCTTTCAATGGATAGAGATCCATGACACACTGTATGGTGGGATAGGTGTGTCTAAGGTGAACTAGGCAGTCCATGTGAATGCAAACCAGTTACTGAAACTGCTTTCTGGATGACATCACATCATATCACATCGTTATAAAGACACAGATTATGAAAAGTGTTATGCATCGACATAACTTTATATTAAAAAGCCTCTCTAAAGAAACATGGTATTTCAGTGGAGAACCTTTATAAAAATGTAGGCCTTCCAAATACTCAATTGAGTCAACTTTACATTGGATAACCATGTCCACATTACATGCATCATACTGAAGCTTTAAAAATGTCTTGTTTTTGTTGTGTGAGAACTGCTTCAGACAAGGGTAGAAAAAGAAGAAATATGTTTTTTATGAGTGTGGTTGTTTTCCTGCCTTTGTTATAAATGGAAAGTTATGAACATTTCAAGAAATACTATCTTTTTAAGTGATTAACTGTCAAATTACTGTAGTTTTGCCCTGAGATGGAGATGAAATCTTTATAAAACCTGCAACAATTCTACAAGATTATTCAAACTTATGACTTTTTAAGCATATTTTCCAGCACTAATTTATTTAAATTTTTCTTGCAGCCATAATGTATAGTTCTTGTTTTTCTAGTATAGTACCTGAGCATAATAGTATGGTTGGAAATTTCATTCTATCATATCTATTATTCTACAAAGTGATAGGAATATTTAATGCCAGACTAGTTCCTTTTCAAATATTACTTGGGAAAAAATTTCACTCCTTTCACTGGCAGCTTATATAAATTCTCCTCACCTTGAATGCCAAATATAGAAGAAAAAGAAATCCCAGAAAAGAGACATTGTTTTATTTTTTTTTTTAGGAGTTACTTTTTTCCCATAATTTTTCTTGGTTAGATGGTTTTAAGTTCTCCTCTTCTCCATCTTTCTTTTGTTTACGCCAGGAATGCAAACTTGACCTTGACTTTAAGGTCAAAGCATTTTTAGACTGTGCAGTCAGCAGAGAATAGAAAAAAAAATCAATGTGAAACATATTAGAGAAGAATAAGGGTAAAAGCAATGCAGAATTGCTGGGAAATCATGCAGGAATTGGAAACAACTGAGGTAATACTTAAAGAATATACTACACTGAGATTTTTATTATCCTTTCCTTTTGCTTCTGTTTTCTTACATAGGAGTAGGTTAGAATTATGGCCATTTAAAGCTTAGGCCATTTTCAAAGCATTTTCAGGGGCTAAAAATTACTTTGACATGTAAAACTGAGATTTCTGTTTCATTTTTCCCCTGAAATCCATTTTTGGTTTTTCTGTTTCTGCTGAAGTTAGGGGGAAATGACTAGTCTACATACCTAATATAATGCACAAATTTAGAAGTGTTTCTTAAAGCTCTATGGCTGAAAATTGTACTAAAATTTCAAGACCTTTTATATCAACATTGTAAATAAACCTAATTTTCGATGGAAATATATTTTGATTTTATAAAGATACATACCCCATGTACAAGCTGAAAAAGTTTGAATAGAACCACAAAGAAAATTTTAATAAATTATCTATGTATTCCTTTTTAGAATCCAGCCACAGACCTTGGGAAGAAAGAAAAAAATTAGAACAATTGTCATTTATGGCAAAGATTATCTTCTCTTTTCCTCTTTATTTACCATTGGAGTCAAGAACAAATTAGACACAGGAAAAAAATCCCACTATTTGTCAAAGCTTAATATTTACTATTAATACAAATAGTTTTATAAATATTAATACAAATAATAAAAAACTTACAGAAATAGAAAATGATTAGAGAAAAATTTAACCTTTACATATGTGTATGGTATATGTGTACATATCCTCTACATACATGCAAATGTAAAAAGACAAAATGCTATATAGAAATAGAGTTTGTCTCATTTTAAGTAATTATTAAGCCAAAACAGATTATATTGTGTTATCTGGAAAATATAAAATGTTTTCTTAAAAAGAGATTAATATTAAATGCATGATAACCTCTCTAAAAATCCAAATTAAACATGTTACATTTGGGATAGAGAGAACTGTTCTGTAACCCAGCTTGCTAGGCATATATGTTAGAGATGACTATGTCTAAAATAAAGCCTTTATTATCTAACATTCTTTCAAATCTTGTTATTTTGCCCTGACCTCACATACTTAAATTTTATAAAAGCACAAGAATGCATGGAGGACAGAGCTCTGGGAGGCTCATTGATACCATGAGTGTCAATTACTGGCAGAAATGGGTATTGATGATTTTCTCCATATCTCAGTTGAAAGTAAGAAAAATTGAAAAGCTTCCCCACCCCTCGGGAAGCATTTAAAATGACTCCCTAGAAAAGAAAGAATCTATATTAGAGGCTGAATAGGGGAAAATACAGGTTGGCCATTACTTTGATCAGTATGATAAATTCAAAGATTTTTTCTGCTATATCTTATCTTACATCTACATCGCATTTCAAATTTGACAGATTCCCTTAAAGAATCAAAAAGAAAGGAACTTCCAAGCCAAATCAGATATGTGTATTTTAATTCATAGAAAATAAGCAGGACAACAAGAAAGACTCTTTCCTCTAACATTGATTTTCTTCATATTTATTTTTTGAGTCTGAATACTCCAGGCAAAATTCACTTGGCTTCAACTAATTTGCAAATACCATCATTCACTGCTGTTTTGCTACCCATTTCTCAAATCTCAATTAAATGTGATGACAGTTTACTTGCAAGAAACACACAGAAAGATCTTTTCCCAACCAGAGGTCTTCACTCATTTCCTGCTAGTGGACTTGGCAAGTGGAGTCAAAACATCCATTACTGAGGCTGAATTTTAATTTAGAAGGTTATTACCAGAGTCAGCTAAATAATTATAAAATCCTTTACAAATGTAAACTGCCAGAGAAATGTATAGTAGCAGCTGAGAACAATGTATGTGTGTGCGTATATATATACACACACAAATATGTGTGTGTGTGTGTGTGTGTGTGTGTATACACACACACACACACACACACATATCATGAAACCTGTTTACTATGGATTTTTAAAAGGGTGAATTTTAGATTCCTGCTTATGCAAAGCTGTATACATAACTTTCAGAGACACCTCTAGGATGAACTAAAAATTGTCTTCTCTCTGCAAGTATTTTTTAAATGAAAACCAAAAATAACAATGATAAAAAAATGACTGCAAGTCTTAATGCTCTTGCTCAGACTCCACATTCCCTGTAAGACAAAAAGCAAGAAGTTTTGTCTAACGAAATGCCAATTGAGGGAAGGCAAGAAAATATTGCTCACCTTTTCTTATTTCTTCTACATGAATAATTTAATATAAATATATTAATTATAAAATTAAATATAATTAAATATAAACTTTGTGTGGCATTGCTTTGAGATTATGGAGTTTAACAAATCATAGAATGTTAGAAATATGCCTATGAATAAAATGAGTACCTACTCCATGTTAACAGGTACTCAACAAATGTTAGCTACAAAGGATAAGAAACAAACTATCAGGAGTCTTTTACAGAGACTAACTAGTCAACTTTCCTCTTGATAGCTGAGGAACTGAAGTCCAAAGTGGTTGAAGGACTGGCCCAGCTCATACAGTGGGCAACTGGCAGCCAGGCTCAGTAACTTCTCTACCTCATCACTGTCACAGAAACTTTTTTGGGCCTGGGCTCATCATTTGATAACAAGAGTTACTCCAGCTGCTCAGGGGTTATCAATCAAAGGTAACAGAGGTTGTGAGAATTCCTTTAAAATTTTAATTCATGGTACAGTGCCTTGCAGGCACTCCATAAATTTCAGAGGAACAGAATTTGTTGAATAGCTGTGGTGAGGGCTGGCTCTGATTCACTCTTCAAAGTTCATTGTGCTCACCCAGCCTCTTTAATCGGGCTAACGCAACCAACACCTCTGACCTTTATTACCTGGTGGGTGAATCACCTGCACTATAGGAGCAGATAGGTGACCTCCACCTGGAGCCAGGATGGGGACAACTTTTTCCTTTGTTTAGAAACTAAGACACACTCAGCTTGACCCTGATATAAATCTCTCACTGCAATGTTTAGGAGCCAGGCTGTCTCTGCCAATCTAGCTGCCCCTGGCAACCTTTATTTTTTTTGCTTCTCTTTCTTAAAAAATCATTTGGAAGGTAATTTCCCTCCATGACATCTTCCAATTCTGAAAAAAGCACTGATGGGCAGACTGGATGGGGAATGAAACCCTGGAGGCCTGATGGCTGGATGGCCTGTGTGACTCTCTGCCTGGCCTGTGTGTGCTATTTTAGTGGGCTAGGTTCCACTAGAATATGGAGAAGTGAGAAAGGGCAACTGGCTCTGAAAATAAATTAAAAAGAAAGAAAGAAAGAAAGAAAGAAAGAAAGAAAGAAAGAAAGAAAGAAAGAAAGAAAAGAAAAGAAAGAAAAAGCTAAAAACCCACTTAATATTAAAAAGTTTATGGGGTCTTATGCCCCTAGTCTTTGTGTTGGCTGACCTTGCAGGTGGATGGTGTTGTTTGCTGACTTAAAAAAAAAAAAAAGTTGCCATGGCTTTCTTCATCCAGGAAGTACATTACTGTATTTGGTTAATTGCATTTATGCATTTGACTAAATGAGATTTTTAAAAAAGGAATGTTTTTAAAGAGCACAGAGTGAGGAGAGATGGGTAGAACTTCTACCAGTTCCATCTGCTCTCTGTCTTTCCTCAAATCCTTTTCCCGCTGCATCTTTCTCTTCCCCATCTTCCTACTCCAGGTATAACTACTATGCTCTCAACACCAGCCATTGCAGGACATCCTTGTTACATGTGTGGAGAGAGATGAAGAGAAGTAGGGTCAGAAGACAAGTGAAGTGAAGGACTGGAAAAGGCACCATCACAGACCACTTTGGAGAGTAATCTATGTTGGATGAGCTAATCTCTGCTAATATCTATTGGAATAACAATCTTGCCTTTCTTCCAACTGGTCCCCCAACTTTAACATCATGGTTTATTTAGTATTCATGAACTCCTAGAACAAGTGATTGGTACATTGCAGTTCAGTGAATAAATAACACACAGAGACTCTTCATTTGTGTAATTATATGGCCATTGGAGTTACATGAGCTATATGATCGAGGTCAAGTCTCTTGGTCTTTCTGAAACTCAGTTTTCTCATCTATTAGATAGGGATAATGCCGGCTCTAATTTCCTCATAGAGTTCTAAGAAAGAAATGAGACATGGTTGTGAAATCATAAGCTGGGTGCCAGTCAAGGATACATAGAAATTTATAGTCTTGTATTTTATCTTACAAAAGAATTTATAAATTGAATGTTCTTAGGTTTCTCCAACATACAGGTACAGGTGATTTCACACTTAGAATTATACTTGAATTTTGTAATGAATAAAGACATATTTTGCTGGCCATGATCTTTACTCACTCAGGTAGGTATATTATTCTCTGCGAAGGTCACCCCTGATACTTCTGTGGGCCACAACAGGTAACTCATGTGCCCTCTCAGATCCAGTCCAGGGTTCCCTTACCTAAGGTCTCTGCTACTCTCCCCATCAGCCTCTACCCATCTGAAGAGTAGATCATGCCCTAGCAGCCTGGCCCTAAAGCCCTCTGTGTTTATGGCCCACAAGGTGGTTGGTCTTTTGAGAAGTGAGAAGGTATCAGCTTCCTGATTTTGCTTTTATATCTAATTAAAGGGGCCCCTCTGTAGTGAAGGGGGAGCATGGTGTATTTCACACATCTAACATTGAGGGTGGGGTGTTTCAGGCAGCACTAGCACTGGCCATTCATTGTACCTGGATCCCCTCTCACTCATTCTCAGTCCCATGGCTGAGGCAGGCTCATCATGCCAGTCTCATTCCTCTATGAACACTATCCCTCAGAGATTCTACAAAAGCCTGCTGGCACTATGGCTTGCTTTGTCTCTCTACCACTCTTAGTCCTCTGAGCATTTCTGCATGCATTTGTTTTCCATTTGGAAGTATGCTTTGAAATTTTTTAGGAGATTCCTCATAAACCATATAAATTACCAGATGGATATGAACAACTTAATAGACAGGCGTTTCTTCTAAAGCTAAATGCCAGATATCTCTGTATTTTGGTTCCAAGCTAGTTGGAATTGTCTTCTCCTATCCCATTCACACTTGGTATTGTAAAACCTACTCCAAATGGCATCATAATGGGCCCTTTATGGTTGACAAAATAACAGGCATCTTTTAACTAATTCTCTAGAGAAATATAATGTCTTTTACTTTGCTAAGATCCATATACCTAGAAGTCACTTTATATTTAAGGTGATGAAGGTTTAAATTGGGGAGTTGTGAGAGCTTAATACTCTTTTATGTTGCTGAGAAAATAGGGGGGAAAAGCCAGATTTCCAGTTAATGAATTATGAAGAAGTTGGTTCCTTATGAAATAAGACTTATGGTATTTTAAGCAAATTTTTGTTATTGACAGAGCTTTTATTTTTATGTCTTCTAGCATATGACTTCAGCAATACATAAATCATTCTTACCATTTACGTTAAAATTGTAAATAGTTCATTCACTCGATCATATCTGTGTAATTCAATATTAGCACTATGTAAGGTGGTAAACAGAGTCTATCCATTAGAAACTTAAAATCTATACCTAAAGAATAATTTATGAATCCTGTCATTCTGGCAACACATACTTATTGAGTGTTTATTATGTGCTAGGTGCTATAGTGACAACGAAAGTGAACAAGATGTAGATCCTGCCTTGAGGGGTAGCAGGTGATTTCCTCAAGACAATATATTATTGTATCATAACATCCAGGAGTCAGCCAAGAGTTACCCTGATCATAAATCGATAACCTCATTTCAGGGCTCAAACACAGAGGTGGCAAATAAAGCCCAGGCCTGCTCCAGGCAGTATTGACTAAAGCAACACACGACTTTTAATAGCAGCAGGCGATGAATAATTTTGCTACTAAGAGTGAAAGAAAATCCCCCCTTCTCACAAGCCCTTTCACTTAAATAGTATTTGTATTTCTTAAAAATCAACAAACTTTAATTAAAGCACCATCCATGAATGCTTTGTTTGGCCGAGGGGGGCAAGGGCTGGGAAATGTCATCTTGGGGAACAGAGTGGGTGTGAGGGGGCAATTGTCTTTTACTTGTAGTGGCATAACTGATCATCTAATTTGTTATTCCCCCCTTATTATTTGTAATAATTTTTGGACAATACTGGAAGCTAATATTTCAATGCTATCTTATCAACCTTTTAAGGAGTTGAAAGATCCAGGGTAGTTGAGGCAGTTAGCAAAATTGTTAGGACACAACCTGGGACCAGTCAGCCTAGATTTCAATCCCAGTTCTGCCATGTACTCACCATGTGATCTTGAGCAAGTTACTGAAGCTCAGAGGCCTCATCACTAATACGAGATGCTGATAATAGTATTATCTCTTAGGGTTATTATGAGGATTAAATGATGCTGTTAGTTTTTAGTACAATGCTAGCCTACAGTAAATGTGAAAGTGTTAGCAATTTTTGCATTCCAACTCCGAAAGTACAAAGATAATCTCAAAGACAATTATTATACACCTTCTCCTCCAATATTTCCTCTCATAAACCCACTAGCTTAGTTAGAACTATGTTGTAGTGAGCCCAGATGATTACATGAGAAGTAAAAGATACTTCTTAAACACAAGCAAAATTACGAATAATCTATAAAGTAATTAAAATTGTGATTTACTCAACAATTTAAGGATATTTATCAATAGTAAATCTGGGAATGATATTTAATCAAGATTAATTTTAACCAAGAAAATCTCAGATTTTATATTTACTATTTATTCACTTATATTGATTATATGTATGTACCTGTTTATTTATGTTTATGAATACCTGTTTGGCCTGAAAATAATTTAAAACAACTTACAAAAATGCAAATTATATAGCAAGATAATACTAAATTGAAATTAGTAGGAAAAATTAGATAAAGGGAAAATAAAGGTAGGAAAAGAGAGAGGCAGATATTTGTATAAAAAAATGTAACTTCAAGCCCTATGCACTTGCTATAAGTTGGTTATAAGATGCCTAGTGGACAACTTTAAGAGAGGAAATGAAAGCAATAATATAGTTCATTAAAATTATTATGTAAAACAAACTAGTTGCTCAGGAAAAAGATAATTATTACTAATAGTCTGATGAGAGTAATTTATTTTATGTTGCTTAGTATCAGAAACTTGCAATATGATCATTAATAAGTTTATACAGTAGCTGTTTACTTAGACCCTGCCCCATAGAAATTATTGTTAGGTGCAGCACAGAACAGGGAGGCATCTGAGATTGTTCCTACTCTCAAAGAATATGCATTTAGTAGACAGTATAAGTGATATATTAATAAATTAACTTCAAGGTAGATAGTAATGATGAGAGGTACACATGTGGTGGTAAAAGAAGCAATTAAAGTCTCACAGCAATCTATGGACCATCTCAGGAGAAGATATTGTGACAAGTACATTCTTTATACTTTCTAATATATTAACTATTCTAATTTCTTTTTATTTTTTTATTTACATTTTATTTTTTTATAGGCGGGGCAACCCTTGGTTGACCTCACAGATTGCAAGGAATTTGTCAGCTTACAATCCCTTATTTTTTATTTTTTATGCCTATAGCCCTGGTCTTCCAAGGTGGTCTCCCATCCAAGTACTAACCAGGCCCGACCCTGCTTAGCCTCCAAGATCAGACTGGATCGGGCTTGTTCACAGTGGCATGGCCATAGACTGCTATGCTAATTTCTTAACGGTGGTTTTTAAAAACTTAATGATTTTCAAATGTGGATTTCAGAAGCCACAGAGTACAGCAAAATTCATAGCCAACTCAAAACTATTAATGGTAATTGGGGGGAGAGGCGGGGAGACTTGGCATAGATATTAGAAACCTGTGGATAATTCTATCCCTTGAATCTGAATGCAGCTTAGTTCATTAACTTAGAAATTTAGTGTCAAGGCTCACATTAGTCCTTCATCTCAAATTGTCAAAAATCGGTCCTAGAACTTTTAGAGAGAATGAAAGAAAAATTCATTGTTTTCCTAAAAGCATGAGCAGTTATTCTATACGTATATTTAACATTATTTGGCGTTTCTTATATTATGGGAGTAGTACTGGG
>CM053507.1:34141736-34171815 GCA_028627145.1 Eidolon dupreanum
TGAGAGCATAGAGGCTAGGGTCTTTCAGGGGTCTAGCAGTGGAGATATGGGTCAAAGACAATATGGAACATGGACCAGCATCACAGTTCAGGAAGAATGGGCTGGGATCCTGTATAGTATGAGAGGGTATGGTAAGAGATGAGGCTGGGGTGCAAGCAGGACTCAGAGCACCACAGCACTTGTAAATAATGGTGATGAACTTGGTGCCTGAGCACCATCAGAATCCATTAAAAAATTTCAAGCAAAGGAGCAACATGGTCTGATTTGCGATACCTGCTGCTGCTATCTTTGACATCCAGTTATGAAACTGTGATTTTAGAAGAATCAGTCCAATGATTTACATTCTAAAATATTTAGAGTATTAACTGGGACTTTAATAGTGTGGTCTTATTTGAGCCACCTCGCCTCACCTGTACCACATGCCATTCTCTACAAGGGCCTTCTTGGCTTTGTTCCTCTAAAATGATGTGGTTTGTTTTTTGTTTGTAGACAGATTTGCTTACATTGTGAATATACATGTATGCATGAGTGAAATATCTTTAATTATTCAGAGCTCTGTCCTGTCCACAAGTCAGCTGATCTAAAACTCTTTAAATGCCTTTTCTCCCACCATGAGGCCCTGCTTCCCCCTAGGTCAAGCCAGGAGGGCATTGCTGCCTGTCACAGAGAAGGATATGGATTTATATGAGCCACTGTGTGTGAGAGTGAATGACAGTTTGAAGAAGTGGTCATAAAGCATTGGAAGCATGACAGTGAATGGCTTTAATAGTCTCTGCTCTTTTTTGATTATACCAAGGACAGTTTTTTATTAAGTACCATATAGTATGCAGCAGTGTTTTAAGTACTTTAAGGCTACAGTCAAAATACACCAGCTCCTGATCTGTTTGGTGGACAAATCCACCAAACATGTAAAGAGAAAAAAAAAATACTTGTTATAAGTCAGAAATATGCCTTGAAGAGAAAAAGAAGGTCAGAGATCTTTTAGTTGGTTATAGAATAAACTTTCTCTTGAGAGTTTGCTGGAGAACGTGGGCCTGAAACTCCATTTTCTCGTAAGGCAGACAATGGAAATATGACAATATATTTCACTGAACAATTTTGCTTACTTTGCTTAGTTTGTTATTGTTATTAGCATCAACAATGCCAATTTAAAGAATTTTATATGTTTAATATTGGCATATAGGTAATGTTTTGTACCAAAGAAAGGTTGCCATGAATTCATTCAGTAAGTGTTTAATAAGTACTTGGTGTAATCAGATGAAAAAATTCTCACTCATAAATTCATTCTAGAGAGCAGAGTTAATTAAAGATATATAATATAATAAGTATGGTGACAAAACATGCTTAAAGGAGCACAGGTGAGGGTATTTAGCTTAACTTTGTGGTTTGAAAAGGAGGTAGATAGTAGTCAGATTATTACCTGTGTCTCCAGAATCCTTAACAGTTTAAATCTAATTCTAGTAAAATTATGCCATTTGAAAATTGTGAAGTAACCAAGAGAATTCAGGAATTAAGGGAAAATAAAATATTTAGAAGAATCCCTTGCAACTGATCACATTTGTTTGTTTTGTAAAGATGAAGGTCAGATGGTCTAACTGGTCTTAGTCATCCATTCATTCATGCAACACGTTTGAACCTCTGTGTTTCAGGCACTATTCCAGTTGGGATTACAGAGATAAACAAGATGGAAAAAATCTTTCTTGAATGTCATGGAGCTTAATTTACAGGGGATCCAATGACTTAAGAACTCAACCTGCTGTGCTATGTGCAAAGCCAATCTTAAAATCAAGTCTTTGGGTTTGGATCTTGGAACAGCAAAGGATATTGGTAGAAAACTGGAATCTGAATAATATCTGTAGTTAGGAAATATTATTGTACCAATGTTAATTTGTTAGTTTTGATTGATGTTAACATCTGGGTAAAGGGCTTTTCTATAAGTCTAAAATTATTTAAAAAAAAAAAAAAAAACAGAAACAAAAACAAAAATAAAAAACAAAAGCTAAACAAACCAAAAAATTGGGACTTAGCTGTGCTTTGCCATCTGTTTTCTGTGTTTCTTGTGTCACTTTACATTTCTGCCTCCTCATTCCTGGTGAGGATCACTGAATGAGGAAGAACAGAATGAAGGGCAGAGTGTTACTGGGCTCTTAGTTGTGTGTACTACCATTCTACTCTGTTTTCAGATGTCCAAGTCTGTCTTCCCAAGCACCCATGTCACACAATTGTCGAGACCAGTGACAACCATCATAACCTTGGTTAATGCCAGGAATTCCAAGACAGAGGAGGAGAAACTTCAGAGATGATCTCTGTCCTGAACCTTCTGGAATTTTGATTGTGAGCTTTCATGTTCCTCCTTATTTTGTGCTTGGATCTAAAGATGCTAGAGGTGGAGTTCTTAAAGATTATCTGGTTCAGCTCTTGATTTTTTAGATAAGGAAACTGAGGCCTGGCCAGAAGAAGGGATTTGTCCAAGATCACATTCCCAGTTAGTGGGAAGACCTGAAATAGAACCAAGCTTCAAGTAAATTACTCCCTTTATTTTAAGCTGCTTCCTAGACATTTCAGATGGATGAGATTTGAACTAATAAATTTGGTTCTGAAACTTCATAGTGACAGTTCGTTCTGTTGTAAACAGACCGTCACCATTTACAATATACAATATTAGATTCTGTTGGGAAGTCTAACTCTGGAAATAATACTGTGGGCAGCCAGTGTGCATGATTGCCAAGAAATATTGGCTGAATTAGATTATTCACTAAAAAATTATCAAAATATTTCTTCTATGATTGATTTTGCAGCCATCTACATGTCTGGATTGACACCAAAAATAACAAGTGCTAAAATAGCACTATCCTACACAATTCTGTTATCTATGAGACTTAAATATAGCTCAAGAATCCAGGTTTTTTTTTTTTTAATGGCACATTAGGTGCAGTCCACATTTCTACAAAAGTCATATGAATTAGGCATTTAAAAGTCTTACCAATTCTTGCTCAACACCTTAAAGACTATATGTCAAAGAGAATGGTTGCAAATTAAAGCTGACACACAGCAGCTATGACTATAACCACTAGTCTGTTTCTTTGTCTTTCAGATAGGCTCAGTGATGTGATCAATAAATCCAGATAATTACAACTAGAATTGTTGCTAGGAAAGTTAAGTGTGTTTCTTTCTTGGCTTGTATAATTTCCTGCCAGATATCATGGTTGTTAGTTCAGTCTTACTAAAATATATATTTCTCCCAATCCAGTGACTGCCACCTTTGGCAGCGTGGCTCCGCCCTGAATTCACGTGCTTGACCCCACCTTCCTGCCTGTCAGAATACTCCTTGGGTCACCACTGCCTGTGTCCACTGCAGAGTGTTCCCTCAATCTAGGGAGCTACTCTGCATACAGTCATTCTCTTCAGTAGCTGCAGTTCTTAAGGAAGCACTTGGCCATCATTATCTACATCTTGTCTTGGATCAAATCAATGAATAATTGGAAGACTTTTCCAAATAGCTCTCTGATGTGCTGTGTTCTACCTGTCTTCTTTCTTTACTGAATATTTCTCCAGCCTTCAGCCTCTTTCTTCTTTCCCTCTCCATTTCACTCTCTTACCCTTTCTCCTATATTCTTTTCCTCCCTCTACCCTTTTACTTTCCTCCAAATATCTTCATAGCACCTTGCTGTGCCTGGGACAGAGTTAGGTCTCGTGGATGCAAAGACAAACAGGATGAACTCTGCTTCTCAATTGTGTACCTCTCTAGTTCCCTGGTGCCTGTCCCTGCCTTCTGTGAGAGGATCCAGCCACCCTCCCACACACACTCTCAGATCCTCAGTGATCTTCCTCTGTCTCTGCACACTGCAAAACCTCCTTTTACAGCAGGCAGTCTCTAAGGTAACATACTGATGAGGAATAACTGTCAAACAGCATGAAGATATTTAATGATGGTTTAAAAAGAGCCTGGGACTTAAGTCGTATGAGAAATTTGTTACATATTTAATTTAGGAAAGATTGTTACAGCATCAGGGGAGGAAAGGAAGAAAATATATTGCTCCTCATAAAAATGCACTAAAAGATAAAGCACAAACAGCCCCTCCGTTATGTTGAAATATTGTCATTCTGTGATTAAACGGAAGCAGCAAGGTGGTTTCTGTTTGGCACTTGTGCCAAGGAAGGGTGGGGGAAGGAAAAAGGCATCAAGGCTGTAGGTCTGGATCTCTTTTAGGGCTCTGAGGAAATTAAAATGCAAACAATGAACAGTGGTGCAGGGATTCTGAGGGTTTTCAGAGGAGTCCTGGTACTTGGTGAGACAGATGGGCCATGAAATGAACTTGCATTTCAGGCCATTTTGACATCTCTCTGTTTTCCTTAGCTTGACAGCAATAATAGAAAGCAAGCTCATGCCATTTTTTTTTCAATGTACAAAAACTAATATTATGTCTTTTCCATCCTGGGAATCTAAGAAAAGAACCACCTTGCAAATGAGTCAGCCTGGAATGTCCCAGTAGCTCAGTCAATTTTTGGCTCTGTGCTTCAGCACATTCCATTAATAGGGTGGATGGTGCTGTGTGTAAGGCTTCAGAAAGTGGTAGTCAGTTCCTAGCCCATCACTCATTGTAGCTACTGAACCTGGGATCAATAAATATTCCATTACTGCATTATTTATGGCTGACTATAAACAATTTCCATCATTAAATCTTTGACTTTTAGTTGTCTCTCATTAGCAAGGGATCAATTTCAGATCCCAGTCTGGGTCATGCCCAGAATTAAAGAAAAGCAATGCGTGAGAATGTTTGTTCGTATGCATATTTATATTTTATTTTAAAATAGATACATGGTAAAATTTATTTCTCTATCCGGTAGTTTGGTGTTTCAGTTCCAAAAGTCAGCTCTAGCTTCATTTCAGGTATTGTGGTGACATGGGAAAAGCACTGGATAGCACTTAGATGAGTTTGGGTTCTCATCATATATCTCCATATCTTTAGTAACTGGTCGTGTAACCTGTCTACTAAGTTATTTACCCCAGTTTCTTTATCTGTAAAATAATTGGATTAAAATGGGTGATGACTAAGTTTTTCTACGGGTCCTATGTTTAGTGAATGGAAGAACATTATAGAAAGAGGTGCTAGATGACATGTGGGGACAGAATTTACTGATGTTCAGGATTCATATGAGAACAATGATAATGAAGGTCATTGTATCAAGTCTGAGTGCCCTCCTGAAGAACACCCATTGGTTATGAATGTTTAACAATCGGCTCTTTCCAAATATAGGGGCCAATTCTACCTGGGATAGCACAAGTTGTATATGAGTCAGTAGACTGCCCGTGAGCTGTAGGTTATTAACGTTATTTTTTATTCAGTACATGGTGTTATTTTTTTGTTGCGTTGCTGTTTTGCTTTTAATGAGAATTTGAATGTTTTCATTGGGCTCATTTTATAATTTACTATAGTCCTCACTCATGGCCTCCTTTACTTTGCCCTCCTTATCCTTGAGGTACTTATACTGGTAATAGCTAGCCCAAGGAATTCAGAAGGCAGAGGTGGTCAGTCATTCAGGCAACAGCTACTGAACATCAACCATGTGCCAGGCACAGTGGGTGGCACAAGGGAGACACATCAGAGACAGTTCCCCTCAAGTGGAGCTCGTATTCCAGTGAGGAACACTGGCACAAATATCTTTTTACAAATAAATAAGATGAGTGTGCCAAGTGCTGTGAAGGAGTGCTACAACATGCTGTGTGTATGTGTAACTGGAGAACCTAATTTAGTCTTGGACCAAGAGAAGGCTTCCTCGAGGAGGGGATTTTTAGGCAGAGACATGAGATACAAGCAGAAATTATTCAATGAAAATATACAAGAAAATGTTGAGTGAGAGACAAAGGCACAGAAGTGGTGAGGGTGTAAGTGGGAAAATGAAGAGTTGATGTCTTAAACAAAATTAACGAGGATTAGCAAACATATACCTATGCCTATTTCTTCAAAACTCATTAGTAAAGAACTGTGTGAAAGAAAAAAAGATGAACTTCTTATCTTTTCCTCTGGAACTTGCTCCTGTGCCTTACTTGACCTTCTTATTTAGAACAATGAGTTATTCACAGACTCTTTTATTTACTCAGGCTGGCAAAATTGAAGTGGTCCTCGGCTCTTCCTTCTCCATCTTGGTGTATGACTCTCCAGTCTCCAAATCCCATTCCTTTTTTCTGTGCTGTATTCTTGACTCCTGCTTCCATTTCTTTCTTCTTGCTCCCAGCTTTCTTTAGGCCTTGACATCTCTACGATTGATACATCACCACGGATTCTGAGCTACTGCTTTGACCACAGTGTCCCCATTCCCCACCCAGTTTAAGATGCATCTTCCTAAAACACTTTCTCACACAGACTGACCTTTTCAACAGATGCCATTGGCCTCTTATCACCTAAAAGACAAAGGGTTGACCTATTACTTATCCACTGAGGGCCCTAAACCACCATGAGAGCTTATGTCCCCTTATTCTGCACCCGAATCCTTCAGCCTGGCCACACTGGAGGTTACAGATGATTTGGTATCATGAGTAAGCATTTTGAAATAGGAAAAAAACAGCTTAGCAAAAACATACAGGGAGAATGACATGATTCTATTACCCCAAGACCTTAGTCTGATAGTGATTTTCTTTTTTGTATATTTCTTTTGCTTGTATGCACATATAGCTAACAAATTTTCATCACAGTATAATAGACCTTTTAATTCTGCTTAATATGCCCTGATGATATTTTCTAAGATGGCTGCAGCATGATCTCCTATGATCATATTCTTTCAATATGACTTTGACACTATTCCTAGTGAGAGAAAGAGATGGTGTTCACTCCCCTTGAATCTGGAAAAGTCTGAGACTATAACCAAAGTGATGCTATGGCTTCTAATGCGAGGTCATGAAAAGTGATATGGCTTCTGCGTATATTTCTTGGGGTACTTGCTCCTGGAATCCAGGTACCACACCATGAGGAAGCAGGGAGCACACATGGAAAGGCCACGTGTAGTTGTTCTAGACAAAGGCCCTCGCTCATCAACTGGGGACTCAATAGACAATTGTTTTATTTTATTTTATTGACTGACCGCAGCCACCTAAGAGACCCAGGAAAAGCATTGCTTGGCTGAGTCCAGTCACCCCCAGGAGACTAAAGACTAAAGCAAAAGTAGTTGTTCTAAGCTACTTAGTTTGAGGATGATTAATAATTATAGCAATGGATAGTCTGACCTATACCTTAAATCAGTAAAATACCGACATAATTTAAAATTAGAAGTTTATCATAAGAAAAAAATCAAAAGGCAAAAGACTTATTACGAATATATCAATTTTACTTATTTCCTGTGTATGGAAAACCATATTTGAATTTTTTTTCTGTATTTAGTCACATTTGCTTTACTACCTAGCTTATCAACTTCTTGAAGGCAGGGACTCTGTTTTAAATATAACACACAGTAGGTTCCCTTGCTCTATATTATTTTTTAATAGAATCATGTATTCTATAAATATTTTTCACAATTTACTTTAATAACTTTTCAAAGGCTATCCAAATTGTTTTATTTTATTCTTTCAAAGCTTTGTCTCATTTTACAGGTGAAGGTAACAGTCTAGCTTTAAGGTCATGTGGCATAAAGTGATAGTACTGTGTCCTATATATGTGCTCAGACCTACTGACTTTAATCCTGGGACATGTTTCATTCCTCCACAGGTGCTCTTTGTTCTGAATTGTCTTTTAATAATATTTGTAGAAACATGATGGATATTCACATATCTGAGGAGGGCTGTATCTTTGCTCTGGAGCCTTGATGTGTTTTCGAATGGTCTTATTGAAGCTCTGCAAAAACCAGTAGCTCAGAACAGGAGTCAAGACAGGAAAAGTACCCACTGACCTTGCTGGGAATTGCATAATGGACTCAGGGATAATGTGCCAGAAAGTCTCTAACCTAGGCGACCTTAAGTTTTTTTGTGAAATGTCATGATTATTAGTTACTGTGGTGTCTTTAATAACTGACTTTTGCAAAAGTTGAGAGAAAAGGAAAGATAATGTGAAGAGCACCAACTGTGGAGTCAGACCTGGATTTGAAACCTGATTCTGCCACATATCAGTTCTGTGGCTTTGATCCAAGTTTACTGACCTCTTAGACCCTCAGTTTTCTCACCTACTAAATGGGAAACAGAATACTTTTCATCTCATTGGGTTGTGAGAGGAAACAATGAAATATATGTCAAATACTCTCTATAATGCATGGCTCTTAACAAGTAGTGAACAATTAGTAGCTTATCTTATATAACAGCCCCAAAATCTTTGTGGTTAAACTTTTTAAAGATATGAGCTTAAATATCACCTGAACTATCTAGAGATTTTCATTCAAAGTCTTTGTGTGACCTTGGGCAAATCAGTTCATGGTCCCCAGGGAAGATTTGGTTGGAAGATTTCTAAGATTCTTATCTTCTGAATTTAAAGTTCTGACTTTTAAACAGTAACTTGTGTGGCATTAAACCATTATGGGTTTTGTTAATCTTCTAATTGGTTTCCCTGTAATTACCATTTAGTTTGTCTTTTAAATACCGGGTGACCTCTTGTCATTCTGATATTTGATTTTCTAACAGTTAGAAGATGTTTACCTTCTACAAACATTTCATTAGTAATGATCACAGTCCTTACAGTATTGGTGCATTTTTGCTAAGAATATAATTGTTCCTTCATGCTCATGATGCAACATTTAATTGAACAGTTCACTTGAAAAGGTATCAAAGCTGTTCTTAAGTCTACGTTGGCTTTCTGTTAGTGGTGTCCAGCAGACACCAAGTAGTGTGCCTGTTGCCTATTATTGTTATTTATTAAATAAAACTGAATTAAGTAAAACTGAAATCACAGATGACATTTGTAATTTGTGAGGGTTATCATTTGCAAAGGGTTATAATATCAATAATTCTATAAGTTTGATATTATTGTCCTCATTTACAGATGAGAAACTAAGCCTCAGTTTATGGCTTGTCACATAAGTACAGAAAAAGAGGGAATTAAGTAATTTCAGAGCTGAGTCTCTAAGCCTTGCCTTGGTCCTAGAGATGGCCCATTCCACTGCACAATGTGGTCCTCTGTTGACGAAATTCAGGGTCATTCATGCTGTGTGGCTTGAGGGAAAACTGCTAACCAAACTTTAAATATCTTTCTTGATCATAAATGAACATATCAGCAAGGTGGAAGTGGTGATGCATCAGAAATGTAGCTAGGAGGAAAAAAAGGAGAGACTCATCTCTAAAAATGGTACCTTTCAACAATTAAAAAAATAGGTTAACATTACAGGCAAAAGTATGATGTTGCATGGCAGAAACATCAGGGGCATTAAAAAAAGATAGTAAAAGGGGTAGTGCCTTTTTATTTTCGTCAGACTCTGTAGGATCCCCTCTCTACCTTATTCCTGCCCAGTCACTTTAGGGGTAGGTGTGTACAACCTAGCTACACTTCTGGGGTAAGTGGCTAGAAAATTAGGAGTTTAATTGTTTTAGTATGGTAAATCAGAGCCATGTAGTGAGTACAGGGTAGTGAGTGTAACTGAGTGGCATGGGGAAATCTCTGTGGCTGGGAAGCAGGAGGACTCTGTGAGCTTCAGTTTCCTTTCATCTCTGTAACAGTAAAATGTTTCCTAGTGATTATAAAGGTAGAATAAAAATCAGTTCTCAGAATGAATTTATGACCCATTCATGCTGCTGAATATGCTCAATGCGTGACATCAGATCTAGACCTCATTTTTCTCACTTACTTAGTTGGGAATTAGAATTGGAAAAGCTCATCTCATAGAATATGTTATTTACATAAACCAGATATATAGAATGAATATCCTTCTCTCTCACCTGTACCTTCTCAAGGAAAAGACTTGGACTGCAGCATGGAATTGAGAGTTCACAAAGGTATGAATACAAGGACAGGGAATTAATTAAGAAATGTAAATAGAATGAACAAATCAACAGCTATGTTGCTGAGTAAAGATGTGTAATATGATTTACATACATCATTTCTAGTCTTCATAATAGCCTTAAATGGAAGACAATTTTATCTGCATTTGACAGACATAAAAGCTAAGGTTCAAACAAAGTAAGAGACATGCTTAAGGACCCTCAGTAATAATGAGAGCTCTTTTTCCATTAGAAGTAAAAAAGGATTTACAGAGAGAGTCTTGGCTAGAGTATGGGGCAGATAACATCTATATCCCTCCTACTGAGTGAAGGCAGGGAAAAGATTATGAAACCGAAAATTTTGAAGGGATAGGAAAATCTAAAAGGAAAAACAGACTTTTGGCTTTGGGGGAGCTTTGGCCTCTTAGCATTTTGACCACAGACAGATTGGAAGATTTGGGGCTTCTGGGAGTGTGAGCTCCTTAAATGCCTTTCAGCTGAGGTGGGTCCTGGGTAGCTGATTTTTGGGGGGCTAGGGAAACTTCTGGCAAGTCATGTTTGGTTCTGTAGAGCAGAAGAGGTCCAGAAGCAAGGCAGGCAGGAGTATTTGCTTGGGACACTTTCTGCTCAAGGCAGAGGGAGAGTGCTGCTTAGCTCACCATGCATGAAATCCGGGACTCAAGACAGATGCTTTGTCTAGAAATAGAGCATTTGATTTTTATGGATTTACAGAGCATTTGCATTTACAGAGCATTTGCTTTTGCTGTGCCTATAAAAACTTAGATGTGACATGGACTGCATGGAAGAGGAATCCCAGCAATGGCTATATTTATTTTAAAGTGTATATTAAAAATAGTAAAGATGCACAGAAAGATATTCAGTTATATAGATTTAGGCTATATTGATTCATGTGTACTCTCTATGGTATGACCAATATAACAGAACTGTTATGTACACAGTTGTAAGTTGAAATAATTTAAGTCATTCAGTATATTACTTATGATATATATTTTAAAATGTAGAATGTTTATTCAATTATAAAAATAATCTCAAGAGGATGAGAAGATAAACCACAGACTGGGAGAAAATATTTACAAGACATCTGATAAAGACATCTGATTGTTATCCAAAATAAACAAAGAACTCTTAAAACTCAATAAGAAAATAATCTGACTAAAAAAGGTGGGCAAAAGATGTAATTAGGCATATTACCAAAGATAATGGTAATAACATATGGCTAATAAGCATATAAAAAAGTGCTCCACATCATAAATCATAAGGGAAGTACAGATTAATATGACAAGATGCCACTGCAAAATCCAGAATGCTAACAATATCGAATGCTAGTGAGGATGTGGAGATAGGAATTTTTATATTATTGCTGGCATAAATGCAAAATGGTATAGCCGTTTTGGGAAACAGTTTAGCAGTTTCTTAAAAACTAAACATCCTATTACCATTAGATCCAGAAATTATACTCTGTGGTATTTACTCAAATGAATTTAAAAGTAATGCACACAAAATCCTGCACATGAATGTTTATAGAAGCTTTATTAATGTCAAAACTTTGAAGAAACCCAGATGTCCTATAGTAGGTGAATGGATAAACAAACTGTGGTACATCCAGACAAAGGAGTATTATTTAGTGCTAAAAAGATATGAGTCAGAAGAAGATATGGAAGAAGCTTAAGTACATATCACTAAAAAAAGAAGCCAATATTAAAAGGCTACATACTCTATGATTCCAACTACATGTCATTTTGGAAAAGGCAAAACTATGGAGACGGTAAAAAATATTAGTGGTTGCCAGGGGTTAGAAAGGAGAGAGGGATGTATTGGAGCACAGAAGATTTCTAGAGCAATGAAACTATTTTATATGATACTATAATGGTGCATGCAGTAACCCATTAGTTAATGGTCATTATACATTCATCCAAACCTATAGAATGTACAACAGCAAGAGTGAACAGTAATGTAAGCTATGGATTTGGGGTGATAATGATGTGTCAATGTAGATATATAGATTGTTAAAAATGTACCACTGATGGAGGATGTTGATAGTAGAGAAGGCTGTGAGTGTGTTTGGAGCAGAGGGTATATAGGAACTCTCTGTACTTCCTGCTCAATTTTTGCTATAACCTTAAAACTGCTCTAAAAAATTGTCTATTAAAAAAACAACAATATATATATACACAAAAGAATAAAAACCACTCAAAATTCTACCATCCAGTGAAAACTACTGCTCACTTTAGTATGCATCTTTATCTCCCATTCAATGATTATTCATGAAGAACCTACTGTCAAGCATAGTTCTAGGCACTATGGATACAGCAGTGACTCAAAGAGACAAAAATCTGTACCCCGTAGAGCTTAAGTTTTACCTGGGGTGGAAGGACACTCAAAAAATAAACAATGTGAATCAATAAATAATATAGTATCTTAGATAATAAATGCTATGAAAGAATACAGGCAAGGAAAAGGAGGACAGGAATGACATAGGAAGCCCCCATTTTTGACAGTTGAGGGAAAACCTTTTGCAGGTGAGAAAATAAACCATCTGTATATTTTGAGGTAAAATATTTTGGGCAAAAGGACCAGCAAGTGATGGTTATGAGGTTTAAGGAAGCAAATGCAGCTGGAGTGAAGTAAGGTGGGAGGTGTCATAACGCTGTGTTGGCCAGGTCAGGTAGGGCCTTGTAGGCCATTGGGATAATTGGCTTTTATTTAGCTTGAGGTAGGAAGTCATTGGAAAGGTTTTAGCAGAAGAGTCATCTATATATAATTACTCTGGTTCCTCTTTAGAGAGTAGACAATAAGTGGAAACAGTTACAACAGGTAGAACAGACAATAAGGGGAGAGAGTTAAAATGAGAAGATTAGGCTATTTTAATAACCCAGATGAGGTTTAATGTTGGCTTAGACCAAAGTGATAGCAGCGGAGGTGGAGAGAATTGGTCAGACTCTTTGCAGTATGAAAGAGGGCTGATAGGATTTGCCAGTGGATTGAATGTGTGATATAAAAACAAGTGTGGAGTTAGGATGATTCTAGGATTTGGAAGTATCTTGAAGTATAGGGTTGGAATTATTTGAGATGAAGTAGATTCTGAAAAAGGCAGGTTTTATGGGGACCAGGACTTCAGAAGTTTAGCTTTGGACATGTTAAGTTTGAGACATTTTCTAAGCAAATGGAGATTTGGATAGATGGGTTTAGAGTACAGGAAGCGATCTGAACTAAAGAGATTAATATGGTAGTTGTTAGCTTAAATATGATATTTAAAGCCATGAGTCTGGCTGATATTACCATAAGCTGGTATGAGAGAGTGTCGAAGTAATACTGAGTCCTTGAGACTTCCAAGAGAAAGAGAGCAAAGATGTGAATCTCTTCATTTATACATATTTTAATGCAATAAACTTCTGACATGGTGTTTTAGTTTGCTCTGTTTCATTTAGCAATTATATCATGAACATTTTCCAATTTTAGTACATATTCTACAATATCACTTTAAAAAAACAAATTGGGAGTTAATTTTCCTAACAAAATGTTGATTCAATATTACTTTTAGTGGCAATCTTATACATGTATCAGAACACATGCAACCAATCTCCTATTGTCCAACTTTTGAGTTGCTTGTAATTTTTCTATGTTATAACACATTCAGTGAATATTCCTACACATACATCTTAATCTATGAATTCATTTCTTTGGGAGAAATTTCTAGAAGTGGAATTGTTGGATATTTTGTTGAATTTTGTCAAATTTCTCTTTCAGAAAAATTATACCGAGAAGTTGTTACAAGAAAATGCTATTTCTTTACACATTCCCTAAAACAGTTTCTATCAAATTTTGTAATCTCTGCCAATTTGATAGGTGAAAGCGATTGATGAATATACAATTTTGCTATTTCATTTTAGTAATTTTTTATGATCAGTAATTCATTTGAGTATCTTTTCATGTTTATTGGCTATTTGTTGGAGATGATTTCTTTGGCTTCTTAGCCATGGCCCAGTCATAGTATTTTCTGCCCCTTCTCTCCTCTGACACGGTAGCCCAGCTTGGGGTTGACTCTCATTAGCGTAAATACCAGGATCAAACTCACTGTCTTCACCCTTGAATCCCCAGTAAATGTGATTGGCCTTGGGTAGGCTTCTCCTTTTAAGTTTGGTGTTTATCAAACCACTTCTTAAATAGTGTGTAAAAGACTGAGATATATTCTCTGCTACTGCTCTGCCCCAAATCTAGGATTAGTTTAGAAGACCAGATCTCTGAATTAGACTCAGCCAAAGATTAGTCAGCAGTAATATATTTCAATTCTTATATTTCTTCTCTTTCCTTTCTTTTTTTCTCACTGAAGTTGTGATTGTGCTATAGTTAACTGCTGGAATTCATTTCAGGAAAAGGAAAAAGTTAATACTATAATTTTTACATATTGGAGAAATAAACGATATTTGGAGCTTGACAAATAATTTCAATTATTTTTTTTCCAAATGTTTTAGGCTTTATAAAGGCAAAGGTATTCTGTGCTAAGCCTCCCCTACCCTTCGTTATCTAACCACGTGTATTTAAAAAGTAATCTAATCCGCCTGATTACAATTCCTTTACCCTTAAGTCATTAAATGCAGTTGATTAGGACATGCTTGATTTTCAAAAGAATTGGGGGCTTTCTCCTTTTTGTGGAACCAGGAAATCTCATTTTGTAGTCTGTAAATAAAATGAACCTCAAGAGAATAAAAGTCAAGCTGTAAATTTCAATCTCATGAGCTAGGAGAATAACCATTTAGGAATTTTCTTTTTTTGTGGTTATTATTTTCATTTGATTCTCCATTTTTATTAAAAAAATAAAGTAAAATTTAATAGAAAACATATTGATTAACTGTATCCCAAGTTATAAAGATTAACTTAGAATTAAAAGAATGAAACTTCTGATTTTTTAAAGAGGCTTCTGATGGAATTGAAGTGAAATTACACTGTTAATAGCATTTTCAAGGAATCTGTACCAAAATGTTGGCTATCATTTTCTTTTAGTACGTACTGATTAACTTTGAATGATCATAGGCCTGATGCATAAGCAAGTTTTCATGTTATATTGCTTCAAGTCATTGGCAAACCTAATATCCATTTAGAATTCTTAATAGTTAAAATTTTTAAAATTTAATTAATACTCGATTATTTGACTATGGTATTGCTGTTTATAAAAATAAATTTATGCTTGAAGAGTCAAACTTCAGGTGAGGAATCTTCACTTATTTACCAAAAGGAAGAAAGAAAATTCTCAAAAGAAAAAAGCAAACAAAATACACACACAAAAAAATAATACCAGTGTAATAATAGTAAAAAGCAAACTCCAGGACCAGGTGGTGGAGGTACTTTTGTCACATCTTCTGAACTGGTTGCCTTAGGCATTAATTAACTTAGTTTTCTATCTTTTCTTTATTTTTTACTTGAAAAATTTGTTTTATTGTGGTAAGAATACTTAATATGAGATCTATCTTCTTAATTTTTTCAGAGTACAGTGCAGTATTTTAAAATATAGGCATAATGTTGTACAGCAGATCTTTGAAACTTATTCATCTTGCATAGTTGGAACTTTATGCCCATTGATTAGCAATTTTCAATTCCCCCTCCCCCATCAGCCCCTGATAACCACCATTCTAATATATATATAATATATTAGAATGTGATATATATATATATATATCACATTCTTCTTTGTACATTCATTTCTTTAGCCCTAAATGTCCATCATTGACATTTACTTGTATAGACATGACTTGTATAGACATTTCTTCAAAGAAGACATACAAAGAGTCAACAGGTACATGAACAGGTGAATAACAGGTATATGATATTCAATGTCACTAATCATCGGGGAAATGTAAATCAAAACCACAATAAATTATTACCTCACAAACCTGTTAGGATGGCTATTGTCAAAAGGACAAAAGACAAGTGTTGGTGAGGATGTGGAGATATTGTAACTTGTACACGATTGATTGGTGCAGCTGCTGTGGAAAACAATATAAAGTTTCCTCAAAAAATTAAAGTTGAACTACCATATGATCTAGCAATCCCACTTCTGGGTATTTATCTGAAAGAATGGAAATTTGCATTTAGAAGAAACATTAGCACCCCAATGTTCATAGCAGCGCTATTTTTATTTTCTTTAATTAGCAAAAAGACAACTCTACTGAAAGGACAATTTGTTAACTTTTTCTGTTTCAAAACGGCAGATTAAATACAATTTTTGGTTTGCCTCTACAGTACAAATATTTAGAAGAAATAGAAAAACTTTTGTTTATGTTAGTAATTAAATATGTATTACATACTCAAAACAACTCTTGGTGTATCACAAAATAGGAAAAATCCCAGGAGTAGGGAGACATAATCTACAGAGAAAAGTGATAAACAAAGAGGAAGCAGAACAGGCAGCAGGCAATCCAGGACAGCAACGACACTGTCTACCTCTAGGTAGGAGCAAGGAGTGTAGGACATCGGCTATAGTGACAAAGCAGTAGTCCTGACGACTGTGATAACCTGAAAGAAAAGAAACTTTTATTCTCAGAAGACCAGCCTGAGAGGTACATACTCCAGTGGCATATCCACCTTCCCCTGACCCCTACCCCATTAAAATGTACAGAAAACACTGCTATGCAAGTTTGCAACACTCCAATCCCTCCCTGCAGACAATCTGAGCCATTAGATACTGACGATAATTTAAAAGAGACAGGCAGCCACAAAATATAATACATTCAATTAATATCCAGAGAGATGTAAAGGATAACATTTTAAATATAAAACAAGAATAAACCATTATGAAAAAGAACTAGAAATCTTGAAAATAAAAACTATATGTGGAAAGTTGTTGTAGATAAGCTACAAGAAATATAAGCTCATTGTAGAAAGCTGAGAGCTTACTGAAAGTTATTAAAAAGCTAAAGTATTCATCATAAATCTACCATCCAGATATTATTGCTGTTAATGTTTAAGCATATTTCATTCTAGTCATTTTCTCTTCAGAGTTTTAGAAAACTCTTATACCGAATATACTATTCCTATCTGCTTTTTTCTCCCAGAACAGTTTAGGAAAAAGACCATTTAAGGTGTTACTGGATACATTTACCACTAATTAATATGTTTTATCTATTGACTTTTTCATACCTGGAACTTTTGGGGACATATTATTTTTAATGACTTTCAGTAATAAGGTGTCCAAACACAGAGCCTGAACTTAGCTCTTTAACAATTTGGCAGCTCCTTCAATGTCTTTGTTTTCACATTAAGTTTGGTAAAAATGTGAGCACACACTTTCCCTTTAAATATAGTGTGACTTTCATGCTTAATATTTATGACTCTTATAATCACTCTTATGAAAGATCCACTATTACTAGAAACTTCAGCTCTTGGGTTAATAATCCTGCATTTTAATGAGCTCTAGGTAATTATACTTTGAAGTCCAAGACTTCTTTTCAAAAATTGTAAATTGAGGTTCTTCTTTTTATAATTATGTAATTTTAATTTCATGTTGAAAAGCAATGAAAATTTGCACATTATAGCACAACTGTAATTTTAGAGAAGAAAATCAGTAATAGACTAAGTAATTTTAATTCACTTCTACACAAGGGTAGTCAAAATAAACTGAGAAAAATTTTCTTCAGAAGCTGAGAATTAATGTTACTCACCTTCAAAAATTACTCACAAATAGGAAGACCTGTGAAACTAGTTGGTTTTCCAGTTTACAAAAATGGTTTTGTCAGAGCTAAGTCTCACTGATGTCAAATGGAAAATAGATACTCCAATTGCTAGCTTTCCTCTAACCAGATAATGGAGCCACGTTGATACTACCAGATCCATAGGAATTTTGTATTGTAAAGTAGACATTCTGCTACCTTTCCTACATTAAGCTAATTTCCTGCTGCCAGTTGACCTACCTTATGGCAAATGTCTCTATCTCCTTCCTCCAAAACCCCACAATATTTTCCTGAATCTCAAGATTTAGAACCTCACAGTTTTTAGGTAAGTAAAATTATAACCATGATCTCAAGTAAATTTAATTTTTCAGCGTGGCCTATTTTGAAGGCAAGGTTGAATGCCTCCATGCTTCCCTTCCCCAAGTGTCCAAACCTCTGGCTTTGGAATGAATGAAGTACTAAAATGAGAGAGCCTTGGGAGAAATTCAATACACCTGGAATGGTTTTGCCCTGTAGCATGTTCTTCTATTAGATATGAGATTATAAAAAACTTGAGATGGGAACTCAGACTTAGAAATCTTCCATCTCCCTTTTCTATCACAATGTCTTGCACATAATAATATAGTGAATAAGAGCAAGCTTGTGAATGTGTTTCAGGGGTTAGACTTGTGCCTCTGAAACCTGATTTTGTGACCCTATGTAAGTTATTTAACTTCTCCAAACCTCAGCTTTCATCTTTATAAAATAGAGATAATAATAGCACCTTCCCCACATACTTATGATCTATGTAAAGTGTTTAGCATAGTGGCTTTAAATGTTTGATAGAAAGTTATCATTAAGTAATAATAATATTGACTCAGAAATACTTGTTAATGTATTGAAAACTTCATCTTTTTTCAAAGAGTTTATGTTTCTTAATGTTGAATGAGCATCAGAAATAATCAATAGTTGTCTTTTGGTGAGACACTGTTGTTGGCATACTTTCCATATGTAAGTATTGGAAAGACTAGTTGTCACATAAGAAATATTTGGGGAAATCCATTTTTAACCAGCCAGGCAACTGATAACATCTTTACTAATGTCTACAATGCAGGATTGGATGAAGGTCAGTTTCATAGTAAATAAATCTTGCATTTCCTCTATGAAGCAGCTTAATTCTCTACACAATTTGCCAAATAAATGTCACTTTTTTCAGGTCAAATGCTAAGAAACATACATATTTTGTTATTCTCTACTAAAAACATATGTTTTATTTCCTTGAGCAACCTCACTATTAGTTCACAGATTATAAATAAACTCTTTTTGGAGGGTTTATATATACATAACTTTTTACATAAAAGTTTTATTATATAAAACTCTTTGAAGAGTTTCTGTTAGGGGAAGAGATTTATTTTACAGAGAAATTAACTAAAGCAAAAAATTCTACTGCAGCAGTACTGAATTTATAAATTGGCCTTTTGATGAAAACTAACCTCTTTTCTCTAGGTGTTATATTTATGAGACCTTAAACAAGATGACTGTAATTTTGTGGCTCTATTAAAGAAAAAAAAAACTAAACTAAACAAAAAATGTGAAAAATGAAGTTTATTTTATCTCCTAATCCTTCTGAGTTTGTAGTCTGAATCAGAATAGATAAGCCTGTCATATATATGTTTGAGGTGGTAGCCTCTTGAGCTAATACTCTTAAGAGGAATATTTTTTAGGGTTTAATTAATAATGAAAAATTCACTAATTCTGTAAAAATTTACTATTTCTAATTGTTCTTGTGTTAATTAAGTCTATTTAAAAATAACTGTTCTCATAGGATGCAAGGAAAAGCACAGGCATGAAGGTTTATGTAAACTTTAATTAGGTATATGGAAAAACACGTTGGCATTTTTAAAAGGGAAATATACTTACAGAACGAATATACAATTTCTTAAAAGCTTACTCATGTTGAACCACTAAGCAATGTCAAAATTCAAACCACTAGAAAATCGGGTCTGTGCCACTCAAAAATTGGTGTGATCCAAAGTGTCAAGAAAGCAACTCTGAGCAAAATATGTACTTCAAATGCAATTACACCACAATAATAATGATAATTACTTGTTTTTATTATGATGTACCCTGAATATCTCCACATCTCACCAGCCTGTGGATATAAATAAGGTCACCTTATTAGTCATTATTCAAGTTACCTGGTTCATTGCCCCCACCTGTATTCATAGAGTTCTCTGAAAAGTCTTCCTCAGTTATTTCTGAGAGTCCCTAGATGTGCTTATTGCCAAGCTTGCCCTTGCTATATTCTGTATCCTGTGGCTAATCTCCTAGAGATAATTCTCGAAAGGCCATCATCTCTTTCACTGTGTCAGCTGCTTTTCTCCTGACTACTATGGATGCCTCTACTATTCTACCAGGGTTCTTATTGAGGCAGTGAGCCAGCACCATGCCAAAGGTTCTTGCTACTGAATGACAAAGTGTAGGGAGAAGAATGGGTCTTTCCTTTTGGATGGTTCTCTGTAAGGGAGGGTTCACAGTGGCCTTGATATGGAATAGCTCTTCCATGGGACTTTACTGCTCTATATGGCATACAGATAGGAGTCTGATGGGAACAGGTCCAGGATTTAAGTCTGAGTAACAGGTCTCTTCAAAGATTATGGACTTTTTCTAAATCAAGTTCTCATGCATATTGGTCCTTCATATTGAACTTTCAACAAACCCACTCTATCCATCATCATAATCATCATAACAGATAACATATTGAACACCTATGGTGTGTCAGGGAGAGCTATATACTTCACCTAGTTCTTACTTCTTGAGTGAGGGTATTATTATACCCACCTTTTTAGGTGAGCAAACTAAGGCCTAGAAAATTTAAGTAATGTGCCCAGGGTCACGGAACTAGTAAGTCGGGGAACTTCATTTCAGGGAAATCTGAATTTTAAATTTGACTCAACATGGGGAGAATATTAGAATAACAATAGTAGCTACTCTTATTATTCCCTTCTTTTTGTACCAGGTGCTTCACAGATATTATCTTACTTAATCATCATGAACTCACCAAGAGGTATTAATATCACAGAAATGTAGCAATAAACAGGGCAAGATAGAATAAGCAGTTTTTTCAATATCCCCTAGCTGGAAGATGGGAGAATCATAATTTGAATTTATGTGCCTGATTCTAAAGATTTTTGTTATATGTGAAGTCCTCACAGAGTTACTTTTGCTGTCTTTATGTATGCTTAGGGATTAGGTTTTATCTTCTTCAAGTGTTTGAACTTCTGAATTCAACTCTTACTGCAGCTCTTTACTGCTGTGTGTTCTTGAGCAAGTTACTCAGTGTTCCGAACTTCAGTTTCTTTGTGAAATGAGGAAGATAATAATAAAACCTACCTCATAAGGTCATTGTGAGGATCATATGAGATAATTCTTGTAGAGGGCATAGCAAGTACTCTGTCTGTGTTAGCTGATATTGGTATTAACAAAATTAGACACTGGTGCTAAAGCAGTTAAATTCTAAATATTATTTAGAAAAATCAAAACTATCTCGTAAATATTTAAAGAAATGTCAGATCTTTAATAACAAATAAATAGTTGTCTCTAAAGTTAGTTTTCATACAAGAAAAGCAGTGCTGTGTAGTTGAAGAATGGGAATTCTCTTTACAAGTTAGGATTAGGAAGGCAGGTCTAGGATGCTGCCTCCAGCAGAGAGACTGCTCAGCTACTATTTCTAAATAAATTATGATCCTTCTGGTTGAAGAGGTCATGAGCTGAAAGGAAGACTTTGTAGCTAAATGAGAAGAGGCAAGATATCTCTTGTGAACTCGGAAAGGGAATTTCAGCAACTCTAGATGTTTTGATATTTGAGTAGGCTTAGAGAAATTCTTTACATTATTATGAAGCGCAACCAGACATGAAGAGGGAAAAACAAAGGTAAAATTCACCTTTTTCCTTTTTGCTTTCTCTTTTCAACTTCTTTAATCATTTGTGTAAATAAGACTGACAGAGACTTCAGTGTTCATGAAGCTATAAACATAGAATGGGAAAATTCTACAACGTAAGAATGTGTATAATTATATAGTTACCAGTAAATGTGAAAAAACAAAAAACCTGTGACTAAAATAATATAATAAACTACAATGTAAAATTTTTGATAATGTAGTACTATTTCTTTTTCCTTTTTTTTTCTTTTTTTTTCCCTTTTTCTTTTTCCCCACATTACGTTATCCTCTATAAGCTGACTTCATACAAGCTATTTAATTTTTTCTCCAATATATGCCACACAAAACCTTGGCTCTCAAGTCTGACTCTAATCTACTCCCCACCATGTCTGCTCCCTTTACCTAGGATATGATTCTGCTTCTTCCCACCTGTTCACTAACCCAAAGCCCATCAATTTTTCAAAGTCCAGTTCAATTCTCAATTGCTTTAAGAAACCTGTTTTGATTATTTTAAGCAATGTGGCAAGTGGGAAAACGTAGATTGTGATGTAAAACTTGTCTTGGTTCAAATCCTGGTTTTGCTATTTACTAACTGACCTTACTTAACCTCTCTCAGTCTCAGTTTCTTCATTTTTGAAATAATAGTGCTTCATAGAATTTTGTCATTAAAAATAGAGACTACTTTTATTGAAGATTTCTTATTGCTCTAAATTCTTACTTTACTTTTTATTATAACTGGTTTGGATCTAGGGTTCTGATTCTGATCACAATGGACTAATATGCACCCTTCAAAATTATAAAACTAGAAAAACTATATGAAGCAAGTGTTTTCAGTCTTCGGACCACAATAGCATGAGACTATAATCACTGACTGAAGGGATACGTATGGGGTGAGGTCCATATTTACCCAGGCATTTTCCATGGGGGCACTTTCAAAATTACAGCCTCTGATTGTTGAGGCTAAAGGGAGAAGAGTGGTCTTGTGAGATATAGAAAACAGACCATAGTTTGGGGCTGCTGAGGCAGTTGGAATTTGGGGAATAAGGTAGTGAAAAGGGGAATGTTCCAGAGAAAGAGCTCTAGAAATCTGCATTGGAGATTTTCTTGAGTCTTTGGCTGAATACTGAGATGTGTACATATAAAGCATGACTCTCTGATGTCTGGCAGAGAATAGCTACTGCAGTGTGTGAGCTGAACAGTGTTATTCTAAAGATTTCACTGTGCAGGGAGACCTTGGAGTTCAACTAGTCAGACTGAAACTTGGGAATTTACCTATGACGGCAAAAGGCCTTGCTTTAGGAATAGTAAGGACTATTCTAGACCCAACCCAATAAAACTTAAATACAAATCTCAACAGGATCAAGATAACCCATCAGTAAATTAATTGACTGCAACACTAAACTTAAAATGCTTTAAAAAAGACAATAAAAATCCAGAATTTCAAAAAAATTGCTAAAGATATAAAAAACAGGAAAATGTTACCCATTGCCAGGAGAAAAGCCATCAATGGAAATAGATATAGAGATATTACAGATATTGGCATTAGCTGACAATGATTTAAAATAGCCATTTTATGATATCACTTATGTGTGGGATAGAAATTTAAAAGCAACAAGCAAACATGACAAACAAACAGAGATTCATGGACATGAACAGTGGACTAGTGGTTGCCAGAGGGAAGTGGGGGAGGGAGGAGGTAGATGGAGTACAAGGAGTCAAATATGTGGTGACAGAAAGAAATCTAACTATGGGCGGCGAACACACAACGTAATATATATATGACTTACTGTTGAATTGTAAACTTGAAACTTATTGGATTTTTTTCATCAATGTCACCATAATTTAAAAAAAAAATCCAAAACCAAGTTTATAGATACAGAGAACAAGTTGGTGGTTACCAGAGGGAGTGTGTGTGTGTGTGTGTGTGTGTGTGTGCGCGCGCGCGTGCGCGCATGCATGCAAAATGGGTGAAAAGAGTCAAACATACAAACTCCCAGCTATAAAATAAACAAATCATGGGGATGTAATGTACAGCATGGTCGCTATAGTTAATAATACTGTATTGCATATTTGAAAGTTGCTAAGAGAATAGATCTTAAAAGTTCTCATCATAAAAAAAAAATCCTGTAACTGTATGTGGCGACAGGTGTTAGACTTATTATAGTGATCAGTTTGCCATATATACAAATATTGAGTCATTATGCTGTACACCTATGTTTTATGTCAATGATACCTCAATAAAATAAGTAATTAAGAAATTTTAGAAAAGACAAAAATAAAAAATAGCCATTTTAAATTTGTTCAAGAGTTTAAAAGAAAAGATAGATAAGTGAATAGATGGGGCAACCAAGCAAAGAAATGAAAACCATAAAAAAAAAGAAGAAGAATTCTAGAAAGGAAACATACAAAATGTGAAAGAATAACAATTGAATGGACTTAACAGTAGATTGGACATTGAAAAAGAAAAAAAAAAATAACAAACTTGAAGTATAAAGAAACTATCTAGACTGAAGCACAGAAAGAATAAATTACCAAAAATAAAAAAATAGGTCCTCAGTGGCCCAGAGGATATTCAATGGTCTAAATATATATGTATTTAGAGCTATAGAAAGAGATGAAATAATGTCAGATTATCTACCAATTTTGATAGAAAATATCAACTCAAAGATCCAAGAAGCTCAATGAAATCCAAGGGAGATTAACATAGAAAGACCACGCCAAGGCAATTCATAATCAAATTGATGAAAACCAACATAAAAAGAAAATCCGAAGACCATACAGAAAAAAAAATAGATATTATCTTCTGAAGATCAAATGTAAAAATGAAAATGGCTTCTCATCAAAAACAAAGCAAGCCAGAAGCAATGGGATGGTACCTCTAAAGTATTTAAAGAAAAGAATTCCATCAATTTAGGATTCTATGTGTAGTAAAATATTCTTTGAAATTAAAGGTGAAATATAGACACTATCAAATAGATGCTGAGAGAAATTTTCACAAGCAGGTCTGTACTATAAAAAATATTAAAGTTCTTAAAATTGGAGTGTAACAATAACAAATAAAATTTAGATCGTACACAGGAATGAAGAGCACCTGAACTGATAACTTTCTACAAAATATATTATTTAAAACAAACAAACAAACAAAAATGTAATGTAATATGGGTTTTGTAACATATGTTGGAATAAAGTATATGGTAACAGCTACCACAGAGGATGAAAGAGAATAAACTTGACTTCCAGATTTTAATAATCCTCTCAGTAATTGTTAGAAAAACTATATAAAAATAATCAGTGAAGATATAGAAGATTTAAACAATATTATTAATCAAATTAACATAACTAATATTTATAAGAAGTTACACCCAACTCCTGCAGAATACACATTATTTCCAGAAAACACAGAACATACACCAAGACAAAACATGTGCTGGGTCATACAGCAAGCCATAGATTTAAAAGTATCTTTTCTCACTACAGTAGAATTAAATTACAAATCAATAACAAAAAAAGATTCAAACATTTCCAAACATTTATAAATTAAACAACCCCCATTTAACTAACCCATTTATTAAAGAAAAAATGAAAATTAATATAAAATATAAAAATTTTAGAATAAAATCACAGCATATCAAAATCTGTACGATGTCACAAAAATAGTGGGAAATTTATACCTTTAAATGCTTAGATTAGAAAATAGTAGTGATTTACAATTAATGCTCTAAGCTTCAACCTTAAGAGGCCAGAAAAAGCAGAGCAAGTTAAATATAAAATAAGTAGAAGGAAGGAAATAATAAAGATAAGAGTAGAGATCAATGAAATGGAAAAAAGACAAATGATAGGGAAAATCAATGAAACAAAACATTGATTCTTGGAAAAGAGCAATAAAATTGATAAACTACTAGCTAGACTATTAAAAAGAAAGAAAACACAAATCGCAATTGTCGATAGTTAAATAGGAAACATGTCTCCTACCGACATTAAGAGGATAACAATTATTATAAACCATTTTTAAGAATAAATTCAACAATTTAGATGAAATGGACAAATTTATCAGAAGATATAAAGTACCACTATATAAAGTACCACTACTGGCACAAGAAATATTAGAAAGTCTGACTAGGTTTACATAAATCAAAGAGAACACATCTATATTTAATAGCATCCTAATGGCATGGAGTCTGTAGAATCCATGGAGCAGATAGTATAAGTCTTGGTTGACTCCAAGGGCCTCAGAATCAGGAGCACCAATACCCAAGAGCAGGAGTAGATGGATGTTCTAGCTCAAGCAAAGACTCAAGCAAAGAGAGCAAATTTACTCTTCTTCATTTTTGTTTTATTCAAGCTCCTAGTGGATCAGAGTATGCCCACCCATATTGGTGAGTGTGATCTTATTTACTCAGTCTATCAATTCAAATACTAACCTCTTCTCAAAACACACTTACAGACATACCCAGAAATAATGTTTTACCAGCTATCTGGGCAACCCTATCAAGTTGACACATTCAAGGTGACACTTATATTAACCATCACACTCTATGAAGACCTATATAATAAAATTTAAAAAAAAAAGAAAAAAAAAAAAAAGAAACCTCAGTGCCTACCTGGTTAGTTTGAGATGGATCTTAGTCCTAAACCTAAAAGTTTCTTCTAAAGCTTTTAGAAGAAAACATAGAATATATTCATGACCTTGGAGTGGACACACATTTCTTAATTCATAAAAGTATTATCTATAGAAGAAAAGTTTAGTAAATTGCACATCATCAAAGTGAAAACTTCTCATCGAAAGTCAAATGAATAAACAAGCCACAGACTGGGAGAAAATATTTGCAATCATACATCTAAAGGAAGACATGTATCAAAAATATATGAAGAATTTCAGCAGCTCAATTAACAGACAAAAAGCCAATTAAAATGGGCAAAAAACATGAATAGACACTTTAAAAAGGAATGTGTACAAATGGTCTGTAAGAATAAAACAAGTGTTCAACATTATTTTTCAGAGAAGATTAAAATGAAAAGATTGACAAATCAAATGTTGACAATATAGAAAGTAAACAGAACTCTTAACATTGCTGTTGGAAGTATAAAACTCTTTGACAATTGCTTATGAAGTTAAAGATATACCTACAGTGCAACTCAAGAATTTTTCTCCTAGGTATTTATCTAAGAGAAATAAAACATACATACACATAGACTTTTCACAAAGACTTTTATAAGGATACTTATAAACTGTTTATATATGATAGCTTCCAACAGGAAATAACCTATATATTCATCCACAGGAGAATGGATCAACAAATTGTAGTATATCCATACAATTAAATATTACTCAACAATAAAAAAGAACTAGTGATACAGGCAAAAGTATGGATGGATGAGTCTCAAATCCATAATGTGGAGGGAAAAAAAACTAAACACAAAAGAAGACATACTGTATGATTCTATATATTTAAAGTTCTAGAATAGATATATCTAATATAGAGCGATAAAATAGCAGAACAGTAGTTGCCTCTGGTTAGCGTGAGGGTAGGGATTGATTAGGGTGGGGCAGGAGGGAACTTTCTGGGGTAATGGAAAGGTTTCTATCTTGCATTTCCATAGATCTATGCATTTATCAAATTCATCGAACTGTACACCCTGTGTAATTAAAGTCCATTTTTTAATTTAAATAGATATCACATTATTTTTAGTATGTTTTAAAATAAATATTGCTTTGCTTTTAAGTACATACATTTAAAAAATATGTAGCTTAGCATCTACATGTTTTGTAGGTATTCCAAGCACATATAAACTGTGCATCTATGTTTTATCAAAGCTAGGCTCATAGTACTATAGTTGCAAAATGAATACTTGTTACTTAACAGGGAACTTTTAAAAATCATCTTAACATATTTTGTGTCACGTAGAATTTTATTAGTAAGGGAGGAGGGGTTGTGGTAGCAGTTTTAAACAAGTTAACAATTAAAGCCTTTATAAATTTATTAGGTGGCAAGCATAATATTTTTGGAATACAGGCATGTCTTACTCATTTGGGGTTTTTCTATGTCTAATACTGCTGGCGCACGGTAAAAATTTAGTTTATATTTGGAGAATTGAAATAACTAGCTTTTACGGCAAACTCTGTTTAGCAAGACCAACTATTACACTTTATTTTTGAAACATTTTTGTGTCCTACAGAGTTATGTTTTAAGTTACGTAAAACATAAATTGACCTCCTCCCAAAGCAGGGAGGTTTAAACTGCACATCACTAAGAAACACTGTCTAATAATTTGTTTTCTTAACTCAGGAAGTGAGCGTTAGTTTATTCTCTTTCTTGGAACTCTTGAAGGAGTCAGGACCATTTCCATGCAATTAGCTTGATGTTTTCCCTTTTCTTAGGATTGAGTACAGCATATGAAAAAGAAAAGGGAAGAGACTCAATGAGCTGATACATAGGTTCACATTGCCTCTGGTTGGAAATGGCATGCATGGTTTTAAGTTATTTCCAATTCTCTCACTCCATTATTCAATACATATTTACTGAACCCAAGCTATAAATAAGACAATGTGCTCAGGGCTAGGGTCATAAAAAAGAACAAAGTAAGATTCTGTTTTCTAAGAGATCACAGACTAGTGGAAAAAAAACAAAATGGATAACTGAATAGATGATTAGTCATAGTCAATTTTATTACTTTTTATAATTTTTTTCTGTATTAATAATTATTACTATATATAGGGCATCTATCTGGTACTTTATAGTTATTACACCATTTATACCCTCAAAGAATTATTCTCATTTTCAGAACAGTGGGAAACAAGGCTTAGAGAGCATATGCCGCAGACCTGGCAAGGGCGAAGTCAGGATTTGAACTCTTTCTGTGTGATTTCCTTGCCCATGACCTTTCAACCAGAGTCCTCGACTATGGACTTGAACCAAGCTTCTCAGCTACAATGCCAATGTTTAACTTTATAAACCATGTCCAAGTTAAAAAACAACAAGCAAACAAACAAACAAAAACCTTCAAAGGAGCTTGTAGTTCATTTTTCCTTGTTTTGGTAATTTTTATTTTACATTTTTACAACTGATAATCAGAGAACACACAGAGGGCAAAGGTCAATTTGTGTTAATCAAGTGTTTCCATTTAGGATTTCCACGTTAGGAGACAATGGTGATTGGGAGCAGCACACATGTGATGGTTTTGCCACATAATGTCACATGCTAAGTTGATGTTCTGCTGGGGAACCTCAGCCGCTCTTTGCTTCCTGCTTAGTGGAATCATGCAAAGCCTTTCTTTATCTCAATTCCAACCTCATGGCAGTTAGAATAGATGGTTGGATTAGGCACTAAGAGCCTTGTGTGCTGTTCAGTGCTACAATTGTGTGTTGGCTCTCTACTATGTTAAGTGACTGGGTAAGGTTCTGGGGGTGGGGGGGTATGTTTTTGGTCCCTTGCTATTCTATTGCTTGTCTTCTGGGTAGCAGGGAGGGAGACCTTCTAATGACTAGGGCCACAGCTATGGCTAAGAGAAATCAGAGTACAATGCTATATGAAAGTGACCTGCAACAATTCCAAAGGAATATTATTGGCAAGAGGAAGCCGACTTCCCGGTAGAAAAATGAAGAAAAGAAGCTAAACTTATTGACCCTACTATTCAGGTTTTATTGACCTTTGCAATATTGTTTCTTCCTCAATATAACAATATGATGGATGCATATTTTTTATATATATTTTTTGTTTATAAAAGAATACATAGGGAATGCAGTCAGCATTAATATGATGGCTAGGTGGAGGGCCAGGGGAGGGAGGGAGATAACGGGGGGATTGTTTTATGAACTATGTAGATATCTAACCAATGTACTGTATATTTGAAACTAATTTCAATAAACAAATACATACATACATAAGTAAATAAAAAGAAACAGTTGCCTACCAAAAAAAAAAAAAAGAATGCAAGTATAACTAAAAAAATCATGTTAGCGTACAAACACTTTAACTCTCATTCTCAGTTTCCATCCCCAAGAGCAACCAGAGTAAGTGGTTTCTTCTCTTTTTCCAGTAATATTCTAATTAAATGTATGTGCATTTTTCTGTGAATTTGTCCTTTAATTTTATACAAATGGGAGTACTGAACCTGTTTTCACTAAACAACATATCCCAAAATAGTTTTCATGACAGTAGGTACATATGGTTTTCCCTCTTTTTTTTTTTTTTTAATGACTGCATAGTTTTCAATATATATGTTGGAGTTTTGAGAGGATTCAATAAATAGTACTTCTCTTCCCCTGCCCCCTGCTCCTAGGTTCTGAACACTTTGAAAATGAAACAAATGGATGGCATACGGAGGCCACAAATTTAATTTTATTGCAGATATAGGCCAGACCAGAGGCTGGGGTTTTATATGCCTTGTCAGGCAGTCTTGTTAATTCTGAACTTGCATATGTAGAACCCATCTGTGTAGCCTAACACAGTTCCCAAAATGAAAAGGGTGAAGCTGAGCCAAGACCTACCACTCAGATATGTTATGCCACATTCCCAGGGGTAGAATGACTTAAAGGCAGAAGGGAGGCCTTTTGGATGCTCAAAAAAAAAAAAAAAAAAAAA
>CM053507.1:34172315-34227709 GCA_028627145.1 Eidolon dupreanum
TTTTTCACACCTCAATAACTTTGCACCCAAAGTGGGTACCTCACTTGCTCATCCTAGTTCTGGCTCTAGAGGTTAACTATAACTTCTTAAGATTATTGAGCAGGCAATTGAAATTTATAATGTAAATTTTGCATATGTTCAAGTATTATTATTTAGTCAAATCACATTTGCTTGATTTATCACTTGTGTTTTTAATTATTTTTCTTCTAGGTGTTCATATTTTATCAGGCACCTATTCAAATCACTGTACCTTTGCGCATGGCTGAAACTGCTGTTTGCTTTCTGCAAGAAACAAAAGGGAACAGTTTTGAAACAGAGCCATTTATACTAATATTTACCTTTATCAATTCAGGTTTCTTTCTTTTGTCCAATTACTAACTCAAGAAATATTTTTTGACTCCTGTTGTCTGATAGCAACTGTGATAGCTAAGTGCTATATATGAAAAAAAAAATGAGTAAAATGTGATGTTTACCTTCAAGTTACTTTGTATTTCAGAATGAAGGTAGTCAGTCATACTAAGATAAAATTAAATTCAGGGTTTACATGGGAGCAGAAAGGAAAAACTGGGACACCTGGAATGCAGGGAAGATGTCTTAGTCATGCTAAATTGAGTCTTCCAGAACAAGTGGGTTTTGTGCATCTGTTACATCTCTCTCTCACTCAGTCTCTCTTGCTCTCTCCTGTTCTCTCTCCTGCTTTCTCTCTTGTCTATAGTTAGTATCCTGAGAGGACTTTAATGTTTTGGCCAATGCTCATTTAATCCAAGTTAAGTTTTACAAAACAAAACCTGGAATGTATTTATATGAATAGGAAGTAATGTGTATAGAAGCCCACATGACACCATGTGTAGGTGAAGAATCACTATGTCTACTGGATTATGTTATCACTGACTTTCAAGTTATCATTGTTCAGCAGCAGCTATTGCCAGGAATAGTAAGTAACATCCTGTGTTTTTGTAAGAAATGGTATTATGGCTTTTCGAAAGAACTTGTTTTTAATAGAAACACGAGTCATCCCCTGCACTATATATGGGAAAGTATAGATTTGTTTATATTATTTATTATTGGCAATTTTAATTTGATTTCAAACTATTTATCGAATGCTCACTGTGTGCAAATGTATAAGCCCAAATTCCTATCTTCAAATAGCCTAAAATCCATTTGAAAGGAAAAAAAAAAAAAAACACATCCACCACTATCTAGAGTTCAAAGCCAATGTCATTTGTGTTAAGGATAGATAACACGTCGCTCGGATGGGAGTGAGGGGGTGCATAACTAAGTTGAGACTGGTGATGGAGAAGAAAGAAAACTTTGTAAAGAAGGAGCATTTGAGCTGGGCCTTGATGGCTGTGTGGGTTGTTGTGTTTTGTTTTGATTTAGGAGATAAGATAGGGAAGGCATTTGATGCTGGGGAAATAGCGTGAGTATGAGAATCATGAAAATAAATGCCAGTTTGGGGAACTGGGAAGTAATTAGGCATTGCTGTTGATCAGTGCTTCTTAATTCTGGCTGCACACTGGAATCACCTACAGAGCTTTAAACATACTAGTGCCTGAGTTTTACCGCCCCTAACACCCAGAGCCTCTGATTTAGCTGGTCTTTGTTATGGCTTATGCTTTGAGATTTTTAAAAGGTCCTCAAATATTCTAACACGCAGCCAAGGTTGAGAACCTCTGCTGTAGAGTAATATATTTAGCATGGTGCTGTGAGGCAGAAAAAAAAATGAAGATAAAAACTATTTTTCTTGGGCTGAAATATCCTTGTGCTACAATTCTTACAAAAGAACACAGAGAATTTAAAGGAATACACCAATTAAGTCTATGTGAAAAGAGTAAGGGTTAGGGAGTCTAATTTACATTTACAAATGAAGAAGAAATGAGATAGTCAGAGGCTTGCAACTGCAGTAATACAATCAGTCTCTAGGACGCACCTCGAGAACAGACAGGGTTTGAGGTTAAGGAAAGAGAAATTTGATTGAAGGAGTAAGGGAATGACATTGAAAAAACGAGTCAGTACTTTGGTTTCTAATGGTTGTCTTTGGCTTGAATTTTGAATGTATGAGATCATCACCTAAAACTGCTCCTTTTCCCCCTTTCTTTCCATCGACGACAAATATGTATATGGGATAGAATAAATGCAAAGAGAAGTGAATTGACCGAGGTAGGAGGGCTTTTTTCAAAGTAGATGGATGGAAAGGACACAGCCACTGTGATGTCCTCTCTTACCCCATTACTCTCCCTGGCTCAAGACTTCCTGGCATCTTGAATGATTTTTGCCTCCTCACTAAGCAAGTCCCATCAATTCTGCCACAATACCGCTCACATTCTGTCAGATGATGACCTTCTTTAGGAAAAACAATCAAGCTTCCTCATCCAAAAGCTGGATAAATAAAACTGCCCAGAGGAGATTCTTCTTTTCTTAAAAGATAAATGCTTTTCAAGCAAGTATTTCTTAACTTTTTTGACTGTTGTAGACCTCAAACATGCTTCAGATCCATTAATTTATGCCACATTCTCCCTTTCCCTACCATAGTTACAATTCATCACCCTTGACTATGATCTGTGTAAGGGTCTAGACAATCATTATTGTTTTATTCTCAGTACCCAGAACAGTGCTAGACATATATTCATTAAGTGTTGATTGAAAAACTTACTCTGTATGCTTCCCAGCCAGAGTTCCCATTTTGTTTCCATTGCTGCCTGTCTTTTCAACATGTGACCTCTGGGTAACGCTTTGACCTCTAGGCCTCAGGATCTTGTTTCCATAGACCTGTAGCAGTTGATTAAAGGTAAAACCTTTTTAATGCTTAATTTTTATTTACTTTCTATCTTTCCACATTCCAGAGTATCCTCTCACTTTATTCTGGTTCCCAAAATCAAAGAAAGCTTTAGTTTATAGTATTTCCTTTTCTGTAGGTGGCCCTTGCAGGAATTATATCAATATCAACTAATTGCTCTACCTCTGAAACATTCCATGATGGACCATCACTCAAGGGGACCATCTTACTTCCACACATAAGGAAGTGGTTTTGCCAATCACAATAAAATAATACATTAGCCATGATACAGAAAGAATGAGCATGCATCTAGCTTTTCTATTCTCATTATTTATCTCCAGATCCTATTCAATACCTCTTTTCTAAAATGATAATATCCTAATTATTCCACTTACTAGTTTATCATGTCTTTCTTCTCCATTTCCTTAAAATGTAACTGCTAGATAAATTTTTCTTAAATGTAGTTGTAATAGTCATTTTCTGACTCAAAACTTTTCATTGGCTCTCTATTCCAACTCAGGTATGTCCATCTGACTTAGGTGTTCATAGCGCTTCACACTCCAGCCCAACTTTTCCTTCCAGACTCTTATCCCACTCACCCCTCCTACATAATGCTCAACCAAATGTGCCAAGTTAGTACACTTTTCACACAGCACATTCCTTGTCCCCTTGGCTTTGTTCTTGATAATTCTTTCTAATGAATTGTCTGCTTTCTCAACAAGAATGTTTACCTATCCTCAAGGATTTAGAATCACCTAATTCATGAAACATTCCCAATTCCAACAAATGAATATGGCTCCTCCCTTTCTCTAATATCTTCATTGAACTGCCTTTCTGTTTTTCTCAGGTTCCTCAATTTGGCTTGTTTTATAAATATCTATAAGTATCCTGCACTATTTCCTGGATGATAAAGGTCTTAAGGCTCTGGCAATGTGCACTGAACACAGTAGGTGTGTCGCAAGTATTTGAGACATGTTTCATTAAAGTATAATGAAAGATTAGAATGAGAAGAATGAGATATATTTTATTATATCTGAAATATTAAAAAGGAGGCCTAATGGGGGGCACAGGAATTATCTGCCTAATATTTAAGGGCTTTTATCCCTATAATTTTGATCTATAAACTCTCTTTATTTTTTCCTTGCACAATCCATTCACCTTCCCTTTTCCATATACACCCTCATGTACACACACACACACACACACACACACACACACACACAAGGGTATAGATGGGACTTTTGTTTATCATGAAAGATAAGCAAAGTTAAATTCACAATGATTATTCTGGGATGGGCAAAAGAAATCTAACATCATTTAGATAAAAAGAATATTTAGTGAAGAAGAAAGAAATCATTGATATTTCTGTATAGTAAACAATTATGATCCCTTTACTATGGTACAAAGTTTTGTGCAGAGAAAATAGAAAAATATAGCTATATCTGATAGAATGTGAAATAAAAGGTAATCTAGATGAGAGAGAGAAAGAGAGAGAGAGAGAGAGAGAGAGAGAGAGAGAGAGAGAGAGAGAAAACTTAAACAGTTTCTGTTCTGTATACAGCAAAGCTATGAACATTTGAACATTTAGTGACATCTGGACAAAAAAGAGTAAGTAGGAAAAACAATCTGTTCTTTTTTTGTGACACATTTTTGAGATAGATCCAAGGAGCAACTTTTAGGGACAATATAGCAAAGGAGTGTTTTGTATTGGACAGAGTATTTTATTCTTCCTTTCTCAGGGCTGCCTCTCAATAACTACTTCCCCCTGTAATTACTGGTGCCTAACTCAGAAACACTCCTCCAGTTGAGTGACACGGCTCTTCCGGAAGCTTCTCCTTGACAACTAACAGTGCCACTGCTGGTTTTGTTGCTTTTAATGAGAGTCCTAGGAAAAATTGGGTGTCTTTGATATGGAATGTTAGCAACTAAAAATGCCATTTCTAGTATCTTCTGTAGTAAACAATGAAATAGCTAAAGGAGCTTCTTTTAAATGATCTCAAGTAAGTCAAAGATTTTCCTTTCCAGCTTTTTGTTATTGATTTTCATTGTGATAAAAATGAAAAATGAACTAAATACTGAATTCACTATAAAAACTGAAAGTTCCTCATGCGAGAACCTGATGTTAAGTTGACAAATGAAACCAGGAGAGAATAAAGAGTTCTCTCTATATCGATTGAATTTATATGGTGATTTTACTTTTTAAATCACTAGCACATTAGCATATATACATATATATGTTGATAGATCTGTGTATGTATACACACACACACACACACACACACACACACACACATTTTTAAATTGTATCTTCTTCTCACCAGTGCTCCTCTGACTGCCTTGATTCAAGTCCTTGAATGGGGAGACTACTGCCACAGCCTCATCTTCCTCAGATCCGCGCCCCACTCTGCCACCACAGATGTCTCAGCAGTACATTGGATCATGTCATCTGTTGAAATCTTTCTGAAGCTTTCCTCTTTAGCAGGCCATATAAGGCCTGTGGAGATTTGACCCTGCCTCACCATTTTCCCTCTTACTTCCCTGGTACCAGTACATGGTCACATGGGACTGTGTACTGTCCCCCTAACTTTGGATGCTCTCTTTGTTTTTATGTCCTCTCTCAAATATTCTTCCCCTCTCCCTTTGTTCCCAGGCTGTTTCCTACTGAAAGTTTCAGTCTCAATCGTCCATTACCTCTTCACAGATGCCTCCTTGCCCCATCCTCATGTGGTCCACAGCCTCTTAAGATTCCTCCCTCATACCTCTGACCCACTGGATTGTCATGGGAGTTTCTTGCATCCCCAACTAGGCAGTGACTCTGTAAGGCCAATTTGCTATGCCTTTTTTTGTCTATCAACATTCTCTGGGATAGGACCATTAACTGAGAAAGTTTTAATTATGTGTTTGTCAAAATAAGATCTACCCTAAATTGCTTAAAACTAACTCATATATTTTATATAACACCCTCCCCTCCCCACTCCACTCCTCTTTTAAACTACCCCATTTCTGTACTCAATTCAAAACAAAACAATACTTTTGTTATTTGATTGATTTTTTTAAACCATCTAGGAGGAATATATTTAACATGTTTCTACAGGTCACAAGACTGAGAACAAATCACTGTTTAGGTGACTGTTCACTTATACATAGCAGGTTTCTCTGAGCTCAGTAGCAGAACCATTCTGATTAGGTCATTTCAGTGTTACTTTCTATTAAATTGATCAGTATAAGCCACATGCTATGGGGGGTGGTGATCAGAAAAATTGATTCTTGTGAGTCTCTGCTGAAGAATAGACTAACCTCTTCAGTATAAAATGTTACCTCAGGAATGTTTTGGAAGTTTGTTCTGTGGCTGAGTCTGCAGTCACAGTCCACAGCCTAGAGAAGAAATCACATACTCAGAGACTGTGCTCCAGGAAGTATTATTGATGGTGATGAAAATGTGCTCAGAGGGCAATAAATCAGGAGCCATTTGACCCATTTCATGAACTACATTCCATGTTAGGATTTTAGAGTAAATACTCCAGTTTGTGTTCACCATCTTTTCCCATTCTTTAGGATACATACACTCACATGTATGAACACACACACACACACACACACACACACACACACACACACACTCCAGCTAGATTTAGGAAGAAAACAACCCAGCCAGGAGAGATGGATACAGGAAAAACAGATTTTATTTTAATAAAATACCTGCAACTTTCAGACAGAAAACATGCCAGGGAAAGCAGTTGCTATTTGATTGGGTGAGGCTACCATTAATTAATAAGAAAAACACTGTTAGCAATTTGAACACAAGGTATTATTATAATTAGACTAGTTGCTTAATTTGTAAGGAAATAAAACTATAATTCTTAACAATGAGTTTCGGTTAACGGGAGAAGAAGCTATGCTCCCACATTCAGTTAAGAAGATAAGTAAGAATTCATATTTGTTAAGTTCTCTCTTGTCGAGTTCTTTTGAGGTTCTAGGTTGCTTGAAGGCAGACATGAAAGTATCTATAGCTATAGCTCTGACACTGGTCAAAATTCTGTGCCTCATGTAAGTTGCTTTGTTTACGCTGGGGCATTTTTTATAGGAAAAAAAGTATAAACCTGGCTCAAATATTGTTTTATTTAAAGCACAATCTCTTTTGGAGTGGATCTATTTCAAAAGAGTTTTACTGAAGTATTGAAAAGAACTTTCTTTAAGGCCGTCTTACTTTTCTTTGACATGGTATAGTTATGGGGAGCCTTTGAAGAACTGGACATGTAGCAGCTGTGGGAGTAGGAAAAAATGGAGGATTGGGGCTGGCATGGAGAGAGGGCAATGGAAAGCAGCCAGACGCTAAGTTTTAGGTACCTCTTATATACCAGGCACCAGGAGAGAGGAATTCTTTTATGCTTTATTTCATTTCATTTAATCCTCACCAGAAGCTTATAATGGAAATTATACTGTTCTCTTTTATATATGAAGAAACAGAATCTTCTGGAGACTTAGAGATTTCTTTACACATGCCATGCATGGCAGAGGCAGGGTTCAAATCCAGGTACTTTGAAGGCGTGCTCTTCCTTTCATCCCACAACACATGGTGTTATCTACAGCAGACTTAGGAGTCTCTGTACTGGGGTTTTCCTCAGTTCTGACACTTAGTGTATGGCATTGAGCAAGTAATTTAACCTCTCAAGGTTTCTCTCTTCAGCCCTCGACACAGATAAGAATGCCTTCTCTGTGTTCATTGTAGGAGTGTGGTGATGACCCAAAATAACGCATATCAGAAATCACTTTGTAAATTACAAAGTGCAAAATAGTATAAAGGGTTGTTATAGCCACAGCCCTTGGCCCACCCCTGAAGGATGGGATATCAAGAAAGAGTAAAATAATTTGAGAGACACTGGTTTTGTGGTGTATGAACTTACATTCACAATTGCATAAAAATTTTTTTGCCACAAGAGTCTATTAATTACAGCTGCCGGTCTTTAGTGAGTGGCTTATCTTATACACAATTAATTATTCCATAAATCAAATAAGCAAGTTGTTGACAAATGACATCTGCAATCTTTGAGCTGACAGAAAAATGTATTATGCTCCATAAATATCTCAGGCCAACTTTTATTTTCTAGACATTTTCGTGCTAATACCCAGGAACAGATTGTAACTAAGGGAAATACTTGTGCTTGCTGGTGATGGCAGAAGGTGTTCAGCTCTCTCAGCAAGTCAGAGGCCATCTCTTCAAATTCTGGCCTCAAGTCAGCAGGCTCATTTGACAACTTAAGACAAACATGGGATAATTGATACTTCATTGAAATAATTTTGTCAGGACTAGCTAACTCACTTTGTTCTGAGAATGGAGGATTGGGGCTGGCATGGAAAGGGAGCATGGAAAGCAGCCAGACACTAAGTTTTAGGTACCTCTTATATCCCAGGCACCAGAGAGAGGGACTCTTTTATGCTTTATTTCATTTCATTTAATCCTCACCAGAAACTTATAATGGAAATTATACTCTGGTTCCTGAATAATGTACTATTTTACTGATTTTATGTGACCCTGATTCCTTCTTCTGCTAACACACCTAGAATAGTGCATGGCACAAAATAGGTACTCAGAAAATGTCTACCTCAGGCTCCAATCTTAAACCATTTATCTTTGATTTCCTCAGCACTATTGACTGATTACTTCTCCTCTTGTAAATTTGCTTGGCCTTCAGTGGCTTAAATTGTGTACAGACCCTGCTATATACATCTGGATTGAGCTTCAGCCTAGGGTCTTGGTTATCTATAGACCTCCAGTCAACTCACAACTGACGAGTTACAGTTTTGTATATGTTTCTGGCTCTCTACTGCTCTCTGCCTTCCCTTGGGAGAAGGATGACCCTTGCGTAGTAATTGTGGTTGGTTGAGATTGACGGAACATGGTCACTCTGGTTGGTTTGATTTAATGTATTTTAACATCACTCACAGAATGTCTTTTTCTACTTCTCAACAAGGTCAGAACTTCTTAACAGGGAAATTTAGAATGTAATCTATTCTTGACGTAGAGAGGTGTAGTTTTCAGGTATTTAATTTGGTAAATTATCTGTGTATTGGTAAATTCTAAAATATCTCTTTCTGTCTCTTGCCATTTTATTATCATTTGGCTCTTTTCTCTTTACATATTATAATGTTAATTAAAACAGAAATGTTAATTTATTAGAACCTTTAAATGTTTCTCTGAAAACATTTAATTTTATCTCTGTATATCAATGCATATCATCAAAATATCATCACAATTTATCATGACATGTGTACCGTATTTCATTGATTTTAACATGCACACCTTTTTTACATGTTAACATCTCTGAAATTGGTTGCATTTTAAAATCGAAGGCATCTTAATACTGTTTAATTATTTAACAGATAGTATTTTTTTTTTCCTTAGGACTATATAAAATAGTGGCATATCATGCAACCAACAATGCCTTAGAATTGACAAATAGTAATTTAAAGCTAATCATAGCTAAAAAATTTAATTCACATTTGTTAGAAATATATAGTGTCTGGTAAAATCTCATTCCTTCCTCCTTTTGCTGTGCTTCTATTATATTACATAAGCTGCAATGCTTAAAATTTCCCCAGACTTCAATGTAGCTAGAGTTGTGGCTGAGAATTGGGTTTTGCTAAATGCATGAGTACACAAATCTTAGAAGATGAAAACGAGACAAAAGGTGCCTTCCAGTTCTTTTTGAGTGTATACTTCTGGCAAACAAGGTCTTGAAGATAATATATTCCTTTGAAAAAACATTCCAGTGGCCTTTTCTCAGCTTCCTAGGTCCCAGAGGCAGCTGTGGAAACAGCAGCAGTAACTTCAGTGGGTTCCTGATTCCAGCTTCCCGGTCTCTGGATCACTGCCCTGCAGTGTGCTCCTCAGCTTAATATTTCGAGTGGTGGGATCAGAGTTTCCCTGGTAGGTGAGTTTTGTGTTGTTCTGGGAGCAATTTCTGGAGGCCCATCTTAGAATGCATTCTTCTCACCCTTCCAACAATTGTGTAAATTCTGTGTGTGTATTGGATAACTTTCTGCTTAAAATATCTGGAGTAGTTTTAGGGTGACTGACAGTTACATCAGATTATAAAATTGCATTCTAAAATAAATAAAGCTGTCAAAGAATTAAGAAGCCCTTTACTCATTTTCTTTAAATCAACCTTAGCAATTTGAAAATATTTTTAGCTAGTTTTTTGATATACAAGCACCAGCGTTTGTCATCATGAAGTAAACAATTCAAAGAAAATGATTTTCTTTAGATAAACCACAGCACTTAATATTTCTATAGCTTCATAATATGACTACAGAAGAACATTATTGTTTCAATAACATCCTCAATTTCTTTATCTAAGGCAGAGGAGCATGAGCAAACAAGCAGGTGGATATGTAATAAATCATTGTTAAATTATGAGAAAAGAATCACACAATATAGTTTCACATTTATCTCATTTGTCACTTGAAGAAATAAAAACCCACTAGTGAACCAACTGTCTAACCTTAAATAAGTCATTTTATTTTATTCTGACTCAGATTTTCTTTCTATAAATATGAAGAATAAGACCTGTCACTTTCCTGGAGTTCAAGAATATTGTCAAGAAGGAGAATATTAGATAATGTCTTTGCATGTACTTGTAAGTTTTGGGTATTATTAAAGGTGGATTGTGTACCCTTAATATTATTCTTATTCTAAGACTTCATAGTGATCAAAATTGATATTAAATATATATGTATATATATTATATATGGTTGATCTAATTAGAAAAACACATCTCTTTCAAAATTGGCTCTCTGTTCATAGATGTGATAATGAAATATATCCCAAGGTTAAACCAGGACTTCTCTGAAAGCCATTAGGGATCAGTTCAAAGCTAAAAATAATTCACTAATAAATGTTTCCCGTTTCAAATTCTCTTCTCAGAAATGATTAAAAGGTACATCTTAGAGACCTATAATTTTCAGGTTAACTGTCATCTTTTTTATCTAAGATTTTTTTCTTTTTTAGTGTGGCGATCTGTGACTTAAGCTACATATCAGTGAAAACTTTCCTTTAGGATATATCAGTAATGCTGAACAAAGAGAAAAATTAGTCACACATCTTTTTCTTAAAATAATATTTTCATTTCTATTAAGTCTATTTTAAAATCAGACTGGTGCCTCCAGCTGATATCTCCTGTGTGATTTTCCATTGGTTCAACCAGGATTAGATATCAAAGAAGTTGATTAAAATATAAGGAGAAAAGTAATTTAAACTTTAGTGTTTGACTATTTTCCTATTACCTAGGGGAGAACAAAGGTATTTCTTTTAATCTTTAGTTATAGAAGACACTTATATACTTGAATTATATCTATTTTTAAGTAGGAAGAATAAAATTCCAAAAAGTTTGCATTTATATTACTAATGCTGGCAAGGTAGTTTAATGTGATAGATGCACCAACTCTTGAGATGACAGCATGAACTCAAATTATGTCACAATAATATATTAGTTGGTGACTTTGGACAGATTACTTAACTTTGCTGAATTTACTCAGTTTTTAAAAGGAAAAAATAGCAGTATCTACCTTTTAGGGTCTTAATTGGCATTAAATGAATTAATACATTTAAGAAGGGTCTTAGAGCCTAGCTCATGCGAGTGCTCAATAGGCTATCATTTTCTGTAATGGGATCGCTCTCTACCATATATGATACTGTTTTCCTTGTATGCATGGACTGTCATATTTAGAAACTTGTTTTATCACATGAAGACCAAATGAAAAATTTTTCTTCTACTTCATATGTTACGCATTATGTTAAATAACAAAAATCAAATGGTATAAAATAATTACAAATCAGTAAACTCAAGAATTGGGTTTGCCCTTAATATTTCTACAAATATATGATCATGATTTGCTATGCAGTCAGTATACATGAAAAGGAAGTAAAACAAATCTAGACATCTCTAACACTACAAATATACAATTTTGAAAATGTTAAACCATTTGATTATATCCCCCAGCTTTCATACAGTGAGTGGATTGCTAAATTGCAGAAATGTACATGGAGCATTCTCCCTCAACCCAAAGTTGTATTCATGAAAAAAGATGTGTCCATTTCTTAAGATGCCCCATGGGAAAAAAAAAGAGTGGGGAAAGGGTTCTACAGATAAATAAATTAAATTAACAGAGGAAAATTGCTTACTATGTTTTCTCCTATAAATTCATATTATTCATTAGTATATCAAGGTCTTGAAATAAAGAAACCTATTTAACTAGGTTTAACTAATTTTCTCCAAATATTTAATCATAAGATTTTTGTCCTTATTACTTTCTTGAGGAATTTGATATGAATTATTAAAATTCATGAACTATCTGCTTGCTAGATTAAGGCCCTTGTCCAGTTCCCCCTGAGGCAGCTGAGTCCTGCTCCTGACAATGAGTTTTTTGTTTTCTGTTTTTTTTTCTTTTATTTTGCTTTTAATTGAGTAATTGATATTTTAAGTTGTTTTCTGTTTTTTTTTTCTTCTTCCCATTGGGTCTCAGTTAATCAGGAAGAAAGGAACCCTAACCATAAGAAGGGGTTGGAGGAGGAAATAACTGGGAATGTCCATGTTTAGGACTCAAACCCTTGTAAGTGCATTGTATTTATCACGGTCTTATCTGTGATTTGGGACTTGATGCTGAACTAACTTGGGCATCTTTTGTTCAATCTGTATATGAAGGAAAGAAACCAATTCTCTCTCTCACAGGTGCTTTAGGATTAAATGAGGCAATAAATGTTAAATTGCTTTAATAGTCAAAAATCAATACAAATATTCAAAGTATAGTTGCCATTCTTTTTGCCGGTATTACAGTGATGGTGTTGAACAAGGCGGTGTCATTTGGGAAGTGACAGTAATTGCTTTACAGGAAAGTATTCCCCAGTGTAGATATGATAGAAGGAACCATTAAAGGAATGTTCAAATCATCCCAGGTGTGCATATAAAACCTTTCACTTTGCCTTTTTAAAATAGAAAATATTGATATGTTGCATTGCTGTAGATGGCTTTAGGTAAGTGCAATGATTTTTAAATCAAATGTATTTTCTCCTCTTTCCTAGTTCTTATGGTTGAGTGATTTGCTGTTCAGTGGTTCCATTTCATTTATTTGGGAGTGGTGTTTCTGATATTCCTTTAAGCTTTATTTCCCCCTCTCATTCAGACTCTGTCCATCTCATCATGGGTCCCTTAATATCTGTGATGTTAATAAAGTCCTGAAATTGGTGTCAGAAGTACTGAATTCGGGAATTTTGTCTGTGGCTTGCCCAGGTTCATACACTTAGATAGAATGTAATGAAAGAGCACAATGAATTTCAAAGTGCCTTAGATATTTAAAGCTTCTTAAATTGTCAATATTATATGCTAGATCCTGCCTGTATTAGCTACTTCTGGATAGTAATAAGACAGTTTGAAATGTTCACTGAATCTTTTAGCATGCCTAATCTAAAACTATTGTACATATTTCAAGATAGTATGGATGGTAGACTAGATACAACCTATGCAAACTTAAAAAAAAATACAGTAGAACTGCCACGTAGTTACACATTAGTGAAAAGAAAGTGTTCTAATTGTCCCCCATGTACGTTTGGTGAATATCTTCTATGTTCTGGACTGTTTCAGCTTTTAGAATATAAAGTATAAGACTTGCACTTACATCTTGAAAAGGTAGATCATTGCCAAGCAGAGAAAGAGAAAAGAGTAGAGAATTCTAGAAACAGATAAAAGTGTAGCGGTGGGGATATACACTTAATATTCAAAGGCCATTGTGTACTAATATGATGAATAATCATGACTATATTTTGAGAAAAAATTCAAGTATAAGCAGCTCTTCAAATTTGGCTGACAATTTAACCAAATTCATATGATTCTGAAAATTTTGTAACTTCTTTTCAAGAATTGCCTAGAAGATTCAAAATAAAATTTCCTGTGCTTTTCTAGAGAATTCTGATATTGGAAACAAATAACTCTAAATATTAAAAGAAAGCCATTTTTTGCAATATTCTTTCTAAATTTATAAACTCATAAAATTTTCATATTGCAGAGAAGTTTGGGGGCAAATATTATTTATACGTAGTTACCTAGAATCTATAAACCACAAAATTCCTTAAGTTTCTGACAGCAAAAAATGAAAATGAATAACTAAAGACAGAAAATTATAACTGGAATGTATTCAAGATATAGAGTATCTATTTAAAACTGACAACTCATCAGATGTAGTCTAATCAAGGATTATATTTATCTAAGCTTGAAAGCCAAACAAATATGTCTGAAATCTCATTGGTAAAACACTTTATGATTTTTTAAAAAAAATCATTTTAGTTTGGCAAAGGCTTCTTTCTAGATTTACTGCATCCAAGCAATAAAAATGATTCGTGAGAAAATTCAAAATATATCCATGAAAATGGAAAATTATAAGGTGCCAAGTATAGGGAAACTGAGAGAAACAATGAATGCCTGCAGAGACCTTACAGCCAAGGAAAGCAAATTCCAGCAGATGTCTCTTTCTCTTTATGGCTATTTAAATTCCAGTCTTGATCAATAAATGGTCTAGGGAGTGATGAAAGTGGAGGGAACAAATCTCCCAATAAAAAAATTATAGATTCACAGTAGAAGGATTCTTCTTTCACAGGCAAGCATGATTTTATGTTTTCTTTTCCACTGAAAGGAAATTCCCAAGTTTACGAGTAAAAATGCTTTGATTCATAGATTAATCCAGATGTGTGCATGTTCTAACATGTACCTGACAGAAACCTCACAGGGTCAAAAGGTTCTGTTGTCCACCTGTAGTATCCAAGACCTGGAGATGGAGAATGAATTTCTCTTGGCTCTCCTGCTTGTTTAGGTCTGAAAGAAAGGTGATGTTACACTTCGTTGTGGGATTAATGCAAAGCATTTAAGTTAGAGCCCATAAATTTAAGCTTCTTTTTTTTTTCTCTCAGAATTTCCTGGGAAATGATGACTTACAATTATTTCATTATTTATTTTAGAAGAAATAATTACTTTTTTGAACCTCCTGAGTGTCATGACAACAATAAAGGATTCATAAACTATGGGTAAACATAGCTCAGAAGCAGAATTTTTTTTTAATCACCTGCAACTTACTTCATTTGATGATATTAAGGGACAGCACTTCTGATGTTTTCATAGAAATTGGAGTAATGGGCAGGAGAGCTATAATTAAAGAGGAGTGATGCACGGGGATTGAACCAAAGTTTAATATTAAGAGAAGTATTCTGCCTCATCCTAATTAGCATAACATATTCATTCCACAAACATGTATTGAACACCTTTTAAAAACAAAGCTCTTTTTGCCTTCATTAAGATTGTCACATATAAAGGAAGATTCCCAATACTAGTTATACACAAATTAATTTTGAAAAACATATCAAGAAAGGGTAAAATCAAAATGAAACAAGATAGAGAACTCTGAGTTTGAATAAAGAATAGGTTCCCCAATTCCTTGAATGCCCAAACTGGAAAGTTATCTAGATTATCTACCCCAGTGGCCTCACTTTAGAGACCAGAACCAGAGGCCCAGAAAAGTGAGGCCGTTTCTCGAAGCTAATACTCTTAGCAAGTTGCAGAATCAGTAACAGACTCAGTTCACTAGATTTCTAGACCAATTACATTTTTTTTTAATATGACACGACCAATTTTAACAAAAAACAAACTGTTTAATACACTGAATCCAAAATGAATCAGGTCTTCCTCTGTGGTGGGGAATAGAGGGACATGGGAAGCTGTGGAAAACAGTGGAGAGTCCAGGATCCTGCATGTTCTGAGCACTGTGCTACGTGCCTCCATTCTTGATCTCTTTAAATCTTTGTAACAACTCTGAGATCGGCACCATTGTCCAGATGGGAAATATGAGGCACAGAGAAGCTAAGAGCATTACCCAGACCTACATTTTATAAGTCATGGTTTAGAATCTGAACTTCTTTCTGCCTCCAAATTTTTTACTCCTTTCACTGTACATATTATTGTCCATTAGAGGATATTGTGCACTGCTTCATAAATGAATTCAATTTTCTCCTGCCACCTGGTTTTTATGACTGTCCAGATTGATTTTTCTTTTGAATTTACATTTCACAACTGTGGGCTTTTTTCCCGCCTTTCCATTTATCTCTTGTCTCAGTCATGAGGTTGGAAAAAATGAGAAATATGCCGGCTTTGTTTGGACTGAGAACATTCCAAAATATTTGGCTGTACCTCAAAACTCTGTTAAAATAATATTATTTATAACTTTCTGCTTGGTCAATTTTATTTTAAGTTTGGCTAATTCCCACAGGAGGCTGTTCTTGCTCCTTAATCGTAAGGTTTGCTTCTTGAAAGCTTTAATCACAAAACATTTTCCAAGTAAGATCAGGTTCTTGCCTTCGGGATGAATGGAAACTTGTTAGACAATAGCCCCAACCACTCCGACACAGTTAATTGCAGGATCTGACTCTCAGGAGTTGTGGGGGTGGAATGTTGGCGGGGAGAATGCCATCTGTTTACACTTGAGTCATTGACCCTAGTCACAGAGCATGACCTATCTGGCCCCATGATAGGTTGGATTTTAGAGCCAGGCTTTAGTGTGATGTATGGTTTCCCAGAATGCCTTCTGAGGAACGCAGGGTTCATTTCTTCTACATTTTTCCCCAATCAGGCTACCATTGTTAGCAGATTTGTTTAGCCGCCTTAGCAGCACAGGACCTTTTATTGACTTGAGCAGATGATTTGATTTTCAGGCAGAGATGAGGCAAAAAGCAGATCATTACAATGGAACACCCACTGCAAACAGCAGGGAGGCGGGCTTTTGACAGGGCATACCTGAAAGAGAAGACCTGTCTTTGCCTCACTGTATAATCGACCACTGTCTGTCTAAAATTGATGGCAAAGAAATGTGACTTATAGGGTTCAAGGATTTGTTATTTAGAAACAAATAAACACAATTTCTCTAAAAGGCCATTCCCTTTCAGACAAGACAAACAAACAAAAATGATCGTCAGTAAAGCTGAAATTCACAGTGAAATGACGATACTTTACTCCCAGGAGCAGCTAACCTAAAAGGAACAAGGCAAAAGGGAGAGACTGAATAATCAACCCCAAAATGTGGTTACATAACCACTTAAACACCACTACTTGCAGACTTGTGGCTTCATTTCCGCCTTTAGAAACATTCCTGTCCCAGTGGTTACTAGTGCCACCCTTTTACATTTCTTAATCTCTCTGTCTCCTTGGTACCTTAACACCTATTGATTTTCCCAGAACCCCAAGCTTCTCTATAATAGGAAGATTTGGTGGACATCCTGTCAAATGCAAAAGAAAGCTCTGCCAAACTGAGCATTAGAACATGGTGTTTTAGTAGAAATATGAAATATCGATGCAATTATAAATCAATGAAAACCCAGAGGGAAAGAGAATCTCATTTTAGGGAAGATCTAATCTTTAAAGTTTTTTTTTTTTTTTTCTCTTGTAAAGAAAAAATGAATCATGGGACCAAATTTATGAGGTAAAAACTGTCAAGAAAGTATTCCTAGCTGTTTCTGGGGCTGAGAAAAAGAAAGCCAAATCATGCATGCAGTGTTAGTATATGAAATGACACATTTTAATATATTAGTTAGGGGGTCAAAAATATCTCCCCTCTTTCACTTATGTTTTTGACTGTTACCCCAAATTATTGCTTTAATTAGTTTACTAATGCTTTTTTCTCTTTTGTCCTTTTCCAAATTCCATATTTCCTCCTAATTTTGCCTTCTGTATACTAGATAATGTTTGTGGGCTGCCAGGGTGCCTTTTGGGGTCATAAAAGCTCATGCTAGCTTGCTTAACATATCTGCTGTAACTCACACAGAACCAGACGGAGAACTGTGTTTTAACAGGGCCGGTTTGCCTCCACTAAGGCATATTGCCAAGTTGAAGACTAAGTTAGAGAGCATCCTAATGGGGGTTACGTAGTAGTGTATAAAAAGTTTCACAGAGACCTGAAGATAGCCCATTAAATTGGGTGGGGCTGAAGCAAGCAAATTTATCACTCAGCACAGCCTGGATCTGCCTTTCATCATGGCAGGGTTGTTTTTTCATGCTGGACGTAGATAATCTTTGCCAGACTCTAACGGAAATTCTGAACTTGCTGAGGGAAAATGCCAAAGTGTGAGAGAATTAAGGGGAGATATGTGTGGAAGTGAAATGGAAAGTGGATTGAGACTGTTGGAATGAGAGAAAAATATCTCAGTTTTGACATCATTTTCCAAGAATCATCGTTACTAAAGCAAAAATTTTACAATGATCCAAAATTATAATAAAAGTTATGAGATTTGTTACCCAAGTGGTACAAAGATAGAAAAATATAAATGTAATCACACTTGTGATGGTGGTGAGGGACAGAATCACTGTCATTATCAGATACTTTGTGTCGGTGCACTCATAGTTTTTCTTTTGTTTTTCTATGTCAATAAAAAATGGTGTGTTTTAAAATAATTACTCAAGATTAATAATAGTAACATGTTTCACAATTTACTTAGCCAATTTCCATGTACTTTTGAAATTTCTTTCATGTTTTCAGTTACAACTTACTTGAGACTTCTAGGAAATTCAAAGGATGCGACACTTCATGTACTGACCAATTGCTGGCTCCCACAGCCCTACCACTCCCAAACACCTTCCTCTTATACGTCACTTGCTTTTGGTTTATAATTTAAATGAAGATGGGAGATGGTGATTTCAATTCTGGAAGATTTTTTAGAAATTTCACCATTTGGGTCAAAAATAAAAAGATATTCCCCAAATCAGAAGTTTGATAGCGTGAGGAAAGGGTACTTTTCATCTTCTTTTACCTTCTATTTAATATTTTATATATTATTTTCTTTCATTAAAATTATAATGCAACTATACTAAGAGTGTAAAATATGGGCTGTGAGGTGTGGAAAGATAGCACCTGGTTTGAGGTAATAGAGATCCCTAGAGAATCTAACAAAGTGGAATATTTATAAACATAATCTGCACTCTTTCTAAAAACTAAAGTTAATGAAATAATTAAACATTCTTAGATATTGTGTAGCAACTTTATTTTAGAAAAATTTGTTCTGAGTTGTTTATAGAAATTATATAGATATCTGAGTCAGGATATTCCTTTAGTGTAAAATAGTATATATAACCCAGAATCTACACTAAAATTTGAAGTAAATAGATCTATTCATGCAGTGGAGGTAAATGGAACATAAAGATTGTTTTCACATTTGTAATTTCAAATGGAAACATCATTTAATGAATCCAAGTTTTGCCGAAGTCCCACTTAATGATAAGTACTTGGCTTAGGAAAATGGTATAAGAGATCCATTTGCCTTGCAAATCTGGAAAAGAATTAACATAGAGAAACATTAGCCCTTCAAAAGGAAGTTTTCCATTTGTCTAGATATGGAATATCTAGATGATTCTCAGAAGTGCCTGAGTCATGCAGGTAAAAATTCCCCATGGAAAATTCTCTATACTTAGCCTAAATTATTTAGAAGGAGGCTTAATACTTCTATAGCTAAAGAGAGTATTCATGAGGCCTTGTGTAGTCATACAGAGTGCAACAGTTAGCTTTACATCAAAAAGGCAGAAATAATGTCACCTTCAATGAGTTAGTCTGATAATTCTAGATGTAATAGATTTGATTAGTACTTTCCATAAGTAAAAACCAGGAGACATTTGTAAAGGTAGAACTGGAAAGTCCTGTAGGAGACTCCTAGAGAAGCAGAACTAGAATATGATTGTAATGTAGCAATCTGAATTTAACCAATTTTATGATACACCTTTATTAAAAGATAGTATTAAAAGAAGAGAGAAGATTAGCCTAGGGTAATTAAAAATAAGTGTCACAAAGTAATATTTGTCAGAATAGCTTCAGTACTCCCTAGGGGAAAGAATATTCTTGCTAGTCCTGCAAATTCTCCAGATCTTTTGGCAGGGAAATTCTAGAGTGTGAATAAATGTACCTGGCCTTTACAGTTGATGACACACATTAAGACCATCTACCTCAAGCAAGTTACTGATAGTAATTTAGCTCCCTATGCATGATGCATGTTTTATAGGAAAAGAATGTCTGACTAGTTGATGTGAACTTTGTCTTCCTGGTAGATCTTTTTCTCTTTGTAGATTGACAATTGACTTGCTGGCTCTTAATGGTTTGATTAGTGGGAGTTGGTTCCCCAAGTCAACCCGAAGTCAAATAATTTCTAGGTGCAGTGACAACATTGCTTAAAGTTAAAGTGCTGGAGGCTTCCATGTTAATACTATGTTACCTTGTCCTGAGTATTGTGTGTTCTCAAGCTCAGTAAAGTGGTTTCTCAGTGAAGAGAATAGAATAAGGGGCAGACAGGGGTAGGATAAAATAGTCTTTGAGAAAAATCAAATGCTAAGGAGAAAAAATTGTGAGACAAAAAAAATTAGATAAAATTTAAGAAGGGATTTTTGTTGGACTTTATATCTTTATATTTTTAAGATTATATTTTATATTTTCCAGTTACATATAAGAAAAATACATTGCAATTAGAATGTCAAAATAAAATAAAGTTAGAATATTAAAATAAAAGAAAATAGAATATTGATACTTGATTCTTCCCAGTTCTTAATCATCCTAACCTTATATTTTCACTGATATCTCTTTGAGTGATTCAGATATAATTAACATATATTGGGTATCTAGCATTCACAGGTACTGTGGCAGGCATTTCTGCATTATATTTCATGAAATTTGTTTGATCAATAACAATTGGCTAATTCAGTCAAAGCAGTATTTAGAAGAGCTATTTTCCTTTAATCTTGAGATTTTTAAATAATCTCAAAAAGCTTAATTAATTTCCCCTCTCTCCTAACCCCCACAAAATAGAATATCAATGAATTACTTTTTAATTAATCAATTAATTTTTACAATGGAAAAACAATGAAAGATATGACAGGAGCCTTTGCTTTATAGGGGATGAGTGATATGGCTTCTTAATAAAGTCTGCCCTAAAGAGGTTACATGTTTGTCAAAGAATCTAAGTCAGTATCTTGAGAGCCTCAGGAAGAAGATAGTTTTTTTCTCCTAATCTAATAAAGAAATAAGATCCTTCTTTTGTGTCAAATATATTAAATTAATGAGGTTTTAAAAAATATTTTCCAATATTTGGTCAACGTCCTCCTTCTCTCTCTTTAGTTGACTTGATCCCTCCTGGGGTGTTGCTGTTTCATATTCAGGAAGCTCCCTAAAATGACTAGTTTGACTGGAGGTTCATCTTTGCTCCTAGGCTTTATGATTCTCTTTGGGTTTATTTCTTCATCCCTACTACCTCTATTTAGTCAGCTCCTATCTTAGATACTGCCTGCCTTCTTGGTAATTTTGTGAGTTTTATGTTTTAATTATTTTACATTATAAAATCCTTTAATGTCAAACAATATTTATTTGAGAAGGAGACCAATTATAAGATGTTATTAATTACTTTAATCAAAATAATTGTCTTAATGAGTGTGGCCTCAATTATGACAATTAAAAAAAAACATAGCTTTCAAACTGAAATTTTTTTGTAAAAAGAAGACTAAGACGATTGTGAGGGAAAAGCAAGGATTAACTATCCTCGTTTTGAAATAGAGTCAAATTTAAAAGGCACTGATATAATAGAAATATGGTGGTTTGGGATTCAGAGATCTGTATTCCAGTCATGGCTTTGCTCCTCAGTGATATTAAGGAGATCATTTCAACTCTAGTTCTTAGTTTCTTTCTCTAGAGAGAGGTGAGATTGACCTAAATGATTTTTCTTTTAGAATATTTAATAGTTCTAAGACTTTATAAGGTACTGTCTTATATCAAAGTCCTTTTATAGATAAATCAAAATTATTCTGAAATTATAATTTCATATTTTAGAGGTATCGGTATGGTCTAGTATCAAATAAAATGATTTGGAGTGGCATTGCTATCTCGAACTCACATTCTGTAGGTCTTAATATATGCTATAATGAGCTTTAAATAGAAGAAATAAAACTGTTTTTAAACAGCACACTCTTTCGTCTTTTGTTGAAAACAACACTGTCCAACAGAAAAATGTGAGCCATATATGTCATTTAAATCTTCTAATAGTAGTCACATTAAAATGTAAAAAAGAGAATGAGATTAATTTTGCTATTATGTTTTATTTAACACAATGTATCTAAAATATTATTTCTTCAAATATGTAATCAGCATAAAAAATGGATGAGATGTTTTATATTCTTTTTTTTAACTAAGTTGTAGAAGGCTGGTCCGTATTTTATACTAATAGTATACCTCAATTTGGATTTTTCACACTTCGAGTATTCAATAGTCTCTGTGGCTACTGGCTACCACATTCTACAGTGTAAACCTACATAAATTATTTCCTTCTATTCATAATTCTAAAAACTATGTATTAAAAATACATTTTTAAATCCCTCCATATCTTTGTATTCAATTGCATTTCAATTAATCTTTTGAGAAGATTGTATTTGCTCCAGTTTCGACAATGTGGCCAGTTCCACACAGTACAAACTGCAGAGATGTCAATCACCTTTTAGAGAATGTAGGTTGTGCAATGAATCCCAATTATCCAGCCTCCATGACAGGGACTGTGATAGCTTTGCTTGGAATTTCAAAAATGGACTCAACTCAAAAGTGACATATTTCATTGTATTCATCGCAAAACTGATGCCTTATCAGAAAACCTATTTTTCTACTGCCTCTAGAATATTGACCACTGCAAACAGATTTACAGAGATTTCACATATGCTACAGACAGTTCTTTCTGCAAGCTCCAACGCAGAGAAAGTTGGTCCATATTTATAACTTTTCTTTTTAATTTTCTTAAACTTATTGGAGTTACATTGATTAATAAAATTATATAGGTTTCACGTGTACAATTCTATAATACATCATCTATATACCACATTGTGTGTACACCACCCAAAATCAAAACTCCTTAATTGAAAACATTTTGCACAATATTGGGTAGAGTGTTTGAATAGAGATGTTATAATAATTAGCACTTTTTCACATGTAAAGTTCAAGTTGCTTTTCTTTTTAGCTAATAATTAGCTTTTTGAGTTACAACATTTAAACACCCTTTCTTTTCTTCTTCCTATTCTTTTTTTTTTCCTTTTTTTGCCCCAAGTTTATATTGTAAATAGAAATATAAGACATTTCGGGATGTTCTCAGTAGAGAAGGATCAGGAATAGATTTTAATCAGTTTTAATATGTGTCGAAACCTCCGTTCACGAGGTTATCTCTGTGAACCATGTTTCAAGAGGAGACATTTTACAAGAAAATGTGCTTTCCTCCCTAACTTTCTAAATGTATCTGATTCACATAACTTAGGTTTATATTAAGTTCTTTGCAGAGTTTTAAATTTAAGACAGAACTCGAACATGAATTAGTCTTACCAGATTTGTGGAGAGCTTACAACGAATGACAAATGTAAAGCATCCAGTGAGTAAAAAGCATGAGGATTCCATCTCTTGAATCCTGACCCAGTTCTAATTTTAAGACCTTAAATTCTTCAAGCACTTGATCCTCACAGAGGTTATGAAGTTTCAGGATGCTTAAACATCAAAGAGTTAAGCAGATGTAAACTTGGACTTGTCAGAGACTTTATATTTCTTCTGGCCCAGCAATTTCTAACTCTAGTGCCCTGACCAACAATATTGGAATCACTTATAGTGTTGATCATAAATATGGATTTCTGACTCCTCTCCTCACCTTCAGGTCAGGATCTCTCAGAGGGGGGTCCTGGGATTATCATTCTTATCAAAGCCTGTGGGTGATACTCTGTATGGTCAGGTTGGAGAAACCTGCCCTCCCCCATCTTGTGTTCTACAGCTGAGAAAATAGAAAATGAAAGTATTTCAATTATTTGCCTCATATCTTAAGGCCAGTAAGATGTCAGGCTCAAGATCAGAGACCATTTGAGCTTTCTCTTAAATGACCCAGTCTCCCCTCATATTCCATACCATACACTGAACTAATTAAAGAAGGGGGAAAAGAACATATTTTAGCTACATTTTCAACAGTGAGGATTTTAAAAAATAATTTTACTTGAATTAGAATTAACCAAATAGATTCCCTTTAGCCCAGTCATTCTATTTAGTCAAGCTTTTGCTATCGAACTTTGTAATTACTTTCTTTAGACGTTCTTGCAAGCAAGCTTTCCTAAGCCCTCCTTTAATTTTTAAGGTATACGAGGTTTAAGATAATGTTAGAAAATGCCCACATATTTTTTTCTGTAGAAGCTGGAATCATTTAGGTAGGTTTATGTAAATTTAATGCAAATGACACATTTTATGCCCCCAAACTTATGGCAAATATAACTATTTTATTCACCAAAACTTGGCCTTCGGCAAGGTCCTACTAAGGACTGATGATCTATGCAGCCTCCTTTTTTTGTGACATTTATCGTTTTCCTACTTGAATACTGAAAAGACTTGAAGTAGTACAGGAGTAGAGGGCTGAAATAAGACTCTGATTTTCTTCCAGCCCAGGCTAAACTATTACCACAAACATTTGGAGTCTTACTCTGTGGAGTTTCTTTTCTAATCTCCCAGTACTACTCATCTTGATTCATTTATGCCACAAAGTAACAGTTGTTTGGATTACAATTTTACTGAGTAAAAAGACACGCTCTAAGATGTATGGAAAATATTACTAAATTTTATTAGATCTAAGAGTGACTGCCAACAGCTAAATTTAGAAAGAATAAGTTCTTGACAACACAGCTGGAGAGAAAATTTTAAGGGGTGATGATTTCATTAATTTTCAGAGCTTTATAGCCAACCGGCAAAGGTTTTTTTATACCATGTGGTTTACTGCCTTTGAAATTACTTTCTTTTCTTAAATTAACCTGTCTGAGTTAAAATGACACAATAGCAATAATAGTGAGAAAAAATTGGCCTCTTTGTATAATCTTTAAGTATCTTAACTAACTTAAATAACAGTACCCTGAGTTTATAATTGCTGCAATGTACTCTATAAAAAGAGATTGGTATTAGGAGCATTTATAGATCCCTATATCAGTTTTATCAATAGATAAACAACAATTTAAATTGGAATCATATGTATAGAAAGTAGAAAGAGACTTTTAGCCTTAAGAAAAAATTTCCCATTTGAATCTTCAATACCATCTTGTCCCACTTGTAGAGAGTACGAGGCTTGGAGACAGAGGGTCTAGGTTCAGGTGACAATCCTGTCACTTTACCTATGTGAGCTTAGACCAGTAACAGAACTACTCTGGACCTCAGTTTCCTCATCTCCAAAATGAGGTTATTATACTAATGCATTCTTTGCATGGTTTTATAAAAATAAGATAATAAACATGAATGACAAGGAGAAACTTTATTCTCCAGGATTCTGAAGAGTTTCTCTCATGGAGAGGAAAGAAGTCAGAATGAGTGGTTAGACTGGGGAATACTGTATACACATCCTAGTGTGTGCAGGGGAGGGTCCTAGATTAGGGCAATCAGGTCTGAGCAGCAGGAAGAGAGAACAAAGCAGAAAGGGCGTGTGCTGGGCACTGTGAGCATAGCACCGTGGGAAAGAAAGGTTTTGAGAGAAGTTTTTTTGAGTAAAATGGATGGATGCATGGATGGATAGATGGATGGATGGATGGATGGATGGATGGATGGATGGATGGATAGATGGACAAACTCGGTAAACACTATACTACCTTTTTAAGGAAACCATCATGCAAGATCTACCTTGGAGTGGCTGCTCAATGGGCAGAGGAGGCCTCAGGATGGCTCAGAATTCTTTAGATTTGACATGTAAAGTTTTTATGTTTTAAACATTTGTACAAACAAACACCAGGTATTTCTATTTCTTATATATGGCCAATAGCGGGTGAGCTGGCTGCTTCAGAAAGAGCTCCATTCCACCACTAGAAGGCTTGGCCTTCCTCAAGTCGTATTGAAATCACGATTCTTCTGGCGATTGCTACTTTGGATCCAGATTCTGTCTTCAGAGTCACAGAGACCTTTTCTTCCCTTTGACATATGGTAGCACTTCTCTAACTAACATGTTCGATGCCTCATGAGAGTGGAGATAGCTCATGAGGATCAGCATTTAAGGCCTTCATAAAACATTGCAAGTCAAGTTAAACTCAGAGTGCTGAGAATTAATTTCTACTTTATCTTTCTGATATTCTTCAATTTACAAACATGTAAGCCATGCATTAGTCAGATTTTGGAGCTTAGATCAGAACTCAAAATGTATAAGATATCAAGGTCTCACTATAGGAGCAAATAGGCCTACAAAAAGCCTATTTTTTCCATGATCCCCATGAAGTAGAGCACTAAGTTTTTGCAATACAGTGGTTCTTTATAGTACTATATTTACATAGAAGAATGGAATCATCATAAAAAATATCTCTTCTACTTTTTCAATGCTATGAAGAATGACTCTTTTATCCGAAACATTTATAACTCGTTCCTTTAACATCTATCTTTCTTTTCTTCCTCCCTCCCTCCCTCCCTCCCTCCCTTCCTTCCTTCCTTCCTTCCTTCCTTCCTTCCTTCCTTCCTTCCTTCCTTCTTTCCTTCCTTCCTTTTGACATCATTCATTCATTAAACACTTAGTTTCTACTATGTACTAGACATTTGGCTAGATGCTAATGCTAGAGATATGGAGTAGATAAGACATGGTTTTTGGCCTGAGTTTCATTAAGTGTCTAAAGTAAAAACATAGGGTGAGGTATCAGGAATGTGGATGAGAAAAAGAGTTTGTGACAAGTGGTAAGTAATCAGTGGGTGAAAGAAGAAATGTGAAATTTGGAATGAAAATATCAAGGTGATATGAAAGTGTTGATATGGAGTTGTAGCCCACTTTTCCAAGCCTATAAACCTGTAGGCTTGGAAAAGCCATATTGCTCTAAATTTTTTATCTGCCATAAGAGGAAACAGATCCTGGAGGGCCATAGGGTAAAGCATTGTTCCTTCCAGGCTAGGTCTCCTCTATCCCTTCTCAATGTTTTGGTGTAATTCTAGCATCATCTCATCTTGTTAGAGGAAGGCATCAGACAACTGGGGGAATACCTATTCCTGCAAGATTTTGTTTTATTGTATTGTGATACCATCTGTTTTAATATATTTTTTTTATTTTCTATTATAGACAATCCCATGGAATAATAATTTATCCTTTCAACTCATTAGTTGAATCTCATTCTGTCTACATGTAAGCTTTTTTTTTTTTAACCCTTATTCTAATAACAGTTCCTGGAAAGCATTTTTAATTTTCCAGACAAGTTTTCACTAATCAGTAGCTCAAGAGTTTAAGGGCTCAAAATGGTACCCTCCTAATTTTTAAAAACTGAGATGGTTTGCAGAATTTTCTAACTATGTCCCATGAAAATCCAACAAAAATGCTATTAAAAATAACATGTCATTTTTCTAATTAAATTCAGTGACAGATATTTAATCAAGTTTATTTTTCATCAGACACTCAAGTTTATAGTTCCCTAACAGAGTGGTAAAATCCAAATTACATGCAACCAAGAATTAAAAGGAAGAGATTAAATATACTGACCTCTTAGTCTAATCCTTATGATAACAATTTGAGCATCAAATTGGGCAAATCTTTTTTATAAAGTCTCTACTTTTTAGAGAAAATGTTGGCCTCAGACTACCTAAGGGAATTCAATCTTTTAATTTGGGGCCTAATTTTTTTCCTGTACTGCAAGGATTTACATAGGGGTCCCATGCATACATTGAAGCAGAACTTAATTGGTATGCTAAAATTAAAAAATAGGAAGGAAACAGGTAAAGAAAGAAAAAAATGCAGTAATTTCTCTCTAGATGAGTTCTGGATATAAATAAGGGTGTGGTTAAAAATGAGTCATTACCCCGCTGTCTACGATGTGGTGGAATAGATGCTGCTCCAGAGGCACTGACATAAGTGTTAGCCTCTGAAACAATAGACAGGCAGCAGTGTGTTCTGGAAAATGTGCAGAGAGGAGGAGTCATTTTGTTCTCTTTAAAATTTAATATCTTTTTTTTTTCCTGTATCATTTGGAGGAGGCTCCTTTTTTTCTTAAGTGAAATAAGTATTTTGTACTAGTAGGTATTGAGTGAATTCTTTTTGCCAGCAGGAAGAAAAGCAATTTTTGAATGCCAAAAATAACTTCTTTGTGTGAAAATATCACATAGCCAAAGACATTTTAGAGAAGAAAGAAAAGATTCATGTTCTGAATTAATATTTTTAAAAATATACAGGCAGTGGGATGTTAGCAATAGAACATGAAGAAATTGACATACATAGACTGAGAAGAAACAAATAATCTTATCTACAGTAATGGCAGAGCCAAAGTCTGAATGTTTGTCCTGTTTGCAATGCTTCTGGCCTTTTGCATGGTCTTAGAATAAAAAGTTATCTCCCAAGGCCATGTCTATAGGAAATAAATGTTCCTAATTATCCTGTGTAGTTCAAGACAGTATTTCCCTTCCTTACCTACCACTACTTGTTTCTGTGCAATGTTGCCAACTAGGCAAAGTGTGAGCCACCCTGGATATAGAGGATGGCCCTGGTGCTGGGGACAAAAATAGAAAAATCTCATACTTGGCTTTGTCTTTAGATCTTTAAATCACACTGACATCTTTGGGATTCACATACTCCACAGAGTCTCTTTACCTTTAATTTATATATAGTAGACCATCAGCCAGTTACAAAGAGCTTTATAGAGGTTGTGGTTATTGCTTTTACCCACCCACTATCCCTTCCTGCTTCATTTGTTAATAACATATGCTTTTTCTTTAAAGAACACATCACCTGTGTCCCAAGTGATTTGATGGCCCCATCAGTCCAGCTGTTCCTGCTTTTCTTCCCCCTAGTAAATAAACATGTGACCTAAGCTTGAACGGTGAGACCCCCTTTCATGACGTTGAGTCTGGAGTGGAATGACACAAATACGGAACATGGTCACTGATTCACTTTGCTAGTAGTACCCTGAAGAGAGTTTTCACTGATCCATTAATCCTCTTACCTAGATCATGTGAATTGTCCTGATTTTTTGTTCCTAAGGCCTGGCTAATAGGTTTATTTGATTTCATTAGCTATCTCACATTATTACAATAAATTTGATTTTTAAATTGTTCAAGGTGTTTGCAACCAAAAAATCCTAACTGTAACATATAGAAAAATTTCCTTAATTTGGCTAATCTGTTGAAAGATACCTGGGTGAAAAGCTTGTGAGGATATAGTGCTCCCACTTTCAGAAACCCTTATATTGGCTTATTTCTTCCCATTACATTTGGCTCAATTTTATTCATTCACTTATTTATTCAGTTCTATACTCTTTTATCCCTTTTTTTGTTGTTGTTGCTGCCTACCATTTTCTAGACACTAAGGATATTCCCTTCAAATATCCGCATGGCAAACTTTCTCATCTGCCCTAAGTCTTTGCATAAATTCACCTTCTCAGTGAGGTCTATGGCCTCCTTCAGCTCAGTCTACCGTCCCAACACCCTTGTTCTTACTTTTTATAGAACTTTTTACCTTCACAGGTACCATATCATTTACTTTTTATCATATGTTTTGGTTATTGTCAATCTCCCTGAAATAAGAATCAACTCTAAGAAGACAGGAATTTTTGTCTGCTTTTTTCATTTTCTTATTCCCACCACCCAGAATAGTTCCTGGCATTTATTGTATATATGAAATGGATTAAAATTTCTTTAAAAGTACATACATACTTTATTAAAGGAGCTTATTATGGTCGTTAGCTAATGTGTCAACTTGGCTAGACTGAACTACATTCCTTAAAATTTCCTTTCCTGTATGTTTTCAATGAGAATGGGCCACAAGATGAATTCTAGTAGACTTGGAGGGTAGAAGTAAAGCAGAAGCTATTTTATAGCTGGTACCTGTGTTGCTTATCTGCTGGCTCACCTTATTGGTGTGAAGTGGCAGCCAGGCCTCTAACTGCTTTACCTTCTTGGGGATCTTCCTTTAGCCTTATTGAGTCCCGGGACAGACGTTTGTTTAAGCTCCATGACCAAGGGCCCTGGCTTCTGTAGGACACACACACTACTCAGGTCAGAGGCAGTAAGAATACACAGTTTCTCATAGTTTGTTTTCATGAGCTCAAGTCATGCTTGTGAATTTTAGCTTCTCCTTGATCTAATCACTTTACATCAACTTCTTACCTTAAACTTTAAACTGTAGTGTCAAACTAAAGACACTGTAAATAGCATTACAGAAGCTGAACAGCCATCTCCCAGAATTCTGTAAGGCCAATAATAAATAATAATACAAAAAATAATGATAAAAATAATAAAAATAATAATAATAATAAACCTCTATATCTACTATCTCCTCTCTCTCTTTTTCTCTATCATCATTATCATCATCATCATCAGCATCATCATCATCATCATCATCATCATCATCTATCTATTCTATGGTTCGGCTTGTCTGAAAATTAATTGAACTTTAATCCCTGACTGATATAGATTTTGCTGCTTTAACAAAACCTGAAATGTGGGAGTGGCTTTGGAATAAAGCAATGTGTAAAAGTTGGAAACACTGTAAGACTTTTGAGAAGCGTATTGGTAAAAATCTCATGTGTTTTGAATGACTATTCATAGAATTTTGGATTTTGTGAAGGCTGGCAATGAGGACTTAACAGAACGAGAGAAAAATTTTATTGCAAATCATAGCAAAGGGCAGAAATTTAGCAATACTTTTGCCTACAGTAATAAAGAAAGTAAAAAGTTCACCTAATGAACTGGGGGATCTAGTTAAGGAAATTTAGGTATCACCTGGTTTCTTCTTGCTTCTTGAAGTAAAATATGAGATGAGAGAGCAAGAGCACAAGAGAGCGCGAGAGACTAACTCAGGGAAAAAAAGGTAAAACACAAAGAAGCCAGGATGTAATGACACAATGGTTTGAAAGCTTTCAGACTCTGTAACAATACTGTCTACATCTGTCCCACCATTGCATATTGGGAGTGGGGTTAGATAGTCTCCTTTGTTTCACAGGTCTACAGATGGCAAGGAAATGTACTTGAGGAGCTGCCTTTAAGGGTTTATGCTTGAGGAAGCTCATCCACACTTGGAACTGATTCACATCATAAGATTCTAGATTTTCAGCTGATATTGTAGCACTATGAGAATTTTGAAGTCTTTGAGAACAGTAAGCAAATTTGTATTTGGCAGGGCCATGAACCATTGGGGGCCAAAAGATGTACTATAGGTAATCTCTGAGGTGATCCCAATGATCCTTGCTTCCTGGGATTCATACTTTTGTATAATCTCTTCCTGTTGAGTGTGACCTGGCCTTATTAACTCACTTCTAACAAGCAGAACAAGGGTGTTCAACCCCCTGGCTGTGGACCAGTACTGGTCCGTGGCCTGTTAGGAATTGGGCCGCACAATTGGTGAGTGGCAAGCAAGAAGTGAAATTTCATCTGTATTTGTAGCTGCTCATCAGCTCTATCATCACTGCTCAGCTCTACATCAGATCATCAGGCATTAGATTCTCATAGCAGCACTGGTCCCTGGTACCAAAAAGGTTGGAGACCACTGTATTCTTAACGGCAGAAGTGATAAGATATCCATTCTGAGATTTGGCTTTACAAGACTGTGGTATCCATCTGGAAGATTCTCTCACTCTCTTTTGAATGGCTTACTCAGGAGGAAGACAGCTGCCATGTCATAAAGCAGCCTGTGGTGAGTTCCATGAGATTTAACTTGAAAGTTGAGGTCTGCCAACAGCCATGTGAATAAGCTTAGAAGCAGATTCTCCCATCAATCCTTGAGGTGACTGTCACCCCAGCCAAAATCTGATTGAAACTCATAAGAAAATCTGAAGTAAAACTAGCTAAGCAAGCCGTGCCTGGATCTCTGATCTACAAAAAGGATTGGCTAATAAACATTTTGTAATTTTTAGCCTATGTGTTGGAATAATTTGTTATGCAGAAGATTAAAAATACACTTATATTCTAGAGGATAAACCATATTAAAATTTCTAATTGTTATTCAATATTTTATGAAGAGGCATTTCCAATCTGTTTAATAAAAATAATGTTGTCAGTGAATCCTTTAGTAAGCAATTGAAGAGGGAAAATCTCAAGTTTGGTCTCCTTCTTCTCCACTATCTTTCTTGATCTTTTGATTAATTCCTTTAATTATAAAATGATTGCTAAGAAAGGCATTTGGATATAATGTTTCTTTTTGTCTTTGGAATTCTCCCAGGTTAGAATATTCGAAGACAAAATGGGTCAAATTAATATATAACAATAACTAATCTTTATGGCATGCTTTAGCAGTATCAGGAACTATGAAAATTGCTTTATATAATCATTTTAGGTAATTCTTATACCAACCCGTTGAAGTAGATATCATTATTATTCTTACTTTAAAAAGACTTACCCAATGTCAGACACTGGTAAGAAGTAGATCTAAAATTTGAGGCTATGCCTGCCTGATTGTAAGACCCAAAGTTTCTATCACTCTAGGCAAAGAAGATCTCCTGTGCCCCTTTAAACACTAATGGGTGGATTCCCTTCAAAGCCCAATACTTACTAAACAGAACCAGAATAAGTCCTTTCCATATCCTTGTGGATGTAGCCTCAGAGTTTTGAATCCAGACAGACCTCTTTGCCAAATCTGAACCCATGATATTTTTGAGAGAGGAGAGAATTCCCAGGCTGAAATAAACTCTGTCACCAGGTTATAGCTTCCTCCCCTAAGAAAACTTTGGTGGATGTTAAATGTTCTGAATGTGGCAGATTCTTGAACTGGCCAGTTATATTGATTTTCAGGGTCAGGAGTAAATAATCCTAAAGGATCGATCTTAGGGTTTTACAGAGACATTGGTTGAATAGAACAACTATTCATACTGCCTATGCCTGTAACCAAGACTACCACCTCTTTGTTTCTCACTAAGGGAAATGAAACTTGCATATGTGGTAAATTATGTACCAGAGCATTTACTAGATGTCTTATGCATCTAGGGCCATTGTGACAAATGCCATTGACTCATGTGTTTGTTATTTTTAAAAGACAATTGAAATACATAACACAATAGACTCCTTGACATTAAAGTGACTTCATTCTATTTGAGAAAGCAAATCTTTTAAAAAATATTTGGCATCAGTACAGATTTTAAAAATAAAATTTTGGTTAAGCTTCTTAACTAAATATTTATTTTTATTTGCCTTTTCATCTCACTAATTCTGCAACAGACTTAATTTCTTCAAAATTCAGTCCTTTACATCTCTTACTTTTAAGTTCCAGCATAATTTTAAAAAATTATCATTGGAAAATACAGTCCACATTTTTTTGGTCAACTTAGACTATGCATTCAGTCACAGGGTTATGGTCAGGCCAAATTTTATCTTATCATACCAGAGTTTTTAAGTCATTTCCAGTTTTCTTATTTTTTTTTTCTTTTCAAACTTTCACTTGAAAAGAAAATTAATTGGGAAACACCAGCAAAGCTTTTTCCTTCCTCTTTTGGCTACTCAACTGCTAACTGCCAATTCTTTCTGAATTCTTTATCTGATGTGTACAAGATACAGGAAAATTGTGGTTGTTTCTGGAGTTGGCAGTAGTTAAATGGAATTATAGAGGGTGACTCAAACCAACATGTATTTTGTAGAGTCTTTTGATTACACACAGCTTTCTCTGAGACTTAAAAAAAAAAAAAAAAAAAAAAAACCTCTTGAAGGATTAGCTTGCTAGAGAGAATTACCATTTTGGAAGATTTGTGTCACATTTCAATGATGATTATTCAGAAAAAAATACTCTTTGTAAATAATCTCTAAATTCTCACAAACATCTGAGCTCCTGGGAGCCAGAATCAGGGCACAAATTTGCATAGATTAAATATAAACATACACATGCATGCATTTCACAATCCAAACATCTCTCAGTTGTGTAATGATCCTCTCTGGAGTTATCATCAGTATAACTGTACTGTCTCTTCAAAAAAACCTCTGACCCAGACCATGAAAACGCCACTGTAGAAACTTTACTTTAACCACTGATGTATTGCAGCTATATTAAGGTTTCAGCTTAATCAACTTGGTTAAAATCCAAGTACATATATCTTTTTCTCAGTACACTAGTGTGAAATGTAAAGCTTTTTTTTTTTAACACCTGAAGGGACATAAATCATTTATTATAAACAACTTATCCTATGATAACTCTTCTGAAAGGTTTACAGATTCTTTTTTTAATGGGATTTTGCACATTGCTATTAAGTGAGTTAGTTACATTAACACATTCCCTGAGATTAGTTTTACCAGAATATCTGATGTGCTGGTTGAAATTTTTTGTTGTATTAAGTTTCTGTCTTACTAGAATTTCAAGACCTCATAAAATGTTAATATTGAAAATTAATTTAGAGAGAAGTTTGTGCAATTGGTTAATTTCTCATCAGAAACAGTCCAGAGAGGTTGAATTATTTTGCACATTTAACTGATGACAGACCACTATAACCGAGGAACAAAATGGGACTCAAATGCTAACTTCTCTGTGAAGATGATGTCCATGTCAAACAAAAATTCAACTTCAGAAACTCAACTTTGCAAATTAGCCCAATAGTTGTGTATAAGACCAAATGACCTCAGCTCTCTGGCTCCCATCAAAACATTTTTTAAAAGAAAGGTAGTGAAATGAATCTGTGCCATTCCTCCTTATCTAAGCCCTTCTTAATCCCAACTCCCATATTCCAGCTTTCTCATCCCAGTGGGGTGAGACATTTTGGAGAGGTTAGTTCGGAATATAAAATGCTCTATGACATGAAAAGTTCAGAGAATGTGCTTATGTGAATATGAGAGCATGTGTGTATATCTAAGATCAGGGTGGGCAAGATGGAGAAGTAGGTGGAGGGGGAGAAGAGAGCTGTGATATTCCTGGAAATAATTTGCTCCCATGTCACACTGGTAAAAGGCATCTCCTTTAAATCAAGCAGGCATAATGAATGGCGTGATACCCAGTAGCCTTTACAGTTATAAATACATGGCCTTTCATCCTGGAGATGGCCCATTACCACTCACTAAAACAGTCTGTCACAGTGGTGCTCTGGGGCCATTCATTTTTCATGACCCTCTTGGCAATGTGACTGGGATTTCCTGAAATCATGCTCAGATCCCTGCCCAGTGAGTCTCTGCATAATATTCTTTGATTCCTTTCTTCCAAAGGTTATCTATCATATCTCGGTTTTATTTGTGTGTGTGTGTGTGTGTGTGTGTGTGTGTGTGTGTGTGTGTGTTTATGTGCGTGCGCGCACGTGTGTGCGCATGTGTGTTGTGTTCCCCAAAGACAAATAAGGAAATAAACAAATAGAGCAAAAATTAAGCTTGGCTTTGCTGGAAATGGTTTATTCAAAGGGAAGATTGGCTAAAATTTGATCTTATGATATCATGAATGTTCAGAGTTTACAGTTTAATGCATAGGAAGGAAGAAATTTTAAAAAGCAGTTTAAAAATTATCTCACCATTCTCAAGTCTTGGATTTCATACCATGAAAGGCAAACTTTAACATAGCAATTGCAGCAAAGCAGGGCCTTCTGATTTGCTGTCCGCTTCAAATAATAGTGTCCCTTTGATAATATTGACACCTATCTCCTTTCACAATCTAGTGCTTCTCCTGCACTTTGTAACATATCCCATCTGTTTTTTAAGGCCACTGTCATAAGGAAGCCTGGAAGAGTGAAGAAAGGCCTGATTGATCACAAGGTCCTATCAAATGTCAAAGCTGGCCCTGGCTGACCTCCCATCTATTCAGAGCTGCTTTGATTTAATCTCTAAACTGGCTGCTTCTCCAGGCTGTGAGTTCTATCTGCAACCCATGTGTCAGCATTGAGATATGACCTGCTTCACGCTCCATTCATTTCATTTGAAGGACGGAAATTAAACTGGAGGGTCGAAGAGGGGAACTGCTCAAAATACACACACATTAACTGAAGCTTTTTGTGTGGATGCATTATAGGAGTTTGAACAACCATTAAAAATTATATTAAAATGAAATTGCTCTTTACTCCACTGAAATGGTTTAGAACTTTTCCTTCCTTCACCACCCCCTTCATCTATTCTTCTTTCGTCCCTCCCCATTTTGTAGTAATTATACGAACCTGATCTCATTAAAGTTCAAAGTAAAAGGGGAGAAAAATTGACTATTTTTCAGTTTCTTAAATAGCTATCCTTTAGAAAATTTACTTATTCCTTGCAATTTGCACGGTAAATATTTGAAAAAAAAAAATAAAGATACGAAAAATCTGGTGACCAGACTAACAGAAATGTAGACTGTCTGTTTAGCATTATTGATTTGCTTAACTTCACCTTTCAAGGTTTAAAAAAAAAATCCAATTAAAACTCAAACTTTGGGAATAGTCCTATAACTGTCAGGACATATTACTACAGTATAAATCTATATACCCTCTGTTCCATTTCATTTTTTATTTCTAAACTCTTTTTGCTCTTTTTAATGGCCCCTTTTATACTACTAATCAAGGCTAGTAACTAAGAGAAAGTTTGATTCCCTATAGATTTGTTTGTTATAATGTTTAAAAGTAAGCTATTTCATTTACTAGAGGTGTCCCCAAAATATGAGAATAATATAATTATATTTTAAGTATGTTGAGAAAGTTTGCTATATTTCTATGTTTATTGATTTGCTCATACATTCATGTATTTATTATTTGAACTCAGTACTATAATGATATCCAGAGAGGGAAAATGTTATTTATTTTTTATCTAAAAAGCATATTGCCTACTTCCTGTTATAATAGTAGTACATATTCAATATTGAAAGAAAAAAAAAAAAAAACAAAGACAAGTGAAGAAAGAGAATGAGAGAGACAGAAAAATGAGAAAAAAAAAGAGAGAGAGGGAACAGCAACTAAAAATTGCAACCGGAGTAACCAAAATTAATACTTTAGTGTTTATCTTTTTTTTCTTTTTGTATTTGCACACTTCTTATTTTCCTTAAATCACACCATTCCTGCTTGAGAGAAGACTACATTTTCAGTTTTTCTGGTCATCTTTTATTACTATATAATATCACTTTGAATAGAAGTGAATATTTTATTTTGTTAATATTATATTGATGACCATTTAGGTTTTCTAAATTTTTCACTACAATAAATTTTATTGTATAAAAATATTTTTATGTTCCATGATTTCTCTGAAATTCTCTAAATTTGGGGAAAGGATATGCCCAATTTAATATTTGTAGTCAAAAGTATCTTTATCTTTTCTTTTCTGGTTCTTCATTTGAATACTCATTTGGAAGTAACTTTCCTTTTTAAAATATAATGTTTTTTTTAGTACATACTGTTTATTTGTTTCATATTTAATATACGTACAAGACAACGAGTATTGTAGTGAATCATAACACTGTTTGTACATGAACCATTTCATAGGACTTATGCAAAAGCTTTCTAACTCTGGTTATATGGAGAGAAAAATTTTGAGCATCTGAAGCATTTAAAGAATGCCATTTAAGCATTTAGTTTTGCAAGTAGGGAAGCAGGAGAACACAAGATGATTGTGTCTTTCTTGTACTGCTTCTCAGTAAAATCTCACTTCCTGCATATCCTTATGTAAATATCTTATTACTCACGGCAGATGTGCTGAAAAAATATATATTTTGCAAGTTAACTCATTCCTTATGAGTGAGAAATGGTTCATTGCTTTAATACAGTATTCTGCAATAAATCTTTTCGCAATGAAAAAAATGTTCTGTATCTGTGCTGGCTACATGTGGCTATTGAGCACGTGAAATGTAGTTAGTACAACTGAGGAACTGAATAACTAACTTTATGTAATTTAAATTTAAATCAGTTAGCCACATGTGACCCGTAGCTATTTCTTTGAACAATACAGCTTTAATAGTTTTACCATTATTTCAACTGTAATAGTTTGTGAAGCATTGTAGATGCTTATCCATTACTTAAGTTTATTTCATTGATGAATAAATATTGGATAGTAAAGAACTTACAAATATTAGAATATCATAATAAGAAGAAAGATAAAAACTACTTGTGCATTGAGGAACATTTTTTCACAGTTTCTTTCAGAGAAGAAGATTGAACATTTCAATAAGGCAAAGGTGATAAAAGTATCTTCATGAAACCCTTAGCTAATATGATTGGCAAAGAATAAGATGATCTAGGTTGAAGATTTGACTTTAAGACTCACCACCTATTGACCAGAGGTAAGTCATTTTTGATGACCTTAATTACCTGTTATTAATGATAAGGAGGTTGAAACAAGTGATTTTCTTTGTTCTTAACTAGGATAAATTATATGAATGTCTTCTGTCTTATATTCAAAATCAAATACTACTTTTCCCTTCATATCTTAATAATGTGTTACAAGCACCCAGTGCCAGATACCTTGTAGGTTGTCACTAAGTATTTGATAAATGAATAGATGCAGTTTTTTTCCACCTAAATCGACAACTCCTTTCACTGTTCATTCTTAAAGCACGATATTTTCCACATTCAGACTTAAGCAAAGTTATGAAACATAGATGGCTTTGAAGCAGGAGAAATCTTTTGCTACACAGTGGTAGAAAATCATTGAGCATACTCCTGTGCTCTCCAGTTGTTAAAAGGTCTACTTCCAGAGATGGCCAAGGAAGTGTGAGTTTCCAGAACTTGGCCAACCTTCTCAAAGGAAACCCCTTAGGATGTTCCCGAAGGCTTGCATCAGGTGCATTGACATGATGATAGGAAGGCAAAAGAGGGGCCAGAATATGACTAAGGCTTAGCTTCCTGGGACACTCATCATATATGACTTTGCTGAAAAGAAGTTTCCATACTTTAGCAATATTAACTACCTTGATCCCTAAAGTCCAGAATTATTAAACTTTTCTTCTTCAATATTATGCCACTTATTATATCTTTCCTTGTTGGATATTTAGTATTACCCTCTTGAGAATATAGTTAACTTTTAATATAATGATGCCTTTTTAATCCAACGGAACCATTAACTTCAATAAGGTCAGAGGCACTACCTTTATTCCTGGCACACAGTCCTCTGCATCTCACAAACCCCAGCCCAGTGTAACCTACTCTCCTATGATCAGACATATAGGCAAATGCTATCTAAACTAGAAATCACTGTACAGACATTAGTAGCTGTTATTATGGAATTAATTGATGTTATAGGTAATTTAACAATTACCCATATTTCTGGCGCATACTCTCCTCCAGTAACACAGGCAACTGGTTAAAATTTTCTGAGCTCACTATAGATGCCCTGAAATCATCCCCAAATTTCTGGGACATCAATCCTACAAGAATATCTAAGGAAAATTCATTATACTCTTCACTGAGAAGAGACGATATTAAAAATTAATGACCATTTCAGTCCTCTGGGATGTAATATAATTCAGGGTAGGGGAGGAGGTCTGTCACTTTCTTTTTCAAGGGCAATTCACAACAACACTTTGAGTGAAATAAATCCCTGAAGTTTGATGTTCTTCTCTCATTGCAGAGTTTGAGTGGTGACAACATCTTTTAAAAGTAGCAATATTTCATTTTAAATTAGTGCATATGTTTGTGGGAAAAAAAGAGTCAGTGTGGTAAGACCTATAGATGTTCATATCCTTTACTCCCATGAATTTCACAAGTGAAACTTTTTCTTAAAGAAATAGCTCAATAGAAACAAAAATCTAAGAGGATGAATACCTTACTTGTGTCTTATCTATGATAAAAAGAACAGTCGGAAACAATTTAGATGCCAAATATTAGGAAAATGTTTAAAGGAGTTATATTATATTAGCAAGAAAACACATTAGGAAGATATTAACATTTAAAATTTTAGAGCCTATACACATACATGGAAAAATGTTTATACCATAAAGTCAAGGAAAAAAAAATAAAGCAGAATGTAGTATTTGTATTCAGTGCATGAGATGTTTATATATAAATGACAGAAACATTTCCCAAATGGAAAAAGTTGTTTCACTGGGTAGAAGGTTTATATTATGTAACAAACATAGGCTTGGGATTAAAACAAAGTTTGAATTCCACCTCTGCCACAAGATGTGTGACACTAGTAAATTATGGAAACTCTCTGAATATCCATTTTCTTATTACCTAAGTTTTTGGTAAAAGTTAAACAAACAACCATGCTTAAAGAGCTTAAGGTGTATAAGAGCTCAGCACCATTATTTCCCTTTTTCTTTACTAAATACTTAAGAATTTCCTAGGATGAGAAATTTTACTTGAATTGATTGATTTTTATAGGAATTTGAAAATCCCTGCTTTTGATTCAAATAAGATTTTTTAGTAGGCTTTTTTCCCCCTCATAATATATCTATTATTTCTCTGTTTGTCTATATTTCTGTCTATCTATATCTCCTATAGCCTCTGTGTTTCTGAACACTGACCAATATAAATTTTGATGCCAAGAGTGGACAATTGTTTCTTTAATCTAGTTATATTTAAAGATGCTAATGGCTATTTCTAGTAGTAAAGAGAGCACTGTTAATCTACAATGTGAACTATTTACAGAGATATGCAAAATGTCTCCATTTGATACTCTTAATCAATTACTCATAAGAAGCAAGAAGCTAGGTGATACTTTATATGATACTTTCAAACATTTTTGGAATAGTCACAAAAATAATGACATTAGCTGATTGCTCCTAATCTTACTGACCAAGTGGCAATAGAAAAAGATAAGCCCAAGGATTCAAATTCTCAGATCAGTCGCTTCTGTGTATATTCTGAAGGACCCTTATCTTCTGTAGCTACAAGGCTGAAATTTCTGCAAATCAAATGCAGAATCTCATTTTGGACTTCCTGAATTACAATGCAAGTTGAACTCCCTGACTCATAGAATGCCTACAAAGGCATTTATTGGGAAAGAATGGGATCGGAGTTGGGATGGGTACTCTGATGAAACTGGGGACATTGAGCCACTAAATTCTGGTGAGTCTTCTTTACCAGGAAAAGAAGTCTCCCCACCCCCAACAAAACTGGTCTCCCCACCTCCAGTGGTATTGGCTTTACCACCTCCATCTAAAGGGGTTAACTCTAAATTGACTAAGAAAACTATAATGGCCTCCTTTGAGTAGTTACCATGCAAGACAATGTTGATTCTCCTCAGGATCCACCACCACCACTTACCTGTCTTTGCATCTAGACCTATAACTAGACTCAAGTCCCATTAGGTACATTGTGTGACCAGTGAGAAGGTACATCATCCTCCAAAAGAACTACTTGAGTTTTCTAATTTATGCACACAGAAATCAAGGGAACATGTGTGAGGAAAGATACAAGTGTGTGGGATAATGGTAGAATGAACATAATGTTAGATCAGCCTCAATTTATTAACATGGGCTCACCAAGCAAAAATTCTGCATTTAATGTTATATGTAGCTCAGGGAGTTAGAATGGGCTCTAACAGTTTCTTTGGTTTGTTGACTAAAACATAGATCAAAAGATGACCTGCTGGGAGTGAATTGAAAATGCTAGACATACCTTGGTTTAATGTGGAGAAAAGGATTCAAAAGCTTAAGGAGACTGAAATGTTAGAGTGGATTTGTCATTTAAGGTGTACTTATCCACACTGGGAGGATCTGGAAGAAATATTTTTTGTCAATATTGTGAGTAATAAATTTATGAGTGGAGCCCCAGCATCCTTAAAAAGCTCTGTGATCACCCTTCTCATAGAGCAGACCTCACAGTGGGAACTTCAGTCCCTGAATTGAGAAACCTAAATGCAGTGGGAGTAACTGGATCCTAGAGTGGCCTGGGCCAAGTGTTGGCACCAACTACCCAAGGCAAGGTGAAAGAGGTTACCATAATGAGCAGCAGAGTCAAAACAGCAATCAGAATTGTCTGTCTCAAGCAGAATTATGGCATTGACTAATTGATCATGGTGTTCCTAGAAATGAAATAGATAAGAGGACTACAAAATTCTTACTTGATCTGTATAATCAGAAAAATTCTAGGTCAAGTGAACAAATCTAACCTAAATCAAAAATCACAGAGTCATGGCTCCTCAGTCAATTCCCAGACTTGAGCCAGTTTGGAGACTCAGAAACTGTTGAATAAAAGGGAAGCAGAGTCCCTTGAGGTAGGACTCCAATACATTACCAAAAATTTATACTGCTAACCTTTTCTCAGCCTTCCACAAAGAGACCTATGTTTACCAGGATAATGGTATATTGAGGAAAATAAAATAATCAGATCTTTCAGGGACTGTTGGACACAGGCTCTAAATTGACATTAATTCCAGGAGACTCAAAACATTACTATAGCTCACCAGTCAGAGTAGGAGCTTATGCAGATCAGATAATCAATGGAACTTTAGCTCAGGTCCATCATACAGTGGGCCCAGTGGGTCTCTGAACATATCCTGTGGTTATTTCCTCAGCCAGTTCTAGGATACATAATTGAAATAGACAAACTGAGTAGCTGGCAGAATTCCCACACTGGTCCCCTGACCTATGGAATAAGGGCAATCAAGGTGGGAAAGTCCAAATGGAAACCCTTAGAACTGCTCCTATCTAACATAATAGTAAATCAAAAGCAGTACTACATTCCTGGAGGAATGAGGCAGATATTAGTGCCACAATCAAGGACTAGAAGGAAGCAGAGGTGGCGATTCCTACCACATCTCCATTTGACTCTTCCATTTGGCCTGTGCAAAGGACAAATGAATTTTGGAGAGCGACAGTGGATTATTGAAAGTTTAACCATGTGGTGATTCCACTTGCAGCTGTTGTACCAGATGTGGTTTCACTGCTTGAACAAATTAACACTCTCCTGGGTACCTGGTATACAGCTATTGACCTGACGAATGCCTTTTTCTCCATTCCTGTCCATGAGGACTGCCAAAAGCAGCTAGTTTTCAGCTGGCATTTCCCTTCCACAAGATATCACTCTGGTCCATTATAATGATGACATCATGATGATTGGACATAGTAAGCAACAAGTAGCAACTACTCTATACTTATTGGCAAAGCATTTGTACATCAGAGAGTGGGAAATAAATCTGACTAAAATTCACAGGCCTTCTACCTCAGTGAAATTTCTAGGGGTCCACTGATGTGGGCCATGTAGAGATATCCCTTCTAGGTGAAGGATAAGTTATTGCATCTGACCCTCTTACGACCCCAAATGAGGCACAGTGCTTATTAGGCCTCTTTGAATTTTGGAGGCAAGTTTCCTCATTTGAGTGTGGTACTGCAGCCCATATATCAAGTGACTCAAAAAACAGCTAGTTTTGAGTGGAGTCCAGAACAAGAGAAGGCTCTACAATAAGTCCAGGCAGCTGTGCAATCTTCTCTACCACTTGAGCTATGTGATCCAAAAGATCCAAGACTGCCACCCAGCCACTTGGGGCTTCTTATGCTTATGAATCAACAGGCAAAGTGACATGCCTTGGTTTAATATAGAGGAAGAGATTCAAAGAAGGGAGACAAAGACAAAGGAATATAAAGGCAAAGAACGGATTTAAAGGCAAAGAAGGGAGTTACTGCATTGTCTAGGGTGATTAATTCTGACTACCAAGGGGAAATTGGACTGCTACTTCACAAAGGAGGTAGGGAAGTGGGTATTTTGAATGCAGGAGGTGCTCTAGGGCATCTTTTAGTATTATCATGCCTTGTGACTAAAGTCAGTCCAAGTAGAACTCGGTGCAACAACCCATTCCAGGTAGGACTACTAATGGCCCAGATCCTTCGGAAATGAAGGTTAGAGTCACAACTAAAGAACCACGATCAAATGAGGTGCTTGGTGAAGACAAAGGGAATGGGTAGTGGAAGAGAAAGTTATAAATACCAGCTACGAACATGTAATTAGTTACAGAAAGGAAGACTATAATTTTCATAAATATTTTCTCCTTATTTTGCCGTAAATACATTTGTATTTGTATCATATTATGACCTTAGTATTGTCTTTATTTGGACATTAAATTTGGTTTAAGTGTTGTGGCATGATCAAATCTAAGACTCATGGAGCCAATTGAGATGAATTATGAGCCTTTATTAGCCGACCGGCAACTGACTATTTACCACGCAGGGTCAGAGAATCAGCCCTGTGCTCCCAAAAGAGGCAGTTTATAAAGCCTAGAACTACACCCTGGTTAACATCAAACAAGCAAGCAGATTAACCACACCCTGGTTAACATCAAACAAGAAAGCAGATTACAGAAGCAGAAGTTGGCCTTTAGCATATCTTTGCCTAGAACCACACCCTTAACATAAGGAGATGTATATGGGTGCCAAGTTGGCAAGGGGTGGACTTGTGATACTTAATTTTACATGTCAAGTCAACTGGCCATGAGTGCCCAGATTAAACATTATTTCTAGGTATGTTGGTTAGAGAGTGGGTGAGCATCATCCAATCTATTGGTTATGTTTCTCTTGAGAATCCTGACTAATATATAGCTGATCTTGACTATGTATGAACTTGTGTATTATGCATCATTTTCCCCATACAATTGATGTTAAATTCTGGAATGCTTATTATGTCCTTTCCATTGACCTTTCAGGAGTTCCTCCCCATGGATTTGAGGATGAAATCTCGCCCAAATATAAGGCAATTTCAGAATACCCAGCAACTCACTACATAGTATATATGAGAGTTTAACATAAACTGCTCTTTTAAATGAAAAAAGCAGGGTGATACTGGACAAAGTGACTTTTGCCATTTGGTAGTAGGGGCCAGAGAAGGCAAGGGAAAGACCAAACAGGAAGATTAAAATTCTTTGTCCAGTGAGGCAATGCCTTGTACCCATGCTTAATTACAAAAGGAAATTAGGAACAAATGCATGTATATTACTGCATGTATTAATGTAGAGTTTAATTAGTTTAGAGTAAATTAATGACTGCTTGCAATATTTCTAGCAATTTGTTATAAGCTGTGTAATTTTAAATTGGTTTCTTGAAAATGCTGGATTAAACATTTTAATTCACACATTGCTTTAGGAATTGATTCAGGGATAATAAAATATAATGAAATGTTTTACCTCAATGGATGTAAGTTCTATTTTCGCTGCAATTTTTTTTAACTTGAATGCAAATAATGAGTATACTACCAGGATATTTAGAAGAGCTATAACTATTTATAAGTTACTCATCTCTGTCTTCATTGGGCAAACTATAGCTATTTTAAAATTGTATTTTCTTGAAACAGTAGAGAACAAGGAAAATCCTCTAGGCCTTTGCTCTTTTCTCAAAAAAAAAAAATTATATGTAAAATTGAAAGGCAAGGAAGTATAAAAATCTGCCAACTTAGCAAAGGAATAATTATGAAAAACTAATATTTATAAAATACTATAAAATTATTATAAAAAACTAATTATTATAAAAAATCAGGACACTTGCATTTGGGCCACTAGAAGTTTCATGAATTCTCAGCTAGTTTGTGACAACAACAGGATTACATGTGACTGGTTGTCAAATGGAAATATGTCAGTTATTTTACTTGATATGAAAATTAACTGCAATTAATTCTGGAAAAATAAAAAATAGTTATGCTTCTAAGATAGCCAAGAAAAATAAAGCAAAGGTATCTATTAGCATATTATTTTTAGATTTGCGAATAGTATTTCCCTGCTCTGACAGGAAAATAATGTACCTGGGAGAATTTTAAACAAAAGGAGATCTGGAAATTTGAATGGTATTAAACTCCTCTACCTTCCATGCTAGCTGGATGTTTATTTCCTGTTGTCTTTCTTCATTTCAACTAAAGTTTCAGTTTTCAGGAATAACATCACCTATAATCTTCCACTCTTTTGGGGGAAACTTTGCTATTATTTTCTTTTGTACCTGATTAGGCAGCAACAAAACTTAAAAAGAATTCTTGAATAGATTATGACCCAAATATTCAGAATTTATGCCCAAATTACCAGTCATATTACTATTGGCAAAGCAATGTATTTTTTTCCCCAACCTCTATTTTCCCTTCTCTGTGATTATCTTACATTTTATGGATTCCTTTCTGATAGCCTCATGCCAATTCTTTCCTTTCACTATCAACCAGAAAGCCTGATCTGAGAAAAGCTTTTTCTAAATCCACCACCCTTCTCATTGAAGTTTGTACTTCTATTGTAGAGCTAATCACATTATATATCGTAAGTTTTTACACATGAATTTGATTCTCCCATTAGACTGTGAGCTCCTTGAAAGGAAGGACTGTATTTTCTTTATCCTTGTAGCTCTTTGTAGCTTTATTATTTTCATGCACACAGTAGGTACTGAACATTAGACTAAGGTGTAAATGACTAATAAAAGTCATCCCCCTCCCCACACACACACACTGGTAATACATTTTAACAAGTAGGTATAGATTTGTCTTGGGGTCTTGGGGGATTAATAAATAGGACAACTAGGTCTTCTTTTCTTATTTTGCTTTTAATCAGAGGAGCCATTTTGGCACATCTAGAATCATATCACAAAGAGCATCTTCCTCTTCTGAGTACTTCTAAAGACATCTATGAATTCCAGATTTTTAAATTTCCACTCTCAGTTTCCAGCAGTTTTAGTACTAGTTATTAGCTGGAAACTAAGAGACCTTTTGGGAGTGAGGGTGGGTTGGATCTTCTTTTTTTTTTTTTTTTATTTGTACTTTTTCTCCATTTTTACAAATAGTTTTGCCAGTGCTATTTAAAGTTCACTGCCACACTTTTATGGTTGCAGGAAAGGTAATATTAACATAATTTTATTTTTAAAAATAATTGAAATTCAGAGATTCAGAGTAGTTTGAATTAATTAAGACCAAAAAACCAGATTTTTATATCCCTACTCTTTATTCTTCAAATTCTGTGCTCTTTCATCCTATAACAACTTTATACAGCATGTCATCATCTTAGGATATTTTCTGAGTAAGCTTAGAGGTCAAGTACATAGTATTAGACACTATGGTATGATCTGGTTCAATAACTTTTTATCATGTGGATCCTATAGCATTTAAAATCTAAGAGATGTTCATGTTCACCAACAGACAAAGGTCTACTCATCTGAGTTTAAATAGTTTATTAATTTAATTCATTTGTTGATACAACTGATCTCTTTAAGTATAGTGATTAAAATAATAATCTATAGGAGTAAAGATGGCCACATTAAATTTTGCCATAATCCATAGAACTGTTTTATATGCTTAATACTAGATACATATACATGACAACAATTAAGCTGGACAATCTGTGACATGTACCTTCTGAGACATCTGTCATCAATGACTAACTTGAATGTCCAAGACCAATCATTAAGAAGCTATTAATAACTCCTGTACTTCTGTTGTTCTTATAATTTAGGTATCGCCATGTTCTAGACAGGCTTAATTCAATCTTAGAAAATGCAGAACATTAAGAGATTAATACATATGACACAACAAAGCATTCTTCATTTGTATATAGAAAAACATTACAGTATCTAAAAGAGATAAATAAATCAAAAGATATCAGCCACAGTAAAAAGATTAGCACCTAAGCCCAATATGGGAGTGTCTACTTTCTATCTCACTAAAATCAAGATCTTCTAAAAGATAGAACATAGCATTTGTTCCTCTGTTGCAGTCAGAAATCTGATGCAGATATTCAGATGTGGACTCTGAACCTTGCTTAACTCAGCCAATCATACCTATTTTGAGACTCTTCAACCTGGCCAAGGCACTGATAGCTAAACTTCTTAGGTAGTGACCTCTCATACCACCCATACCCTTAACTCTAGGATCTTGGCTTGAGCATGATTATTCCATTTTGCTTTCTGATAATAACTTTACTCACAGTTTGATTTTTTCCCCTACCCAGTTTGCTTCATTTTGGAGTAGAAAAATGGTAGTTTTAAATTTCTCTTTTGTTCTAGGCATTTGACTTTGATCCCTTCTGGCCAATCCTATGGCATTCTCTCTCTATATTATTTAGAAATCTTTTGATTGCACTAAATGAAAGCCTGATTTAGACTAGCATGAAGTAAAACAGAGTGCATCCAAGCCTGAAGAATAATTAGTACAGGGATGTAAATTGCCACCGACATTTGTTCTCTTGTCTCTGCTTCTCTTTTCATGTCTACTTCTTTCCTCTCTCATGTTTCAGACTTGATATCTCTGTTTTTAAGTTGCCATGACAGGAAGTGGTTTCTCTATTCATTTCCCAGGAATTCATCACTTCTTTTATACCAAACAGCTAAAATAAGCAGGACTCTCTTGGATTGATTTCAGATTCCCAGAGAAGAATGATTTGCTCAGTGTGGGTCAGAGCCTACCCCAGGGGCAATGAAATATAATCAGGGTTGGGGTCACATTACATTATCAGGGAAAGCCCAATAGTAACCATGTGGATAATGATGGATTTGGTGGGTTGGAGGTGTTAACCTAAAAAGAAAAGACCAAAGTGAGAAGCAACAAGCATTTATTTAACATTAAAAAAAAAAAAAAAAAAGATATTTGGGAAGCACTGATTCAGGCAGAAGCCCAGTGTTCCAATTAAGGGACAAAGGCAAAAGGTATTTATGAGAAAGGGAAGGAGAACAATTTCGTCAATAAAAGGAAGGCATTTCTATTGGTGCAGATAATCTAGCATAGTGATGTTAATTCTAAAGGATGTTTTTAAATTTTCAGTCCTGTAGCCATCCTTCCCTTAGCCCTAATATCTGCTTTCTTGTTATCTTTACAAACAGTTCTTTGGAACAGTGTTGCTTTAGGCCCAGTTCAAAGGTTATTTTGCCCTGTTTTAACATTTCAAAGGTTTGAGGAGTAAGACAGGCAAGGCAGTTCCTCTGGCATGGCAACTCTAGCTCCATTTTATAGTGGCTCTGTTTATTATCTTTTACAAGAGGTAGTTAGTAGTTTCCAGAAAAAATAAGATGGTTCCCAGGGGAGATTTTGTGCCCTATACAATAGCCCTCCAAAACACTTTTCTCTCAACCCAGATAATTTTTTTTCGAAAATCATACATCTTTCCAGCCTGTGCTAAAAGTGACTAAAATTTAAATGGTTTGATGCTACTTTGTTTTAAATCTTAGCTGAATAAGATTTTTAACATCTATTTTGTCTTTTGAAAGTGAAATATTATTTTTTCTTTCTTCAGCTTTCATAATTAGCTCAAAAACATGGCTTTCTCAGTTAGCATTTCTCTCTTTTAGACAGAAAAACAAAACTCAAGTTTCCTGGCTGTCTCTCACTCCCTCTGCTTTACCATCTCCTCTTAATTGAGGAAAAATTGTAAATAAACCTGGTGGTCATTACTGGTGTCAACTTTGCCACTGTCTCCTCACATGAGGGTCACAGCCTATCACAATTACACCCTGTCACTCTGCTCATTTCCTTCCTTCTAATGAAGGTTTCATTATCACAAAGAGAATATATTATATGAAATCTACACTTTATAATTTGGCATTTTGCTAAAGATTACACTTACACTGGGCCTTGGTCATACCAGGGGTTCTTTCCTTTGATCTTGTATTCTTCAGTAGGCCTTGCCCTTTCTTTTTTAGATAACTATTGTCTGATGATAAAATTTTAGTCGCTCTCCAGTTGCCTTCCACAGATCATTAGGTGAAACAGAAGTAGCAACACAGCCACAAAACACTAATTTAATGATTGTCAATGGACTCTAGTTAAAAGATCTTAACTTGAATTATGATTAGAGGCATGAAAATATTAAGCAACATTTCAAACACTCATGGACAATTGTACAGTTGGCTGTCGTAATTAATAAGCATAGAATTAATTATTAGAATTTTCAAGCTATAAACTCTTGATAAATCAAAGACAATCTTCAGACATGTTAACCTCCTGATTTGTTTTGGTACAGTGGTTCCTCATTCTAGCTGTATATAAGAAATAACTGGGACAATATGTAAAACACAGATTCTTAAACTCTACCTAAGACCTAGAGAATGAGAATCTTTGAGGGAGGGATTTTAATGCTCCCCAGATCTTGATGGTTAGCTAAACTGGATATCACCAATTCTGTTACAGCTAAACTTATTTCTTTAAGTGAATTCCAGGAAGTCATTTTACTCACAGATGCACCAGAGCAGAAGTCAACTTCACTAATAATCCCAGAGAGTTACTCATCTGTGCATCTCCATAATCTCAGCCCCAGTTGTTCTGCCTTCCTCATTCTTTCTGGTTTCCACTTGACACCTTTTCGGAAACTTTCTAGAGTCAGGCCTATCCCAGAATGATTGAGAACAAAGTGAATGCTCCTCTCCACACCCAGAGTCTGGTAAAGATTTGAGAGAATAGAGCCATTCTCTACTTGGTTGCAGAGTAGCTGGAAGTGGAAATGAAAAGAGCTCTGAGTGGCAGAGGCTACCTGTCTCCTGGACTGTTGGGCTTTGTCTTATCTTGAGCCAGAACTGGTTGCTCTCTGTAGCTTCAGCCCCATCCCACTCCTTAAGACCAGTCTGATCTTGGACATAAACATGGATGGAACTTTAACCCAACCAGTCACATCATATCCAGCCAGGCCCTAACAGCGTGATCTGATTCTGATAATCATGTTTCAGACTCTCTCTACATCTCAAAGTCTCTCTTGACAACTTAGCTGAAACTCCAGTCTTTTCAGATCACATTTTTCAAAGTCTGGTATGGGAAATCCTTCACCAGAGTCTTCTGAGGTACCTATCAAAAATACAGATTATGAGCCTGTATCCAGATCCACTGAGTCAGAATATCTGGAGCTGGAGTCTAATAAGTGCCTTTGAAAATAAGTGGACAGTCAAGACTTAGTTTTGGAGAATCTCACAGATTCTTTAATCTAAAAGTCCTAGAATTCCATATATCTCTCTGTAGCTTATATTTCTGGTCATTTTCATTATTATTATCATTATGACTTTTGGGTGTAAATGGTATAACACAATATTTGTACATTATTTTTTTAGCAGAGACATTTGTAATATAACACCTTCAATTTGGCTGTATATTTGTAGTATATTATGCATACAAAATTTTTGGTTACAGGACTTTCTTATATCCTAATTGAAAATATGTTTTATATTGCATTCTGGGAAACTTTAATCATGTTATTAACCACACCCATCCAGAAACATTACAAAATGCAACTCACTCTATGAATTATTATTATCGTTCTTCTTATTATTATAATTATTTATTATCTCCATTAAGAGCAATTAGTATTATATATTACTACTAATAATTTAAATAACTATAATAATAATAATAATCGCAACAATTAGAATTTTCAAGGCATCTTTTCTTTAAAGGATCCAAGTATGATGAAAAAAAATTAGATAAATTTTAAAAATAATTTCCTATGTATCTTTCTAGTTATCTAGTTATATGAAATATATATTTGCCTAATGCTACCTATGTGCTGAAGAAATTGTTCTTTCAAAGATAAATACAAATTAGAAAGTTAGGATAAGTGCTTTGTTTTATATCAGACCAAATAGCTGTAAAATACCTCACAAGCACTACTAAGAACAAATGAAGTTATATTACTGTGAAATAATTGGATCTGGCTTCAGCAACCTTCATTTACTTAGATATTTAAGTAATACAGCAAAGCTAAAATTTCGGCAAAATATTCTTTGCACCGAGGCTGGCATGAGTTAGTACTGGTAAATCATAATAACCATTCAATTATAAGGCACAAATTAGAAATGATTTATTCAGAGGTTTTAAATCTGGGAAAGGCTTTTATACTCTGACTATATATAAAGGATGTTTCTGTTTTGTATGAATGCTAATTACTAAAAATTATAACTCACCTGCACTGCCACTGAATTGCCTAGAGAAACTCACATAAAATATCTTACCTAAATAAGTGTGCTAGGGTAGCATGCACCAATACCAAGAGTGAATAAGGTTAGTTTTTTCAAATAATGGTATTTTTATAAAGGAAGATGGTGAGATTCTTCAAAAAATCTGTGTGATGAATTTGATAATGATAATGTTTTACCTATGCCACAAACAGACTTCTTTGCAGCTGGATTACATTTCTTCTATTTATATACATTACAGTATTTTGCAGATATAATATGTAGGGCCATATATAAATATATATAGTCATTTGTGGTTATAATAGTTATATGAGGATATAATAGATATGCAGATTCTTTTGAGGGCATAGAAACGATTCTCCAGTGGAACTGGGAAAATAACATCTAATTTTTATAATCCTTTATATGCAGTATTTTTCTATCCTTGAGATAATGTTTATTTAAATATCTAAGATCTTTTGCAATAGAATTTTCTTCAGTGGTATAGATCTGAGACCCTCCCATTCCACCTGCATTTACCGTATTCAATGTTTTAATTAAAGAGGAAGGATTTAAAAGAGGAGATTTCCAGAAAACCTGATTTATGTTCAAATGTCAGCAGATGCACTGTGCAAATGCATAAAGGCTGAAAGACTATGGACTTTACCCCTGTAATGTCAAACCATCTGTCACTGGTGGTGGCTCTACTGGAGGCCTCTTCATTTATGTATCTCTTCAGTCTTCAATACTATTGGCATCTGCCATGTGCAAGCTACTGTGTTGGGTGTAAGTTTTAAATAAACAAGTAAACAATTGTCCCTTCAAAAAGCACATTGACTAGAGGGAGAGATGCGTAATTGATACTTCAGGATCACATAGAACCTGTGATACAGTATCATGATTGAGAATGGATTTCAGAGTCAGACTGTTTGAATTTCACTCTGTTATTAACTAACTGTGTGACCTTATAGGAAAGTTAATCTCTTTCCTCAGTTTCAATCACCTGTAAAATTGAGATGTCTACCCTCATAGTTTATTGTGAAAATTAAATAATTTAATATATGGCACATATATTAACATGGTTGGACCATATTAATTAGGTGGAGTCATGCAAAATTGATATTTTGTGTTCAAAAACTGTTGAATAAACAATACACAAAAAGTTCTATTCACAAAACATTAAAAGCTGGACTTCGTCAAATATAAATACTTCTACTCATCAAAAAATGAAAAGCAAGCTATAGATTGAGGAAAAATGTCAACAGAAGTAAGACACCACTAATAATAGCCTTGAAATAGAGTTGAAAATTCCATATAGTTGACCTACCAGGAGCAGGCAGAGACACTATCCCATGTAATGTGGCTTCCCTCACATCAGGGCGAAAAGGTCAATTTTGGAAGGAGTCCCAAGTCAGGCATGCAGTGGCAGCCTCTGCATCAGAAGAAACAGAGTCCTTCAGTTTGTGCTCAGATTGTGGTGACAGCTTATCTTTCCACATGCAGCTTGATTGTAGTCATGTGGTTGTAGTAATTTGGGTGGTAAAAGACGTGCCAGCAACTTGATTCTAATCAGTCTCATTAGGGAGCAGGTGTTCACTTTGGATATTACCTGAGTGACCCAACACTTGATCCGCAGCTGTGATTTTATTTCCATAGCTCTTGGCCCACAAAAGGGGTGTTTTTTCATTTATTTATTTATTTATTTATTTATTTATTTATTTATTTATTTATTTATTTTTAAAGGGGTCTTTTTAACCTGCCAGTCTTAGTTTTCTAAGTGGTAGATGAAATAGTGAGGTTACTGGCAACAAAATAGGAGTCAGTAAAAATATAACCAGGTTCTTCATGGAGACAGTTGTCTAGCTTTCTGAGAATGGCCTGGAGTTTCACCCACCGAGGGGGCCACAACCTTCTGCCCAATTTCATTTTCAGTTTTGCATAGCTGGTGCTGAGGCTGAACAGTCAGGTAGGCCAGCGGCGGCCGTCAGATTTTAGCTTAGCTAAACCATCACTGAGCTAGGCCCAAGGTTTAAGAAAAATTTCTTCCCACAAAGAGATAGCTGCCACTTTTTCATGCAAAGCCAAGATATTACTGGTACCATTTCTGTTTGGCCAGGAAGGGTGTTGGCACCTCCCCACTTTGTTTGTTATTGAGTTTGAGTTCAGCCCCTACCAAAACAAGGCTGTCAGTCTGGAATTGTACAGCCTTCATTTGTGAGACATTTGGATGTCGGTTGTCCAGAAAAGCTCAGAGGCAAGCTAATAGCTGCTTTTCAAAAGGAATATCTGGTGGCCATATCAGAGAGGAACCTCCACATGGAAGCTGCTGCCTTTGTCAGTGACTCCAACTGGTGAAATCATTAGTCACAGAGACTTTTTGCTCAAAGGGATCCCATGGCCATGGGTTCCCAAAGGTGGAACATGAGCCACAGCTCACTGGACAGTTTCCCACTTAGCCTCTTACATAGCCTCTTAGCCCTTCTTTAAAAAAAAAAAAAAAGGTTAATTTGCAGGTCAGCTGACATGAAAGACCAAGGAGAATGTCTAGATGAGGCATGTGCTGGCTATAGTACCCAAAGAGTACAATAAGGGGCTAGGCTTTTTTTTGGATAGTGGATAGTTTTTTCTTGACTCCCAGAGAGACTGAGCATTATAAATCTACACACAATATTTCAAGAAACTTTATTTGGTGAGTGTGTCTCCAAATATTGTTTTGTTGACATCGACCCTCCTATCCCCTCTTTGTCTTCCTACCCCTACCTGCTGGTGGAGGTCAGGGCTTTGTGACTGGGGCTTTGATTCTCTAACTAATGGGGCATTATCTGAATGAAGTGTTGGGTTGGGTCACTAGTGCTAAATCTTGGCTCACCGACTGGTGCCAAAAGGCAGAAAGTTTAGGTACCTCTGGAGGAGTACCTCACTACAAATGGTGGGTTGGAAAGCTTGTATATGCCAGACTGCTACTTCTCAACATGCCACTCTTCCTAAAAGGGAGGATTCCCTCTGGCACTTATGGGGTAGTAAAGCACATAACATTACTCCCCTACATTCAGATGTATAAGCAAAGAAAAACAGTGTATTAAAATGTTTAAAAGGCCCCAGTCACAAAGACACTTTAGCTTCTCTTCTTCACTATGAACCCTGACCAAACCCCATTAGCTGAATCTGGGTGTCTGGGTTGAGTAGGATAGTAACTCTGTTGCCTGTCTCTCACAGAGTTAAAATAGTTTTGAGTCCCACCCTTCCCCAATCTTTGGGCCATTTTTTAAAATTACCTAATAGGTCATATTCATCAACATTGTAAACTCAATCAAGAACAGAAATAATTTTCAGTTCCTCGTCTATGGTTTCCCATATGCTATGCTTCCCCCTCCCCCAAATTTTACATGTTGAAGTCTTTTTTTTTTTTACTCTACACATAGCAATCTTTTTTATTGTTAAATACATATTGAAGTCTTAATTCCTAATCCTCCCTAATGTGATAGGGCCTTTACAGGGGTAAACAAGTTAAAGTGAGGTTATTTAGATAAGCTTTAATCCAATATGACTGATGTCCTTAAAAAAGGGGGAAATTTGAACACAAGGACACACAGAGATAATATAAAGAGACATGGGGAGAAGACAACCATCTATAAGCCAAGGAGAGGGGACTAAAACAGATCTTTTCCTCATAGTCCTCAAAAGAAATAACCCTGCCAAGACCTTCATTTTGGACTTAAAGCCTCCACAACAATATGAGATAACATGCTTCTATTTAAGCCATCCAGCTCGCATTACTTTGTTACAGCAGCTCTTGCAGACTAATACACCATGGGAATTTGACTTCCTCCAGAAAATCTCTCCGAGACGGTGAAACCTTCCTTATAGTAGCCAAGACACACTGCAAAATAACCCTTGAGACCTTTCACTATTATCTCTAACTGAATCTAAGGTTGGCATAATAGACTGTAGGAGGGAATTGAG
>CM053507.1:34228209-34377176 GCA_028627145.1 Eidolon dupreanum
GAGGGTGCCAGGTAGAAAAAAAATGAAAATATTTCATAAAAGAGACCATAGATTACACGATAATTATCTTTTTTTTAGTTATGAGCATTTTCTCATGTCATTATCCTTTGAAAACCTCTTAATGATCTAATATTCCATTACACAAGCCAAATTAATTTAATGATTGCTTTATTTGGGAACATTTGCATTATTTCAAACTTTTTCTTTTATAAATAATAATTCAATGGACATCCTTGAATATATATTCTCACCTACATCTTGAACTATTATAAATAGAATTCTAGGCTTTTAAATATGGCTTTTTTTTACAGCTCTTGTTATATGTTATTAAATTGCTTTCTCAAAATTTGGTATTAATTAATACTTCTACCAGCAGTACCAGCAGTGTTTAAAAGAATGACTAACTTACATCTTATTATTTTTTAAAAAATTGACAAGTGTGAAAGCTACTGTATATTTTATTTTATATTTTATTTCTTTAATTACTGAGGTTGAACATTGTCTGAATGTTTATTAGCAATTATGCCTCTTTTGTAAATTACCTGTCCAAGTCTCAAGTCATTTTCATAATAGATTTTCTTTTCATTGACTCTTTGGATGTCAATTTTTTTTTTTTGCCAATTTATAACTTGTTTCTTAGTTTTACTTAATAAATGTTTAAGGTATATTAAAAAGCTAAATGTAAAATAAAGGGAACAGGAATACTAAGTGAATTTTGAACTGCTATGAGACGGTGGAAAATTGTTTAAGTATAAAAGTGATAAAAGAAATAATAAAGAGGAAGAACGACTTGAAATGCAACCAAATATAAACCATTTGCTTTTCAAAGTAATTTTAAAATATAGTATGCTATAAGCAATTATGGACCAAACATACATACAATTACCATTTTTGAAAAACAAATATATAATATTGTTATTTTCCAAATTAGTTATACCAGCTTATATTCCCACAAAATAGTTGTTATAGTGAATCAATTACATATGCAAGAGTGTTCATAGCAGTGTGATTTACAATAGTCAAAAACTGAAAAAAAGTGTTTCTTATCAATTAATCAGGGGAATAGAGAAAATTGCATTTTCATGTCCTAGGACACAATAGATCAGTGAAAATGAATGAGCTAGAACTGCACACATTACCATGTGTGAATCCCATAAATATGTAAAGTAAAAGAAAGCAACACACACAGAATACAGTTCATTTATGTGAAGTTTATGCAAAACTAAACAGGAAACTGCTGGGGATATACATATATGTTATAAAACCATAAAGAAAGACAAATAAAGGACAAATACAATACACTATTGTTTAAACTGCTGTTTCTCAACCCTGGCTGCACATTAGAAGTAACTGGGGAGCTTTTAAAAAAGTATTGATGCCCAGGACCCAATCCAGAACAATTAAATTAGAATCACTTTATTCAGTGGCGTAGCTAAGACTTACAGTAAACAAATACTTAGTGCATCACTGAAGAAATTAGGGTCATCCTTTCTCAGTACCTCAAGGTCTTTGCTTCTGCAATTATTCTCTCTCTCTTACAGCATTAACTTCCTCCTCACTCTTGGGTTATTCTCTTTGGCTATGCACATGCCTTAATATTAGCCATCTTAAAAGAAACAATAAAACGAAGAAATAAAAAACAGTCTCTTGAAATGTTATCTTCCTCCGTCTATCTACTAACCTATATTTCCCCCCTCTGGTTTTTTAGATATTGTCCTGAAAATGATTAAATATATATCTCATCTTTCTACTTCCTTGTTTTCATGTCCTCTCAGGCCACTTCTCAGGCTCATATCTGTAGAACGGTTCCAAAATAGCTTTCATTAAAATCAGCAGCGAGGACCACCATCCTAACAGATTCCTATAGTCAATTCTTTAACTTCAACATGTTCAACCTCTCAGTGGCCATTTGACACAGTTGTCACATCTTCTTGATTTTCCTTCTGCCTTACCGTCACTTCTTGTACTAGATTCCTCCTCCTCCTGACCTCGAAATGTTGGCGACACCCACAACTTAGTCCTTGGCCCTGTTCTTTAAGTATCCTGTTTTTTATCCAGAGACACTTTGAGATATTTCATTAGATGTAATTCTGGGCTCAGTTAAGATCTTAATTTCCTTAGATGAGCTCATCCTGTCCCATGCCTTTAAATATTATTAATATGTTTTTAGCTCTAATCATTTATCTTCAACTCTGATGTCTCTTCTGAACTTGGACTAAAATATCTAACTGCCTATTCCTCAAATACACCCATAAAAACAAGTACAGACAGTCTCAGATCTAAGATGATAAAATTTAGGATTTTATGATTTTATGATGACATAAAAGTGATATTCATTCTGTAGAAATTGTACTTCAATTTTTGAATTTTGATCTTTTCCCAAGCTAGTGATGAGCGGTACAATGCTGGGCAGCAGCAGTGAGCCACAGCTCCCAGTCAGCTACCTGATCACGAGGGTAAACAACCCAAATGCTACACTATAGTAGTAAGTGCATTTTTTAACTTAAAATATTTTTAACTTGCAATGGGTTTATCAGGCTTATAGCCCCATTGTAAATTAAGGAACATCTGTATTTGATTTCAACCGCAAACTAATTTCTACCATTTACCCAGTTTCTTAGGACAAACAACAGTGACAATCAATTTATCAACAAGTTTTCTAGATGAGCTTTCAAATTATGAAATGAACCAATCACTTCTACCACATCTACTGCTACTATCTTAATGTAAGACATGTCTGGGCTAATGCAACAGTCTCCTAACCATTCTTTCTGTTTCCACTCTTTATCTCCTTTTATTCATCCTAAAGTAGCTTGACAAGATCTGGTCATTGCTTATGCTTCTCACCTTGATTATGAGACTTCAGGCCCACTCCCCTTCTTCTATTCCTTGGAAATGCCTGGTCCCTTGAATCTCAATGTCAGACTGTCAGCTCTTCCTTCTGCCTAGAATACTTTCCTGTTAGATTCTGCTTTAGCTGGCTCTTATCTGTGAATCAACAGTTCTTAGCTCATATGCTGCCTCCTCCTCAAAGGACCTTTCCTTATTCCAACTCATAGCCTGTTTACCCCAACCCACCCTCACACTCACTCTCTGTCACATTAACCTGTTTCCTATGTTCACTATGTAAGGTTATTTAATTCATTTATGTATGTATATAATCTCTTCCCTGTCTTATTAGATTATCAGCTCCAAAAAGGAGGGACATTGTGTTAATCTCTGCTATATCCTGAATATTAGTGCAGGGTCATGATAAATATTCGGAATGGATAAATAAATAATAAGTCAAACCAAACTTTCTACTCTTTAACACATGAGTGTGTTTTATGCTTCTGCTAGATAAGTTTTCTCAATTTTATTTATGAATCTTGATCATTACATAAAACAATAGTCACAGTTCATTTCCTAATATTAAAAAATTTGATTTGCTCCAATATTATTTCTTTACAAAAAAAAAAAAAAAAAGGCAACTGAGGAAACGTTCATAAAACAATTTATCCCATCTCTGAGGCCACACTTCTCAACAGTTCTCTGTTTCTGGTTTTTACTCCAAACCTTCACTTGTGTATTTCCTGGCACGTTGGACTACTAGATGTTTGTCATTCACTTATCACTCTTGCTACACTCACACTTTCCTAATTCCCCTAAGTGTCACTCTTTTTCTTCATCATCTTTCATGACTTTTCAATGCTCGGTATAAGCATGTATTCTTTTACCATCTTCCTAAGATTTGAAAATAAAGACACATCGTCAGAAGCATTTTTCTTTCTCTCCTGTTTGACTTCCCAAGCTTTGCTTGCCTGGACACATCTTTTGAAAGAAAGCTTAGGAAGTTAATATTGACAGTTTGAACCAGATGGCCGGGAGACACTTTGAGATATTTCACTAGTTGTAATTCTGGGCTCAATCAAGATCTTGATTAACAGCATTGTTCTTATTTATTACGCAAATGCCATTATGTGGCGTTTCATTAATTATACATTACACGTGCAGTTCTTTGGGTGAACAGTTCATTTGAGTATAACTTGAGCAAAATACAGAATGTTATTTTAAAACATAAATGTACCTAATTTAAATGTTCCTGAAGTGAATTAAGTGGCAATTTTGTGCTGTTCTTAAGAGAAAGGATTTACACCTACACTGTAAATTATAAAGCAAGCTGCAGTGTTCTTAGCACCCACTTCATGCTGTTTCTGTTAAAAATTCCCAGAAGGGCCACTTAGAATATACTAGCAATTAAGTGAGTTACAGTACATTCTAAAGGATTTTATAACACCACAGGGAAATAAAAATAAAACATAAACTATATATTTAAATTATAAAAAAAATGTCATTTCAAAAATTAAAATTAGGTCCCATCCGATGGTTCATTCTTCATATCAACGTAGGATTTCAGCCTCCACTCCCCATTGAGCACTTCACAAACAGCATTTAATAATTCAAACTGTATTTTTCTGGATGATTGAACACGAAATGTCAAAAGACCAAATGTCACCCTCAACTCGAGTATTTGTGATACTTGCAAAAAAAAAAAAAAAGAAAGAAAAATAAAAATAAGGTGTCATTAAGCTAAAATATGATTATATTACCATGAAAATAAAAATATTACTGCAACAAATTACATCAGAAGAGATATATTATTTTTGCTCTTTTATAATAAAGTAGAAATGATATAAAATAAAGCTTTATGGTTTACTATAGAATCATAGGAAAGAAATCATTCCTCTGAAATCATCTTCCATCTCCCTGGCCTGCAGGCCTTTTCCAAATGTTGAAATTATACTCGGGTTTTCAGGCCATGATCAATGAGACTTCAAGACCTGTTACCCACTGCAATTGACAACTTCCAGATTTACCCCATTTTTAAACAGCACTTTTATCTTCCTTTCTTTTGTTATTAACCATAATGTGTCCATATTCTCCATTATCTGATGGGACCCTTCAGGGCAGGGACTGTAGTTTTATTTTGGCATTAAATTTGCCACCATAGAATTGGCCTGGAGTAGATACTTCCTGGAACCTGGATGGGATTAGATTATCTCTGGGCAGGTATTCTGCTCACCTCCAGTTATCTCTAAGGAAGGACCACAGCACCTTTTCTTCCTCTCCATGCTAGTTCTTAGTACTACATCTAGACACTTCCTAAATTATTTGGCTTAAATCAGTCCATGCTAGCAGACTTATGAAAACAGTGCTTGTACCTCTGGGTAGAGTAGGTTGGGAGTTTGTATCTTCCAAAATCTCTCATCTCCTGATATGTCTCTTAAATGTATAGATTCATTTTACCTTTTTTTTTTTCCCCCTCTCTGTGCTTTTATTTATTTGTTGAATAAACCAGGATGTTTGCCTTGTCAAGTTTCCCACAATTTGGATTTTTTTATTGTATCTCCATGGTATTGCTTAATATATTTTTGTCTCCTGTATTGCCTATAAATTAAGTAGTTAATTCTAGTAATTTGACTAAATTTATATTTGAAGTTTTGGCAAAAGTACTTGTTAGGTGATATTGTGTACTTCCAGCAGGGCACATCATAACATATAGTTCTCATTTTTTATATGTGATGTTAGTAGCCATTGATTGGAACCAATATTTTATTAGAATTTATAAAATATTAATATTGTAATTCTATTATTCTACCTTTACTTATTTAGTTGAAATATTTAAGAAAAACTTCTCTTATCTACTATGTGGTTATAGGGAAAGTAGGAAAAATATTTAAAAATTTCTTTTTATTTACTGGTTATCAAAGTAGTGATTTAATTCCATAGAGTCTTTCAAAAATGACCAATGATTTATTTTCTTAGTACTATAATAAATTCATGCTTTAGATATATTGGATATGCATCAATGCATCACAACTATTATTCCACTGATGCTCAAATGTCTTCTCTTTGGCAAGTGTAAGTGTAAGCCTCTTCAGTTGGCTCCTGAATATTTTTGACATGATCACACTAGACATCTTGCTTACTCTTGCATCATGATTGTAATATTATTACTTATAATAAGAACTATATATTTGATCTTCTTCCCATTTCTGAGGGAGCTTGAAATTTCCTAAGTAATGAGATCTATAAAGGTGTCCTTTGTTATGTTAATGAGATTAGTTTTGTAATGCCCTTAGGTCACCGAAGAATGGGGACTGGTCACCAGAGGAGCAACTGTGATTAGAGGATTGAACTTTCAGGGAAGAGGGGTTGATGATTGAGCTGAATAACCATTGATCAATGATTTAATCAGTTATACCTGTATAATGAAGCCTCCTAAAAACTCAAAAGGAGAGAGTTCAGAGAGCTTCTGGGTTGGTGAATATGTGGAGGTTCTAAGAGATTGAACCATTTGGAGAGGGAATGAAAGCTTTACATGATTTTCCAATCTTCCCCACCTTGTCCTATGCATCTCTTCCATCTTCCTGAGGTATATCCTGCTATAATAAACCAGTAATCCAGTAAGTAAAATCTTTCTCTGAGTTTTGTGAGCTGCTCTAACAAATTAATTGAACCAAAGGAGGAGGTCTTTGGAATTTTCTATCTATAGCTGGTTGGTCAAAAGCACAGGTGACAACCTGGACTTTTGATTGGTATCTGAAGTTGGGGTGCTGGGAGAGGGGCTGTCTTATAGGACTGAACCCTTAACCTGAGGAATCTGATGCTATTTCCAGGTAGATAGTGTCAGAATTGTGTTGAATTGTAGGACACCCATCTGGTGTTGGAAAGATGTTCGCTGGTGTAAGGAAATCCCCCCACCCCACCCCGACTGATATACAGATTTTGGAATTAGATGGAGAAACCTTAATGATGTTTCAGAAATCAGCCATTTCTCTGAGATAGCCATTTCACCATAAAAAGCAGGGATTTGGCTACCTGTTCACTATTTATCTCCACTACTTACAATAGTGCTTGACATTTTATATATACATAGACACACACACACAATATATATATATTATATATATATACACATAATATATAATATATATATATATAATTTAAAATAAAAATTAAAAGACAAAAAACAAAAGTCAATTCAGATTTCTGCTTTCTGCAAATATGGAATAACAGGGAGAAGACTTACCCTCCTACCTAAAATTGCTAAAACAAAAACAAAATAAAAATGGGCAAAATATATAAAACGATGATTCTTGAGATGTTGGACAATAGGCAGTGAAGCATACTGATCCCTGAGAGAAGGTAAGCAAATTAGGTGAGCCCTATAATTTCCTTAGCTTACTGTCTCAAAAGAGTTTCTAGGACATTGCACAGGGTGGGGGACCCGGGAGGAGTATAACACTCTCTTTTAAGTGAGAAGCCTGAGTTGAAGATCTGAGGAGGTAAAGCTGGTTAGAGTATCAGAGAGGGGGCAGCTGCAAGGAGAAAAAGCTCTGTACAGAGGTCTCATAGAGTCTTAGGAATTGATTAAAAAGAGTATTAGGAACTGATTAACAAGAGAAACTACCCAATACTGGGGATAGGGCCTCCTGAAAGATCACAGGGAATAATCCCACACAGTGCTCAGATTAGTGCCAGCCTGAGTGGTAATGACGAGGAGAAGGAGGAGGAGGAGAAGGGAGAGGAGAAGAAGAAGAAAAGAACCAGGCATGTGTAAAAGCATGAAAACATGACTCATCATGAGAAGAAAAATTAATCAATAGATATTGACTCTAAATGACACAGATAGTGGAATTAGTAGACAAAGACATTAAAAGTTATATAATTGAATACTAAATATTCAAGAAGATAGATAAAATATTGACTAGTCTAAGTAGAGAAATGAAAAATATACAAATAGAAATATATAGTTATAGATAAAGATATAGATTTCCAAGTCAAACTGCTAGAGATGAAAATGACAATATTTGGGATGAAAAATACGCTGAAGAGAATTTGTGACAGATTATACATTGCAGAAGAAATGATAAGTGATCACGAATATATAGCAATAGAAATCATTCAAATGAAACATGTAGAGGAAAAAAACATAAAAAAGTAAACAAAGTATCCTACAAATTAATAAGGTATAGGAAAAAATTAAAACAGCCCAATATACATGTAATTGGAGTCTCTGAGGAAGGGAATGTAGTAGAAAATATATTTACAAAGTGAATAAAAGTATAAACTCACAGATTCAAGTAGTTTAAGTAACCCTAAGAATGAGAAACCTGGAGAAAATTACACCAAAACCTATAATGATTAAATTAATTAAAAGCAGTGATAAAAAAAATAACAGAAGCTACAGAAGACACATTACATTTAAAAGAACAATGTAATAGAGATAGCAAACTTCTCATCAAAACAGTGCAAGCTAGAAGAGAGTCAAGTAATACTTTTAAAGGATAGGAATTAAAAAATGATAATGTAGGACTTTTAACAAAGCAAAAATATTTTCCAAAAATAAAGACAATATACTTTTTCAGAAACACAAAGGCTAAAAGAGTTCATCATAGGCAGACTTGCACTCCAAGAAATGTTAAAGGAAGTTCATCATGCAGGAGAAAAATCATACTAGATAAGGAGCTGGATACACAAAAATGATGAATAGCATCAAAAATTGTAAAATATAATTGACTTTTAAGCAAAAGTAATAACAACATGCTGTGGAATGTATAATATATGTAGAAGTTATGTGTATGACAATAATAGTACAAATGCTGGGAAGAGAGAAATCAAGGTATATTGTTGTAAGCTTCTTATATTATATGTAAAGCATTAGATTATCACTTGATGATAGAATACTATAAGTTAAAGATGCTTATGAACTTGAAGTCAATAAGTAAAGCCAATAAGTAAAAAAAAATACTTAATGCCAAAGAAGGCAGTAAAAGAGGAAAAATGAAGAAAGATTAGGATGGATAAATAGAGAACAAATAGCAATATAGTAGACTTGAAACCAAACCACATATTTTATTAAACATAAATCACCTAAATATGTAATTAAAAGACATAGATCACCATATTGGATTTAAAAAAAGACCCAACTACATGCTGCCTACAGAAACACACTTTATACGTAAAGGACCAAATAGGTTAAAGGTAAAAAGATAGAAAGATATACTCTGGCAACACTAATTGAAAGAAAGCTGGAGTGCCTCTGTTAATATAAGACAAAGTAGATTTCAAAAAACAATTATTGCCATAGTTAAAAGAGCAATTTCATAATAATAAAATTCATTCTACAAAGTCACTCTATGTATAGCAATTCTAAACATTTATGGATTTAATAATGAAATATTAAAATACATGAAGCAAAAACTGAAATAAGAAAAATATACAAATTCACAGTTATAGCCAAAGATTTTGATAACCACTTCTCAAAAGTTGATAGAATTCATTGACAGAAAATTGCAACACTATCAATCAATTTAAAATAAATGAAGATTTGTATAGCACTATCAACCAGCTTGACCTAATTTATAGAACATTCCACTCAACGGCAGTAAAAAAAAACACGTTCTTTTCAAGTGTATTTGAAATACCTGCCAAGATAAACCATATTCTGCATATTCTGGTTCAGAAAATAAATTTCGGTAAATTAAAAAATAATATCATAGAAAGTGTATTTCCTGGTCACACTTAAATTAAAATGAATAAAAGAAAGATAACTGGAAAATCCACAAATATTTGGAAACTAAGTTATGCACTTCTATATAAACATTGAGTAAAACAAACAAATAAAAAACACCCCAGAAAATTAGAAGTACTTTGATCTAAATGAAAGTGAAAAGACAACATATCAACATTTAAGGAATGGGACTAAAATAGTACTTAGAGGGAAAATTTAGCACGAAACACCCATACAAGACAAGAAAATGACTCAAACAAATGATCTCAGCTTCCATCTTACGAATCCAGAGAAAGCAGAGCAAATGAAATCTAAAGTGAGAAAAAATAATCATAAAGATCAGGGTAGAAATCAATGAAATAGAAAATAGAAAAATAATAGAGGAAAATCAATGAACTCAAAAGCTAATTCTCCCTTGACAGTCTTAGGACTACTAATTCCATTGAAAAAGAAATACTGAGCATCTGCTGTGTTTGGTAGTTTTATACCATACTAAGCACTGACAATATCTCAGTGAACAAGATAGAGCTGGATCAGACAAACTCATTTTGACTTAAGCATGCACAAGGCTAAAACATATGCCAGAGCAACAACTTAGTGATTAATCAACACAAAGATAATGAGTATATTTTTTACCTTACTAAGTTTCTAAGGGCAGCTAAAGATAACCTGGCATTACCCTAGGGACCTCCAGGTTCTGATTTTTTCTGTGCTTTTATAACTGACACTCTATGAGTAAAATATTGTATCTTTAGAATGTTCAGTTAATCTGTCCTTAGTCAAACCCTGCAGGGCTAGGAGTCATTCTGCCCCTTTCAGGCAACTTTGCATATTTCTGCTTTGATCTCTCAGTTTAACACTCTGAGCTAGTCTTCTCTCATTTCTAGATTCTTGGGGACATCATTTTATAACTCACAAGCCTCAGAAAGAGTTTGAGCTCTTTTTCTATTTCTTTGTAAGAGCAGATCTTGGTGCTAATCTCTTTAAGAATATGTTTCTGAAATGTACAATTTAACACATTTCTTTTAATATGACTCTGTGCATCCAGCTACATGGCAATGATGGTGTTTTAATACTCTCAAACCCTTTGAGTTGTTAGTGATAATTACTAGAGTAGATATTGCTCCTATAGTAGCTGTTTTTAGCCTATAGAAGTTGGTAGGACTTAGGCAGTAGTTTTACCGTGATGAAATGAGATATGAATACTCTTAAATCTTTTATGATTACCATCATAGCTTTATTGAGACTCAGAATTTAAATGTGCTTTGGGCAAAAGAGCCAATTAAGTAGTAAAGGGAAAATGAAATTACTTTTTATTCATGATAACCAAATACAGTGGATGTTTTCTGATTTTATTTTTAAAGGAACTCCTTTCTAAGCGAACTTTTAGATCTGAAAGTCTTGAAAGGGTCATCTGGTTTAGTCCCTTGACTCTACACGTGTCTATGCCCAAATAACTATTTTTAAACATTCTAGAAATTGAGAATTCAGAATGTCCCTTGTATGTTGTTTTCAAGTTCAATTTTCTACAATAGTGCTTCTGTCTTTAAGAAACTCAGAGCCTTGTGGAGAAGACAAATGTGTACACTAATAATTAAATATAGTGAGGCACCTGTTAATACAGGGATGTACCAACTGCTATGCGAGTATAGAGTTAGACAAAGTTTCCTAAGGGAATTTTGGAAAAAACGTGGAGAACTTTGTGAATTTGCAAGTGCTCAATGCACAGGGCTGTGTAAATCTTCCAAGTTTAGCACATGTGCTAGAGCACCTGCTCCTTCCATATTGTTAAGCTTGATCCTGAGGTGGAAAGAGGTTTTAATTTTCTCTCACCAGCTCCTCTTTCTAACATTCCTTAGGTATATAGATGCATACATACTCATGTATCTTATAAAAATTTATGATGAATTTCTAGGTCTGTGCTGGAGAGGAGAAGAAAGGGACTTATTTTCATCAATAGGCAAAGTTCAGCATGTCTCAAGTTTGCCAGCTCAGATGATTATCAATGCAACCAGGCTCAGTTTAGCAAGAATTGAGTATGTGAACTCTGTAACCTCAAAATTTATTTTTTCTTTCTTTCTTTCTTTCTTTCTTTCTTTCTTTCTTTCTTTCTTTCTTTCTTTCTTTCTTTCTTTCTTTCTTTCTTTCCTTCTTTCTTTCTTTCTTTCTTTCTTTCTTTCTTTCTTTCTTTCTTTCTTTCTTTCTTTCTTTTTTTCATCAAGCTCAGAGGTGCAAATGTTTGATTCTCAACACACAACAACAATGATCTTTATTTTAAAAGGTCTAGGGTTTAAAGCCTAGATTTGTTTACTGAAGACTTAGGTATGGATAGGGTCATAGATTGCTTCTGAAATCACACTAAACGTGAATAAATCATTTCTCCAATTAAATCTTGATGCTGTATTTGAGCGTTCTAAGTGGACCTTTTCTTATAATGTAAATGAGACCATCTAGCTATCAGTAGGATACTGTTCCTTTGTACCCAAATAATTAGACCAATAGGGAGGTTAATGGAAAATGTACTTAAGTGGTTGAGTAAACAATTCCCTTATGATCTTTTTTATCTAGTTGTCTAATATATTTTTCTGTGAGAAATAATGACTCATTTTTTTCAAGGTTTCATAGATTTCTCTCTTAGTCTTTCACTGGGCTTTAGTTCTTGTTTTCCAAGATGTCAGTTTTTATGCCAGATACTGCCACCTGACAACCTCAAATCTTCGTTTTTAAGAAAGCCCTGATTTTTGTTCATGGTGTCAAGGTATTAAGCTAAACCCACATCAATTCCCTTGACTCTCTTATAATAAGAGGAGCTCATATAACACTGTCCTAGTAAGTGGAAGTCACCGGGTGATACTGCTGGGACAACCATTATTTTCTTGATAAAACAGGATAGATTCAGCTAGCCTTTTGCCCTTCACTTTTTACCACTTCTTTTTGTCTGAAGTGGAGGATGAATGACTAATAGAGGGGAGTTACATCTACCATCATAGAAATTAAGGCCACATTCTAGGGCAAGTGGATCAAAAGTTACTTGAAGCCTCATTCCTTAATGACTTCATTGATCAACCATGCTAGTGCCAGACTGCTCAGTTCGGGACTTCTTGGTCTATGTTACCAAGTCACTATTTAGTTTAATCATTGTGGGTGAGTTTTGTTACCTTTAACTGAAGACACTGCTAACCGATGAACTACTTTTCCCTTTTCTTTGGACAGGCCATTTAATAGAAAGAGAATCTTTGGAGTTCAACATGGCTTCATTTAAATTCATGTTCTGCCTCTTATTAGCTGTGTGATCTTGAACAAGTTACTTTACTGATGAGTTAGTTTTTGTATACATAAAACAGATAATAATGCCTTCTTAAAATTATTACGATATTAAAAGAGATAGCATAGATCAAGACATTTTAAGATAACATATTCATTAAATGTCCTTTCTGGTATTATCTCATAAAACATCATTAAAATCACCATCCACAAATATTTGTTAATTCTCGACTACAAAAGGCTCTTTGCTTGGCACATATTTAGGATAAGTTCCTACAATTCCACCTCACTGCACAATAAAAAAAAACACAAAAACTAAACTGTGAATAAATGAGCTGTTGCTTTCTCATAAACAAAAGTCATAAAAAGGGAGTATAGATCTTAAGAAAATTCTATTTACTGAAGTAGAGCTAGTTGATTTATATTCTATCCTTAATCTCTAGTTCCTTGAAATTGATGCCAGAAAAATATCCATGGAGAAAGAAATGGATATCGGCTACAACAAACCACGAAATAATAGATCTCTTTAAAATGAAATAAAATAATTCCTTTTAGAATAGGGTGAAATTTTCTTCACCATAGGAGACAAGAAGCCAGGAGGAGAAGAGGAGAGAATGTAGATTCCAGTATCCCTGGATTCTGAACTCAATTCCATCACTTACTAGCTGTGTGACTTTGGCAAGGTCTAGGTCAGTAAGCCTCTGTTTCTCTTCAATGTATTAAATATTTTAAAAGATTATGCATTTAAGTGTCAGATTTGGTTCTTTAGCACAAAACAGGTATTAACAGATATTATTATTATTATTATTATTATTATTATTATTATAAGTAAATACAGTAGAAGAAACAGATATTTATACCAGCATATGCTGTGGGACATTTTGAAGCAACTGCACTGCTGGCCATAAAACCTTCTGTTACAGTGGATCGTGGAACCAGTAACTTTCAGTTACTTTATTACATTGTGTAAATCTAACAATCCAGAAAACCCAAGCCTGCTTTTGAGACCAATGTCAGCTGCTGGTTGGTATTCCTAAAACCTCTCAAATTTTTTCTAAGTCCTTGGCCATTAAATAGTCACTCCATGGAAACCCCTTGGAATATTCTTTCTCTCCCACAGATTGACAAAAAATGAAAAAACTGCCTTTAGTAATCTTGAATATAATTTAATTTTAAATTGCCAAGAAATTTCTTTTCTGATAAGGAAGAAAAGAAGGGAGAGATGGAGAGAAGGAAGGAAAGGAAAGAGGAAAGAAAAAAAAAAACATTTACATTAGGATGATATTTGATGGGGAAAAATGCCTACAGTGGAACTGTTTTAAAACATCCTCCTGCCTTCTGGGTAGCTGAGTAGGTCCTTTATGTTATGGGGAAATGGTACTGATTAGCACCCACCTTGGCTGGTTTCCTAAAGGCAATCACCCATCCAATGGTACAGGTGGAGGGAGCAATAGCACTGTGTATCTCTGAGTTTGTTCTACACACTACTACAAATGGCAAATAACTGAACAGAATGTTTGTTCACAATTGTCAATTACTTGTGAGCAAGGATTTTATAGAACAGCTTATTGAGTTCAAAGCATGTCATTAACGCTGAATTATGACATTGTGCCACAAAATTAAAAAAAAAATCATTAATGGATTTGCTGACACATTGGCATTATCCTAAATCTGTGTATATGAAGAATGCTATTGATAGTCCTCATTTCTTACGAGAAAACCATCTGTCAGTGTGATATTATAGGATACAGTTTTATTTGTCTTAGCAGTTTTACTTATCTGAATAGGACTTGAAATAGTATCTTGCAAATATTTGTAGAGTAACTTTATTGATGAATCAGACTCCAAGACACTGTATAGACCCTCCTAAAGAAACTTCAGTAAGGAGAATTTATTTTGGAGCTTCAGTAAAAATAACAAAACCATGTCATTGCTGGTCATTATTTTTCTTAGAAGTCTTTCCTAAATTGTAATAGAAATTATTGCAATTTTACATAGTATTTTATTTTTGAAATGATTACATTTATTACCTCTTACAAAGTTTATTTAGTCTTTGATTAAATAGAGCATCCCTTACAACCTCACACTCTGTCCTTACACCTATAACGAAAATGTGAACTGAATGCTACCATAAAGAGAGGGACAAGCTAAAAGAGCTTCAGAGAAGAGGCGCTATTTGAAGCAGGTCTTTAAGATGAATTGGAATTTACTAGCTAGAGAATGTGGAAATGGGAAATACAGGCAGAAATAATGACATGTGCAGAGTCACAGAGCTAATAGAGAAGGATATATTCAGAGAATGGTGAGAAGTCTAATGTGACTGGAGTACAGAGGACAGGCAAGGAAGTAAAGAACAGGAAAGAGGAACACAGGAAAAGAAAGGAAATGGGGTGAAAAGATAAGCCTAAAAAGATAAATTGGAACAGGATTATGTTATCTCAACAAATCATAACAGCATCAATAACAATTTCTACCATTTATTTAGTACTTACTCTACTAGGTATGATAAACACCATAATTTAATATTCTCAGGAGCTCCATGATGACATTATTAACATCTCCATTTTATGAGTAAAAAAGTCTGAGCCATAGAAAAATTACTTTCCCAAGACCACACAGCTGGTAAGTGATGAAGTCATAATTTAGCCCACCAAAGCCCGATTTCTGAACTGCTTAGCCTATTGCTTTCCCATATGCTATGGAGATCCTTCTGGTCTTTACCAAATTATTTGCACATTATCCTGTAGGCATGGAAAGTCAGTGATGGTCTTTGAGCAAGGGAGTGACGTTGTATAGAGGACAGTATCTATCTATCTATCTATCTATCTATCTATCTATCTATCTATCATTGATCTATCATCAGTCTATCATCTATCTATCATTTATAGCCTATCTATCTATCTTTTATTTATCTAAATAACTTACTGTTTGGGGTGAATAGGGTAAAGTAGATAGGGATGAACCCTAATTTTCAAAGTTGGGAGACTGGTTGGATTGTAGGAACATTTAACCAAGAAAAGAGATATTGTAAGAAAAGTAAAATAAGGAGGAGAGATAATAACATCCATTTTGGGCACAATGAGTTGGGGATTTCTATGAAGTACTAGAGACATTAAGCATTTGGGTATCTTTCTTTAAGCTCACTATCTTTCAGGTTCATACTACCCAGAATCATAAAAACGTTTTTATGATTTTTTTTTTCCAAAGTCTAGACCTGGTGTTTGAAGTGGGATGAATGACAGTGTCCTTAAACATTATGATTGTCCACCTCTGAAATACATTAGAGTAAGACTCATTGAGATTTTCTGGACTAATGACACACAGAACATGAAAATGAATATGGCTCCTTTTTCCCTCTGACTCCAGGACTGGTATAAGAAATGGCAGAGTGAGAACCAAGCTCAGAGTTCCTCTGTCGTGTCTTTCTCACTCTGCTAACATACAAGTCTCCCTGGGACATAGAGGGAATAGGTCAATGACTGGTTTAAGAACTATCAGAAGAGCTTTTAAAACAGTGGCCGCCCAAGCCTGGACTTAATAAATGAGTCCTGTCTATGAGAATCAGGAATATAGAGTCTTAAAAAGTTCTCCAAGTAATAAAAATAGCAACTAACATTTATAACAATTAACATTTGTTGAGCACTTATGGCCATCCTTTCTAAGCACTGTAAATGGATTTACATAGTTTATTCTCCCTACAACCCTAAGAGATTCTTTCTAAGGATTTAACCCCTAGTGAGCTAGTTTGCTCTATCTCACTCATATCTACTTCTTTTTCTGCTATTGAATGTATGGTAAAATGACCTTGTGAGCATTGTCTGTATATTTTCTCATATCCTTAGACTATGCTAACTGCTAAGTGATAATACAATTCTAATAGAAAGCAATCATATAGGGACAATCTATTGCAGATTTGTAATAAATGCTTCTGCCCTATATGTATTTTTACCAACATATTCAACAAGAAACATTTGTTCAATGTCTGCAATATATTGAACAACATGCTAAATACTTAGGATACAAAAACCATTAGGACACAAAACCATTACATGGTTTCTCTGCCTTGGAGGAACTAAGCAAAGAAACAATCTTCATTTCACACCAGCTTTTATTATCTTTCATAATTTTGTATCTCAAAAGGGTTTTTTACTCCTGTATCTGTCATGTAAAAATCCTGCCAGGGAAGGGTTGGAGGTGTTTTGACTCCTAAATTAATCCCTTGAGAGAATATATATATATATATATATATTATATATATAATATATATTATATTATTTGTATATATATTATATATATATATATATATAATAGTCTTCCTATCACCTATGTCATGGCTCCTTCTTGGCTCTTGTCCTCAATCTCAAGCCCATGACACCCCCAAAGGGAAATTAGAAATTATAACAAGGCACATTAGGACTATATTGGAAAAGCTAGATCAAATAGAGTCCTAAAAGACAAATATTGATGCTAATCAAAGCTGTAATCAGACTAACTAGCTAAATCAGGGTGAGCAGCTGAGACTCAGTAGGATGATGTAAGGCAAAATCAGGAAATCAAGATATAGTGAAACATAGTCGACCAGACACGCAAGTAAAGGAGACAAGCCTTATAATCACTTAATGGAGCCTGAAGATGAAGACTATGGGCAGGAGAGAGTGAAATGTCCTAATGCTATCAAAAATTCAATTTTGATAAGATATAGAAATTGGTGAGGATAGCTCGAATGCCAAATTAGAAAGAGAGAGGATCCCCTAAAAACTATTTTGCAAAATTGAACATTTCAAGTAAGAATGGCAGAATGACAAAAGCTCAATGCAAGACAATTTTTGGCTAAATTATTTGCCCAAATTCATTCTCTGAAGGAACAAGTTGTTTTGAAAGTGTCGTGAGATGACAAGTAATTAGACTTTTTTATTATGGAAATAGGGATAGAATCCATAGCAGGGTGCCTTAGGAAAATAGATTTCATTTCCATTTAATTATAATAATAATCCTAATATGATAGCTACATTTATTAATTAAAAATATTAAGTGCCAAATACAGGCCAGAACTTGTTCCAGGTGTGAGGGTTATAGCAATTAATATGACATATCTGTTCTCATAGAGCTTACGTTCTTGTGGGACAAGGCAGACAATAAATATAATAAATAAGTAATTTTCAAGTCTGTTGAAGGCTGAATAAGTGAGATGACAAAAAGTAAAGCTGTCCAAGAAGGATTGGGAGTGCTCAGAGCCAGGAGTGATTGCAATTAAAATAGATTATTTTCTATTCTATTCGAGAAAGATGAGGAAGCCAGATGTTCTGATTCCTGAAAAGAACTTTCCCATGGAAGAAACAGGCATCATGCAAAGGGTCTGAGGTAGAAATATGCCTAGCATGCATGAAGATGATTAAAGAGATCAGTGTGGCTGCAGGAGAGAGAGAGGGTAGTAGAAATGGTGATTGTGGAAGCTAAGAAGAGGGAAAGAGGAGAGAGGACAGACCATGGAGCTGTGTTCTCAAACAATTTGGAATGAGATAGGAAGACATTGGTGAGTTTCAAGCAAAGAAATAGTGTGATTCAACTTCTCTTTTAATACTCTGACTATGAAAATAGACTGTAGGAGACATCGTGGTGGCAGGAAGGCCAGATGAGAGTCCTTGACTGTTTCCTAAACACCTGTTCCAATGCTATGAACTTCACAAAGGAGTCTATCATAAGACTTTGGGAAATGTGATTTCATTTTACTAAGGAATCTGAGGCTCAGAGAAGTAACAGCTCCAGGTCCCATAGATGGTAATGTCTGTAGAATTTAAACACTACGAGTTTAGGTATTTTCTCCACTGTGAATTTATAGATATGTTCATTTAATATGTATGTACCTGAATCCATGGAGATATAGCAGTGAGCAAGACAGACATGATCCATGCAGAACTTACTGGAGGAGGTCGACGTTTAGAACTCTATCCATGTAATTTTAAGTTCTAATTCTCCAGAGAAATATACAAGGGATTATGAAAAGTGCATAAGACTTAATTTAGGTAGAGAGGTCAAGAAGGCCTTGCAACAAAAGTGACAAGCTGATACCTGATGAAGACAAAGGAAGGAGTTATTTAAGGAAAAAACTGAGGGAAGATTGTTTTAGGAAAGATGCACTGAAGTAGCAAAGAGATTAAAGTTTTCAGAAACCGAGGAAAGGCCAGTGATGTGGAGAAGATGTGAGCGGTGAGACAGGAGGCGGGAACAATAGGTAGAGGCAAGGTCTGGTTGGCCATAGTGTGGAATTTAGATTTTATTCTAAATATGATGAGAAGCTATGAGTGTGTTTTAAACAAGAAGTAGCATGATTTGATTTGGATTTTTCAAGATTTTTTGTGATTTGTTGAAAGAGGTTTCTTTATGTGTTAACATCAACCTTCTTTTTCCATTGTGATGAAAAGACAGAGATACTTTTAAGAACGGTAAGAAAACACTCAACTTGACAAATTGATTTTCCTCCTCATTCTTCAGGCCTATCTAGATAGATGGGAACCCAAAGAAACCAAATGGGGACCACCCATATCAGGAAATGAGAAAGGATGGGACATGGGGGTTGAGAGGACAGAAGTTAAAAAGAAGAAAAGACATTCATGATGAGCAGTTGTTTTGTAATGAATGGGAAAGGTATGTCCCCAAGAACTCACATAAAAAGTAGAGACATAAGGACTCAAACTTACTAAGGAGCCACGGAGGAGAATAAGCTGAAAAAGTAGAGGAACCATTCTGGCTTCCACCCCATTGTAGGCCCTACAAGAAATGGAGATTGTAGGAGGAAATTAACTAAATTAAACTGAAGCATCTCAGAGAAATAACAACCACCACAACAAAACAGCACTTATTTATAGTTATTATGCATCCAAAGCTTTTTACTTGTATTAACACATTACTACCCCAAACACTCTGTGGTAGGAACTATTATTTCTCTCACATTACAGAAGAGTTAACAGAGGCACACTGAGATTAGGGAATTTGTCCAAGGTCATTAAATTTAGAAAGTGATATTTGTGTAAATGGCATGTTTTCTATTCTCTTTGTATCATATACACTGCAGTTTTTCCCTCTCACTTTAGTTGCAGGTTTAATGCCTAATAATGGGCTGATTTTTCAAAGTGCCACAGCCTCATTCATAACAGAATCTGGATATAGTTAAACAGTACAAAATTGCTGAAACTGTATTCTTCAAAGCCATCTCTCTGAAGTGTCTCAACTCCACTTCAATCAGCTGTGAGAACACTCTGGTAGAATTCCTAAGGGCTAATGACAAATTACTGATGTAATTGATCCTTTCTTTTGGTGACCAGTAATAGTTCCAGTGCTAGGCACATGATATAACTCTTATAGATGATTGTTTTAGTTTTGATTAATGCTTCATCTTAGGATATGTAGTTTAGTTTTTATATTTCCAAGAAACTGTACTACTCAAGATCAACTGGTGAAACCACAGAAAATAACTGCCATGAAGATAGTCATTACTGCTGCTGGAAAATGTAGGGCATGGATCTGAAATGAAGATTAAGCTCTTCTCTCCTTTACTGAAGCATGATTTTCTGCATTGGTTGAATGCTTCCCTGAGTCACTGCAAAACTGAACCACTTAATCAGTGAAATGGAAATATTTGAAACATTCAAAAAGGAAACATATTACAAGAGTCACCGGCACTTATAAATACATGTATCTTTAATTTCTACAATTATAATTTTTATAATTATAATTTCTTTGCAATTATTTTTAATATATTTAAACTCATAGCCAAGTGAATATTTCATATTAGGAATTTGCATACTTACCTAAGTATTATAGTGTTTACTATGGATCTCTAATCAATATAATTCTACCAACAAACACAGCCTCTATTACGTGAAAGACAATTATGCTTGGCGTGCAGAAAATAGAGACATAAATACAATATATCTTAATGATGGGGTCAGGGAGCAGGTGGACCAACAGGTAGTTAGAATTCAAAACAAATAAAAGAAAGATCTGAGTGACTACAAAGAAACAAAGGTTAAGAAAGATAAGATTTCCTGGAAGAGGTGTTATTCAGTAGCATCTTGAATAATGATCTGAATTTTAAGTGTACAATATTGGACAAATATTAAGTACTTGAGAAATATTGGATATATGAACAAGGTTGAAATCTGTGCTTTTTAATCAAAGGTTAATCTCATTCTTTGTGTTGAGGTTTTACTGCTCTCATTTTGGAGCTATTTACTGATGTCTACAATATGCCACCATAATATTAAGTAACTGATATTTTTAAAATGACTTTTATTTTAAATTTTGATGATTTTTTATATAGGAAGAACAATTTAGTTGTTATACTTGTTGTTTTTAATGTTTACCTTTTATGATAATCATAAAGTAACCTTCCAAAATTCAATTTAGGGAGGTTCATAGAATAATTTACAAAGCAAAGGAACAATGGCGAGGCTTGGTGGCAACATTTTAGATACATCTAAACTGGAGATTTACTTGCACAGAAACTAAGAGATAAACAAAGATGCTGCTTCCTTCAATTTATGGGCAGTCATAAAACTGACTTTTATTTTAAATGAAATAAATATTTCCTCTTGATAAATAAATCTTCACAAATTATCTTCAAACCTTATAATTTTCCTTATCACTGGATTACAGAAGAAATGTCATTTTATAGTCTTAATGAGTATTTATATGAGAAATGGCTTTAAAATTACTGTTAGATTTAGTAACATTTCCATTTATCTGAACTAGTAAAGGAAGAGAAGCTAGACTGAGTTAAATAAAGTCTAGAATTTTTTTTTTTTTATCATTTTCAAATGTAGCAATAAATAAAACAGGCTAACTCCAGGTTCTCTTAACGAGACACTGCAAAGGATTCAAGGTTAGCATATTAGTTGCTTTAAAATACAATTAATATCCAAAGAAGATCTCAGAAGAAATGTTAAAAATACTTAATGGAACAAACAGGATTCCTATGATTGATTTTTCAATACAATTTCCCTAAATTGTACAAGATTATATTTTGTCTAACAACCGTTTCAAATTATCACAATTTTTCAGGTTTATAAGGCACAACTAAGGACTTTAAACTATATTACAAACTTTGTAGGTGGAAAGTTTAAGCAGTTATTCTTTTAAATAGTAGCTTCCCCTGTGTTTTATGATCTTTTGAGTTTTTAATGCCTGCACATCCCTAATTATGATTATAATTACTAGCTCAGTTAAAGTTGAATGCATGATTATGTGGGAGTATTTCAGGTAATAAGTTAGATATTTTAACTCAGTAATTGCCAGTGATTAATTCTATTTTTTCTAGATTGTTTTTTTGTTTGAATTTGAAAAGTTAGCTTATTATTTCCTTGAACTGTAATTGCCTCTAAATTATGCACAAGTCTCTAAGTTCTGAGTTAATTATATCCTAGTGAGCTCTTTTAAATCAAACTCAAAAATTTCAAGGTGCACACATCATAAGACTCTTTAAATTCTTTAGCATGTGTCTGGATAAAGAACTGCCATGCATGACTGATGACATTGGTTTTTTTGAAGTTTTTTCACTTCTGTGATGCCAATCATTAAAGACATTGAAACTCATCTGTATTAAAGAATTTATAGAAATTCAAAAAATTAAAATTATGCTAGTGAATTTCTGGTCAATGCCTTTTATCCCAACTTTAGGAAACACAATCTCCTAGTTTGAATTATGAAAAAAATGTAGACAAATTATCAGGCCACTACTTTTTAATTTAAACTATATTCATTATATATTCAAAAATAAAAATCAAAGTAGCATAATTAAAAGTAGAATGAAATATCTTGAAGACAAAGTTAGAATATGTTATGATGTTACCATTGATTCTTAAAATAAGTAAGTGGTTGTAATGAAATGTCCCTTCATTTATCTGCTCATTTATTCATTTAAAAGTGATACGGAGTTCTGACTCAAGAGAGTAAATGTAGAATACTCATTCACTTTTCATTCCTCTGATATAGAAATGAACCTATTTTTAAAGTATAAACCCAAAGTAGTAAAGTGAACCATGAAACAAGGCTAAGGAGGGAAAAGGGAGAGAGATAAATACATTTCTAGAAGACTGCAAGCAGCTGAAAATATGTTGGCATGTTGAGTGGTAAAATAAAGCAAAGAGTTGTATTCATAATATATGTACAACAAAACTTAAATGGAGATGAGTCTAACTTTCTGGACAAAGGCAAAAGAGACTAAGGGCTTGAAAACAAGGAACTAATTGATTACATCTTTTTTGGACAAATAATCCAGGTGGCTCCTCCCACATATTCTTAATTCATCTATAAATTAAAACATCAAAATAAACTTGTATCAAACTTACTATTAGCAACATTGGATGTTGATAAATAAAACCATTCATGTGGAAAACATTTTAAACACAATTTTGATATTCAACTGAAGTGTTGATCAATGGTGAAAGTAAGAGAGATATTTTTAGACATGTAAGAATTCATAAATTTTACATTTCATTCACCCTTTCTAAGAAAGTTTTTGAAGATGTACACCAGAAATACGGGGTATAAAATCAAGAAAGAGATGTTATGAGATAAAGAAACTAGCCCTGAAATAAAACAATTATGATGCAAAAATGACAGCTTTGCAGGAGACCTGGGGAAAAATAATAGAGAATCAAAAAATAAATGTGATTAAAATAAATTAAATGGAGAGATAGAGAATTTGGGCAGATAAACTGAAATTATAAAAAACATCAAGTGAAAATTCTAAAATGGAAAATGTGACTGGAATTAAGAATTGAATGGATGTGTTTAATAGCAGAATAGATATACAAAAAAAAATTAGTGATAGTATTAGTAATCCTGGTATATCAGAAGAAATATCCAGACTAAATCATAAATAAATAAAAGGATGGAGCATAAGATACAGTGAATATGATTTTTTAAAAAGTCTAACATATGTATAAATGTGGTACAATAAATAGAAGGAGGGAGTACTAACTACTTGAAAAGATAGTGAGAATTTTCCAAAAACTGTACAAAGACATCAAATCACAGATTCAAGAAATTCTGTGATCCTAAACAAAATCATTAAATAAAACAAAACACTGAAGCCATAAAGTCATAGTGTTAAAAAACAAACAGAAAAAGAAAACCTTAAATCAGTGAGAGGAAAATGATATATTACATTAAAGAAAACAATAAGAATGAGAGCTGACTTTGAACACAGATGATAAAGAAAAAGGATAATGAAATAATATCTTCAAAGAATTGTGCAGGAGAGAGGAATAAAAACCCTTTGGCTTGAAATTATGTAATCATTAACAATATTGTTTGACAATGAAAGAAAATAAAAATTTAGATTAACAAAACACACACAAAAATACTGATATAATTCAGTAGCAGCAGAACTACATGAGATAAAATACTAAGAGAATTCTCATACAGAGAAATCTTGAAGATTCTAGATGAAAACAAGAGGAATAGAAAGAATAAATATGTGGGTAAGTATAAATAAATGTTGATTTTTTAAAAAAATAAAAATAATGTTTTATGAGGTATATGTCATACATAACATATTATAAATATATAATGTATATATTATATATTATATATTATATTGGATGTATAATATCCAATAATAAAGCATAAAAACTAAACAGGAGAATATAAAAGCAGTTAAAATATTCTAAGGTCTTTGAAAGTTTTAACAGTGCTAATTTCTACATAGACGTAAGTAAGTCAAGAATAGATGTGGAAATTTTCAGCCAAACAACAGAATACTAAAGTAACATAATTGACGATTAATGTGTATAAAGAGACAATAGCAAACATTTAGTAGGTATATTACAATGTATTTTTTTAAAAAATAAATAAGATAAAAGTTACAGAAAAAGGAAAACAGAGGAACAAAATCAGAGGTTATGATCAGAAAACTAATAATAAAATGATACATTTAATTCCAACCATATTAACGATTATGTTAAATATTAAAGAAGTAAACACTTTAAAAGACAGTTTATCAGAGTCAATAAAATAGCAAGTACCAACTATGTGTTATAAGAGATAAACCTTGAATATAATGACAGAGAGTTTGAAAGTAAATGGATGGAAAAAGATAAATCATGCAAACAGTAAATATAAGATGGTTAGAGTAATTATATTAATGTCACATAAAATATGTGACAACACAACAGTATTACCAAAGATAAAAAGGGACATTTTATAATATAAAAAGGGCAATTCATCAAAAAGACATAAACATTATGAATATGTTTATACCATATTCTCTAATGGAGCCTTAAAATACTAAGGCACAACTTGACAGAATTATAGGAAGAAATATATACCTGTTTAAGATTAATGGAAATGTAACAGACAATAAGCACATGTAAAAATGTTCAATATCATTAACGATCAAAAAAATTCAAATGAAAGCCACAATGAGTTGCCACGACAAGTCATTATAATGCTGAAATTAAAATATCTGACATTACTGAGTGCTGACAAAGATGTGGATCAGGTGGAACTTTCATACACAGCTGTATAAACACTTTGGAAAATGATTCTTCAAAAATTGAAGAAAAATAATAAATGTTTGAAATTTTAGATAAAATAGACAAATTTCTAGAGCAATACTTGCCACAACTGACAAAAGAAGAAATGGAATAGCTGGATAGACTTCTATCTATTAAAGAAATAACATTTGTAATTAAAAATCATTCCATAAAGAAAATTCCAATCACAGACGGTTCTACTTGTTAAATTTACCAAACATGTCACAAATCTTACACAGACTCTTTGAAAGAATTGAAAAGAGGAACACTTCCCAACTTTATAAGGCCAGCAAAATCTTGATGTCGAAACCTGACATCTTAATAAAGGAAAATTATAAATTAATATCTCAGGAATAGAAATGTTAAAATCAAATGATATATTAGCAGATCAAATCCAGCAATGTATAAAAGGATAATATATTATGACTATGTTGTATTTATTTCAGGATGTAGGTTTGGTTTAACATTTGAAAATTAATTAATTGAACATGTTAATAGAATAAAAGTGAAAATAATTTAATTAGCTAAGAAGACAAAGAGCTTGGTAAAATTCAATAACCATTTTTGTGATATAATCCATTACAAAACTGGGAATAGAAATTTACTTTCATAGTGTAATACAGAGAATCTAACAAAAACAAACAAATGATGAACTTCATACTTAATTGTCAAAATTTACATTTTTCTTCTTGATATTGTGGAAGAGCTTAAAATCACCACTATCATCACTTTTATGCAACTTGCACTGGAGATCCTCAACAGTACTTAGTGACAATAAAAAATATTTTCTAAAAATTGATGGAATAAGAAGTAAAGATTTGGGCACAATTTGTCCAAAGAGATGTCAAACAATAGTTATGAAAAATTAGAAAGAGAAGTGTGGGTAAGAAAAGGGTACAGTGATATTTTGTGTAATAGTGATGGTGAGTGTCCCAGTTTTGTCTTTGACATTAATGGGAAATATTGATTATATACTTGATATAATTGAACAGGTTAAAGTTCTCATCTATTACTTGTTAAGAGTTTATTGATTTATCATGAAAATTGTTAAATAAATATTAAATAGTAAATCAATCAACATATTAAAGCAAAATTAATTATATTTATTGTGCTGATAGACTTATTTCTATATTGCATTTTTTTCATTTTCTTTTTAACAGTATTTTTTCCTTTGTATTTGATATATTCCAGACCCTATTCCAGGCTTACTAAATTAATAACTGTAAAGGATAGGGAGTGGGATATAAACTTGTATTATGAAAGAGAATTTTTCTAGGTCTACTTGATGATAAGATAGTTTTGAAAACTTATAGCTACAGGATAAAGTCTAAACTCTTTACACCTTAATAGAGAAGACAATCCCTTAATAAAGATTCTTGCTTATTTCTCCATGTTCTTGCCCTTCTTTCTCATGTTTTATGTCCCTGTGATGCTGACTTGCCTTGGGTTATGCTCTTTATCAATGCTCTGCAGATATGGCTGATATCTATCTACTCACCATTTTCTAGGGAACTCGCTGTCAACTTGGGTTAGGCTGATAATGCAATCCATCATCTACCTCTCCATCACATCATAGGACATTAGAAATTTCTGCTCAGGGACTCTGTCAGTTCAGTGAGGTCCCACTGCCTAGATAGAGTAATGTAGACACATGATAACTACACAACAAAAGCTTCTGAAATGGAACTAATTTTTTTAACATAGAATGCACAAAATTGAACTTTTATTTTCTGACCCCTCATCTGCACTGCCCAGGGCATGCTCCAAACTCTGACTATGACATTGGGTTTTTTCCAGTGCTCCCTAGTCATGCCAAATGCTTATTTGATGTGCCAGCACTATTCCCTCAGAAGGAATTTAAAGCACATCTTTGAAGTCAGTTAACTGTTTCATTGCAACAAAATCTTTGAGTGGGCGCACATTCACAAGCCAGAACATAACCTCTCCATAGGGGAGAAATGAAAAAATATGTCTATGTGTTTTTATAAATAGAGGCACTAAAGAACTGTGGCGTTTGATTTTTTCTTTTATATCCTAGCAACATCCATTGACAAGCATTTTGAAAAATAGCCATATACAAAAGAATGTAACTTTAGAAGAGTAGGAGAAGGAAACATGGAGGAAAAATTAAAATCATTAAAAATTATCAATATTTGGCAACAGATGCCCAATTTCTATTAGAAAAACAAAAAGAAAAACAAAACAAAAAACAGTACGCTTATTACCTCCTGGCTTCTAGTCTCTGAGCCTGGCTGGTTGTGCTCCTTGCTCCATTCCAAACATGGTGTAAGATTCTGATAAACAAAACATGCAATTCTCTTTGTCCCAGTGACTAAGCTTTTTTTAGTTACCTGCAACAACATATGAACATGATAATGATCAGTTATATTTGATTATTGTGGTTCATTAAGTCCTAGCAAGTCTTTAAAATGGGAAATCTGCTCTTTAAGAGAGTTCGTATTATTTGGTCAAGCACATTTAAAAAGCACACAGAATTAAAGCTGTTAAATGAGTAACTGTCCTGACTGATAAAAAAAATTTCCCAAAACAGGACCAAGAGGAATTTTCTCATTTACTATTGACCCTGCTATCTGAAGCAGCTTTGCCTCATGCCTGCTCTTACCCAGTACAAAAAATTTCCTAAAGTTATATATATCTTTGCAATTTAGATTGTTCTAACATACATTTTCTTGGGTGATTCACTCAACAACTCTTTGATGGAGGTCTGGAGTATGTTTTCATCATTTCCATTTTGTGCAGGTATAGCTAAGGCCCCAACAAGATAACTTGTCAGCTTGAATCAAAAGCTTTAGCGCTAAGGTGCAAATTCAGGCCAACTATATTACATCACCACTGAACCAAGCAACTCATGCTGTTGTAGTGATAGTAAACTCTAGAGGATTCTTTGCATTTTAGATACTGTAATATAATATACTCTAAACTATTGATGAAAAAGTAGAATCGTGATGCTCCCAACTCTTTCTTGTCCTGTGATTTGTTTTGGAATTTTCACAGGCTTTCCCTGGTATAACAGTTTAAAGACAAACAACATGCCTCTATCAAACCTTAATCTCAAGAAGGACTATATGACACTAGGCGGTTTTCCCCTTAATGAAGATTCTGACCACATTGAGAGCCTTATATTTACTCTACACCATAACAAGAAAAATAGATTTACTTAGAGTTTCTGGTCCCACATAAAAAGTGGGAAAAAAAAAGTATTTCCAGTAAGAGCAGCATTCTCCTCTACATATTAGTTCTGTTTCACATTTGTTTTATTGGCAATGTATGCACATTCTGATGGGAACATTTATTTCTAGAATTAGTTTGACCAAATTATAAATGCCTCTGATGCAACAGCTTGTACTAATAAATAGCTCTTCCTTCTCACTTCAAAAACCTACTGCTACAGGGTTTTTAAAGAGCATTTATCAGAAACCCCTAGACAATCTTCCAACTTCAATTGAACCAATTAATTTTATGCAATGAAAAATCTGAAGGAAGTCTCTTGACTACCTCTCTGACACTTTATATCCTGTGACTTTCATTTTTAGCAATAAGTGATTGAGAGCAATAGATATGACTTTTTAAAATGGTATGTGGGACTCCAACCTACATTTTAAAAAAATTTGTTAGCAGTATTCTTCTGCCTGACACCCACTTACACTTTGAAGTCTTACCTCATTGTGTCACAACAATGACGTGTTAGTCTTCATTTGGAAAATCTGAGAAAAAAATCAAGTTATCTGGAGAAAGAAATAACATTACATAGTCTTTGGAGATTTTTATTAACACAATTAATCAATTTACTTGGGTGGGCAGGCTTTAAAACCTAGAATAAAATGTTGCTTTTTCTTTTTACATTATGATATTGAACCACAAAGTACATAAAACTATTTATTTTTTCAAGATATGTATATGTTCACACTCACAAATATATATATTTTAATTGAAAAATGTATTTTGTCAAGTGAAACATTATGTTCCTGATCTTGATGGGTGTCAAATGATAAAAATAGTACATATCTTTAGATTTTTGCTCTTGAAAATGAAATGCCTGATATTGTTTTTATGATATTATTATTCAATAGTTATTCAGCAACCTTGCCATTTTGCTTTCAGCTTTTCAGTACTTACTTTATAAAAGCTATTAAACATTTAAAAAAATACCTTGAGGGATAGTAGCATATTATCTAAATGTTCAGACCTATAAAAACTTAAATACTCACCTACGATCATTTGTGCGTGTGCCTATGCTTACAGCTTTTGCTCTGTTCCCACAGAAGAGGTATCTGTCCCTCAGCGTTAGACTACTTCCTCTGCTACAGCTCTGAATCACAATCCTTCCACTAAAACTAGCCCTATCACCTTTTGATCCTACCTTTAATTATCTCTCCTAACCAGTATTTTCACAATATGCCTTAAACATACTCAAATTTCATCTCAACTAAAGCCAAAAAAGTCAATTGGTTTGTTTTCTCATTCTAGTCTTAACTTTCTCCTTTACTTTAGGGCCAAGATTCTTGAAAAAGTACATTCCACATTTTCCAATACTTTGTACACCATTTACTTTTTTAAAAAACATACTGCATTTTATTTAATTTTTTCAGTGTTATTGAGAAATAATTAACATATAGCATGGTATAAGTTTAAGGTTTTCAAAGTGATGATTTGATACACTTATATGAGGAATGATTATCAGAGTAGGGTCAGTTAATACTTCTATCACCTTACCTAATTACCTTTATTTTTAGTAGTGAGAACATTTAAGATCTACTCTTAGCAACTTTCAAGTATGTAACACGATATTGTGTGAAGATTAATAAGCAGAAACCTCATTCAAATTGGAATTAGGAGGGCTTGTAAGGGGAGTTCTCATGCCCTACCTCTCAGCACCAATTACGCCGAACAGGAAGAGACACACTTTCCATCTCCAGTGGAAAGATGTTTTTCTACTCTACTACTTCAGCAAGAAGCAGAAAGATCTTCTCACCTAGCAACCACTTAGCCAATTAAAAACTGTTACAACTTAGCCCATGAAAAGCCACATTGTAATTCTTTGCTATTTTCTAAATAAATCTACTTTTCTGGAGAAATATCTGTCTATCTATTTAAGGTCAACAATTGTTAAACACAATTACTATGCTGTGCAATAGATCCCCAGAACTTATTTCTATTGTAATTGGAAGTTTGTATCTTTGACTGACATCTTCCCACTTTCCCCACCCCCTAGCAAGTGGCTACCACCATTCTGTCTTTATTTCCATGAGTTCGGCTTTTTAAGATTCCACATATTAAGTAATATCATACAGCATTTATTTTTCTTTGTCTGACTTATTTCGTTTAGCATAATGCCCTCGAGGTCCATCTCTGTTGTAAATGGCAGGATTTCCTTCATTCCTATCACTTAATACCATCCCATTGAATAAATATACCATATTTTCTTTATCCATTTTTCCATTGATGAACACTTAAGTTGTTCCCATATCTTTGCTATTCTGAGTAATGTTTCAATGAACATGGGAGTGCAGATATCTCTTTGTGATCCTGATTTAATTTTTGTTGTATGTATACCCAGAAGTGGGATTGCTGGATCATATGGTAGTTAGTTCTATTTTTAATTTTTTGAGGACTGTCTGTTCTGTTTTTTTTTTTTCATAGTGGCTGTACCAATTTACTTTCCCACCAGTAATGCACTAGAGTTTCCTGTTCTCCACATCCTTGCCAATCCTTGTTATTTCTTGTCCTTTTGAAAATAGCTATTGGAGCAGGTGTGAGGCGATATCTCATTGTGCTTTTGATTTGAATTTTCCTGATGATTAGTGATGTTAAGCATCTTTTCATGCACCTGTTGGCCATCTGTATGTCTTATTTGAGAAAATGTTTGTTCAGTTCCTCTGGCCATTTATAAGTCAGATTGGTTTTTCTTTTGCTCTTGAGTTATATGAGTTTTATATATATTTTTGGGTATTAACTCCTTATTTGATATATGGCTTGCAAATATTTTCTCCCACTCATAGGTAACCTTTTCATTATGTTGATTGTTTCTTTTGCTCTGTAGAAGATTTTTAGTTTGATGTAGTCCCATTTATTTATTTTTGCTTTTGTATCATATCCAAAAATTGTTGCCAAGACCAATGTCAAAGAGCTTTTTACTTATGTTTTCTTCTAGTAGTTTTACGTTTTCAGATTTCTGTTTGATTCTTTCAAGTTCATTTCAAGATCTTTTTTGTGAGTGGTTTAAGATAGGGGTCCAATTTCATTTTCTGCATGTGATTATTCAGTTTTCCCAACCTTTTTTTTAGAGATTATCCTTTCCCTATTGAGTATTCTTGGTTGTCGTATATATGACTATGTATGTGCGGGTTTATTTCTGAGCTCTCGATTATATTCCAGTCAACTCTGTGTCTATTGTTATGCCAGTACTATGCTGTTTTCTTTACTAGAGCTTTGTAGGATAGCTTGAAATCAGGAAATGTGATGCCTCCAGGTTTGTTCTTTTCAGAATTGCTTTGGCTATCAGGGTCTTCGTGCTTCCATGGGAATTTTAGGATCGTTTTTTTTTTATTTCTGTAAAAAATGCCATTGGAATTTTGACAGGGATTGCATTGACTCTTTAGATTCTTTGGGAAATATGGACATTTTAACAATATTAATTCTTCTGATACACGAACATTAGATAGCTTTTCATTTATTTGTGTCTTCGATTCCTTTTATCAAGGTTTTATAGTTGTCAATGTATAAATCTTACACTATTTTAAAACATTGTCTTTACTATCCTGCTGTTTCATTAAAATATATCTAGTTAAGGCTTTATTTTTATATATATTCTGTTTGTATTATGTATTATGTATCCTATAGTTTATAACTGTTTCATATGTGGTAATACTGAAATAGTGTTAGGCAAGATTTATTTTAATATTATTTTGTATCCTTCTCTTTATCTCTCTTTTTGAAATTCCTATTAGAAATATATTTGAACTTTTACTCTATTCTCCATGTGTCTTAATTTCTCTTTCATGTGTTTTATTTCTTTCCCTCTTTCTGCAACACTGGATGATTCACTGAGATCTCATATTCTCAATTCCTTGGAGTCTATGCTCAAATTCATCTTCTCAAAGCAGCTCTCTTGAAAACCATATGTAAATATCACCTTTTTATTCAGAATTTTTTATAACCTCATTCTAATTTATTTTTCTTAGATTTACCATTACATAGTCTATTAAATATTAAGTTCTCAAGTTTCTTTTTAGTCCATTAAAAATAAGCTCTATGAGAAAGACACTTTGTAATTTCAATAAACTCCTTTGTTTTTGGTTTTTTAAATCTTCCTGTCTTAAAAAAATTTAGCATCATATTGATTTATAGTCAGATATAATTTTAAATTCTCTTTAATCAAATCATTTTTTAAAATGTATAGTTCGTTTTAAATTGTCAAGTTTTGAAATAGACTAATATCAGCCTCTAAGTGAATTAGAAACTGTTTCCTCCTTTTCTACATTCTAAAAAGTAAGAAAACGTTGTAATATTGCTACCTTAAATGTTTTGTGGAATTTTCCAATAAAGCCCTTTGAGCTTGAAGTTTTATTGGTTGAGAGGGTTTAACTGTGAATTTAAATTTTTAAATAGATATATAACTATATAGGTTATTAACCTCTTCTTGAGAAAGTTTTAGTAATTTCTTTCAAGGAGTTTGCGTACTTTATCTTAGTTATCAAACTTGCTGGCATAAAGTTGTTCATAATATTCCCTTACTATCCTTTAAATTACTGAAGGATATGTGCTTATGTCCCCTCTTTTATTCCTGATATTGGTTTTTCCCCACTACTTCTCTCTCACTCTTGATTTTCCTGTGTTGGTGAGTATGGCTAAATACTTACAAATTTTATTGATTTATTTTTAAAGGTACTAGCTTATGGTTTCATTGATTTTATTGATTGTTTTTATGTATTCATATCTCTATTTCTATTCCTATTTCTATTATTTCATTTCTTCTGTTTTAATTAAATTTAATTTGCCCCTCTTTTTCTAGTTCAAACACTCTGTAATTCTCTAATTTTGGCATTTAAGAATAGAGATTTTTTTCCCTAAGCATCACATTTGTTGCATCTAATATATTTTCCAAAGTTAGATTTTCCTTTTTATTCAATTCAAAATATTTATTATTTTCTTTGTGGCTTTCTCTTTGATCTATATTATATCATGTTTAATTCCCAAATATTTGAACATTTTTCATATATCTTTTTGTTACTGATTATTGGTTAAAGCTGTTTTGGTCAGAAAATGTACTTTATTATTTCAATTATTTTGAATTTGTTGGATTTTGTTTTATGACACAAAATATGGTCTATTTTACTGAATATTACAGGCACACTTAAAAAGATTGTGAATTCTACTATTGCGTAGAAATAGTCTATCACTTAGATCAAATTGAATCCTAGTGTTATTTAGGTCTTTTATACCCTTACTGATTTTCTATCTACTTGTTCTATTTATTTCTGAGAGAAGTATTGAAGACTTCAACTATAACTGTGGATTTGCCTATTTCTCTTCAACTATGTTGGTTTAGTTTCATGAATTTATATGCTTTGTTTTTGGATATATCTACATATAAGATTGTCCTATCTTCTTGATGAATTATTGATAAATTATTATTATGTAATGTCCCTCTTTATCTATTGCAATATATCTAGTTCTGAATACTACTTTTTCTGGCAATAATGTAGCCACTTCAGCATTACTTTTATTTTATTTTTACTAAATAATTTTCATATCTTTTCTTTTAACTTATACATGTATTTAAATTAAAGAGAATTTATTATAGATAATGCATAGTTGGGAATTCCTTTTTATTCAACCTGATCATATCTACTTTTTAATGTGGTTTTCAGAAATTTTACTTAATGTAATTATTGGTTTAGTTGGATTTAAATCTATCATTTTGATTTTTTTCTCTGCAGTCTCATCTGCTTTTTGTTTTTCCTTTTTTCTCTTTTGGCTTGAGTATTTTTATTCTATTTTACCTTTGCTTATAAGAAGACACAAATTACATACTTTTTTTGTGATTGCTCTAGGGTTTATAACATATTTTTATGTTATCATGCTCTACATTTTTAATAGTATTACACCACTTCGAGTAAGTACAAGAAACTTACAACAGTATAATTCTATTTACTTCTTCCATTCCGTGTGATATTGTTTAGCTTCTATGGATGCTAAAGTCCCACAATATATTGTTCAATTTTTGTTTTAAGCAATCAGCTATCATCTTTCCTTTCTCTCCTTCCTTCCTTCCTTCCTTCCTTCCTTCCTTCCTTCCTTCCTTCCTACCTTCCTTCCTTCCTTCCTTCTTTTACTTTCTTTTCTATTTATGTTTCATTTTGGATAATTTTTATTTACCTGTCTTTTAATTCACTGGTTATTTTTTCAGTAGTTTCTGGTCTGCTGATAAGCTCAGTGAAATAGTTTTTTGTTTTGTTTTGTTTTGTTTTGTTTTGTTTTGTTTTTAACTAGCCCATACTTAGCTTTTGAAAAATAGTTTCTTTCTCTCTGCTATAATTTTCACTTTTTCCACTAGGTACTTTAACATATTAATCATAGCTATTTGAGAGTGCTACATTTCTTGTGCTTCTTATTCAGGGATAGATTTGTCACAGGCGTAGGCATTTTTTTTTTTTCTGGTCAGTTTTAGGCAGGATTTGTGTGCCTGAGCCTCAGGGGTGGGACTTTCTCTCCATTCCTGTTCCTCTTTCCTGTGGCAGCCCAACTCTAGGTGCTTTTAGGCAGAGGTTTTCTGCCTTCCCTCCAGTAACAGCAGATCTTTTTTTGTCAAGAGTGTAGGATGCTAGGTTTTAGTAGGAGTTTTGCTACTACCTCCAGCTCAGCAAAAATGGATCTCTGGCTGTGTCCTCAGAATGAGAGGTTGTCCTAACCCTTTACTTGAGGCAGACAGATTTTACTTCTACTCCTATACTAAAAGCAATGTATCTTCACCCATGCTCTGGGAGTAAGAGAGTTTATTTCCCTTTCCTGGTAGATTAAGGCTTTTGTTATGCAGAAGAGAATAATTCAAGGAAATAATGCAGCTTGTTACCTGGTCATCAGCAGCTTCCAATGACCTCCTTTATGCCTATGCCACTGAAGCAATGCTCTACCTTGTCACTTGTGCTGCCACCAATTTTTTTTGTACACACCTGATGGAGGCCTGTGGAATAAAGAATGAGTGTGAACTCCCTTTGGGTTTAGCTCTACCAGCTATTCTAAACTGAAACAGTGAGCTATACTTGGAATTGAAGAATTTGTTCAACTTTAGCTGATTTATTTTTTTACCCAATTGTTTGCTGTATGTTTCATGCTCTGCCAAAGGTGAATAAGTTTCTATATCCTGGCTCTTTTGGGATGAGGCTTGTCCTTGCTTGGAAGTTTACTTTATGTGCCTTGTGACTTCAGTTCTTTGATGAGCTTTAAAAAAATTATCATTTTGTAGACTATGTGGCTTTTCTTAACATTAGGGAAGGAGAGCTGCTTTGCATCTTTTAACATCTTCAAGAAAAAGAAAGCTTTCAGCTAATGCTAGTACAATGGGAGGTGCATAACAAACTTTTGAAACTGTGTTTTTACTATTTCCCTAGCTCCCTTCTCAAGCTTGCACTTCCTTTCTGATTTAATGTCTTGCAGAAGCTATGGAACAACTGCACAGATATCTAGTAAATACAGAGGAAGCCATTACGTCCTTGCATAGGATATGCGCTTGGGAAGACACTGAGTTCGTAATTACTTAAATCTATTTTATTAAAAATTTTGAAATATACTATTTTCTTTCTCTTCTAAACAGTATGATGGATAGGCAGAGTATGAATCAAGTGATAAATTAGGAAAGTATTAAAATATAACAGATGGGAAAAAAAGCAGGAAAGATAAGTGACTCTGACTCACTTACACGAGGTAGAAGAATTTGGAAAATAAAATTTCATCAGATTAGGCAACTCTCACATTCCCTGTTGTCACCTTGGAAAGTGTTAGAGACAAGGGTGGTTTGGTAGATAGAATGTGTCACCAACCACAAAATATAACAGCTTCGAAGAATAAGGTACCTAATATCCAGCTCTCCAAATGTGATGATAAATATAAATGACATTTAGCCCTCTTAATAACATAAATAACACTCACAATCATGGAGCCAGACTTTCTGCTAGAAAATATAATTTTGGATTTTACATAGATTTTGTTAACTCTTTGCAACTAGACACCAATAACACTTGGCTTTCCCAGGTAATATGTTACACATGAGAATCCTATGTGTGTCAAACTGTTTAAATTAGGTACTTGGTTGTGAATCTCCTGTCTAGATTATTTGGCATCTCCCCCACAATTTTCTTGTTATCTGTAATGAGAGATTCCAGTAAAATTTAAGTTCACCCTGTAAGCAAAAATCTTGAATTGCAGCAGGAAGCTTGAGAGGGCTATGTAGAGGAGAAAAAGAGGGGAGTTCTACTCTTTTCTCTAAGATGATTGTATGCATCAGAACTTCAGGTCGCTTTCCACATCGACTGTGGTAGCTTCTCAACTTCTCTCAGGTAGCTATGCCTGTTCAGACGGAGGTTAGATACTGCTTTATTATCATCTTTCTAAGAAAAAAAAAGATGAAATTTCTAAGTAATTAAAAATGAAATTCTTTGGCAAACACAATTTATTAGCAAACATACACAAAATAGTTCTACAAGCTCTACCCAGTCTTAGCATTATTTGTTTGTTGTTTGTTTGTTTGTTCCATCCTGTACCTAGAATGAAGTTTCACTCAAGACAACTGAAATATTATAACAATAGGATTCAACTAACTAATTAGTTAGAGTTGGGTAGCCAATAACCCCAATTTAGTGTTTAGATAGAAGCCTCCATAGGAATCAAATGTAGGGTACCATTCTTAAAGGTAAATATCTGGTTAGATTCTTAAACTATAGTCTGTGATAAAGTAAATGTTCCTAAAGTAGTTTAGTCTCTATTTTTAAAATCAGCAATAAAATCTATTTCTAATATTGTTTTATTAATAATGGCTATAGTGTTGACTAGCCAGTAAAGACACTCAAAACATGTGTAGTAGCCACTTCTGATATGTGTCTGTGATTATGATTTAACTCATTCCCACGTCAAATTATTCTTTCCTCTGTTTCAACAAATGTCTGTCAATGAAATAGTGAAGGTGATAGGTGCTGCATAAAGAGAACTTTGATGGGTGTCGGGCTGGGCAAAGGGAGCTTGAGGTCAAATGTTCAGAGTGGAGGTTTCACTGATTTCCTGTGAGAAATCTGTTCCTTTAATTTTTTTTTCCTAATAAATGAAGAAGTTTAGAGATTTTTTAAATCTCTGAACAATCTACAGTGTTATAAATGCACCTTTCCTTGATATATGTATAAACCCCTATGTAAGCAGAAAAATGTTAATAGTTTTCCAGTCTAATATTCCATTTGGAGGAAGAAGGGCATAGAGTGCTGTTCAAGTATATAATTGTCTTCTGTAGACTGACCTCCTTGAATCAAACAAACAAACAAACAAACAAACAAACAAACCAGACTTGGAACTGTTTTTGGTGCTTTATTTTAAGGAAAGAGACCATGCAAGATACTATTAGAAGGAATTGGTCAAAAGAGTCATTTTTAAATTTCTTTCATGTCCTCCATCAAAACATTCAAATCAATTTTCTGTGTGAGCTACATATGCAAGGATATACAGAAGTTGCAAAAAACAAAAACAAAAACCTCAAAGAAAGATTTAATTGTGTTCATTGCACCTAATTTACATAAACCAGGATGTGGTTCAATCTATTTTGAAAAGATATTTAACATTAAAGGTTAAAACAAAAAGGAGCCTCTAGTTAACCTTCAATTAATCATAGCTGCTTGGAACTTTCTTATTAACCAAGATTTTATTCATTCTTATGTTATTTTTATGACATTCAATTTTATTTGGTTTCTTCAATATATTTCTCAGAAGTAAAATAGCTTTATTTTATGGATGGAAATAAATCAAAAAATGTGGAAAGCTTCCTGTCTGACCTTCATAAAGTCATCTCCCTGAGGTTCTTTTCTTATTTTTAAAATGACAATAATGAGGTCTACTCCACTGTGCTGTGTGTGGGAAAATGGAATGTAACCATGAGGAGAAGCAGGGTAGTGACAAAAAGACTAAAGATTTGGAGCCAAGTAGATGTTGTTTTCACCAAGTACAAACTTTGTAACATTAAACAAAGTATTCATGCCTCTAAGCCCCTATTTCCTCATCTTTAAAAAAAATGTAATTCCTAATTGGGAAATATGATTTAGATAAATTGATGTATGTAAATGACATAGTATATAAAAAGGCAAAAAATGGTAGCTGCTGTGGTCCAAATGTTTGTGTCCCCTCAAAATTCATGTGTAAAATCCTAATGACCAGTGATAGTATTCCAATGTGGGGTTTTTGGAAGGTGATTAAGCCACAAGGGCAGAGCCCTGTTGAGTGGAATTAGTGTCCTTATTAAAAGAGACCCTGGAGAGTTCCCTCACCCCTTCCTCATGTGAGGTTACAGAGAAAAGATTAGATTTTGGAAGCAGCTTCTCACCAGACATTGAATCTGCCAACACGACAATCTTGGATTTCCCGGTCTCCAGAACTGTAAGAAATCAATGTTTGTTTGTTTGTTTGTTTGTTTTCAAGTAGCTTGGTAGAACACATAAAGATTTGTTGTTTATAAGCGACCCAATCTCTGGTACTTTGTTATAGCAGCCAGCCTAAATAGACTAGGACAGTAGATTTTTTTCAGTAGAGAGAAGACCTTGAATATGACTACAAAGAAATAGGACAATGAGCATTTCGCCTTGTGTGTTTTAACGTTATTTTTTTTGTCTCGTCTAGAAAAATTTATTTCTCTCTATTCAATATCCATACCCAGAGTCATGTACTCTAAAACTAGTGTCTCGCTTGAAAAATTAGTAATTGTTTTTCTTAAATCCTGATCAAGATCAAAGTTAGGCTTCTGAAGGATCTTTGTTTCACTCTTTGTTGAAACACTCTTTCAGAGAAATGGGGAAAAATTTGGAGTGCTGGAAGAGAAAGTCATAGTTATATTCTAAAGCAGTGGTTCCCAAACTTCTTTGCATCAAAGTCACCTGTGTAGCTCTTAAAAATTCCCAGATTCAGGGTCCCTATTCCTAATTCAGTAAATCTGATGTGTACCAACAGAATTTTTTGTTTCCTCAAGTAATTTAAAATTTTTTTGTAACTGTGGTAAAATACACATAAAATAAAATTTACCATCTTAACCATTTTTAAGTGTAAATTTTGATAGCATTAAATCTATTCAATTTTTGTGCAACCTTTACCATTATACATCTCCAGAATTCTTTTTATCTTGCAAACTGAAACTTTATACACATTAAATAATAACTCTTCATTTCTCCATTTCCCAGCTCTTGGCAACCACTATTTTATTTTCCATCTCTATGAATTTGATTACTCTAATTATCTTATATAAGTGGAATTATACAGTATTTGTCTTTTTGAGAGTGACTTAGTCCACTTAGCATAATATTTTCAAGATTCATTCATGTAGCACGTATCAAAATTTCCTTCCTATTAAAAGGTAAATAATATTCCATTGTTTGTATATACCACATTTTGTTTATCCATTCATCTATCAATGGACAGTTTTATTTTTAGAGTATGGAATATTTCACAAACTTGTGTGTAATTCTTATGCAAGTGCCATGCTATTCTTCTCTGCTTGTTCCCGTTTTAGTATACTGCTGCCAAGCTGAGCACTCCAAATGATTTTGAAAATTACTGATAAGGCAATTTTTCCAGCAGCACATCAGTGAAATAAATTTAATTAAGTGACCAGTATTTTATAAACATAGAAGGAAAAAAACAAATAAAAATTATAATAATAAAGAATGTATTATTTAAAAAATTTGTTTTTGTATATGTGTGTGTTTCTTGTGAGGTTGGTTTGTATACTATGTTAAGATATAAAATGTATTTCTTATAGATGCTTTCAATCAAAAAGTGTGAAAACCACCTGTTCAAAGAACCAGAATATAGAAGATGAATAGATGATAAATAAATTAACATAATGCCCTCAGCTTGAAATGTGCTATAGAATTATAGTCATCATGATTTTACTTTGAAGATATTTAAAATAAGAGAATGTGAAGAGAAATGTAGAAGATTGACAACCACCTTCTGTGAAATGATTTGGACTCCACATTTCATCATAGAGGTCTGAAAATTGCTTATTAATGAATCATTTTCATAACACTATATTGGGAGTTATATATGAATTTGGCATCTCTCTGATAATGTGCTTTTATAAACTCCAGCAGTAGATAAAGAATTGCCAATGGCAGTAGTGAAGAGGTGTGAGTGCCACCAGCAATTCAAGATTCTTTTCCAGCTTAGGAAACATACTACCAAAATCAAAATTAATTTTCTTCCCTTTGGCATTTTTCTCAAGCATATGTGGTTTTTAAATTATTGTGGTGATTTCTATCACTTTATTGAAAAATATACAGGATGTATTTATCTAAGAAATATGATTTTACTTGATATGTTTTTCTGAAATAACAACACACAATATGCATCAGAAAATAAGGCAATTACATAATAATATAACTAAATTGTATTTGGTTCTGCCAGAATTTATAAAAGATATATGTTTAACAGATGTAAATGTTTATATTAGATCATATGGAATATAATTATTCATCTGCCTTTTAAAGAAGAGTGGAACTCCTGTTCATCCACAGGAGAGCTATTTTTATATTGCCTTACATGTTCCATATAAGATTCCACCAAAAAACCTGTGAGTTGCCTGATGCCAACACTGGCATTAATAGGGGCAAACATGGTATTCCCAAGTTACCTAAGTTTATCTTTGTTTTAATTCAAAGGGAAGATGGTGGCATAAATAGATGATAGATAGATGATAGACCGATGATAGATGATAGGTAGATAGATAGATACATGATAGATACATAGATAGATAGATAGATAGATAGATAGATAGATAGATGATAGATACATACATACATACATACATACATACATACATACATAGAGGATAGATGTTAGAAAAATTGATAGATGATAAGAAGAAGATAATGTAAAAATGATATAGTCTAAATGTAGAATTAAACTTTAAAAAATTATAATAAATGGAGACACAATTAGGCTTTAATAAAAACTGTGTTCAGAACTATAATACTAGTTTATAAGAATATTTTATATTGTACTCTTCATTAATCCTCATTGCTATGTGAAAAAGACAGAACTGTATACATTTTACAGAAGAGAAACCAGATGCGACATTAAGAGCCTTGCTGACTCAACAGGCCATGGATGTATCAGAGTCAGGAATCGATCCTGTGCCATGGCTTCAAGTGCAGGCAGCGTTACACAAACTGCTGTGCCGGGCAAGCAAATTTCTTCACTACAGTTTTTTTTTTTTTCTTAAAATCCTCCAATTTCAGGAATGAAAAACTCTTGGTCAGATAGTTAAGCCTTGATTAAGAAATTATTGATAATTACCACAAACTTCTAAACCAAAAATACAGAGGAAAACCAATCTAGTTCTTTCCCCATTTTGCAAATACGCTCTCAGCAGAGGTTCTAAATTTGGGTGATGTACAGAATCAGTGACAGAGCTTTGGGAAAATGCATATTTCTGAGCAGCACTCAGACTTACACATTGCCCAGAAATCTTTCTTTTCTTAAAGGTCCACAGTTGATTGTGATGCTCAGTTAGGTTTGAGAAATGCTGCTTTAGAAAAAAGTGCTTTAGAGTAGTTTTGGTGGAAAATTTCTTAGAAAAATCAATTAAAAGATAACATATATTTTATTTACAAACTATAGTCCACAAGTCTGAAGAAAATCCAGGTTTTGTATAAGCCAGAAGTTTATACAAATCAAGTGACTTTTTAAAAAAGAAAAATAAAATATAATTATGAAGATAAAATTTGTTTTAACAAATGCTTTTTTCTATCCTTAGAATAGGAAAAAAAATCAATGAATTATACATTTTAAAAAAGTTTTAACCTGCCATACACATATTAATTAGCTGCCAGACACAAAGCTGTGCTTATGAATATCCTGAAAATGACTCCACATTAGTAAATATCTTCCTCATTCTTTTTTTAAAAGAAAGAATGCGCATAGTTTATTCAGCATTTGGGTTGTTCCCAATATTTTTCAGTAACATTGAACAATCTTGTGTATATGTATATTCATATTATTGGAGATGTATGTTCAGGAAAAATTTCTAGAAGTGGGATTATTGGATCAAAATATAAACAAATATGTAATTTCTTTAGATATTGCTAAATTTCAGTCATATTGGTTGTACCAATTTTCTTTCCCACCAGCAATATGTGAAAGTATCTATGTCGCCATAACCTTGAAAAAGAGTATTATTAGTCTTTTTAATTTTTACCAATCTGATAGGTGAGAGATGGCATCTTAGCGTAGTTTTAATTTGCATTTCTTATGAGTTGAACATGTATTCATATGTTTAAAGATTACTTTTATAAATTTCTTGTGAATTGAAAAGATATCTTTTTAAATAGAAAATTGAAATAGTCTAGCTTTTTCCCCAGGTGTGATAAATATACTATAGAGTCTTATATGATATGCTGATTTCTACTTCCATTAAATACATTTTACAGTTACTGTAAATAGTGTAATTGTATAATTAAACAGTGAATGATAGCTTGTTATTTTCTTACTGAATGATACATCTTAAAGTTATATGTAATAATTTTTATAATTCACACAACCAGTCCTAGGGAAGAATTAAAAAAAGGAGCCAATTCTATCAATAGGCATTGGCAATTATTAATTAAGAGTGCTTGTTAAGTAGCTGATCCTAAATAGTGACATTTAGCACAATATTTTTAAAGATGTTTCACATGTTTGGTCATTCTAGTATCACCGTTTAAAATGACTTCTATAAAATCTAGAAATGTTCCACTACTTTATGTAATATTGTGTTAATGAGACCACAAAATAAATGTGCCACAAAACAACATTCCTTTGTTCAATATTCACATTTATTAGTCTTTATTTAAAATTATCCATTTTTCGCTAATCAGTTTCAGTTCAGATAATTGTACATTTACTTTTGTGAGTGCAAATGATGTTTTATGTTTTGTTATCAACAGCATAATGTTTTCAGTCACAAATGTTATACTGGTCAAAACTCATCTAGAAAGACTGGTTGTGAAACATATAAGAGTAATAGCAAAATACTTTGTGTTTGAACTGAGAATAGAAAGGGCAATTTTTATTGTCTTTTTTTTTTTCATTTGAAATAATTGTAGTGTCACATAAAATTTTCTGGAATGCTCATTCAATGAAAAATTATAACGAATGATTTGAATCAAATTGTACTTTTTAAGAAAATATTCTATTGTCAGAAGGATGTGATGATAATTTTCTAGGATAATTTTTTAATAAACATAGTAAGGTCCCAAATTTTGTTTTTATGTCTAATTTGTTGATTTCATAAAAGTAATTTGCTTTAGTGGGCAGGTTAGAGTTGCATTTGTTACTTCTAAATTGGGAATTTGATATAGCTAATACTTTTTTTATTCCCAATATTTTGATCAGCAATTATAATCCTCATTTGTTAAAGAAATCACTTGATCCATTAAAATTTTGTATTTGATGAAAACAATTCCCTTACTCATTGTCATTGCTTTGATCCTTAATTTTTTAATAAAAAATATAGATTTCATAGTGTTCTGCTCAAGTATGTTATGCCATTTTGTTTACCAGAAGCCTTTTAATTTTGATTGTTTTCATTTTTTAAAAAGTGAAACTAATTATTTCTTTGGAGTTTTTAATGTTTTCGCTACAGACTTTTCTTTTCTCAGCACCAAAATATTCTCTATTTTGACCATGATTTGATGTATTAATTCACATAGATCTGAAGGATTGGAAAGGAGTAGTATAGTTTAGTTCAAACTGTACATAATGTGAATATGTTCTCTTCAAAATGTAAATTAACACAATGCAAGAAATAAAAAAATTGAAAAGATTCTTATGTTTTTAAACAGTTCTTTTCAATAATATAAAATTTTAATTAAAATTAAAGTCAAGATATAAATTATATCTAATGTGTATTAGAAACTTAAGCCCAAATAATTTAACACCCACATTTTAAAATTGAATACATTACAAAATTTAATCTTTTAAAATACTTTATAAAAATAAAAGTATTTGCCACTCTAGTTGTCAATGGATCAGAATCTCAATTCATATATGCATTTATATGGAAATTTAGAATAACATTAATTGCCTAATACTGCAAAATGTTTTCTAGCCACTATGTGCACCTGGTGCAAATACCATGGTGATTTGTCATAAATTTCAGAAATATGATCTGGAACACAAAGAGAGGCTGAAAAATGGCACTACTCGGAAACTGATTCTTTATTATGCAAGAATCTATAGTATTCACATCTTCTAAAAGGAAGGGTGAATTTGTCTTTCTTTTAACCTAGGTACTATCACCGCTTAACTTTTCTTAGTAATCTAAAGCAGTGTCTATTCCCTGCGTCTTGATGTATCACAGCAATCATTCATGGAATTCAGGCCCAATTTTGAGGCCATGGGGAAGAGACGGAGAGAGGCACTTTCCTGGGACCTGAGCAGTGCCAGCAGCGGGAGAGGATCTTTAGTGTTATAGGTTAGTACATTTCTGTTGTACATTGCAGTTGCAGGGCTCCCTAAAGTGTGGGGCTCAGAGTAGAGCCTCTCTCACCTAGATCTAGGTCCAGTAAAGGCGAATAAAGGGAAGAGAACATTAACACAATTATTTTGACGCTATATACTTGTCAACTCTGTATACATGTCATGAGAATTCTGAAATAATCACTCCTCCATTTCAGTGGAAGCTGCCTTTAATAATAGAACAGCAGAATTGTTCCCATCTGTCCATCTTTTCTCACAAGACTATGTTCTTATGACAAATATGTATACATTTACTTTGAATATCTGGGAGGAAGAAATCACATTCAATAACCAGTGTTTCTTTTTTTTTTCCCAGATAATTTACACCATAGTTTGAAAACAAACATATTATACTATATTTTATTAGCTCAATTAAGCTACTTTCATAACCCTTGATCTAAAAAGCTTGTTAATTAGGCAATGTGTTTTACTTAGTGATAAAAACAAAGAATATAATGACATTTTATCTCTTTCATAAGGTTCCTAGGGCCTTTAAATAAAAGCTGAAACACTTTATTATTTTAAAGAACTCTAGAAAAAGAAAACTTTTTAAGAAATTCAGAAACCTTTTCTACTTAAGAGATATTCAGGTAACAACAACCTGAAAAAAAACTACTAAAGCCAGGTAATTATTTTCCCACGTGGTTTACACAGTAAGTTCATTGGTTTGGGTTTAAAACCTGGCTGGAGCTCATTTCTTTCAAGTCTTTCTCTCCCTTCTAGAATTTCAAACTCCTAATTAAACACTTTCCATTTTTGATAATAATTACAAATAAGTCAGTGCTTAAGAGAATCAACTGATCTTAATTGGGAATCAGGTCTCCAAGAGATCTTTCATTTCTACATTCTTAAATACTGCCGATTCACCAGGTGGCTCAGTCACTAATACATATAATGATTTAAAATTTTGATTAATGTTTCTAATTTGAAAAAGTTAAGAATTACTCAGAATGTAAATGTGTATCAAATATCAGTCTTCACATTACCAGGCTCCTGCTGACACACTGAGAGTAGAGGTCAAGATGGAAATGGAAGCTGAAGTTGATATTGCTGTGACGCCAGTAAACAGATCAGGCAGAGCTAGTCCTCTCAGCTGAAGCGGAGGCAGGTCATGACTTTGTTTTGCTGCTCCAGAGACCAACAGGCTGATCTTAAGCTGGGCCAAATCTTTGTGGGATCCCTTGTGTTCCCCAAAGTTCAGGCCCTTTATTCTAAGAGATTGAAGAAATTATTTCATAGTATTGTGCCTGTCAATGACTTCAGCTGTCACAAGGCTAAGAGCTTGTGACCTATTACTGCTAGAGCAATAGTCTGCAGCAAAACCACTGAATTCCCTCCAAATGTCAATTCCCAGGGATGCAAGCCAAGGAGAAACTAAAGAGGCAACCAGTGTACCTGCAGTACATTTTAAGAGGCAGTATGAAAGTGAAAGGTAGCAGATTATGCCATCCCACTTTGGCATAAAGATTATTTTGATCTAAAAGTAATTGAGAGGAAGCAGACACAAGAAAAACTCTCTGTTCTTCCCCTATTTGCCTAAAAGCAGGACATAAATTTGTAAAAGTGCACCCCCTCCCCTCCCTACCAGAAAGGACTGATTTTGTCACTGAAGACAGTTCTAGAACCTTATCAACCTAACACCACCAGAAGAATCTACATAACAGACCTGGCTAAAACTTCTCCTTTCTAGCTGTGAAAGTCCTAATGACATCTTCCAATGTAAGGCTGTTTTGTCTACATTGAAAATCTGTTATTTATAATGTAGTCACCTTCATTAATTGTCTTAGCTAGATCTTCTGGATAACTTGCTATAGTTTCTACATCAGCATGCTCTGTTTTGCCTTGAACTCTTGTATTATGAAAATTGTTTTTTTTTTTTTTCTTAAACTGCATGAACCAACCTCTACTAGCTTCAACCTTTTCTTCTGCAACTTTGTCACCTCTCTCAGACTTCACAGAATTGAAGAGAATTAGAACCTTGCTCTGGATTGAACCTTTGTGTAAGAAATAGTTGTGAATAGTTTGATCTTCTATCCAGACAAACTAAAACTTTCCCTATATCAGCAATAAGGCTTTTACCTTTTTGTCATTTGTGTTCACTGGAGTAGCACTTTTACTTTTCTTTAAGAACTTTTCTTTGCATTCATAACTTGGCTAATTGATGCAAGAGGCCTAGCTTTGACTTATATCAGCTTTTGACATGTCTTCATCACTAACTTTTATCATTTCTAGCTTTTGATTTAAGGTGAGAGATGTGTGCCTTTTCCTTTCATTTGAACACTTAGAAGCCATTGTAAAGTTATTAATTGGCCTGATTTTAACTTTGTGTCTCAGGGAATAGGGAGGCCTGAGGACAGGGGGACAGGGGAAAAGCCAGTTGGTAGAACAATCAGAAAACATACAACATTTATCGATTAAGTTTGTTGTCTTATATGTGTATAGTGCAAAATAATTATAATATTAACATCAAAGACCACTGACCACAGATCACCGTAACAATATAATAATAATTAAAAGTTTTTAAATATTATAAGAATTACCAAAATGCGACACAGAAACAGGAAGTGAATAAATGCTGTTGGAAAAATGGCACCAATAAACTTGCTCTACTCAGGGTTGTCACAAACTTTCAATTTGTAAAAAACACAATATCTGCAAACCACAATAAAGTCAAGTACAATAAAATGAGGTATGCCTGTATGTAACTCCTGACTCTTGTATCTTGATCGTATCACAGGTGACTCAGGCTTGAGACATACTGGAAGTTCAGTACACAGGTCGCTAGGAAAGAAAAAGCCTGGCTGACCTTCTCTGAGGAAAGTGACATAGCTATAAATGGTCAGCCAGTGCTGGAATGAGTATCAAGTGATTAAAAGCAAATTAGCCTTGCCTCAAATTAATATACATCAAAGAAGTTTCTAGGTACTAGAATATCAAAACCTGGTGTGATAGTAATAATAGCATGTTTCCAGGTGTCATCCAGAAGTAGGAGATTCCATGTCATTAGGAATCATACATTTTCGTAGTGTGTAAATTAAACTGAAATTTATTTTACTTTATTTTTAGCTTAATATTTTGTACAATTGTTTCTTGTCAACAAGTTCTAGAGTTTATAAATTATAAAATTTGCTGCGATTTTGTCTTAAAGTATTTACTATTTTATTTATCAATACTATTTTCTAATTTAATGTTTTTTTGTCTTAAATAGTATGTTTTATGAATTAATATCCCCTCTCCATTTTTTTTTGTCTGTTTGTTGATAAATATCTTATCCTTTCTTCTCTTTTCTCACATTAATTCTTAGTCATTATTTTGGAAGAGGCACATATGGTTTGATTTTGCTTTTTTACCCACTGTGAAAAGTTCTGTCTTTTATGAGGGTGGCTCGGCCTACTCACAATTATTATTACATCTGATATTTTGGTCTTAATTTGCTCATCTTTTCAAATGCTATATACTTTATATCCTTTTATAATTTTCTTTTTATATATAGATATTTGGTTCACTTTTACTTTCTTCTGTGATTTCAACTGCAAGCTCTATTTTTTATAATTCTGATAAAAGTCACCTTTGAGTATTACAAATATTGTATATCCGTATAATAATCAACTCAAGGATTAAATGACATATTTAAAAAGGTTCTGTAATTAAAACGAGGAATGTATTCTACTTTGATACTTTCTTACTCTCATTTCTCTACCATGATTCCCCTGCTTCACTTTTTAGTATCTATTTTATATAATTAGAACTCAGATAATTATTGATAAAACATCACTCTTATATTACCTGTTTTTTATTTTAAGAAATCTTTTGATATTTATTTTATTAACATATTAAAACCTTAATTAGATTTAGCTCTATGATTAACATATTTGAGGGCTCATCACTGTCTTTTTAAACATACCCATAATCATGAATTTTTATGCTGATAACTTGGTAAGCTGGAATACACCTTCAAAATTGTTTTCTTTTTAGAAAGATTGATAAAGAATCTATTTCCTGAGTCTATACTGAAATTGTGTCTCTATTGTCTTTATATGAAAAGAAACTTAACTGCATATGAAAGCCCTTCCCAAGAGATTTTTTCCCCCTTAAATGTGAATACATATCATTTTGTTTTCTTCTGCATTTATTTTTCTAAGGAAAAATTTAAAGTTTTCTTTTTTTGTGATAAAATTCTGAAATATTTTTCCTTTTTCTATTCATTTTCAACAAATGTTTATTAGGTGACTAATATATACCAGGCTTTTAAAAATGATTTATTTATATTTTTGTTCTTGAATGTATCCTGTTTAAGCAATTTTAAAAATAAATTTTTCATGAACTAAAGTTAAGGTTACTTTCTTAAAATGGAAAAAATAAAATGTATTTTCAACTTTGGACTGTTCTTTCCTACTTATACCTCAATTTTTCGAATTTCTTCCTTGGGAGAACCTAGGATTCTCAGTTGCATTTTTTTCTCCATTATTAATGTCATCTTGCCTCTTAAAAAATTTATAAACTTTTCATGTGCTTTTGCATTCTAAAAGCTCTACAAATTAGTTATTTATACAACTCATTAGATTTCTGAGTGTCAACTTTACTATTCAATGTTTCATTTTCAGATTTCAGTAGTTAGAATTTCATTGCAAATTTTCATTTCCACATTGATATTTCTTTTCATCTTTTCCTATTGCCTTTTTTCTCTGCTGATTCATTAGTCATTTACCTCCTTTTAAATTTTGTTATTAAACTAAAATATATAGTATATAGTATACACACACACACACACACACACACACACACACAGAAAAGTACATGTATCGAAAAATATATTCTGATGAATTTTTACATTGTTGATACACCTGTGCAGCCAGCCCCAAGTTCAAGATTCAGGACATCACCATCCTCAGAAACTTCCTTATGCTCCTTTCCAGTTACTTTTTTCCTCAAGGGTCACTCTATTATTTTTTTCCTTATTTATTTATTTTTTTTTTGTCATTTCTCCTCCTCCTCCTCCTCCTTCTTCTCCTTCTTTTTAATTAATGCTATGTCTTCTTATATCCTGGAAAGGATGCAAAATGTTATTCTAAAATTTTCTCCAGGTTCCTACAAAAGGTTATCTTCAGATAAATGCTTTTTTATTCAATCTTTATTGTGTTTGCTTTTTCCCTTTTATTAATGTTTTATCATAGTCCCTACCTTTTTTTTTTTTTTTTTTTTTTTTTTTTTAAGAAAATATCAATCCAAACTCAGCTTGCTAAGATAAGTTATCTGGATTTTTAGTGGCTCTCATATTAGCAGGCTGCCTGCTTATTAAACTCACATCCCTGGTCTTCAGCTTATAATCAACAGAACCTCTATGTTCTTTATCTATTTTTTTTCTGCCCTAGAGTAGTGTAATTTTTTCCCATTATTCCTAATGCCTCTTTTTGTGATGTTATGACCCAATTAAGGACTCAAAAATTAGAATTCTACTTGCACACTGCCAGAATTCAGTTTTGAAAAATCCTACCTGTGTTGGTTTGCTTGTTTGGTCCAGAGTGTATTCTGTCCCCTCTCCCTTCACTCTCTATATCATCTAGCTTTTACTTCTACTCTGCCAATATAGAGTTTAAAAATTAATGTAGAAAGATGGGGTTCCTGAAATAATACTACTCTAGGCATTTCTAAATGTGCTATCCACAAAGTAGAGAGAAGACTGGTGAATTTAGAATTCCCTAGGGCCTGCCTTCCCGAAGTGTGGTCTCCTAACCAGAAGCATTAGCATTCATCTGGAGCTTCTATGAAGGTCAGGTCTCACTGAAGACCTAAAAATCAGAATCAGCATTTTTATATGATGCCTGGAATTTCTATACACATTACAGTTTGATTAGCCCTGATTGAAGAAACTTTTGAAAAGTATTGGTGCCTGACCTTATTACCACAGATAATGATTAAGATTTTTTTTCTTTTCTTTTTTTTTTTAGAGTAAAGCCATGTAATACTGTTGTATTGCTGCTATAACAAATTACCATAAACTTAATTGCTTGCAAAAACACTGGTTTATAATTTCATAGTTTCATAGGTCAGAAGTCCAGTAAACTCAACTGATTTCTTTGCTCCAAGTTCACAAGTTACATATGAAGTAGTAGGCAGAGCTACATTCCTTTCTGGAGGGTTTGGGGAGATGGCTTCTGGGCTCATTCAAGCTGTTGGCAGAATTCGTTTCTATGTAGCTGTAGAGCTGAGGTATCTCTTTCTTTGCTGGCTGTGTCCGAGTATCATACTCAACTTCCAGGTGCCTCCTGCATTCCTTGGCTCATGTCCTCTTTGTCTTCAAAATCAGTAATGATGGTTGAGTCTTTCAAATGCTTCAGATCATTCTCATCTCCACTTCTCATTTCTCCTGCCTTCTTTTCTGCAATATATCTCCTACTCTTCTGCCTTTCTTATCTGCTTTTCAGGGCCCATGTAATTACACTGATATATCTGAATAATCCAAGATAATTTAATTTAAAATTAGTTGATTTTAAATTAACTAGATTTAATTCCATCCACAAAATTCTTTCACAGCCATACTTAGATTGCTGTTTGAGTAGATAACCAGGGCATGGGAATATTGGAGTGGTGATGAAAAATCTTTGGAATTCTACACATTTCAGGCTATCTTCAGGGGCTCCTGATATGTAACCAGTGTTGAGAATTGCTGGTAGGGACCTTTTATTTTTGATCTAGGAAGAGAGCAATGAGTGTTTTCCTACCTTCTTTGAGAAATGTGAGAGTGTTGTTTTAGGAAATAAAAAATAAATATGTATATATATTAGGCTACTAATTTTTTCTTTCTCAATTGACATTTGCCTTATTTTTGGAAGGAATATCTCCAGTGGTTGTCTGTAGGTGTTCGCATTTGGACACCAGCATAGACTATCTGTGTGGGTATGTGCCTAGAGGGAACTGGGGAGAGGCAGTTATCAGTCTAGCCTCAAATTAAGCCCAAAATCTCCACTTCTTATTGAAGCTGAGATGTTACTACCTTAATTTTCATTTTTCATCTTCAATCAGGAAAATCAGGACTTGAAGAGATTAAAGACTTTGCAAAGACATATATATCATAAAAGGAGTCACCTCGCTTACTAAAAAGAAAATCAGCCTTTAACATTTACCTTCTGGGGAAGTGAGCTATATTTTGTGCAATCTACTTTTATTTCTTTTGAATTTCTAATACATCATTTTAACTTGAGGGGGGAAATACATGATCCAGTCTAAAATATGCATTTTTGACAAAGCCGGTTAAATTTCTGCAAGGATAAAGGGTATTTAAGGGTGATGAAGCCCTATGTCTGTGCACTTTATAAGTAGTCATTAGCAAAAGAGGAAAAAGTTAGGTTTGAATCCAAAACAAAAGTTCAGGGTATTGAGATTTGAGATTTCATAACTCAAGGTCAAGACTGAGCTATTTTAAGTCTCCATATCCTAAAGACAGAATTTTAAAAGAGCTATGTGTATTTTTACTTTTTAAGACCACTGATAGAAAAATGAAGCCATCTTTCATGATCTCCCTCTCTATTGATAAGTCCTATTTAAATAATGGACATCTTTGTTTTTGCTGAATTATAAATTGGTATATTTAATTAGCACTGATTCTTAATTATCAGTGGTAATAGGGAAAGGGGGGAAATTAAGACACTTAGTATCCTTTGATAATCATTTTAACCACAGAAAAAAATCAAACTGTTTCCTACATTCTTGGTTCTTTAAGCCAAACCTATTCACATGCACAGCTTACTTATAACTCACAAATGCTATCTCTGACTTTGTAATAACTCAAACATTTCTGATTTCTTTTCTTTTATCTCTATGACTATGAAGGTTGACTTCAAAATTTATTTTTATATTTCAACCTCTGGTCTCAGAATGTTAAATGATTATTCTGACCCTCTCTCTGTCATCTTGGACCTTGGCACTATTGCAGAGTTTTTACTTATTTCTAAGGCTTTATTGTCTCTTATTCTCTTGGTGAGGATTTCAGACTCCACTTCTGATTATAGCAGGTCATCCCAGAATGGTGGCCTGGGTTGGTTAGTTTTACCCTTCAAAACATGAAAGTGAGATTTTCAGTCATTACTAAATGGTTACTAGAATTAATAAATAAAAAGAATCTAAGTTTTATCACTTTTCTCTATTCTCATATACTTTTTAAATTATTTTTCTCGTAATGGTCAAAATGTAGTAAGTGAGAATATGTGATTTAGAAAAGAACAGTATTGAATAACAGCCACATTGAGTAATTGACTATCTGTCTCATGTTTATAGAGATATATTCTAGGCTAACATTAGTCCTAAAATGTAAAATCACAATTTTAGAACTAAAAGAGATTTTAGTGATTCAGTGACATAGGATAACATTGGTGCATAAGAGTTCCTTGAGATCCCCTACCACCTAAGGGACTACCAAAGGAAATTAGGGTAGGTGAAAAACAGATGAGTAAATAAGGGGTGAGCTATGAAGGGCGGGGAACCCTCACCCCACTGCAATAGCAGCATCTCAGCCACTACCTGTTTTGCCTATGTAAGTTCTAAAAAGACTTTTGTTTGAAAAAGTGCTACTGTGAATTAAAATATTGACAGCTATATATCTGGTTCAGTCTATCTTATCTCTACTTGAGGAAATAGAGGCTCAAAGAAATTAAGTAGGTAAGACCACGATAAAGGCCTAAGTCTTCCAGCTCCTAGGCCAATACTCTTCCCACTAACTCTGACACTGCATTTTATCAAGCAGTTTCTACTAGAAACAAAATAATGGCAGTCATGATCCTCATGCTTCTCTGGGTGCCCTAATAAATAATGATGTGCAGATTTCATGTTAACAACTTGTTAAATGAGTTTTTTAAATTTCATGTCTATATAAGAAGACTAGAGTATTTTTCTCAATTCTCAGAATAATAAGCATTTCACTGTTTTTTATTTCATAAAAATTTAGGTGCAAGGTGAAGAGAACAGTAAGATAAATGAAATGTGTTCCCAGATCTTAAGAAGTTCATTTTTTAATGTTGGAGTCTGTTTCGGGGAATAAAAATCACAGAATTATAGACACTCAAAATTGAAGGTAGTTTAATATAATTTGTTTCAAACAATTTATTCAACTTAATACAATTTAAACAACATATATTGTTGCATGAATGAATGAATGTTATCATATAATATTTCTATTTAATTAAGAACTGATGATAATTTTTGTACTTGTCTACTTGCCTTAGACATTAAATTATAAAAGTGAAATTATGAATATATTAGGAGGTAAATGCCAGGATTTTATACATTTCCATTATTGGAAACTATATCATTTTTTCTTAACTTTTTTCTCTTTTTTCCTAAAATATTTATGAAAAATAGCATTTAATTGTCTCTAAATTGCATCTCATATTTCCAAATATAGGAAAGCTGAATCTTGAGTCAGTTGCTATCAACAGTTAATTTATGTAGTTAATTCCTAAGTACAATGAATTCACTTAGTAAAAGTTTTGTATATATTTATATATTATCATAAGTATTTTTATTACATTAATTTTTTTACTAATTTAACAAAGAATTTACTCAGATTTTGCTATTTCCTAAGCATCATGTCAGAAATGAGGTTCTCCTAAGTCCCATTAAGGAAATCATAGCCTAGTAGCAGGTTCTTCTGTCTTCTGTTTTCTACTCTAGATAAAAATAATGAATTGTACGTAGAAAAAAAGATGTCAACAAATTATAAATGTCTAAATACATAATGTGAGAAAACACTTATTATAAATCAAACATATCATTCCAGAATAAAACACACCAGGAATGCCTTTTGAATTACGAGAGAAAATATGCTCTTTTGCTCTACAAACATGTAGGAATAAGCCCTATAAAGTAATATAAGAGCTGTACAGATCCATTTAAAGTAATTAGTACATAAAATGAAATAGTATGTTGGTTAGGTTTACCAGCCACCAAGCTAAAGGAAGGAGTAACAGAATTTCTATATCTCAAAATAAAATCAACATATTTGCCTTTCTTAGTAAAAGTGGCAAAGGGGGCATTGCTGATTCATTTGTAAACTTACAGTAATTTCTGTTTTGATATTCACTCTTTCTCACCTTCCCAATATAGTATTATCTATATTGTCTCAAGGTAATCATGCACAGGAGATCACTTTTGGGGAGGTATCTGAGCATCTCATGAAGGAAATCAAACCCATCAAAGGAAAGAAAGAGATGCATTGCATCATTTCATAATGACATTGATTTCTCGGTGACCTTCCACCATGCAATTTGATTAAAAAAAAAAAAAAAATCAGCACAATGTGCAACTCAGTGAGTGAGAGGAAAAAAAAGAAATTAAGTATTATCAAATAGGCTTTCAACATGTTGTCACCTGGCCAGAGATTTAGGTCATGACAGTTGAAATAACTTCAAGCCTTGGTGCCCAGTGCTGCTACTAAACACCAGTTAGTGTGTAGATGTGTCCTCATCTGGCAGATGAAAAGGTCTAAAGTTCAAATTGTTTCAAGAAGTCGTAATGAAGCCACAAGAGCCATGTTCTTTATGAGAGAAATGTCAGCTCTTGGAAAGTCTCTTAAATTGTAAAGGACACTTCATTACCTAGAAGAACTGACTTTATATACTTTGCAAATGACTTCATAACATTCAATTTTGAGAATCATTTCCATTTTTTTCTTCATAGTACATAGGGAAATTAGATGAAATATTTATCTTTGCTTCTCATAAGTTTCATAGCACTAGTCAAAAGCTAATTAGACTCTGGCAATTAAATTCCTGCATGTATGCTTCTCTCTCTCTCTCTTTTTTTTCTCTCAAGGATATTTTCTTGATATACAACTTCCTGTATCACAGAGAGTGGAGTATTTAACCTAAAGGATTTTAGTTTAGTTGTTTCTTGTTTGGTCAAACTTACTCAATTTTTTTATGTATATCTGACAGGTGCTTAGAAAAAGAGGAAATAGAGGGAGTCAGTCACCAAAACCAGTAAACATCTAATAAATCATGATCCATGAAGTATAAAGGAAGACTTCTTATTGTCTCCGATCACTAGGCAGGTGGGAATCCTCTCACAGATATCCCCGAAACTTTCTCTCTACCCAAGAAAGCAGTGACTGCAATGGAGCAAGTTCACTTGTAAAATCAGGTATAATATTAATCTGCAAATTCAGAGCAAGTATGTTTCCCTCTCTTTCCTGACAAAGACTTTTAAAGTGTGCATGTCTACATGACTGGCTTCCCTTAAAATGCTCCCCTTTTGGAATTACTTGCAATGGTTGTTGGCTTCCTCTTTTGTTATAGATAGGCCTTGGGCTCCTTCCAAAAGGAAGGGACCTTCCTGAGCTAGGAAGTCTCAGCAGTGTGTAAGTTAGTTTAACTCTGCTCTTAGCCCAAAATAAATTTTTTTTTTCCCATTGAACCTTGCTATTCCCAATGGCTATCTGAGCAACAAGATTGTGAGGGTAAAGATTAGGATGTGAGTCTGACATAAATCTTCCAAGGAGTCTTTAGTTTGTTTGTTTTGTCTGAGTTTTAGACTAAAGGCCAAATATTTTCACTGCGGCTTGCAAGTGTTTTGGTACATCTCGCCAGAGTTGGACGATTCCACAGCAACTTTTGTGGCCATAGCCACATGAAGAGTGATATTTGCAGTAGTGAGTATTCTATTCAAATGAGAATCTGGTAGTAGGAAGATACTTGCTAAATAATTGGAGACCTGTGACACCAAACATCTCTATTTCTTCATAATATTGAACAAAACTAATTTCTCCCACTTCAAAATAAATGGAAACTATGAAAAACATGTTACCATGTTACCATAAACCACACCAGGCAAATGCTTGATTGCTCTTAGAATTAGTCAATATCAGTGAGATATAGTTTTTGCTTGGTTGTACACACACACACACACACACACACACACACACACACAACTAGGAATTAGAGCTAAGCTTTGTAATGAATATATTAGGAAAGACAGATAAGACATTGACCTCGTTCTCTATACATTGACAACCTAGTCATAAATGTAGCTAAATATAAGAATAGAGAAAAGCCGAGAAGTCAGAGATAGAAATATTGTCAGGCTTAGACATACACATTTTTATATATCCATTTAATCATTAATCACATTTTTCAGTGCCTTCTGTTTCAAGGCACTGCATTGATCCTGTGTATGATGTAAAGATAAATCAGACGTGATTCAAACAGTTACTTGTCCATAAAGGGAATAAAATATTTACACAAATAACAAGGCTACTATCTGGGAAGTACAGATAAAGGGCTGTGAAAAGAATAAGAAATTTGAACTAGGACCTGAAAGCTGGATCAAATAGGCAAAGGGCATGAACCCTCATACACTATTGATGGGAATGTAAATTGATGCAGCCACTATGGAAAATAGTATGAAGTTTCCTCAAAAAATTTTAAAAAGAGCTACCATATGACCCAGCAATTCTACGTGTGGGTACTTATCTGAAGAAGACAAAAATACTAATTTGAAAAGATATATGCACCCTATGTTCATTACAGCATTATTTACAATAGCCAAAATATAGAAGCAACCTAGGTGTCCATTGATAGATGAATGGATAAAGAGGAGGAGGTATGTATATACACAATGGAACATTATTCATCAATAAAGAATGAAATCTTGCAATTTGCAACAAAAAGGGTGGACCTAGAGGGTATTATGCTAAGTGAAATATGTCAGACAGAGAAAGACAAATACCATTGATTTCACTTAGATGTGGAATCTGAAAAACAAAACAAAACAAATGAATAAACAAAACAGAAACAGATCCATAGATTCAGAGAACAAGCTGATAGTTGCCCTAAAAGAGAGGAAGGTATTGCAATCCTACATGGAGACTAAACACAACTAGCAGACTAAGGGATAAAAAAAAGGACAGGGGGAGCTTGGTGTTAACGCACATTGGTGGTGCCACATAGAGAAGTTTTACCAGGCCGATTCATAAATATAAGTTAATATATAGTGGCTGTAGTTATTATTATGGTGTTAGTATTATTATTTGATGATGAAATGATAGATAACACTAAAAAGCTGCAATAAAAAAGAAAGGAAGGAAGAAAGGAAGGAAGGAAAGAAGGAAGGAAGGAAGGAAGGAGGAAGAAAGGAAGGAAGGAAGGAAGGAAGGAAGGAAGGAAGGAAGGAAGGAAGGAAGGAAGGAGGAAGAAAGGAAGGAAGGAAGGAAGGAAGGAAGGAAGGAAGGAAGGAAGGAAGGAAGGAAGGAAAGAGAAAGAAAGAAAAGAAAGAAACAGGGTATTAAGTTAAAAAGAACCTGTATAGAACCTATTTATAAATGAATAGCATTAGAGTATATAAGCAATTTTTGAAATTTAGGAAGTTCTGTTTGGTTCTCTGTCATAGGCAAAATTCTAAGGTGCCCACCAAAATTCATGCTCTCTGAGTCCATGGTCTATATTATCTTCTACCTTGAATATGGATAGAGCTTGCAAATATGATGGTTGTCATTCTGTAATTAGGTTGCATTACGTGGAAAGACAAAGGGATGTTTGCAGATATAATTAAGGTCCCTAATTAGTTGACTTTAAGTTAATCAAAGGGGAGCTTATATTAAGCGGGTTTGATTTAATCAGGTGAGGGCTTTAAAGGTGGGTCTAGCAGTCAGAAATCAAAGCAGCACAGAAGCTCTCCTGCAGACTTTGAAGAAGCAAGCCACCATGAGTTCTATAACTCATGACAAAAACCAGGTGATCTTTGAGTAGGATCCTGAGTTTCAGCTGAGCTTCACCTCTGGGTAACACCTCAATTGCAGCCTGTGAGACTTTATGTAGAGGACCCAGCTAAGCCTCTCCCAGACTCCTGATTCATAGAAACTGTGAGATAATAAATGAGAATAGGCTGCAAAATTTGTACTAAGTTGTTACACAACAATAGAAAACCAATACACTCAAACACAGATTATATTATGGTTTTTAAACTGAAGTATATGTGCTCCTGAAGTAGACAAAGGCTTTCCAGGGCATTACAGACACAGACAGTTTTGGTGGAATAATTTGCCAGGTCTGCAGCACCTATGAGTCTTTCTCGAAAATGATCTATCTGGAAATGTGCTGGTTTTTCTTTTTTACCTTCTCTTTCACAATCACCTTACATCTATTTTGACAAAGAAAGGTCAACTCTCACCCATCCTGAATCTTACTCTAGTGCATTGCCCTGGGATGAAAATACTCTGAAGTGCCAAACAGAAAACAAAACAAATGCTTTAAATACTGTCTGAAAACCTTTTTGTAATAAAGTCATCATTGTCAGTCTGTGGTAGGGCTACCTATCTTCCCCCATCTAACACATATTTGGGTTAAGGTAAAGCTTGACATTAGAAACAAAAAAATAGGGCCTGGGTCAAGATGATAGGAATAGAAATATTATAGAATTGGCCAGCAGCATTAGTGGTGACACATTTTGTTTAACAAGCTAGCTTCTTCCATCCCCTAAATGTCAAATACTGCATTTCGCTTGAAGATCAGTTCTGGTGATAAGAAGTACTGAAGGTTATGGCATCTTTTTTCATCTGGGCAACACACTCATGACAATGCTCAATACATCTGCTTATCTTAGAATTAAAATAATCAAGATTTGTGAAAGATACGCTGGAAAACATCAATCTCTTCAGAGTGCCCTCCCTGAATTTTTGCCAACCTCAGTCGAGAACTTGGCGAGGGTTTTAATCTACTTTTATTTCTGTCTGCATCTCAGGGACATATTTTGCATCATTTCAAGGAGAGGGAGAAAAAGCTAAAATTTTACTTCTAACAAATTGTTATATATTTGAGAAAAAGGAACACATATGAGAGGCAAATTAGTATTTTGTATTTCACTGAAAAGTTATTCAAACTCACAGAAAAGTACTGACATCTACTTTTACCAAAAGGATATGATTATTGGATATTTAATATTTAATGTTTAGTCCCTTGTGGTCATGGGGGGAAAAAAAAACCCTATATATCTAGATAGATAATTGTTGCAGGGGCATATAATGAGATGATCAATAAAAGACTTTCAAGCATAAAACTAAAGTAGGATAAAATTTCAAGGGAGAAGAATGGAAATATGAGTTCAATGAAAACAGTGAGTGATGTAAAAATTCTGACTGTTAAAGAAGATCATGTTCAAGTGCATTTTAAATGGGCGTGGTGGTTATCAAATTACGATGTTATTTAGATTTCATTGGCTACGTAAAAACTAATATAATAATTATATAACACATTTATTAAAGATATATATATTTAGAATTATTCTTTATAACTATTTAAACTTATAATAAATTTTTCAGCACCAACTTAAAAAATGTATGAGGGGTATGTGGCATTACAATACCCTTTTAGGAGATATGTAAATAAAATATTTCAAGACCAAAAGTGAGAAAATCGATGTTGGAAAGTTAATTTAGTGCTTAATGTAGCCCACTGGGATAGAGCACATCAATTTTATTAGGTAAGGTATAGGGAGCAAATGATAGTTTGGGAAACATGACATTCTTTTATTTAGGATGCCTTGAGTCTTTCATAGGTGCCATACACTCTGTAAGGCTCTGTGCTTCAGCAAATCTGGGTGATAATCTAAGCAAAGATTTCACTACCGAATTGTTTTGGGGTAATAAATTTCTGAATCATTTTCTGTTGACTATCTATCTGTTTAATTACCTCTATGGGTGGGTCCAACCTTTCCACTCAAGCAAATAAGTAGAATAGGCCAGATGTGTTAGATAAACAACTGCATAATTCTTTTCCTATACTGATTTGATTACAGCCAGTGGAAAAAACGAGAGGTTAGCAGTACCCAGAACAGAATACTTACATTAACATTTTATCCACACATCAAGTTCTTATCCTTCATGATGTCATTCTTTGTAGCACAAACCCCTCCTACACTTTTCCCTAGGCCTTTTAACAAGAAGTTTCCTAGATCTAGTATTTTACTGCATCATATTACTTGTCCATTCTATTTGCATGTGTTTTTTCTCATTGTAATGTTAGAAATACGCTGTCATCATAATGGATGATGATACCCATTGTCATTATTTTGAAAGATAACATGAGCAGTTCTGTTTCATTAGATAAAATCTGTGCTTAATTCACCCCACTTTTGTAACTGCAATTATTCTATGGTGTAACCTTTTTCATTCTATCTCTTCTATTAGTCTTACTAACTCTACATGTAACCTAGAATTCATTCACTCTTTTACAAATTCTAAATTTGCTAAACCTCTCCCTTCTTTATCCAATAATGAATTTATCCTCTGATACATGATGCCTTCTTGGCATTTTCTAACTCTGTAAAATGAAGATGATGACAGTAGCAACCAATCCATTTATTAGACTGTAATCTAGTCTTCCTACCACTTTAAGGAGAGCCATACTGGTCACAAGGAGAAGACGGATTTGGAAAGACCTGCCCATCAAGGCAAGTGGGGAAGTAGAAGAATTTGGATTTCTTCATGAAAATGAGATAAATGAGTATAGTTCTCTTGGGTAATTTGAAAGGATATGTTGCTACTCCACATGGGCTTGGAACCAAACCATGTCTCCAGAGGTCGCAAAAATAAGCTGATATCCTCTAAGGAAAAGAAAAAGCTATTTTAATAGGCAGTGGTATCCTCTGCACCTAATTCTATTTATGCTTTCCTATTACAGAGTTTAAAACATGACTGATTCTTCAAATTTGGGCAAAAGAGCTTCTGCTTATGTAAGTCAAGACTATATCCTGTATTGGAAGCTTCATAATATGACAGACTAGTTGTTCTCTGGCAGGCCTTATTTATTTCTTAATTTAACACACATTTAATCAAATATTAGTGTGTCTGTATAAAAAGATTTCATTGAATTTCATAACTTGGTCACATTTAACTTAATAAAATAGAATTTTGCTAGCAAAATTGATTTCACAATTACATATTATTCCAAGAAATTTTCAATGTCATTTCTTGTTCATCTTTTATTTAAAGATGCATTGATTATCTTGTTTGGGCCTATATGCCTAGATATCTAGAAAACAAAATGAAGGAATCAGGTTATTATGATCACAATTGGTGAATCATCATTTATTGTTGCTAATATTGCTTTCTGACATTGGAGTCCTAAACAGGTTACCACACAGCACATAACTATATTACATATGTGTGGGTGCGTAAAAAGAGGTGTGCTTTTTTTTACACAGATGCAATCAAATAAATAACATTTTACGTAAGGAAAATGCAATTTTTAACAGAGTGTTTTTTATACAGGCCCAATTTATATAACCTTGATGTTCCCTTGACAATACTGAATAATGGATTGTATAATATATTTTGATGCCTCTGTTACGAAGATAGATTTGAATTATTCTCAGTTACAAGTTCAGCAAAGTCTTATAGCCTAATCTTTATTAGAAAAGCTTGCTATATCTTTGTCACACAAAATTCTGTCTGCTCTCATAAAATAAATTTGTATTCTTGTTTCATGTTTAATTTTGTGCATAGTTTAGACCAAAGTTATGCGTTTTAATTGCCTATTCATATTAGCCGATTGACTAAATAAATACCCCCTCCAAATTCATCCTGTTTGTATGAAAAGTGTACACACTTATGTTGCTGTAAGATGAATATAAAAAGACTTATTTTCTACTCATCTGACATAAGTTTGCTGCAAATGTAATTGAGTGGAGATTACAATAAATGATGTTTTATTTTCTAAATTCTAAAATTTAATTTGTCATCTGAAGAAGAAAGTGTTGAGTGGAAATGCTTGGAACAGATTTATTTACAAATTATATTTAAGCTAAAATAGCCAGGGACTTTAAAAAATATATTGAATAATAAATTAACTTTAAGAATTGGTCAGTAAAAGTAAGTAATTGATAATTACTTAATTAAAGAAAAAATTTTTTTTCAAACTACATGAGAAATTTTATGAATAGAAAACAATTGTCAAATTCTAACATAATGTCCTATAGGGCAATAATATACATTAAAACGAAATTCTATTATAATACATGTAATATTGAAAATTATATACAAAACTCTTAAATGCAGAGCTGAAGCTGGGTTTATCCAATGCAAAGAAAATCTCAACATCAAAGATAGTATGATAGGAGAGACAATAGTTTTGGTACTCCTGTTATTATTTTTTCACTGGGTACTAGAATTTTCTGGAGGGGATTATCAAAATGAAAGAGGAAAAGAGATTAAGAATAATTGTTGCTTGTCATAGGTAATAAATGAATAATTAACCCTTTCTTAAAAAAAAGAAGAACATGTTGCTTTTAATTAAAGAAGATCCTTTCTAATGAGATATAAACTAACATTTTACTGCTAAGTTTAGAACTGTATTTTGTATATGATGTTAACTATGCATTTATTCACTGAAAATGGTAAATTATAAGGGCACAACAGACTACACGAAATAAAGTTAGAAGTAGGTATGATTTTTATTTTATTTACTTCTGTACTATTTGAAAATTTAACAAGAAATAAATATTATCTTTATAACTAGTAAAAATATAAATAATAACATTTCTTTAAAAATTACTGCTTAATGGAAAAATGGAAGATCTTTAAGCATAAGCTAGCTGAATTTTCCTCTCCTATGCTGCACTGAAATAGCATAACATTTTGTATTTTCCCTAGAGATAGCAAATGATTTATGAACAGAGAGGAAACACTCCTTTTCTAGTATTATTTACTGTAAACAGATGTAGAATATGTTTAATACAGATCACACATGGGTAATGTTTTGCTTTATAGAATAATGAAAAGGAATTGATCTTTATTAATGAAGAATTTTAAACAGTAAATATCATTGATGGGCTCTTTGTTTTATAGTGATTAGTAGCACTGTGCAGAAAAGAATATTTTCTGTTATAAACCTGAGCATACTATTTCATACCTTTTTTTAGGAAGAAAAATATCACAATGAATATATGTTCTAAATAATAAAATAGCACTCATTTTTTTCTCTGTGAATTGGCACCCAGGAGTTATCATTATCAACTAAAGGCATAACAATATGATTTTTATATTTTCCTGTACAATTATTTAAATGTATGGCATTTGCAGACAGATTAGCTTGTGGAAAAATTAAACATGAATAATCTAAAATAGCTACCTTTCTTATGTATGGATTATTTTAATATTTCTTAGTCTTTTTTAATGTTATGTAGCCTGTGATATGAATTAATGTCAACAAATTTTACTGTATGGATGATTGATTTTAAGGGCTTATGTTCTAGGTAAAGATTCTAATTTTCAGAAATAGGCAGATAATTAAATATGCCAGTCATTTTTATATTTAATGGAAATATAAAAACTTTATTATTTAAAAGCACAGCTTCCTTCTAAGGAAGATGAACCCTTAAATAAAATCTAAAGGTCATTGCTGACTCTGAGCTGCTAATAGATTTCCTTCACGTGAACATTTGGATCAGTTTTAAATATTCAAAGGCATTCCTTGGGTTGAGTTCAAAAGATGGAACCAAAGAAAGATGAATATTACAGAAAAGAAAAGTCAAAGTTAGAAGCAGTCTGGGAGGGATGGATTGGGCAATGGAGAGAAAGACATGGGCTAAGGGATGTGGGAGCCAGCAATGTCACAAAAGCCTGTGTGCTCCATGGGGTCATGTAGCTAATGAAAAATTTCCAGTTACAGGCTAAATTAAGGGGCTTCTGAAGTAGAAACACCTAATATTCAGTTTTCAGTTCTTGACTTTGTGTTATAAATCCCACTTTATCCTCTAACATTTAATAAGGACTAATGTTCACATAAAAGTTTTCAATGAATGATTTTTGTTTGTTGGCTTTTTTAAGTAAAAATCATTATCAAGTGATGTGTTTGTGTGGATAGAGTGAAGAAAAGGTATAACACACAAAAGACAGGCAGACTTTTCTTACGTATCTTTAGAAGCAAGAGCTAGGGTCAGAGATATTTAGGAAAAAATGAGCTCCCTAGAAATTTGCAGAAATCTTTGGAATACGCATCTCCCCTCAGGCATCAACAGGGAAAGGGCTTGAGGCAATCTTTCTTTCTTCTAAAAGTCCAGGTAACTGCAGTTGACACTCATATTTCAGAAGTATTTAAAATTATAAGGAATCATGATATAAGCAGGTTTATAAATTTGAATTCTACTCTCTGCAGCTGCCTCAAAGATTACTCATATAAAACTTCCAAAACCAATATCTTGGCATCTCATGCTAGCACTTTTCCTACAATAACTATGCATTTCTTCATCTGTTTGTTAAATAACTATTATGTACCTGCTCCACACCAGAAACTGCTTTAGGCCTTGCAAATCCAAACATGAATATGATTGTCACTATCTTCATAAAGTTCATAGTCAATTTGAGAGGAAAAATATGTACATAATTACAATGCAATGTGACAGAACAAGAATAGAGTCATTCTAGTTTTAATTTTTCTACATTATTATTATTATCAAAAGTCACTTTATTCTATTCTTATTACATATTACTATAGTAGAATTCCAAAGGAAATAGAAAGTAATTATTTAAAAAATCTTGAGAATGAATGTAAAATTTAATGAGGACTTCAGGTTCAAGTTGAGGATCTGAGCACCTAAGTTTAATTATAATTTGTTCTCAAGTTTCATTGAGGTGATATAAAGAAATCCATAGTAATACTGAAAAACTAAGAAGAATAACATTAGTGATCAGAAACTCTGAAAAAAATAGAAAGAAAAATCTGTTAGGATTGACATTAGGGGAGCCATAGTATTGAAAGATCATTATAAAAGGGGTGCTATTATTTCTAAAAGAACACTGAGACTCTAAGATTAGAGTAAGCAAAACCTGATGTTAAGCACAGGAAAATTACAGGAAAAATCACTGAAAGATTTCTAGTTAACCACCCATTTTTCCAGAGTTGTCTAGATTAGGTTTCTGCCTCTAGATTATCGCTAGCGAATATAGACCTCTAAATAAAATAAAGCGGTTAATATGCCAAAGTGGACTGTTAGCCTGAGTTTTGGGGCTGGAGAAATAAGTAGGACTGCTAAGTCTTGGTTTCTAGACTTCATGTCATGAAATTGTCTTGGGCATGAAAGGAAGCTTGTCTGTCTGTATGTTCCATCTCCCTTCCAACTGTAGATCTCCTGAAATTTTGAGTCATATTCATTGAAAGGAGAAGCATGATTTTTCACAAGTGCTGAGGAAATATGAGCTATCAAACTGATAACTTCCAGAAGTTAATAAGTAAAATGAAGAGAGAACCAAAAATCACTTGAAGGAAAAGTAGAAAGTAATGTGAACAAACAAAAGACCTAATCTCTGAAGAAACAGTTAACGCAAGAAACAAACAATAACTTTTAATACATCTATTTGATATTCTTGGAATGTTTTTTATGGAGATATCACACCCATAGAGTAAGAATAAGCTGTTTGAAAAAGGAAAAAAAAAATAAGAATTGGAGAACAGAGAAATTTGGGGGGAATTAAAAGCATATTATCATTTTAAGAAGTCGATAGAAAATTTGAATTGCAAAAGGGATGTGACTGACAGCTAAACTATTAATTTGAGGCTAATGCTTTGACTACAAGTGCAATAATGAAAAATGATAAAAAAGAGAAAAATGAGAAAAAAGACAATGAGGACAGATCTAAAATGTGTTATCAGTTTAACAAAAGTTTGAGAAGAAAATACGTGAGCAATTTAAAAAGTAGTATATTAGAAGAAAATTTTCCTAAATGGAAGAAATTCAAATCTTTCTTCAGATTGAAAGAGCCCTTCAAATAATATTGTGAGAGAGAAGAAAAAGACACAAGTTTGGTAAATCTTAGTAAAATCTGTGAATTCTAAATTGCAAAGAAAATCTAAGAGAAAGAAGAGAATTCTTACAAATGAATTCTTAGGTGGATGTTAAAGAATTATGAAGCAATGTTTATAATTAAATAAAAGGATTTGATCATAGAACTCTATACCAAAAAATGACCACAAAATAAAATCAACGTACTGCATAGGTGCTTAACGGAAACAAAGTAATTCAAGGTAATGCTCCACCAAAGCAAACAAACAACAACAAAAGGAATTCAAGGAGAAAGACATTGGGTGCAAAAAGCAATGATAAGAGTAGTAACCACTAAAACTTTTAATTAAATTTAGATAGTTGCTGATATTATGGCTATGAAATTAAAAATGATTAAGAAGGAACTCCTGAAATATGTGAGATAAAATAGACAATAAAATTACAATCAATGAGGAGTTAGAATTCGACATGAATTTAACAAAATATGGGAGATGGACAGGAAAATTGAGTTTGTCGGAGCTTCTGTTACGTAAGATGGTAAGAGGTTATACATATTATTGGTTTTGCAATTAAGAGGAAATATTTAAAATATATATTTTTATAAATTAAGATACTCTTTGCAATACTATAAAAAAAATACAAAACTGCCCTTTTACTTGAAGAACCCAAAAAGGTAAAAGAAATCTCCATCATTATTGGAAAAAGTCTGGCAGGAAAAAGGGTAGCCTAACTGTGATATTAAAACAAGGCAGGAAAAATTCAGAGCAACCTCACTTATCAATGTGGAGGTAAATTTAAAATAAAATATTAAAAATGTATTAGGAATGAATTTAAATTAATAACATGATATAAACAACCATAATTTTTATTTCAGGAATGCAAGGTCAGCTTAGCAATAGAAAATGTATTAATATAATTTCTCTTTTAATAGATTAAAGGATAGAATCATTTATGTTAACTTCTTTGATCACAAAAGGTTTGTACTTAAACAAACACACTAGAAAATTTCATTAAAATGATATCTTTCACAATAGCATCAAAACTATAAGTTTAAGAAATATTTATGATCTATATGAACAAAACAAAACTATAAAATTATATAAAAAGAATTCTAATTAACTAAAGGCAGGTAAGTTGTTCTTTAACAGAAAGATACAATATTGTAAAGGTAACATTTATTCCAAATTACCATACGTACTCAATGCAATTTCAGTCAACATTACAATGGGAGTTTTTTTTGAACTTTACAAATTGATCCTAAAGATTTTTCTGGAAGTGTAAATATTTATAATAGTCAAGAAAAATTTAGAATTCATAAGGCTGTTTCTTTTTATATTATCTAGCAAAAAATTCATCTCTATTATTGAATAGTTAATTATGAAATATTGCACAAAGAGATTATTAATTGGTTATTGAGACATATTATGATAATGATTTTAATAATATATGTGAAAACAAAGTGCATTCAATTATGGCAAACACAAAAATATCAATGTATGAGGACAAAAATAGTCAAATGGCATGAAAAAATAGTGTGTTAGAGATGAAGATAACACTTCTTACTCTTAAAATGTCAAATATAGTTGGTGTCATCTTTCAATAAAACAAAAATGGAAAAACAGCAAGTGGCATCATAAATAATTTATACACTCAAAATGTATTAATCAAGAGTCTATTTTTCTTCTAAAGTCATATAGTTTAGAATGGTTTATTTTCATTAAAAATAAATAAAGTGATAATGACCATGAGCTTATTCTAGCTTGCAGCCATCTCGTGTCTTTAGCCATGAATGGATCATGGTGGCCTTCCATGTTCTCATGTGCACGAACTGCTGCAGAGAAATTAAGATCTTCTCTTATACTTCTATTGTGTATAAAATGATAGACACTTAAGTTCTAAAAGAAATGCTGCAGGATTTTTTACTTTGATCTTTTATCTAATGATTCTTGAAGATTTAAGAAGATCTACGTCTGTTTTGTGAGCCTGACCCTATCTTTCAGGATGGTCCTAATTACAATTTTCTTCCATGTATTGAACCCAATCTTTGCCTCTGTTATTTCTGCCACTGGTCCTGGTTTTGTCCTTTTGAAATACAGAAAAGTGTTACTTTGTATGGCAGTCTTGCAGGTGTTTGAAGTCAATTTATGTTGTCTTTCGTCTTCTCTAGTCTCAACATCCTCAATCCCTACAGCCCTCTCTCACGGAACCCAATTGATCTCTCAACATTTTCTTCACCTTTATTGATAGATACTTGACTTTCACAAACCCATATTAAATACTTTTTAGATGTAGACTAGTCATTGTAGAGACCAGGGGGAATGTTATAAATTCTACACATAATATAGTTTAAAATTATATTTACATTTTTAGAATAGTCTTTGGCTCACATTGAGTTTGTTCGTAAATACATGTTGATTTTTTTTTTTCAAATGAACTGCTTAACTATACTTCATCTATTTTTCAATTGAGAAAATTATGTTTAAGGCTAGGGGTGGACCTGAAATATATCTCTAACTTAATATTATCAGTTTTCAGTCTGTTAAAATAACTTTAAGTATTGACTACTACTCAATATATTACTGGGTTAACTCAGTTTTTAATTATCTATAAATTTAAATAGTATGTCATTTATATTTCCTTTCAATTTGATAAACGAAATATTAATGGTCAAGATCCCACTGCCATATCACTATAGAAGACCAGGTGACATGGTGGGCATGGCTGTTTAGCTAGCTGCAAACTAGCTAACTGTACTCTTGTCCAGTTCACATTTTATCATCACAGTCTCAAGAATATTATGAGAGGTTTGATTAAACTTCTTCCTATAGAAAAAATACTTCATCAATAGGACGATTATCTGATTTTTTTAAAGCAATATAATTACTTTTTTCAAATATAGTCATATAGAATTATAATTTATAGAATATAAAAAAGTGAACCTGCTGTGGTTGAAATGCAAGTGAAAGACGGGACACCTACACTTATCATCCCCTCTCAAGCCCTTCGTAAGCCACAGCTGCCCAGAAACCTCAGGGCTCCAAGGAAAACATTTGATGACATTGATTAGTAGTATCCCATAATAGCTAAAGTCAGCTTTATCATAAAGGAAGTGGAAATAGGTGTGGTATAAACAAAAGGCATACGTGCTCATGCTTTTGAGTATTTGAACTCAAATGCTTTTCCACTTGAAGTATTCCTTAGAATCTGTTTAATAATTTTATTATATTATAGAATGTCTAAGAAAAATACTTTCAAGCTCCCAATCTACATATTTTCCTTTTACAATAGAGGAATTATGTTTAATGCATAGGCCAGATCCTAGTGTCTGTTACATCCTCTTACAACTCTTAGATAAAACGCAAAGTTCTATTTAGGGACAAAAATGGTAATGGCACAGAAAACTAAAAATAAAAAAGAACCATATGCTACTGAGTAAGGAGACTTTCCAATGATGTGAAATACACATTTTAGTATAGACCCAGTCTACTCACTGTACCAGGATAAATGCATCTCCAATGTCTGCTATTAACTTTGTGACTTAAGAATTATGTTGACCAGAAAATCTGGGAGCTAACCAAACCTTGATGCATGAGAACTTCAGCAGGAGATAATTTATTCAAGACGCTAACACCAATTCATACAAAAGAGACAAATGAAAGTTGTTTTCTAAATGAACCTCAACCTGTAAAATCACATCATTATAGTAACTGAAGAAAATTTTGGAATGATGTCTGATGGTAGGATATAGGCAAACTATAAATAAACCATCTGTGGTGATACACAGAAGTCCAGAGTATGCATACCAGATATTTTGTTGTTGTTGTTTTTCCTCCCTTTTCAGGTAAGCAGACAAAAGATAAGTAATCTAGTCTTCAGCTGATTTGGGTGACTAATTTTTTCATTCAAACAATATTTCTAAAACACAATTTTAAATTTTATTTATTTTTTACCATATTTTATATCTTATTTTCATAATTATATGCTAAAACTATTTTTTTCATAAATTTTACTTCTTTGACATTAAATTAATATTAGAAATGGCATTAATCTGGAAAAGGTCAAGTCCTTGACATTCTAGGGGAATAATCTTCCACTGTAAAGTAGTGTCATGCACCTTTCTCTACTTCTTCCAGTAATCATTTTTTTCTAATTTCATTCAGAAGTTGCAATTCCCAGCATATAACATGACTGAGAGTAGAGCAAAAAGCAAGTGTTGCATTATATTTGGCATTATGCAATTACCTCGGGAAAAGTCTTATATGCTGATACTAGGTGAGTAATAAGGATCATCTAGAAAGCATGCACTGCTAGTTATAGTTTTTTTTTTTTAATGTACTTTCTTTTACAAAAAGACCTACAGTGCTGTCTAAGTCTTTACCATAGTTGAATAGGCTAATTAGAAAAAAATTTGCTTTTGTAGGCTGCTGGCACTTCTATCTATCATCTATCTATCTAGCTATCTATCTAATCATTTATCTAAGCACAACAGAGTCTGAACACATTATCTCATCCTGAACATCCATTACCCCAGGCAGATCTAGATCTAAAAGCAAAAATTCAGTACACAATAGGCTGTCTGACTAGGAGTCATATATGTATCCTGAATTTTGTAAAATAAAGCATCAGTATAGAAATCTCATGGATGAATAAACAGAGTAGTATTAAACAGCATGTTGTAGGGTTTTATGGAGAAGTTTCTCAACATAAAGATAAAGATTTATCCTGAAGATTCAGAGAAAGGATATACTTCTAAAATTTTTTTCTGTAAGAACAAGGGGGAAATGTTTGAGAATATTTACCTTACTTTCCTAAGGAAAGTCTAACAACATAGCCTCTATAAAGTAGAAACAGGGACCAGTATTAATTAGGATGTCTTCAGCTGCAAGTAACAATTCTGATGTGGGATGTCTTAAACAATAAAAACATTATTTTGTCACGTAAATAGAAGTATGGAGGCAGAGTGGATTCTCATGTAGGCTCATTAGAGCGGTCAAACTGTCTTCAGGGCTTCTGTTTCTTTCCAACCTAATTGTATTGGTTGCTTGCTTTCAGTCTGGTTTATCTCATGGTCTCGAGATGGCTGCAGCAGTTCCTTGTGTCACATCCACACATATTAACGTGCACATGATAAAAAGGAATTAGTCCTCTTAAGTTTCCATCTTAAAAGATAAAAAGCATTTTACAGAAGCTCCCAGTAAAGATCTCTTCACATTGACCTAAATTGAATTATATGACCGTTCTTCAGGCAATTACCGAAACAGAAAATAAAACAACTAAAACTGGCTTAGGCAAATTATCCAGGGAGATTATGACATTTAATACAGGGACATACAGAGAGAAAAAGATGGGATGAAGTAATAGGTTATAGATGGGAACTACCTAAGTAGAAAAATTAGAATCCACATTGGAAACAGTAAATAGCAGAAATAAAATTGAAAAAATTGAATTGGTGGTTGTAAGCTAAGAAATTCTCCCAGTGTGCTGAAAAAAAAGGATAAAGAAATTTTGGAAAGTTAAAAAAAAAAGATATGGAAACAGAGAATAGAGACTAATAGTTGTGCTTATTATGATAAAGCAAGGGAAAAAAATGGACAAAGGGCTAATCAAAGACCCAAGAAATAATATTTCCATTGGTGAAAATTGACATGAGCCTGTCAATTAAGAGTGATTCATATGTTTGAGGTAAAATGAATAGTAAGAATCTCACACTTTTACATAGTTAAAACCTATAAGTATATAGTGAGGGAATTCAAAGATTACCAAAAAAAAAAAAAAGGACAAAAATTATACTTGTCTCAGACTTTCGTTATATGGCACTAAGTTGTAAACAACAATGTAAAGTTCATAGAAAAAAATATCCCAATAGTTCAATGTGTAGCACTATGGCCAATCTAGTTTGGAAGAAAGAGAATAGCTGTGTTTAAAGACCCTGAAAATGTATTCTTTATTTTTCTTTCCTTGCAATTGAAGATATACTTAAGTGGATAACTCAAGACAGAAAAAAGTTTCATATTGAATTTTTTTGAAGTTACGTAGCAGGGACTCAAGAGTCATATACTCATCTAAGATACCATTCAGCAGTAAAGACAACAGAATAATTTTCTTAGATACTAAAAGCTCCATCAAATATAAGACTTACATATTCTTTCAGAAAAAGACATTCTTCAGTCACTTTAAGAAGCTAAGAATAGTCATTTGGTAAAATAAAAGGACTATTTATGAAATTGAAAGCAACCTAATTTGATGAACTATGAATAGCTATAACAGTATGAGTGCAAAATACAAAATGAATTATGAAAAAAGGTGTTTTATGTTGTAAAGCAACACATAATAATATGTCAAGTTCATAACTCTCATTAAAAAAATAAATAAACAAAAACTAAGGAGTAGGAAAAGAATAGTGTAGTAATGTCAAATTCCTTTTACAAAGAAGTGACTTAAAGGTCATAATTTCATTTTGTCCTTGGAAAATAGAGAAATATAGGAAATGCTATCACATTTCTTACTTTTAGTAAAAGTAAGAAAAATAAACCATGTTCCAAACTACTATAGAATAAAACAAAAAATAGACTTTAGCACAAACTAAAAATTATTTTTAATTTGAAAGTGTATGAAAGTACATCAAACTAGAAGGCATAAAACTAATTAAGAGATATAATATCATTTCGCAATGGTTATGAAGGTTTAAAAAAATTGTCTCTGTGCTGCTTAGAACACTTAATAGAATGGCTACAAGAAGAGAGACCAAAGGTATACCAGAAAGTCAGATACAAAAAAGAAGAAATTCAATTTCTGATATCAGACAAAATATCGAAATAAAAAATCATTAAGGGAGATTGGATTTTCTTTATACTGATAACCTTTTCTACTCTAAAACAGAATAAAATTTTAAAGCATCTAATAGAGACATTTATCAAGAGGAGACATTTAACAGAGGAAATACAAATGGCTAATAATCATACCAAAACTCTTCTACCTTGCTTAGACTCAAATGAATAAAAATTGAAATAACAAGATATCACTTTTTGCAATCCTTAAGTTACAAAATCTTAATTGTGATACTCAATTAGTTTGAGGAGCCCATGGAAACCCATTTTCGCACATATACATTGAATTAATCTCTGGAAAGCAGTTAAATAATATGCATGGAGATATTTTATATACTTCTCCCAAAATTATATTTAAGAAGTAAATGCTAAGACAAAATCTGAAAAAGCAACGAATATTTATATGTAATGATGTCCATCACACTTTTACTTGTAACAGTAAAAAACTGGAAACAATACTGAAGAGAAGAGCAAAATAAATTACATTATATTATTTACCTGTGTGTATAATATATAGGGTATGATATTATATAGTTATTAAAGAGATGTTTTTGAAGAGTTATCAGTGCATTAAACATATTTATGATTTAATGTTAAAGTACATAAAACATGATCAATAACTGAGTACTCAATGGTATCCAACTATGTAAAAGTGCATATAAAACTTCAGAAATAAAATCTGCTGAAGTGATAATCAGACTTGATTCTAAGAGGTAAAATTAGAGATTATTTCTTTTTTCTTTCTAAAATATTTCTGTATGTTCTAAATATTCTATTACTAAGATGAATTATTTTAATAAAGAGAAAAATATTAATAATTGAAAGGAAAAGAAAAAATTGCTTTTCTTTTACTTCCAATTTCTTTCATATTTTTAGGTGTTCTCAAAGATTGTGGTGATTTTGTAATAGTACCTCTAGCTCTTTCACTCCCTTGAGATGTGACTTTTTCAAGACTGACGGATTAAAAAGGATTTTATATTTTCATACCTAACTTGGTTTCAATTTCCCCTTAACCTTGTTTGCTCTCCTTTTGCCATTTTGAAGATTATTCTTCTGGCTGGAGAAGATGAAAGATAAATAGGAGTTAGTTGATTAGTCTTGTTTGTTTTATTGTCACTGCACTGTTACCAGCAGACAGCCTTCCTTCATCTTCTTATTCCAAATTCAGCAAAAGGAAAATGATCTACCACTTTGCCTTCAGTAACGTCAACTCACTTTGGGTATTCAACTTCCTTCTTAGAGATCCAACCAATTTTCTGATTTATTCATTAGTTTCGTGACCCTTCTTCCTCCTTGAATTCCTTTTCCATGTTCCTTTAAACTCTGAGTTCATCAAATAGTGTTCTTTGCACTTACAAAGGATTTTGTACTTGTGGCCCTTTAAACCAGATCAGTCCACTTATCCATCATATGCTCTTTAGTACACACACGCAGGCCACAGTGGTTAACTGCTTTTTTTCTCTTTTTATAACTTCTTCATTTTTTGCCAGTTGCTTTTGGTTTTAGGCTCTTTCCCCTGACTCTTGGTATTAGATCATGGTTCACAAATCCAAACCATGCAGTGACCCAGCTGGTAATAGTGAAGAACTAGAGAGGGGAGGGCGCGCCTTCAGAGAGAGCAGCCATCGCTCATCCACCTGCGACTGTGCCACGCAGTACTGATGGCCCATTGTGGTAAAAACCTGATTGTTAAAAGGATTTCCTGAGTATCAAAAGCTACATGATTTTCAGTCACACAATATGGCTAAGGGCATAAAACAGACTCTAGAAACATCAAGTCCAAGGTGTTCAGTTATCTTGGGCCCTTAAGCCTCCCTCCCCCCTTATTGGCGCTTCTTCTTCTGCTCCAGAATCCACTTATTTCTTCATCCTTTAGCTTTGTCCCTTGCCTCTACCCTGACCTCGCACCCTTCTGATGCTTCATTTTCTTGACTACTGCAAGTTACTACACCCTGCTTGATTCCAATGTTAGATGACCTAGCGGGTATCATAAGTAAATAGTCTCTGACATCAAGTGAAGGGGAACCATCTCCTGAAAAATTCATTGTATTTTCTCTACATTTTTTTTTTCAAAATTAACTTTCCTGAAATCTAAGGTGTATGTCAGTTGATATTACTATTATTGGATAACTTTTATTGAATATTTTTATTGTACACTATCCTAAATGTTTTATGAGTAGGAACTCATTCAGTTATCACAACAACCCAATGAATTAAGTACTTTTGTTATTCATATTTACAGGAGGGGAAAGTGAGTCATAGAGTAATAGAATGATTTAAATTCATGCCCAAGGCTATCCAGCTAGTATCAGAGGTAGAACTTGAATCTAGCAAGTTGGACTCCAGAGGTAAACCCTTAATAACGGCAAGATATTATCTCTCTTCTTACATTGTTATAAACTCAAAAATGACATAATCATTTTCTCTCCAAGTTCCCATCACTTCTACTGTCGTCATCAGTTCTCATTGTTGATCAAAATTAGGTGCCAATAGTATTTGCTCTCATTGGTGCTTTTACCACTCTCTGCCTTTTGAGCAATGAAACTATCAGCAGAGCATGTCAAGAACTGTTTGATGCTCTACCTTTAGCAGAATAAGGCTTCCAGCAGCTATATTGATAGTTGAAGTTACTTTATCTTGCCTCAGCACCAGTTTTGTGCTTTATTGATCATTTACTTCATATCTCAAAGCTCTGAAGAGTGCTTCTAAACAGCACTGATATCTTTTTTTAAAAGCCAGATCATATATTTCCACTTTATAAACTGTAAATTTTTATCCAGGTTAATACTGTGTTTATATACAATGTTGCTTTCCTTCCTCTTTACTTCTAAGCCTCTCAGACTAGCCTCATATGCTCACTCCAGACTTAACTAAAATTTCTATTTCTGCAATTTGAAAATCTCTATCTCTGGATCTGCAGTGAATTCCAAGTGGCCAAAAGCCATTTCCAAGGGTTGCCTGGACAGCTCTACTAGGCATGTCAAATGCAACATGTTCAAAGAAACTCATTATTTCTCTCCCATAACTGCTCCTTCTTTTATTTCAAGTTTACCATCTACCCAGTTGTCCCAGCCAGAAGTATCGGCCTTATTTTTCTGCTCCTCTTCATAAAAAAACACATTAAAATAGTTTTTGGTAATCATCACATCCATTTTCACTTCTCACACACTGTTCTTAAACAAGTGGGTTCAGTTCTCACCACTGAAACTGAAACTGCACCAGTGAACATCACCAGCTACTTCCATATTGGCACATCCAATGGTCTCTTTTCTGCCCTCATCTCGCTTTACCTCTTAGGCACAGTTGATGCAGTTATTCACTTCTTTCTCCTCTTGGTTTCATGATGTCACCCTTTCCTGGATTTTTTATTCTTGTATTGGTTCCTTGTACTCAGGCTTTTTAGCTGACTTTTCCTTAAGTTGGCCTTTAAATATTGAAAATTCCCAGAACTGGGTCCTTTATTATATTAGTTTTTTTATTGCTGCCATAAAAATTACTACAAACTTAGTGGCTTAAGACAGCATAAATTTATTTTCTGAAGTCTGACACAGGTCTTCCTGGACTAAAATCAAGGTATCATCTGGGCAATGTTTCTTTCTGAAAGCTCTCAGAGAGAGCCACTTTCTTATATTTTCCAGCTTCTAGAGGCTGCCTACATTCCAGCTCATTGACCTCTGTCTTCACATCAGCAATGTCAAATCTCTTACCAAATTTACTTTCATAGTCACATCTCTCTCAGACAACAGCAAAAAAAAGTTTTCCATCCTGAAGACCCTCTGCTCTCTTACATTGTCCCCCGCCTGCAGGATAACCAAGGAAAGTCTCTCCATCTCAAGGTCCTTAACTAATCACATCTACAAAGTCCCTTTTGTCACGAAAGGTAACACATTCACAGGTTCTGTGAATTAGGACATGAAAAGCTTTGGGTGCTCATTATTCTCGCTACAACTTTAACCCTCTTCCCCTCCCTCTATAGAGGAGATCCTCTGAATTCTAGAGTATAAATGCCATCTGTGTAGTGAGGTGATGATACTCACATTTTTATCCCCAGCCCCAACTGCTCTGAGATTTCAACTCAGATATGCAAATGCTTATTTAACTTTCGCTCTTCCCAATTTCATCCCAAAATATTTATTATTTCTACAAATGGCATCATTATGTTTCCAGAGGATTAAGTACTAAATTTGATTGTCATACTGACTTCTTTCTTTCTTTTATCCCTAACTCTACTCATCAGAAAGTCCTCTAATATATACCCCAACTTATGCAATTTGTTATCTCTACTGCTATACCCTAGACCAAACCACAGTGTCAGAATCTTCCTAACTCCACTTGCCACTTCTCTCTTGATGCCCTAATATTCACCTAGCATTAAAAAAAATTCCGCAAAAGAATCAAAGCAAGATTTTTAAATAGCAAATTGAATTTTGTTATTTTCCTGTTTAACCTTCTCCCATGGTTCCTCATTACATTTAGGAAAAGGATGCCATAAACCTCTTCATGACCTACCTGTGACTTCATCTTCTACTACTCTCTTCCTCTTTATTAAGTTTCAGCCACTCCCCCCACCTTCAATCTATATTTGGAGCAGCCAAATTTTTTTCCTGCCTCACGTTGTCTAGATCCCTCATTTTGCAGATCTTCACAGTTGACTGATCGTTGTTATTAGTTCTTGGTTTGAGGCCTTCCCCAACCATGTCATCTAAAGTCCATTTTTCCTCCTCCACTCTCCTCTATCCCGTGACTGTCTTTTAATTCCTTCAAATCACTAATCACTATCAAAATTATCTTGTTTGTTGATTTGTATAAACTTCACTGAAATAAAATGTACATAAAATAAAATATACATATTTTATGTACACAGTTTTATGAGTTTGGATAAATACATACACCTGAATAGCTACAATCTCAATTAAAAATTAGATAATTTTCATCACCCTAGAAAGCTCATAAGTACTCCTTGTCAGTCAAGCCCCCAGGCCCACTCCAGGTTTCCTCTTGTCTGATTTCTTGTAACCACTGATTTCATCAGTTTTCTTGTTCCAAGCATCACTATCAAATAGAAATATAATGAGAACCATTTAGGTAATTCATAATTCGTTGGTAGCTCATATAGCTTTATTCTAGAACTCCATTTAGCTTTGACAATCTATAGTATGTTTACCTTTGCTTAATATAATGTTTTCGAGTTTCATCTTTGCATCAGTTGATTTTTTCATTGGTGAGTAGTATTTCATTTATGAAAATATAACAATTTGTTTATCCATTCTCCTATTGATATTGTTTTCAGATTTTAGATGTTGTGAGGAAAGCTACTATGAACCTTCATGCACAAGTCTTTTTGGGCATATGTTTTTATTTCTTTTAAGTGATACAATAAGTTAACATTTAACTTTCTAACATTTAACTTTTGCCCAATTGCTTTCCAAAATGTTTGCACCATTTTACACTACTCCAGCTTTGTATAAGAGCTCTAGTTGCTATACATTCTCACAGATACTCAGTATTTTGATCTTTTTGTTGTTTGGTTTAGCCATTCCAATTTTATACTGTAGAAGTTTTTATTTGCATTTTACAGATGATTAATAATGTTGAATATTTTTTAAAGTGTTTATTGATCATTCATATATCTTCTTTTGTATATAGTCTATTGCAGATTTTTTTCTTTTTAAAAATTAAACTGTCTTCTAATTATTAAATTATAAGACTTCTTTATATATTCTGTATATGAGTACATTTATATATATATGTACAACAAATATTCTCTCCCTTACTGTGGGTTGGTTCTTAATTTTCTTAATAATGTCTTTTGAAGAACAGATGGTTTTAATTTTGATCAAGTTCAATTTACATTTTTTTATGTTTATTGCTTTTTGAGTCCTTTTTAACAAAATTTTGTCTATTCATGGTATCAAAGAGTTTCTCCATGTTTTCTTCTAAAATTTTATAATTGTTGCTTTTATATTTACAGCAGCTTCTTAATTTCTGTCACAATCTCTTTTTTTCTCTGTTCTCTCTTCCTCATTTATTGGCTTTCTTTTCTTATCTGTTCTTATGAAAGGTAGAACACTTTGTCTCATCTTAGCTTTTTACTTTATTTCTCTTCTTCTTTAAGGCCAGTCAGCAAAACAAAGATTAGTTGTGCCAAAACCAAAAAAAAAAAAAAAAAGATGCTTCTCCTTTTAAAAGGCATAAGGTAAAATGGAAGGAGGGAAAAATGATCTATTTTATCTTTTACTTCTTTTGCACAAGAAATTACAACTCCATTTTAGAAGGAGTCATGCTTAGAGAGCAGGGGACACAGAAGGGTGTGAGCAGATGGTGAAAAGCTGTAAGATAAAAGGAGGGGAGCCTCCTTTAGAGCCTGAGAGAGCTTTATCCCAGATTACAAAGAGTAACTGGGAGAGAGGATAGGAAGCTAACAATGGAAATACATCTATATTACTTATTGCTTATTTCAATATGTAATTCATTTTGCCCATGGCCAAGGCAGACCAACATGATGAGTTAAAAAAAAGTAACATCACGATTACAATATGGATGTCTTATGTTCTACTTTTTTTTTGACATGATATCCAGCTTCCCTTCAGAAGGACTGGTTCATAGGCCCAGTCCTCAGGGATATGCTATTTTCCTGTTTTTGCTATTTTAACTCTGGCTTCATTTGGTAATGTCTGTTGCCTTTGAGCCCCTTTGAAAGTGGTATCATTACTATTCACACCGTTTTCCACTGCAGCTTGCCAAAACAATGCTGTGCCAACACCATGTTGTTCGGAAGCAGTTCTGCTCTGCCAAAAAAAATATTGCTGTGCCACTATGCATCAGTTCTTCTGATGTAGCAAGATCAGCCTGCATTATCTGCTAAAATATTAAGAACTCCTCTTTGTAGCCTATGTGTTATATTCCTATATATGGGTCCTAAAACAATTTATCCCATACTTGTAGTTAAGAACACAGCTCTTTCCATATGACTTATACCTTATTCTCCTCAGACAGGACTCTTTTACCTAGAATCTGTACACCATTAGTATTTTTTTTCCCCTGAGGGTACAGGTTGGGAGAATAAGCTGAGGGACAGGTTTTCTATACTCAAAATCATCTCCTTCCAGAATATGGCACTACAAAATGACCACATGCATATGTCAAAGTGCCCATTTCCTTAGGAAGAGTCCTTTGCCAGAGAGCTGTTCAGCGTCAAGGGCTCCCAGGTCTTCTTCCATTCTTGATCAGCCATTCCAGCTCTTATTTAATTAAACTTTTAAAAACTGCATGCAATTCTCATTCTATCATATGGAACCAGTTGTTATCAATTAATTAATCCCTCTTGTTTTCTCATAAAGTACTGAGTTAGACGATTTATGGTATTGTTTTGGGTAAATACTTGGCTCAGGTGAACTCTAAACGACAACTGCAGACAATATTCTGGTTATATGGCTAAATAGTGTCTACTAAAGAATAATGCTATCAACTTTTTCTTTCCTTCCTTCCTTCCTTCCTTCCTTCCTTCCTTCCTTCCTTCCTTCCTTCCTTTTTTTTTCCTTCTCTCTTACTTTTTCTCTTCACTGAATAAGTCATTTGTTGAAGGCAGCAGAATTCCACATTAGGTTTGTCAGCCATACGAATGGTTAACATGGTTGCCTCAATATGGAGTCATCTACCACCCTGTGAGTTGTATTTTCCTTGGTTGATGATGGATAACTCCCATATGCTACAATCTGTGGATCATCACTATTGTCTGTGGCAATGCTGAAGGAAGTCAGTGTTTCTTCTGAGGTTGAACCTCACTCTCTATGATGTGCTTCTCAATCTGTTTTTCATTATCACGCTCTCTTTCCTGCCCCCACCCTACCACCAGGAGCCTTTTTAGTTTTGTTTTCCTAAACACTTCCCCCATCTCGTGTGATATTTTAATACTACAGATATACCATTTATCTGTTTCTTACTATGACCCTCTAAACATTGTAATAACTAAGATATTTTTTCACCCCTTCCTAGGAACCAATTTTTACTCTTGAAGTAATATCAATCCTCATGTAGAATGTAGAATGAATGCTCTATGAAAAGAATGACATAAGTGTTGATAGCTCTGATAATGCTGAATATTTTTCTTTTTTTCTTTCTTTCTTTTTCTTTTTTAGGTATGCAGTTTGATGTAATAGAATGACTTGAGACTTGAGAGTCAGGGAGATAGATGAGAGTCGAGTTTCTGCCATTCCCAGCTGCGTGATCTTAGGAAAACATCCTTTAGCCTTATTTGATAAACAGTAAAATGTAGGAAAGCATACTTTGTTCATAAGACTGTTTTGGAATTAAATTTTAAAATCCCTGTGTAATTCTTTGTATAATACCTCTCATGTAAGTTTAATTCCCCAGTAATTATTTTAGTTTATATTGCTCAACTCATCAATTTACTACCTTCCATCTTCATGGAATTGTATTCTTCCTGAATTATTTTATGCATGATCTCTTATATTCATCTCCATAAAATGCTGAAACTTATATAGACATTCTTGAAATTGGTTTATTTTCCCTTCTGAAAGGGAAAATAGTTTATGTTTACAGGTCTCCCAACCCAGATCATGTTAGGGAGGAAGTCAAATAAAACACAGGTAGCTTAAGGAAACTGTTCCAAAATACTCAAATTTCATGGATCTCAAATTGAACAATAACTTTTGGGTTTCTACTAGAAATTTGGAGTCTCCTCAATAAAATACATTTTTAATACTTCAAATAGTTATTGATAGTATTTTAAAGTACTTTTTAACACTCAAATAGTTATTTGAAGTAACCATTTACCAGAGGTTCTTGGGAACTTTAAACCTTCTTTAAAAACTTCTTAATCCTTGCTACTCAAACTGTGATCCACAGACCAGCCCCTCCAGTGTCCCCTGGGAGCTTGTTAGAAAATAGAATTTCAAGTCATACGCAAGAACTACTGAGTCAGAATCTTCATTTCAGTCAGATACTCAGCTGATCTGCATGCACAGTGAAGTTGAGAAGCACTTTGCATAATCATTTTTCTATCTCTAACTGCATCAATGATTATTAATCTTTTAATAACCCATAATTAATGCTATTTGCAAATATGTTTATTACTTATTAATACATGTTAACACTATTTACTAAGTGCTCAGCCCAGGAGTCTTCTGTAAACATGGTATTATTCACTAACCACACTCATAGAGTAATTCTCAACTTTAGTATGTTTATGACTCACCTGGGAAGCCTGCCAAAAATTCAGGAGACTACCCACAGACTAGGATTTATTAGACTTAGATAGCCTCTAAGAATCTGAATTTTCCACAATCACTTAAAGTTTCCCTTATGCAGGTGATCCATGGACCATAGTTTATGGAAATGGTATTATACTATAACATTAAAAACAAAAGTCTCTTACCCTTTCTCATCTCTTTAATCATGCCAATTGATGGGAGTTTCTGGTTACTATGGAGATATATATTAAGTGTGTGGAGAGCCCAGACAACATATACAAAATCAGCCTTCATGAAACAATTCCTAGTCTCACTCTGAGGTTCTTCTCATTCTCTCTATTTGATGTTGTAATTTTGCTCTGGAAAAGAACATGTAAGAGTGGCTGTGACTGAGGAAAATTTATTGCAGTGCTTACTAATGAAAGGATACAATTTCTGTCACTTATTTTCTCTTTAATCTGCAAAGATCACTAATATTTTATTATAACATCTATAATTTTTCTTATAAGTGTGAGGGAAAGAGGAGGAAAGGTAAAAACGATCAGACACATCATGATGATTTGAGGAGAATCTTAAAGTAATTCTCAACCTAGCACTATATACTATTTTGCATATGTTGAGCAGTAAATAGTTAATTCACAGCCATAGCATCCTGCTTGTCTTTCCAATAGAATTAAAGTAACAAATAAAACACAATAGAAGTTTTTCAAAAGTTAGTTACAAAGGAGAAATGCATTATAGAAGTAAAATATACAATTTAAAATAGCAGATAGTTTTTCCCATTGTTCCTGAGAAACAGATGCTGAATAATCATCACTTTATACAAAAGTCTCCTTCAGAAAGACTAAATGTAATTAAAGATGGATGATATTTGGAGATGGAAATAGAAATACAGTAGCCAAAATTGGTAGCATATATTATATAAAAAGATTAAATAATTCTCTGTATATTCAATACTGTATAAGAGGCTTTATGTTCATTGGCAAAGCCCATCAGATAAGACACCTTAGTCAGTGAGGATATTTGACATTGAACCATATTGGAAGATATTGCAAATTTGACTTGGAAGTTAGAGCTACCTTTGAGGATTCTTAGATATCAGTATCTTCTTTAGCACTAGACTTAATAAAAAATTATAGAAATAGGACTAATTTTTGAGTATCTATCTATCTATCATCTATCTGGAGTAAATAAAGGTACTTTCAATCAATTTGATTCACAAAATTCTATGGGGGCATTTTTGAAAGCTATCTTAGAGGGAATGTGGTAAAAATAACAAAGGAAATGGTATAAGGCAGAGTCAAAAAACTGGAGGTCATGTAGGAGCAGATGGGCGATTTAAGGACTGATCTAGGAAGGAGACTCTGAGAGGGATTTGTTTCATCATTAGTTGTTAATAGAAAGCAGGTAAAAATATCTTTTGGACCATCTCAGTTCCCATGATCTGTCCTCATCAGGAAAGCTTGCTTACTTTTTCTGTAAAGAGATGGTTATAAAAAGTAAGATTATTTGAAGTACATCCAAGGGACTACAGCTGGGTTTCCTAATCCTTGTAACGTGATCAGTAAAAATCACATAGAATCTGGGGAAATCATTAGATTGACATTTCCTTAGGCGCAACTTTGTTAAAAAATTTGGATCAGCTTTAAAGAAATTGTCTTTACTTTTCCTTTGGCTAAGAAGAGAGACAATGTTTTTTTTTTTTTTTTATTTTCCAGTGTACGTGTTTTTCCTTGTTCACACCTGCTTCCACAAAAAGCAGTTATTCACATCAGTCATTTGGATTTTTAAGAGATGATTTACATCTTCCAAGCAACTCTTTATGGCATTGGGTATGCTTACAGCTAAACTAACAGTGAAGAGATTAACAGTGAGCTCTCCCAGGGCCTCTCAGCTGACCTTGTACTCTAGTTATTAGAGATGCCTAATGGACCCCAGTGGATCGTGCTGACAGGGCTTCATTCAAACTGTGGGGATGGAAAATCTTCATGAGCACACCATGGTCACACCAATTACAGATATGAACATCTGCTGGATAAATGCAGTAGATAAAGCAAACTCTTAAAAAAAAAAAAAAAGTATGGGTAAGGTGTGGGTTTAAGGAAGACTGGATAAGAGAATTTAAAATTAGGTTGTTAGATTGGGTTTGTGTAGAGCATTCTTAGAATTAGAGTGATCTACTGGGTGAATTAAAAATAAAAGTAAGATAAGATTGGGTAATACTCAAAAAGAAATAGAGCCGTGAGATTAAAATTCATAGATTTAGAACACTTTGCTAACTGTTAAATAGAGAGTAGCTTTGCAAAAGTAGATAGAGGTTCTCCTACAATTCTTGGCATTTTTCCAAAGTAAGAGGCACAGAGTTCTTTTAATTTCAAGAGAGAGTATTGTTTAAGGATGGTTGCAATGGGATCTCTGGGAAATAGGAAAACTTACTTTTTCAAACAGAGGATGGGAAGGCTTTGTATATCCACCTAGCCAGGTATCAGTGTATTACAGGGACTACTTTCAGACATGTTGGAATTCATGATGGTTCAACCTGAGGCATGGGACCTATACAGGTGAGGGTGATTAAACAATTCTGAGACAGAGAAAAGAGATGCTAAGACCAATACACACAACTGAGGCAATAAAAATGCTTATGGCTTATGAAGAAATTGAAAATGAAAAAGCTATTACAAATAAGCTTCTTGGAAAGGCTATGCAGCTCTATTAGAGAATGAAAATGTTGTTAAATGCATGGGACATTTTATATAATATGAAAATATTATACACTGTTATTCAAATCTTACATTATCCCCCATGTTTAATTGGTAGTTTTCCACAGAAAGGATCAGCAGTAAATGGTTAACACATTAGTCGTCAGCAAGACTGGGCCATTGAAGAAAATAGTGGGTACCTTCCATTAAAATTAAAATTAGGCAAAGCTCCAGAATCTTTTCACAAGAAGGAACTGGGAAGTATAAGCATTATAAATGAAGAGTACCCTATCAAGATAGAAAGTATATTATATTCTCCTGTACTATCCTCAGTGTCTAGTGCAATGCATGCCATGTAATTTTAGTTTTGTTTTGTCATGCAATGATTGTGTGTGTGTGTACACACCCTAGAATGTATCAACCAAATGATTTCCTGTTAATGCTAAATTGAAATCTTAGTGTAATATCCTTTAAAATATTCCATTCCCCCCACCCCAATCTAAAATTTAGATGAGAAAAATGTAAAAGAAAAAGAAAAAAATAAATTAGAGCAGCAAATGAAAAGATAAGAGAAACCCCAAATAAGAATAAGTTTCTGGACAGAAAAATAAAAAGCCCCATGAATTATAGCAGAAGCATTGTATACCTAATTAAACGTGATATTTAAAATTAGAGTAATAGATTAAATTGGAACATTGATGTTTGGCAAAAGGAATTCATTTGCATGTAGAAATTGACTGCTGTTATAGTTTTAGTAAGTCTTTAAATTTTCATCTTTTCCCTTTGTACTTTTCCATTAAACACAGCACATGATAACCAGATCAGTGGGGCAGCCAAGAGCACAGAATTTATATTTAAAAATGAAAGTTGAAAGTTATAACCTAGCAAGCAGCACAATATACCACATTTTTGGTGTAGAGGCCAAGCTTATACAACTCGTTCAAGTCGAAACAGTGACCCTCCCAAGCCTGATGATTTTCTCAGTAATTCCAGCTGGTCCATGCCATGTGAGGTCCAGTGAATCAACTTTAGCTGTAACCACTGCTGCTTAGAACAAGGAGAACCAGCCATATAGGCTTTGCTCTGTAACAGTGAGGGAAACACTATGTACGCAATTTAGCTTTCAACATGATTCCATTCACAGCGGACTTGGGTACGTTTAAATCATTTTTTTCTCTTATTAACATTCATAAGCCAAATCTGTGTTTTAAAATTAAACGTTTTGCCTTGGCATAGATAATTTGTGTTTTCTTGCACAATGGAGAGTGCAGGGATGAGAAATATAGTAGCCAAGGGTGAAATTCCTTGTAATGGCAATAGCTTATGTTTATTAGGTGCTTTCTGAGAGCAAGGCATTAGGTTAAGCCCCTTTCATGCATTGTGCCATTTAATCCTAACAAAATTCTAATGAGTTAGATACCATTATAATCCTCACATTAATGAAAAAGAAACAGAGGTTTATAAAGGTTAAATAACTTGTTCAAGTAGCATGGCTGAGATTGAACCCAAATCTTATCTGCTGCCAAATCCCATGCTTTTTACCATAGTATATTGGCTATCCTTCAAACTGTAAAGAAACAAGAGAGACCTAGCATTTGGTACTGGCGTCCCTCTGGACAATACTTCAAAGTCTTGGGTTAATATAGCATACTTGTTAGAGAGTTTAGGGCAGCTAAGACTCATTTTGTAGAATCCCTTCTGTTCCCATATGAAAAGGAAGAGATTGGGATGAACGCTCTTCATCTGTGTATATGATTGTCCTCTTTACCTCTCAGCATTTGACCTACATTTTTAGGCTCAGGTCAGATGTCGTCTCCCCTGAGTAAACTTTTTCCGGGAGCACCCTTACCCACAAAGTCAAAATTAAGCATTCCCCCCGCCCATAGTCCCCACCACATTTTACGCATATTATCTCCTCTTTCCTCTGTACTTCTCTATAGATTTCTATAGGGCAATGTCTATATTTTATTTGCAGCTTCAAAGTACAGTACCAGGCTGAGGGAGAGATTATGGAACTGAGTTAAATCTCATTTAAAATATTCTACTTCAATTTCATATTCTTAGATGTTTTTATTTACATTTTAAAAATGCCTAAGATATGAGAGGAAAGAATGAAGACCAGTTTGTTGATCAATTTGTATAAAATAATTGAACCCCGGAATGGGTGTCTTTACCAAGGTGAGTCATTGGTCACATGGTTCCCAAATAAAAGTACTGTACTCAGATGATTCTGTTCAGATACACAGTAGGATGGAAAGTTACCGCAAGCACAAAGTCGCTGCTACTCCTGGGCAAGCACCTCATCTTTCATATTTGCCAGAATTGGTTCAAGCAGTCATTCAAAAATCATCATTTGTGTATTGAACATTCAGTTGGATAGGGATCAGCGGACTGAGATGGTTTTCAAGAGAGGGAAATTGCAAAGATAAACACAGTGGCAGAAGTCTTTGTTTTCAAAAGATTCGTTTTCTATTAGAGAAAACATACAAGATTTTGCTCTCACATTTATTTAACATTTGTTCTGACATCACAAAAGTAGTTTTTATTTGTATAACACTGACAGTCTACAAAGCACTATCACACTCATTTGTTTCATTTTGTTTTCAAGATAGGCCCCCAACCAGCGTTGTGACAATGCTGACAACCAAACACACTTTGTTATTTCTTGCATCCAGTTCGTGGGAATTAGAGGCAACCAAAGGGAGGTCGTGCTAAATTAAGACCATGCTGATGGCATAGAGAAAAGGCTGATCTTTTGTTATACACATTAAAGGCACATGTCCTAGGCTAGATTTCTATATTGTAATAAATCAGTCCCCGGTTCCATTTTTAGCTCTCAGTCTAAGAGAAAAAATAAAGTATTCCCTACCTTAAAAAACAGCGACAATGAAACCATACAAACTCTTTCATGTTAGATCAAAACTTCTCATTGTGATACTTTCTTTCATTGAGATGCTGCACTTCAGGCCATTCCCACACAATGGTAACCAACTGTCATCAAGAAAGTCAAGAAAACAAGAAAGAAGATTTTTACTGTAGTTGTTGTTTTGTTTTGTTTTTAAAAAAGAAAAGCAGAAGGCAAATAAGGTTGACAACCAGAAAAAAAAAAACTTTTACCGGTAAATGGCATGTTTACATGCATTTTTTTCTATCACAAAAGCTGCAAAATCTAATTAATTTTATTAGATTTTATCAATTCTCTCTAATTGATAAAAATTGATTGTATTTGAGAAAATGGCGCATGGCTTCAAGGATCAGTTAAATAAATTTCATTAGGTCCAAAAAAGGTGATAGGAGATTAATGTTTGCCTTCCTGGGACTAGCTGTGCAGCTTTTTCTCAAGAAGGAAGCATAATATAACTCATTGAGCAAAGTCAATAAAGTCAAGTTCCTCAACCACTTAGACTCTGAGGGTCACACACCCTAGTGACAACACAGTCAATGCAACTGATATTCCACCTAACAATAATGTATTCTTAAATTTAATGATAACTTCAAGCCCAGTCATTTCCCTTTTGTAGAGGCAGCTGATTTGCCAAGACTTGGGGGTAGGGAAAAGGTTTTGGGGGAAACAACAACAACAACAACAAACAACAACAACAACAACAAAAACCCCAGAAAGTTAAAGCATATGTTTGCTCAACAATGAATATTCTCTTCCAAAATAGAAATATCCCATCAATATTATTAGCACCAAAGTATTTCCCACTTCCCAAGTCCTAGTAAAGAAGCAGAAATACTAACAAAGGAAATATAAGTAGTTGTTCCTCCTTCATTAAATGAGGAACAGATAAAAGTTAGTATCCAGGCTTTTGATTGGTTTGTTTTCTCTTTCCAAAACTATGGAAACTTGAGACTATGAAATGCTGTCTTTTGAACAGATGAGTCAGACATTTAGCTCATGCAATATCAGCTGAAAAGTAATAATTAAGTTATTTCCATTTTAAAACATCATTTCCTATATGAGAAATAATATTCTGAGAATGGTGAACTTTTCTTTCTCATTAAATTCAGATTAAATAAGCTGATAGAGTTTGAGCTATTTAGATGAAGATAAGGAAGACTTTCTTGATAAGGAGAGAACACCAAATGATTGAGAAAAAAAATGTATCTCATAGTCTTGAAAATTAGGCTATATTTTCTGTTGGAATGGGTCCAATTATAGTTCTGATTAAGTAGTGCTCAAGTTTGTTTTGAGGGGAAGTTTTTTTTTTTTAAGAATCTTCGAGCCCCATAACTCTTTTTAAAATTAACTTTTCTGTTCTGGGATAGTTATGGATTCACATGCTGTTTTAAATAATAATACAGAGGTACCAACCTTTACTTGTGTCCCTGAATGGTAACATCTTGCAAAACTGTGCTCCAATATCACAACCAGGATCTTGCTATTGATACAGTTAAGAAATGGTACAGTTTCATCGCCGCAAGGATCCCTGTGTTTCACTTCTACAGCCACCAACTCTTTATTACCAACTCTTCTCTCCTGGTACCTACTACTTCTCTCCTGCCAACTACTACTTTGTTATCCACTTCTAAAATTTTGTAATTTCAAGAGTGGTATATAAATTGAATCATACAGTATGTGATCTTTTGATGTTGATGTTTTTCACTCAGCTTAACTCCTGGAGATTCCTCCAAGCTGATGTTTGCTCCTTTTGTTTGGTTTTTGTTTTTTGTTTTTGGCTGAGTAATATTTTATGATATGGATGTGCTACAGTTTGTATAACCATTCACCTACTGAAGGACATCTAGGATGTTTTTAGTTATTGCCTATTATCAATCAAGTTGTTATGAACATTCACATACAGGTTTTTATATTAACTAAGTTTTTTTTTTTTTTCCCAGATAAGTAGCCAGGAGTGGAATTATTGAGTTGTATGGTAGTTTCATGTTTAGTTTTATAAGAAACTGCCAAAATGTTTTCCAAGGTGACCATACCATTTTATGTTCTCACTGGCAATGCATGAGTGACCCTACATTTTCTGCTGTCATTATTTTTTTATTTTAGCCATTCTGATAGTAATATAGTGATATTTCATTGAGGTTTTGTTCTATATTTTTTTTCTAATGGCTAATGAGCTTGAAGATATTTTGAGATTATGTAAATAGCATATGTATATCCTCTTTGATAAAATGATTGTCCTTTTTGCCCACTCTCTAATTGGATTATTTCAGGCCTTTTTGCTTCTGAATATTGAGAAATTTTAAATATTCCAGTTACTAATTATCTGTCAAATATGTAATTTTAAAGTTTTTTCTCTCAGTGGGTAGCTTGTCTTTTCATGCATTTAACAGGGTCTTTTGGAGTTCAAACATTCTTAAATTTTATTGAGATTTAAATGATCAATTTTCCTTTTATGGTTCAAGTCAATGAACTTTTTGTCTAGCTCTATATCCTGAAAATTTACTCTTACTTTTTTTTCTGAGTGTTTTATAGTTTGACATTTTACCTGTGACTCATTTTGAGTTAATTTTTGTATAAGGTATGAGGTTTCAGTAGGGGGGCCATTTATTTATTTATTTATTTATTTATTTATTTATTTATTTATGGTCTACAGATGTCCAATTCTGATACTATTTGTTGAAAACACTATATATTTTTTCCCATTGGATTACTTTTGTATTTTTGTAATGCCAAAACTGTAACTGTAAATATCGAAAAGACACAAACTGAGCTAAAATGTCTTATAACTAAGAAAAGTAATAGTTAATACTTTAAGAGTGCGAATTCTGTGCCTCGGCATTGTTCTTAGCTCTTTTCCTTTCTTTAGCTATTTAATTGCCTCAGTAACTCATAACCCATTTAATTGCCTTATAACTGTAACAGAGTAAAAGGTTTAGCCTCTCTGACTTCATCTTGTTCAAGCCTGCTTTGTTTCCATGGCCTTCAGGTTAATAGATTCTTGCAGATAGACACACTAATCATTAGAGGAATTCTGCCCGCAGCTTGAGTTTTACAAAAAAATGATTCCTCACCAGACAGTGACTTTCTTGAGGAGATAAGGGAAGTAAATACAAAAATAATGATTATTTATCAAAGATTTGCAGGAACCTCATGACTAGACTCACATCAACTAGAGTCAACAGATCAAGAACAAAGAAGTTTCACATCTTCTTCAGACCGCTGCTGGCTCCCAGATGTTTGTGGTGGTCAATAACCTCTTGCTCCTCCCACTTTCGCTCCCTTAAACATAAAAGAAAACTGAACTCTGTACTTTCTTAAAATAAATTTGAGGTGTGACTAGGTGTCCTATCTTCTAGGTTGCCAACTTCTCAATCAATAAATCTTTTCCTACTCCAGACTCTGAAATTTTGAGTTATTGGCCTTTTGAAGCATCAGGTTCACAGACATTGCTTTGGTAACATAACTCTTTGAGGTAGGTAACATTATTGTTCCTACTTCACAGATAAGAAAACTGGAACTGTTGTTCAAAGTCACCAAACTGGTAAACTGGGAAGCCAGGATCTGAGCCCAAATAATGTACCAGTAGCAATTGTCCTGTTAAGCTTTGTGAGAAGTGTGTTATTCACAGTGTGCCAGATATTACGTGAAATGTTGAACATTTTTCAATTTTTATCACTGTTATCCAGAAGTATTTCAACTAACTTAGAGTTTAAAAGACTCTCTACACTTCCCTCTTTGTAGATTTCATGTGCTTGATATTTCATTCATATCAAAACCCTAATGTCCATAAAAATACAACTTAAGAGTCAAAAAGCACAAATTATTTTCTAAATTTGGAGGCTGTTTCACAAGTTGAAGTTCTTGTGTTGACACCTTGACCTTCTGCTGCCTGCAGACCAACTCTTTCCCCACAAGGTCTAACAGAACACATGAATCCACTGGGAATCCTGGTGCCATTGTCATTAATCAGTGACAGAGCTTGCAGCTGTTTACTAGAATAAAAATTTTTTTTTTAACATTTGTCCTTTCAAGTTTGTTTCCTGGCCTCTTAGAATAAGCACAGCAAGTATTTGTGAAAACTGAAGGCACTGCGGAAGGAAACATTGCTAGTGATGCTGTCAGAGAAAAATGAGACAAAAGTCACAATGCAAAATTCTTAACATAGTAAACAGTTTGTTTCAAATTTGAGGAAGAAAATGCAATCTTAAAATATAAACAATAGATTATTAAAAAATTTGTACTCTCAGTAAAAAACAAAATATTTTATTTTACTATAAGGACATTTTGGAATCTTTATTTCAAAAAGCAGTTCTAAAGTTGCATAATCTGACACAGATGAAAGAGCCTGCACTCTTTCTCAAATGTGAAATAAGGCTGACTTGGGCTATAGTGAAGCTATTAAACTGTGTTTGAAGAATTCCTTCTTATTCTGTTTATCTATTCATGAAGTAACTTCTCATGTTCTCCTTTTAAATGAGAAGTACTGTCCTAATAATTCTGCTTGTGGTGTTTTGCCTTATTAAAAACAAGAAAATGAGATGAAATCTAGTTGGAATGTTTTTGAAGTCTCAGTATAAAAATCACATAACCTGGCAAAACTTTCAACATTTTGCTTAACAGTTGACATACTATAAATAACACAGTTCTAATAAAGCTTAACAGCACAATTGTTAGTGGTATATTGTTTGAGTTTAAATCCTGGCTTCCTAACTTACTAGTTTTGTGACTTTGAGCAAATTATCTAGCCTGGCAGTTTCAGTTTTCTTATCTATGAAATGAGAACAATAGTGATATCTACTTCAAGAAATTATAAGGTAATTAAATGAGTTAGGAGTTATTGGCCCAATTAAATGAATAAAGAAAGGTAAAGAGCTAAGAACAATACCTAGACACAGAATTAGCACTCTCTAAGCATGAACTATAACTTTTGATAGGTATAAGGACATTTAGGTGTTTGTGTCTTTTTTGAAATTCCAGGATGTTTTAAAGTTATCTCGATTTTAGAATATGTCTCCAAACTAGATTTCCAAACCTCCTGAAATGTTTGTCACTAAAATTAGATTGGTTGTGCACATTGTATATTGATTGTTTAGAAATTGCAGAATACTATGTCTACAATTGATGAAGTTGCCACTAAGTAGAGGTAATGAGATTTATAAAATATAAACCACATAATTAGTTTCTTCTGAGTCATTATAAGTGATGTAAAATATAGCACTTTGAAATCTTGAGTTTACTTCTTGCCCCTTCTTTTCCTGTTCCTCTCTCCTCAATACTCTTGGTCTTTATCCTATACTTCTTTGTTCCCTATCTCACTTTCCATATGTGGAGAATTAATATCATATATTAAAATAATACTAATATTTAATTAAACTCTAAGTTTACCTATATTTACATGTAAGACAAATTCTAAATTACAAATCCATTTAATGTAAGGGTCCTTGGTGAAGCAGAGAGAGTGAACACCGTATTTTATACTTTTTAAAGGATTCCCAGAACTGTAAATAAAGCAAAATCAAAGCTGTCATTGTTGCCTTAGGCTAAAGGAAATTTGGAGCATTAGGAGAAAGCAAGTATTTTAAAAAATTAATTTTCTGTTGTTCTTTTCTTTAGATAGAGAGACTTGATATTGCAGCAAGACATTTAACCGTGTAGGTCATTGTGTTTTGAATTTCATTATAGAAATCAAAAAGGGCAAAAGTAAAGTAGAGTATAATACATGGAATTATCAGTGTCTCTGAAAGACTTAATGGTGAGACAATTTCAAGATTAAGAGTAAATCAGATAATTTGCCTTTTTAAAAAAACCATGTACACTTAAGACCTTCTCCACGGCCTACCTGCTTTGGCAAAGTCTAGTCTTTACAAGATCCCCTGAGGGATGCTTTTGAAATGCAAACCAGATCATGTCACCTCAAAACCCTCCAAAGGCTTTCATTCTCTCTCAGAATAAAATTCAAAGTCTATTCAATAGCCTCACAAGGTCCAGCACAGTTGATAGCTCATGTCTTCTCTTTTTCTCTCCTTAGCATCTGCAAATTTACTCATCATTCTACCTGGACTGCTGGTCCCCCAAGACATCCCTGTGACTTGTTCTTTCAACTCTTTCAGATCCTTGGTCCTTGGTCATTTTACAAAACCACCCTGACTCCTACCATTTTTTTATTTCCCTAAGTTTTATTTTTCTCCTTAGTACTTTTCAAAATCTAACAGTAAATATATTACATATTTATTTTGTTTAATGATTGTTTGTTTTATCTTTTTTATTCCCTAATAGGTAAATCCAAAAAAAGTAGGCATTTCTAGCTTATTAATAAAGTAATGCATGTCAAACACATAAAACAGGTCCTGACACATAGTATGATTTCAGTAGATATTTGTTGATGAATGCTTAATAGATGAACAAGTCATCTTTCAATGGAGGCTGAAAAGAAACTGCCATTTCTCATTTGATATTTATAAAGAACTATGGACTGAGGGAAGCAGAACAGATAAGTCACTAGTTGGATATCTATAATTAAAAACATTTTTTAAAGGATTATTCATGTAGTTTTCCTACTTTGAATAATTATGAGAAAAGCCTACAGGTGTAGCTAAATTAGTCAACTAATTGAAATTTTTATTTCTATTTTATGTAGGATACAGCCAGTTACAGTGTCTCAGCCCATAGAATAGTGTCAACATCTATTCAATAAAACAGAATTTGGTTTGAAGGGAGTTTGGCTCCACATATGCCGGATGAAAAAACTATCTAAGCATCTTTGAACTTGTCTAGACTTGGGTTTGATTCCCAGCTTTGACCAGTAATTATCCACGTTAATTCAGCTAAATTGTTGACCCTTCCTTAACTTTGATTTTCTCTTCCTTAATAAATGGGGACACTATAGGTGTTATATTAGTTTGCTATGGCTGCTGTAAAAAATTACTACAAACCTGGTGGCTTAAAAATACCCAGAAATTTATTCTCTCATGGTTCTAGAGGCCAAAAGTCCAAAATTAGTATCACAAGGCTGAAGTCAAGGTGTCAGCAGGACCACCTACCCACCAAAGACAAAGGTAGAATCAACCCTTGCCTCTTCCAGCTTCTTATGGCTGTTGGCATTTCATTGCTTATGGCCACATCACTCTAATCTCTGCCTCTATCTTCATATTTCCTTCTTTTTTTATCTGTATAATTTCCCTTTTCTTCTCTCTCATAAAGACACATATGATTGCCTTTAGGGCCTACCTAGATAATATAGAATAATCTCACCATCTTAAAATCCTTAATTTCCAAATAAAGTAACATTTACAGAATCCAGGGATTAGAATGTGAATATGTTTTGGGAGATCATTTTTTCAGTCTACAACAGGTGTCCTCTTAAGATTGATATTAAAATATCTATCTGGCATATTTTGTAAATTCAATAACCTTCCTTTTTTTTTCCTTTCCCCTCTTTTCTTCCCTAACTATGCTCTGCAGCACCACCTCCCACCTCCAAGCTAGATAAAACTAAGAAACAAACTCTATCGGCCTTTAGCATATCTGCTGCCTTTTAGTCTTTCATTCCATTAACTAGTCAAAAATATTTATTTAGGAATTGCTAAATGTAATGCCCTAGACTTTGGGGGATAAGAAGAAGAAGAGGAGGAGGAGGAGGAAGAGCAGGAGGAGGAGGAGGAGGAGGAGGAAAAAGAAACATTTCCTGTTCATGAATATCTTACATTCTGGTGTGGGAGATGGATAGTTAAACAAGCACTTATAAGGAAGAAGAGGATATGATTTACACAGAAGTATCTGTAATGCATAATAAGGTAATAAAGGAATTTATAATTATTATTGAGAAGTAGGGGCTAGACAAAATATCTTGGAGCAAATGCAATTTGCTTGAAGATAAAGTCTTGAAGATAAAGATGTCAGTGGGTTAATACTGTTAGAAAAATTTTCCAGATACGAGAAAGGCACAGCAGAGTGTTCTTATATTTCACTAGAAAGTCAGTATCTTTCCTTTTCTCTCTGTCTATTCTAAATACTCCTCCTGGGTCAGTCCACCCCAAACCTGCTTTTTCCTCAATGCACCATGTGGGAAAATACCTTTTTCTCTCAATCTTTCTCCAAAATGCTGCTTTAATCTAGGTGTTGAAAGAAAAAGTATCTGATTAATACTATATGGTATGAGTGGCTGATAGCTCCTAAAATCTCCTAGAACAAAAAGAAGAGTTTTTCAACACAAATTTCTGTTAGGATTATATGCCATGTATAAAATTATATCCAAAAAGAGTGTGTTCCTAAACCATCTATGTTAAGAAAGATTACTCTAAACTAAGAAACTGATAAGCCTAGGAAATATTTTAAATGGTAAAAATGCCTACCTAAGCAGCAAAGATTCTGAACTATAGAAGACTACTTCATTATTTCTAATTCTTCATCATGGCCATGTTTTCAGGAGAAAAAAACGTCTACTTCTCAATCTCATTCTTACCCAACTCTCCAAAAAACAGGAAAGAAAAAACCTTATTTTTAATTTTCTCTTCACGTTTTCTAAGAGGCAACTTGGGAAGCAATGGACAGAAACAAATCACACAACCCCCCCCTTTTTTTTTCAGCTAATTCAGAATGAATTGGATTTACACAAGCAACAGTGCTTAAGCAAAACCGTTCCTATGGTTACACAGAAGGCTTTCTAAATGTGGCACAAGATGCAGGCAGCCAAAATGACTTGACTGTTTATGTTAAATATGAAGTCTATTCCCTATTGAAATTTAATGATCTACTAGCTGCATTTTAGCAGCTTGCACCCTGATAAAATTAACATTTTGAATACATTTGGAGAGATAAATTGCTTTAGCAATTGGCGAGTATTCACTCATTTTTTATTTGATCACATCAGTGATTCAGATGAAAGCATTTCCCCCTGTACTATTAGAAATTGGGTCTACAAATTATCCTCATCTCTGGGTCTGCAAGTCCCCAAACACATTTTATTATCTTTTTGCAGGTTAGCTGGTGCCACATGTTAGACCTAACACTTGGTAAGAGAGCTCAGAAAAAAAAAAATAAATGTTTTTCTTTTATAGCAACCAGGCACAATCAACACTGTTTCTGTGGCACCTCTTGAGCCATTCAGCGGTTCAAATATCCAACAAGGTGAACAGTTCAGAGGGGATGAAGTTTGTCCCCCACCTCCTCACTTCTCCTGAATGAGAAAGACAATATGTATCTTTTGAAAAGATGACAAGAAATTGGAGCTGGAAAGGTATATTCACGGCATATTTTAGTTGACACTATTCAAATTTACTACTTAAAGGTGTTCCTTCATGTATTAGTAGAAACCTCCTATTCAGCAATTACAGAAAATGGAAACAACCTGTTGGATGCCACCCTCATGTATTTATTAATATACTTGCTCAATTCAACTAATACTTACCTATTGAGCACCTTATATAGTCTAGGCTATAGAAATAAAATACATAGTTCCTAAACACACACACACACAAAACCTTGGTTAAGTAGAAGAGATGGACAATAAATCATGTCATGCCGGGTCTTTCTTCTCAATAACTGACTGTGTATATCTCCATATCATTGTCACCATCTTCTACCAAAGTAATCACACCAAACATAAATTTAAAAAAAAATGATTTGAGTTGTCAGAGAAGAAATACTGTACACATATTTCTTGGAATATCTCTAAAACTCAATCCCCACAAATCTGTCCTCTGTAAGGTCACCCACTGGGGGATTTCTTCTGCCATTTCTTTCTCTACAAGGCCCCAATTCATTGCTGTCTACCTCTTTCCCCCAGGGTCCCCTGCCAAAACAAATTCAGGCTCAGAAAAGGTGCCTGCTTTTCTATCCAGTATGCAAGTCTTCATTTTCCATAACCAAGAAGTATGAACCTTAGCATCATGATAGATGAATTCTATAAAATTCAGCTGCAACACATTTAAATTCTTGAAACACAAATTTATCAAAACTTCTCCAGCTTTTCCTTGTTAGAGGCAAAATATTTCACTCTAAATAGAAAACTAGACAAGCTGGACATTTAATAATAATTTAATTATAATTTATCTCTTGAGATGAATGTACTTAACGAATCTGACACTTGAGAATTTCAATCTGTTCAAGGAAATTTATTTTAAATTGGCAAGTAAAAATACATTCATCACATATTGATTCCTTTGTCAGGTTAATTCCCAAGTTTAGGTTACCTCTTAGTGTGCTAATTAGTCATTCAGAAATTATTCATTATGATCATTGTTATTAATACTTTTATTGAAAATTTTAATAAATTTCTCCATTTAGAACATTCATTGAGGGAATGGAAGATGCGAATTTGTTCTTTTACTTTTTTAAAAACAGCTTTAAGAATCTATGTATTCTTTCAGAATGTTTCAAGAGACTAGTATCCAAAATATGTGAGGCTTATTGAAATGTATCTTTTTTGGTAGATTTTACAGATGATGTCCTGAAATCTGATACTGAAATGAGTTTCAAAGGTGATCTCTACCCTCATGAGAAAGTCCTAATAACTGAATAGAGGAATTTTCCAGGTTGGGACATATTTTAGAGGAGCCTTGCCTCCATTCCTCTAATATTATAGGAGTCCCTAGAAAGGTCTTGAGAGTTGGTAGGTAAAGGAGTTCAGAACGAGCCTCCCCAGAATGTGCCACCCTGGCTTGTCGATTATTTTGAGCTGAAGACAATCGAGGCCCAAAAGGCTCAAGAAGAGCTTTTGACCCTACCTCCATTATCTAAATACTTAAATATATTTATATAGAGTGACTGGTGCAGGGAGAGTGCTATCACCAGAGATATCTACAAAGAGTGTGAAATTGGTGTGGTAGGGGAAAGTTGTCAGGGCTTGAAGATCAAAGTCCTTTCTGTGTCTAATTGTCTTTTCATGGCATAACAAACATTAGGTTTTCCATCGCCAGGATAACTGCCTTCTTCCCCTTTGAAGTTCCAGACTACCATTCCTTCTCCTTAGTTCAGAGTAGAACATAAACCTTAATTGACTAACTGCCTGTGGGCCCCATATGCTTTTAGAGACTCTATATGTGCAAAGTTATTTTTTTTTCTCCTGTTAAGCTGTTTCATGTCAATTTAATTCTTAGATCAGGTGGAAGAATCCACAAGGGTAAAAAAAAATTGTCTCCCCAACATAAGTAAAGTATTGAATTGTCTCCCCAAATTTAGAGAAGATTCTAAGCCAATTATTCACCAAATTGGTGTGATTAAAATTAATTTCTAGATCAAGAGTTGAGCTAAATGCAAGTTCCTTTTCCCTCAGAAAACAGGTCTTCATGCAGAACTCCATAATGGTAGACCTTGAATATAAAACTAAGAAATTGGGTCTTTATTCTGTAGGAATAACTTATGTATAAGATGGACACTGAAAATTTTTTTAGTAGAGGAGTGCAATTATCAAACTTGATATTGGACAGACTGGGAGAAGATTACCTAGGAAATCACAAACTTAAAAACATGGAGCCATTAACTTAGCATGAATGCTATGCTAAGTTAGTCAGCTGCATGGTTTTCACTGCAGGCGACAGAATTATTTTTCTATCTTAAATTCACTGTTTCACATTCAAACAGGAATGTTTATTATAGCCATATAATAAACATTGAAGACATATCTTGGAAGACATATCTGCTCTTTCCATCCTTGTTCTTTGCCCTTTTTATTTAAAAAAGAAAAGAGAAAGAAAAATGATAGCAGTGAGTGTCAGATGGATTTTAAAATAATGACTAAAATATTGATGACTCAAGTACAAGTACAGGAACGTTATTTAATAATTGTTTCTTGTATGAAATTTAAGAGATTTAAATATATGTTCACAGGGTAGAAACAGCGAATTTAACAGGGCTGGTTTTCAGCATTCACATCAAGAGTCCATGCATAACATAATGTAAGATGTATTTAAATACCCCAAAGTACTTTCATCAGGCAATGAACCACGGTGTCTTTCTGGTTTGTTCTTACTCAGAACACACTCACCAGTTCACTCAGCATCCATCACCTTTATTTTGTATCAGATGCTCATTGTCTGAAGTAATAATGGGTAAGTGATCCAAAGAATAGGGCATCGCTTTGAACTGCTGACACATTGCAGAATGCTGTATTATGCTGTATTGTACAGCCAGCCAAAATACCCACACTCAGCTCAGAGCTCTTTACAGAAAGCATGCCATTGCTCCTACATTCTTGTATAATAGGTATTCTATAGTGGGTGATTAAAAATGGAAGTTTTTCTCATTTTGTTCAATAGAATGGGGAAAAAATTATGTATTAATTTTAATTATATCACTATGTAGACATATTTTCATGAAGTATTTTAAAAGTTGTATTTTTATTTCTTTAATGTAAAATATATTGAAATAATAATTTGGGAAAGAAGTGAGAGAGTTTTTTATATTTTTATGTGAATTGTTTGGGATACAAACTTCACGTAAAAGTCTTCCAGGAAAAAAAAAATCTATTTACCAAAATGCCACTGATTAGTCAATACAGAATAGAATCAAAGAAGCGTCTTCTATTTTGCCATTTAAACAAGACTGTGGATATGTAATTATTTTCAAATGCGCCTATATTCTACACTAGAACGCAGATCCAGGAAAGGTCTGTCGAGAACACAAGGCCATTTGCATGAATGTCTGGCAAGGTAGACATAGTTTACTATAAAAAACAGTTAAGGCATTTCTTTCTTGCTGGTACATAGAGGGAAAAATATGTGTGTATGTTGGAAGGCTGAAAAATGTGTGTGTGTATGTCTATGTATGTGTCTGTGTGTGTGCGTATGTGTGATTTTTAAGAGATCTGTATCTCTGTCTCACAAAAATGATACCCTAGAGTCTCAATTAAATGGAGTTTCAGTTTAGAGAGAAGACAGTGTAATTTGGTTAATTGGTCACCTGATAGCAAAAATTTCATTGGCCTTTCTGCAAGCGTGGAGCCAAAGACCATGACTAGCACAGAGTTGTGTGTGCTCTTTCCTTGCTCATGGGTAGATACAACATATTGGTTTTCTCTGCTGCTTTATTGCATACAATATAAAGACTATGTCTGTGTCTTTGATGATTTGGGGACTTGAATTTCTGCAGAGTAATAACTATCACAGTAGCCTTGAGCTGAGTTTCCCTTTCCAAACTAGCACAGCAAACCCTGAAAATGAGAGGAATGGGGAAACAAGCCAAGCTACAACTGCTGTGCTGAGTGGATGGAATAAAAAGGATGTGCAATGTCGGAAAATTGTCTGGGTAGCTGAAAATATCAGTCTCTAGACTTAAAGTCTGTGGGAAGATCACATAAAATGCATGCTAATTTCATGCATTATGCTTGCTTTTAGTAAATATCAGTATTATAATTTGTGTTTCCACCCTGAGGATTGAATGTCTTCATTATCCCAATGTGGTTTATTGAAAGTTCCTTCTAGTCGACTTATAGACAATTGGTGCTTTTCTGTAATTATACTTACAAAAGGTCACAAATGTCCTCCATCACTGGATATCTTCTAGAAAAAATATTACTTGCAATAACAATAGTCATTAACAATACAAACTTATTTCTTGACCTGTGACATTAGTTACAATTTTGTCTGGATATTTTTCTGCATGATAACGTAGAATGAATATATTCCATTAATTTTAGTGCTGAAAGTGTTGGAATGTTTGGAGGTATTTCTCTCTAAAATTCACTTATTTTCAGCACTCAATAGCTACTATCTTCCTCTCTGGTGAATAAAATTTTGCTGGCCTTTATATTAGAAGAAGATGACACTATTGCCTTCCCGTCACAAGAGGATACTTGTTTCTCCATTAGTGTGAATGGATTCCCATTGATCCATTTGCACTCTCTTACTTTGTCTCCCTTGTGATTGAAGGCATCATCTCCGAAATGTTGATCGGGGGAAAGGAGCAGTGTAGATAGCCAAGTTCCTCCACATTCTCTGCCGGAAAGTGATCAGGCTCTGATTTTTTCAGGTTATTTGGTAGATCACTTAACCAATCAGGCCTTAGTTTTCTCCTCTCAGCTGAGTAACTTGGAATACATTATTCTATGTTCATATAAAACTTTGAAAAATGAATGTGGATCATATCTTTTTTTCTTTCCCCCCAAAAAAATTTTATTAAGAAAATCTTCATACCAAAGACAGTCAAAATAATACTACAATTTATACCCCTCACCTAGATTCAAAAATTTGTTAATATTTTTCCATAATTTTTTATTTTTATGAACCATTTAAAAGTAATTTGCAGACACTATGACACATTACTCTTAAATATTTCAGCATGAACCTCCCAAGTTACATGGACGTTGTCCAATGTAACTATAATACCTTTATCACAACTAAAAAAGGTAATAATAATTATCTAATAGCTTTTCTTATGTAAGTCATTCAAATGTCCTCATTTGTGTGAAAATTGAATTTTATAGTTCTCTTTCCTCTACATCCACTTAGGATGCAATTATGTTTCTTGCATTACACATAGCTATAATTCAACAAAACTTACAGTGTTATAAGTTGCATGGGCTTTCATATAATGGTAGTTTTTCATTCAGGACCAGTTGATTGAGAAAATACATAATGGCAAAAATAAATGAATGAGTGATAAGAATACCTAGTACATGATAGTTGTTTAATATTGCCCTGCTGAATACATAAATTTAGTAATGTTTTTAGTTGATGTTGCATTTTACTAAGCACAATTGCAACTGAATACATTTGTGAAGCAAAAAGATATTTCTATATGAGAAGCACTTTTATATTTAGTTTATAGATACTAAAAGTAGCTAATGTGATTGTGATCATTTACTATACATCTACATGGAGGCAAGCACTGAGCATTCACTCATTTAATCCTTACAGTACTATTTGTCCATGCAATACTATTTTATAGATAAAAAGACTGGGAAAATTAGAAACTTTTCTAAAGGTTTCAGAATTAGTAAAAGATACAATTTCTATATAAACTTGAGCTTAAGGTCTTACTACATATACTATAGTGCTTTGCAAGACAATGCTTGCTGCATGAGGGGAATTGGTCTGCCTTCCTGTAATTTCTCCTTAACCCCATCCAGCTGATAAGTTGGTATCTGTATGTCTGCTCAACCATCTCGCAAAAGCACTACCAAACACTCTGCTTAATTATTCTGTGGCCTTAAGGGAACTCATATCTCTGTGAGAAAGCCTTTTGAAATAGAAAGGATCAGTGCAGTTTTTTTGTTGTTGTTGTTATTGTTTTTTTCAGAGAGCTTTGAGCAAGGTCGTGTCTGTTTCCTGAATGAACAGGGTTAGGCTAGGAAAATTGGAAAGTTTCCCAGGTCAAAGAGAGCCAAGTTTTCAACTTTTCACTGTGTCATTTCATTATACTCTTTGAAGTAAATTTCCAGAAAATTAGACACACCCACATCCAAACTTAAGGACAAACACATCCTAAAGCCAACTAGGCATGATTCAAGGAGTTTGTCACTGTTTGGAATTGACTGCACTTTTGTTTTCTTCCATTAGTGAACATAATCACACTTTTCCTACAACTTTCAAAATTGTAGATTAATCTCACACAGTCATATCACTGTAAAGGATCTTGAATTGTAAAGAGGGTAAATTAGAAAAAGGAAGAGATCAACTTTACTAAACATATGATCTGACACAACTGCAGAGTTTAGTTTGGTCTGTTCTTTCAACCTGCCAGTATAGATTATCCCTTATTCTCCTTCCTCCATTTCCTATAAAGTGAATTTTTAGTACTGATTTTCCTAACTTAAAAAAGATATATTCATACTCTCAGAGAAAATCTTTCCTAAAAATCTGAGTAAATAGATTAAAAATTATATAGCCTTCAGAAAAATGTCTGGCCAGAAGTTAGCCTCTTTTGTGGGATTAACTTCAAATCTGCTAGCATTAAAAACAAAACAAAAAAAAACCCCCCAAAAAACACAAATGAGCTCAGTTAAATGTCAACAAAAAGTCAAAATTAATCATAAAAGTGACAATATTATGTATGAGAAAGACTTGTTTTTACAGATATAAAAACACTGTGTATGAGATATATTTTCTAGTTGCTTTAACTCATGGAGAAGAAATCATACAAAGTCTGACCACAAATGAAAGGTGGAATCAGTCCCATGACTTTCTATGTCATTCAACTTGTAAGTGTCCTCAATGCTTCTCATTCTGGGTACTCAATAAATAGTAAACAGGGGCAGCAATTATCTTTCCTGTCTAGTCAAGTGTCATCATTTCTGTAGTCTCTGAGCTAGTGGGCACATAGAAGAGCACACAATTCACCTCAACTTGAAATATGCCTATTGCTCTGCCACCTCCTCTTTTTTGTGTGGCTTAAACTGCTGTGTAACCTACTGGAAATCTCAGAATATCAGCTCTCAGTTATCACTTATTAAACCTTAATCTTTCCTTTCCCAAATTCTAAGAAATCCTAGCAGGTCTAATTAGGTTATTTTTTTGCCCTTTTCAATAAGCAGTTTGATGATGTTGATTTGCTGCAAAAAGAAGTAAAGAAAAGAAAAAGAAAAAGAAAAAAGGAAAAGAAAAGAAAGGAAAGGAAAGGAAAGGAAAGGAAAGGAAAGGAAAGGAAAGGAAAGGAAAGGAAAGGAAAGGAAAAGAAAAAAGAAAAGAAAAGAAAAGAAAAGAAAAAAGAAAAGAAAAGAAAAGAAAAGAAAAGAAAAGAAAAGAAAAGAAAAGAAAAGAAAAGAAAAAAGAAAAAAAAAAGAAATCCACAAGCATTGGAACATGTCTCAGTTCCTTAGGGAAAAAGGCATTTTGTGTCACTGTTTGTTAGGGTGTTTCAATAGTTGTTTTCCCTATTTTAGAGGTCCTTCGGGTGAGTTCACTTGTACCTTTCACATCTCTTTCATTTGTTGCAATACAAAATAAATACAAGTTATTCATGTTCCACCAGTTGGCACCAAACCTCCTTTTATGCTGCCGAACAGCTATGCTTGTCACTACACACCATGATATAAGTCCCATGGCCCAAGGCATTCACTTGGCTTCCAGGAATCCACAGGAATTTTCTTGCTACCACACTGGCTTTTCCTTTTCAACCTCCTTCCCTGGCTCCTCCTTCTCTCAGTCCTCTAAATGTCAGAGTGGTTTAGTATCCAATTCTCTTCTCTTCTACTTGGGAGAGCTCCTCATTCCTATGGTATTACATATCTAAACACTGCTGATTCTCAAGTTTTTATGTCCAGTTTGGAGCTCTGAGCTCCAGATTATTATACCCAACTTCTAACTTAACATCTTGATTCAGATATCTGTGAAGTTTTACAAACATTTCATGACAAAAAGAGAACTCTTGATATTTTCTCCAAAGTGCTCTTTCTCTAGACTTCTCATTTTAATGGAATTCACTACCATTCAACCAACTGGTCAAGCCAGTATCATATGGGGCATCCTTGATTCCTTTTCCCCCTTTGTTTTCCATATGTAGTACAAATCCTGTGATTTCTTCCTCTAAAATATATCCCAAAGTTGTCCCTTTCTGTCTCCACCGATATGCCCCTCACCAAGGCTACCATCATCTCTTCCCATAGACTACAGAAATAACCTCCTGGCTGGTTTCTAGCTTACAATGTTTTCCCTCTATAGTCTACACTTTACACAACAGAGTGATTTAAAGAAATAAATGTAAGTAACATAATGTAACTTTCTGGTCAAAACTCTAAAATAGTTCCCTATTATGAGTCAAAAAAAAAAAAAAAAAAAAAAAAAGCCTCCTGACCATAAACTATAAAACTCTGTGTGGTCTCTTACTCTCATCTCCTGCTACTTTCCCCTCACCCACTCTGCTGCAACCAGTTTGGCTTTTTTTCAAACACACAAAGACCATCCCTGCCTCACGGCCTTATACTCGCTACTTTCTCTGCCTGGAACACTCTTTCCTCTGATCTCTACATGGCTCTTTTTTCACATTATCCAGGTCTTTACTGAAATATCGCCTCAGAGGTTTTCCTGCTCCCTCCCTTTTAAAACTCCTCACCCTCTTCATCTCTAGTTAATCTCAAAAAATGCAGATGCTGTTTTACTTTTCTTCATGGCATTATTACTACCTGAAAATATTTATTTAAGTATCAATTGTCTGCCTTCTCCACTAAAATGGAAGCTCAGTGATGATAGTGACTTTGCCTGCCTTGTTCAGACAAATGTCCTGTGTCTCTAACACCTGGAACAGTGACATATAATAATCACTTAATAATATTTTTTTGAATAAATGGATAACTGGCAAGAGTCCAGGGTAAATAGGATAATATAATCCATTATGTGACTTATTTTGTTGCTCTTAATGAATCATGTGTTTCGTTTGTTTGTTTGTTTGTTTTTGTATCAGTGATCCACTAACCTAAAAAGGGATATATTTGTACTCTAATAGAGAAACCTTATTAAAAATCTGGATAGATCTAATTTAAAAAAATAAAATGCTACTGCTGAAAAATTAGATTTATATTGTCTCTGTTCATCTGAAAGGATTTTTGTGGGGTTTTGTGTCCAAATATTTAAGTTTATGACATTCAGCTTTAAACTTTAATATTTATAACAATCACTTAGGGGAGCTAGTTGCTAAATCTGGTTTTTAGTTTTAAAGCTTTAAAGTTTGTTAATAAACCCCAGATGACCTCCATGCAGCTATTCCTTGAACTGTTTTGAGGAACACTTGGCTATGGGTTTTGTAATTTCTTTCATAACTTTAAGGAAAATAGAAACATACCTGTCTGATTTAGCTTTCATGGAGAATGAGATTTTGTCACTGAGGTGCCTGATGCTAAAGACCACAGCTCAGTTATGTGAGATATTTGTCAACTATGGGGAATGCCAAGGAAGGGATGAGTCAATTGAAAATGATAACTTCTTGACATTCTATTACAAGGCCAAGTGGAGAGCATAGGCAGGAAAGCAGAGGCATAGCCAAATAAGCCAGAGAACTAGGAAAATAATAAGAGAACATGAGAAGCTCAGGATGAGAGAGGAGATTTTCTTTAAATGGTACTAGAGTTCTTCAGAAACTGTCTAGGTCACCTTTGTTTAAAAGTAAAGGGCAGGCTAAACTTGTCCAGGTGGTAACAAAGGGAAGATGAAGAGTTTTGCACCTTCCAGATAGTGCATGAGAAAATATGCTGTAACAGTATACAGTAGAGGCCTCTGTTATGGTCAGTGTTATGGTCAGCAAGTTGTTCCCCTATCCTTAATTTCCAAGTCACACAGAGGGAGAGCTGACCAAGAGTTTTAGCCAATAGAACAAGGTTATGGATATTTGCAGCATGCAAACATATTGCGAAGTGACAGGCAAATTGGGAGTTACATAGGGGGTAGAGAAAGAATATATTTTGTAATTTTAATTCTTTAAAGTATACCATCTTAATCTTATTAATAGCACTTATCATTTTCCAATTCCATAAATTTAGATGCTTTTTAGTTTTACTTTTATATTCATCAAATTGTTTCATGAGTGACTGTTTTCAGTCCTTTGAATTGTAATAGAAATTTTAATCAAAGAGTTTTACTGACATTCATTGAAAGCTTACAGATGAGAAAACTGAACGGGAAACAATGTCACATAACCATTAAATATCAGAACCAGGATTCAAAGCTAGGGCTACACAACAAGCCCCATACAAGCTGGGGTCACCAGAAGCCCCCTCCAGAAGGAGTCCCATCTAGTTTCCAAACTTGAATTCTAGGAGTGAGGAAAGGTTATACATAGTCAGACATACTGAGATTATACCTCTTGGTTCTGGAGGTAAATATTCGGGTTTGGTTAGCAATGTGAGCACCAGGCTGAGGTCTTCCATCTGCTGTGTCAGTGTTTGACCAGTCTGCCAGCCTGCACATCTGACCACTTCTTCTATTTCTATCTTATGCCTACTCTCTGAAAGCCCAGAGCTCCAGCTATAGATCTCCAGTTACCTGACACTCTTTCTTGGTTTCTGATAGTATTGTCTCTTGATGGTCACTGATTCCAATGGATGATTCTGTACTTTCCTTACCTATGTCTTGGACACCTACTTGTCAATAATTAGCCCTTCTAGAAACCCAATATCACCCCTGTCTTACTCTTTCAGGATATGACACCATCCCACTATGCCAAGCACATTCAAATGCTGTGGTTTGCACTCAGGAAAGCCATGCCTTTAAGACCGATTTTTGGGCAAGAGGAGTTAGAGAAGGACGAGATCTTAGTTATAATTTACAGTTAAAGTGCCCCAGCAAATAGGCCAGTCTCGCACCTTTTGATGATTCAGGCCAACAAGAAGAGGGACCTGGAGCGTGAAAGGATCAAGTTAACGGTGAGTTCAGATTTCTGGATCAGACACACTTCACACAGCGTTTATGCTATCTGGGTATCATGTTTGGGAAACCGAATTAGGAAGAAGCTGCTTCCTTCCTTTGCCTGACTAAATAGATAGGGCACAAAAGAAAATCCTGATATAGAACTATTTCTGTCTCAGAGAGGCATAGAATCCTGAGTGGAAAATGGAACAGATTTTTCTATTTTTCATCCTTTCTTCCCTTTTATCCTTTAGAAGAGTTTATCTTAGTGATTTGTTTAATTGTCAGTCTTCCGTGAGATAGTGTGATCCCTGGGAGGGCCAAGAGGTCTCTTTTGCTCACCATTGTATTCAGTCCTGGATACAAAGAATGTGCTCAATCATTGTCAGTGCTGGAAACAATGAGTAAGTGAATGTTCGAAAGGACAAAAGACCTTATATTAGCAAATAAACTATACTGAAGAAAAGATAGGTCCTGAATGGCTTCCCAGATACTAGATGAGATACCCTTAAGTCTTGTTAAAACCATCTACAGTCATTATAAGAGTCAAAATTATAATGAGAAGCAATAGAACTGTGCTCTGCATATACATATTGCACTTTTTTAAATGACAACTGTAAAGTGTCTTGCTAACATCCTTAAAGCTCAGAAATAATTATATTTGAGATCTCTGTCAACATAATAGATATATTTAATACATTGCTAGCTAAAATCTATCAAAAAATTCTCTTCTTATTTCTCCCTCACCTTTCTCTCTACCCATGTATAAGGGAAGACCCAGGCACCATGGTGCAAAATTCTACTATAATATCACTCCTGGAACTACCTCGCTTTGGTGCATTTGTACATAACATTTCTAATGTAACAGCAAGAATGTTTTCCCCTCCTGTTTATTTCTCTGGAGCTGTAATAAGCAATCCTGTGTGACATTGCCTGTGGAGCGGTTGCCAGGCAGCAGAAAGAAATCTGCAGCAGGAGGCGGGAGAGCTGGGGGAAAGAGGAAAGAAAAGCGGGAGGAGGCAGCGAGGAGGGCTGAGCAAGTGGGGGCTGGGTTCCGAAACTGCTGAGCCAGAATTCCATCTCTTTGTCATCTTTCATGTTCCAGGCACATAATGAGCCAATAAGCTGAATCTTAGAGGGGAAATAAAGATGGAAAGGAAACAGTTGAATGTTGTCATTAAATAGGGTGTCAGAAATGTTTCTTATTTTGCGAAGAAAGCGTTTCAGATCTTTCTTTCTGCTGAACTTTGCTTCTTGGGAAATGCAGCTCTACAAACATTATAAAAAGGCCAGCTTCTCAGTGGGCCTGCTTTGCTCTAAAGCAACAAACAATTAGCACATAATAACTTCCCGCGCTATGCATAGGGAACATACACATTCTAATTTAAAAGGTTTGGACTTGTCTCATTGTGTGGACAAATAAAACAGAGAATGGGTACTTAACCCTTGAGGGAATTGCAGTATTTAGAGGCATCTCTGTACCTGAGAGAGAGGAGGTCATTCAAGGTATTTCTAGAAGCTTGCTTTCTTATCATGAGGCTTTCTGTAGTTTGAGAAATTGAAAGCCACAGCTAAATCCCACCTTTTAGCTTTTTAAGAATCTTTCTCTAATGAGATTAAAATGATTGGACCGCCATCCAAGCAGAAAGGGTGGGGGCAGATGGCATTCAGGTCCCTCCATGCTGGCCTGGATGTCCCTTAGCACAATGTTTCTTGCCTTTTGCCAGCCTTCCAAGCTGTCTGTTACTAGTTGGACACTCTCCAGTGGTAACAGACAATGATTTTTATTTAGATGTTTGATTATTCTTGTTAATCAAATAGAACTAGAACAGAAGGTTTGTTCAAAACAAACAATATATTTACAGATAGCTTTGTTTAGTAGATGCACATTTTAAGGCTCTGAAGTTGCTAGTCATTTTTCTCAGAAGATGTAAACCCACCATCTGGGAGACAAAATAGGACAAAATATGTTAAAATGGCAAGACGATTGGAAAGAATTTGGAATTAATATAATGATGACCAAGCTTTTTAATTTAATTTTATTTTTTCATTTTAGCAATGGAAGATAGAGATGGGAGAGACAAAGTAAAATAAGAATAATTAACTCTGAAAATTGCGAGAAGTTAACAGATGAGGGGCTCTCCCCCGTTCCCTACCACATATTCAGGCTTATTTCTCCCATTCGATGGTCTGCCTTTCTAGTCCCAACTAAGGTCATGATTGAATCAATCGAGGATAATCAATGATTTTCTGCACACTCTAGGAGGAAGATAATATGTCAGGAGAAAAGTACCCTTTAGCATAAACCACAAAAAGAGATAAAATGGGATTCATCAGATGTGGTATTAATCAGAGAGATGAAATGACTGAAAACAAACAAGCAAACCAAATATATCGAAAATCAGGGCTAGATGCAGGAACAATCTCATTCTGCTGGTTTTCAGAAGGCTAACACTTTTTCTTAAGGAACTGCAAAATATTTACAGACATTTGACACTTCTCTAGGTAGCACAGTTGGAGTATGGACACTCAAGCTCCCCAGAATGTCCTGTGATTGAGGTTTTGTCTATCCTGCACAGCAGGCGAAACTAATCAGGGAAGTTGCTGGTTCGCCTGACCACACTGGTTAACAGCACTCTCCACAGAGCCTCCCTGGAAACCGGAGATGAAATACCACATGATTTCATGTGAAATTGCACTTTTAATAAAAGCAAAAGGGAAAGATACTCTAGGGTCAGTTTCATAGTTGTGCTACAATGAAAATTTCTACCAAAGTCTATAATCGTTATTTGTGTTTTAGCCTTTATAGATTTTATACTTTAATATTTAGTTTACATTATTAAAGTTATGCATGCGTTATAAAACGTTAGTGGGACTTTTCCTAGTTTCATCTGATATCCCAAAGTTGATAGCAATGGATGATAAAACACTCATATTCTAATTATAGATCATCTATGCTGGACTTGTTAAGATGTGGTTAAAACCTGGTATTGAGACCTTTACACCGTCATCTACCTCTAGCCTAGTTACATGAGATTGCTCAGATAATAAAAGGTCATGTTTGTAATAGAGCTGAACGCTCTAAAGTGAACGCTATAGCATTGCCCCTTCATTTCCTCATTCTTTTCTATATTAAACCACATAGAAAGGTTTCGTGAGACGTAAGTCACTATGGGAATGGAACACAATGAGAGAATTGTTGGAGGCAACTGGCCTCTGTCTCTTGGAGTTTGGGAAGCCATGATCTTGAAGAGCAGCAACATTTGGCATTGTAGCTGTCCAAATGAAACAAAGGCATCATCCTGGACCATGCATAAAATAGCACAAGAAGATGAAAAAGATAAATTACTAACTTTCTATTACTGGTTCTGTTCCAGTTGAAATTCAAAGTGTAATACATTTGATGGATTTAACTCGGTTGGAACAGATTAGACAGATTGCATTTTCTACATGCCGATAATGCCTAGGGAAGGACTAAGGAATGGAAGAAGAGATCAAACACACAGCCTCTTTATAAACACACCTGTGCGCAGTGCTTATAATGCACACATAATAGTCAGCATATCTTTCCTCGTGAGGTTTAGATTGCTGAAGAGGTGTTAATGCAATTTACAATGGGTTTGTGTTTTTTATTTGCAGTGCAAATGGGGAAAGACTTTTGATCCAAAACCTTTCCAATGCAGACGCAAGACGTAATTTTCAGGGTAGAAAAGATAAAGAAAAATAGAATCTGCATCTCCCTTTGAAGAACTCAGACCTAGCTGCCAAGAATAACAGAACAAATAGATTCTTGTGAGAAGATAAGGACCTTTTAGATCCTGGAAGCTTTGTCATTTTTCAAAACTAGTACATTTTTCATAGTTTGCCACGGTGATCTTCAAGTGGATAAATGGATATGGTCAGAAGCAAGTTAATTCCTGTCTAGTTCCTTTTTTAAAGGATAGCAGATATCTTCAAAGAGAGTAGAAAAAGGAAATGGTAGATGAAGAAAATAAAAGCACACTGTGAAAATGAATGGATTCAGAAACCAATTAAAATAAAGAAAAGCTTTAAAAGATTCCTTAAATTATTCGCATTTCACACTACTAGAAAAGCAATGGTTTCCTCTCAGCCATTTCTTCTTAAATGTTTCGTTTTTGTTTCCAGAAATAACAGGTTTAATTAAATGGGCAAGATACACTCAAGTGATCCAGACTAATGCACACAGGGATTTTGAAGTCACTTAGAAGATTTTAGGAAGGATTTTGATCTGCCAGGCTAAGACACAAATAGAGAAAGCTGGTCTTCAGGCAAAGGGCACGAGCACCGTCCGTGTATGGCTCTTGTTACTGTTATTGGGGAAGAAAAGTTCTGAAAGTAGCAAACATTAAGTAAAAGAAATTAGCTTTATTAAACTCCTTACATGTGCCAGGGTACTTTCACATGCATTATTTCAATTAAATCTTAAAACAACCCAGAAAATATGGATATTATTGCCCCATTTTTAAGATGCATAAGCCAAGACTCCGAGAAAGCCAAAAATAGTACAGTGTCCAAATCCAGGGTATTTGATGCAAAATCCAATGCCCTTTCCATGACACTGATTTGTCCTCTGTGCTAATGAAGATGCATGATCAGTAAATGCTGCCCCTGATCAGAAGATCAAGGTGTCTGGTAATGCACTAATATTCTAACCTTTCAATCTAGACCAATAATATCCTAGAACAGCCCCGTATGAACACATTTGTATGTTAAGGGTTATAAGGCAACATCAAGCATTCAGCAGGAATCAACAGGAACGGTCACAAAATGTTGACAGTATGATTTACTGAACTTGAATACAAATGCTAGATTCTGGAACACATAACATGACCTTAAGAATTATCTTTGTATGAAAGAAAAAAAGAGTAAGCAAGTGAGAGCTGCAAATCAATCAATGCCACTGGAGCTATCTTAAAATGTTGCTATTTATCTGTGATTAGAAATTTGAAAGCAAACTGAAAAAAAATCTTAAACTTTAAAATGTATAAATGCATTATACATTTCACTACTAGTACTATCTTTTTCTGCAAGTCATGAAGATAATAAATGCAGCTTAGCACATACTGTAAGGAGATCAGACTAACCTATATTATATGGCTGTACAGAATCGTACCCTAGTAAGTCACTTGGATATTCAGTATGGATTTTGAGTCACGAGACTTGGGCTCCAGTCCTGAAGTCACCATTAACGTGAGATTTCTTTCTTGGCTTTAGATTTCCTAGATGTTATATATGCAAATGTATTTTAACATATATCAGCATTTATGAGAATTTAGTAACTGCATTCACAATACGCGTTGTTGAAGGAATTTATAAAATATGGAGTTGGGTTAGATTTTTTCCCAAGGTTCCATAACATTCTAACTTTTTATTAACTGAGATTTATTGAACATATCCAAGTACTAGATTCTTCTAGAAGAAGTTATTCCAAATAAAATATAAGGATAAGTGAGCTTTTCTCAGAGTTCTCTGCCAAGGACGAATAGCATGTCAAACTTTTTCAGCTAAACAAACGTGACTGGAAAGAGGATATGAAATGTGAAGGGAAAAGAGGATAGATTTACAAATAAGCTAAAGCATTTACATAAGACTTCCCATTAATAATGTGTTTTGTTGCAGAAAGTGTACTGGGCCAGGAGTCAACAAATAAATGGGATTTATTACAAGTTCTAGCAGCAAATAGCTCCATGCCTTTGGCTGTCATTTATTCTCTCTGGTTCTTGGTTCCCTCAGCTGTAAAATGACTGCAGTGTGCACTGCAGAGGTATAATGGGGGATGGGCCAAAACATAATAAGTCAGCCAAGAAAAAGCAGACATCTGAGGAAAATCCACATTGTGAGAAAAAGCACCATATTTAACCAAACAGAAAAACTGACACCCGCATAATCACATTAATGTAGCAAATAGAAGGAAATTTTCCAATATTTTTATGTTTATCCCTAAAAATAAGATAAACTAGTGTGAAAAAAATCAAAGTTCTTTGAAATTAAAAATGTCATCCTCCAAATAGTCTTTTTAGTCTAAGTGCACTACATGAAAAATAGGGATTCAGATTAACTACATTGTAAGGAGCTGGTTGAAAAGGGAATGGTATATCAGGTATAAATTTGAATATAATCAAACTAGTATAAAAAGAAGTAGATTTTAATGTACTGGCATTGAAAGAGAATTTTTAAAATACATTTTTAAATTTAAATACATATTAAAAATAATATATAGAACAATATTTAGATATGTATTTAAATATATATGTGAAATTGTGTGTGTGTGTGTGTGTATGTGTGTGTGTGTGTATATGAACATATATATATATAATTTATTTTAAAAATTCTGGAAAGTGTTTTCTACAGGGGAAGCTATTAGGATTGAATATGAATGAGGGAGGTGATATAAAATGAATTTCCACATTTACGATATATACTTTGTATTGTATGAATTGCACCCAATGAGAAATATGCATGTATTGCATCGTGTCTTTTAAAAAGTAATTTCAGAGACACTAGTAAAGAATGAAAAAAATGAACATAAGCTACAGAGTCAGATAGCACTGGGATTTATCCTAACCCTATTTTTTATTAGCTCCTTATATTTGAATAAGTTAATTAAGTTTTTCTTATCTATTAGAACAGAGATAAAAATAGCTACCTTACAGTGTTGTTATAAGTATTGAAGATGTATGTAAAGCACCTGGACCACATTCAAAATTTAATAAATTGTAATTGTTTTATGAAGTAGATAAGATAATTTCAGTTTTATTTTATGGATCAATAAAATGATCCTCTATTGCCTGATACAAACTCTTCTCCTTTCCATCTCCCTAGTTAAAAAAGAAATTAGAGAACTTGAATGAAGAGGACTAGAGGAAGCAGTGACAGAATGATGTTCTATTCTTTCTATAGCTATAACACCTTGTTCTGGCAGCTCTTCTGAGTATATTGTATATTCTAGAAAAAATGTAATAGTTTAAAGGTCTGTGCTCTTGAAAAACCTGTAGCCTAGCAGATGGAAAAAGGACTAAAAGGATGTGTATAGACTTGTGATAATCTAGAATGGTTCCTACAGGCAGATTTCAACATCTTGTTGCACAATTCTACTTCTCATTATGGCTCTTTTTTCAAATTTAATCTACTCCCACTTGGAGACAAACTCAGTAGGAAAGGAGAAGGGCTATGATTTGAGGCAAATTGTCATTCAACCAAAGAACCTCAGCTAAACCATCAAGATCAACTCATGATTAAAATCCCTTCTAATCTTTGAGGCAGTCCTGTCAGGAAAAGCAAATACTGCACAACCGATAACAAAATGAAGAGTAGGGGGGTACCCTGCCTTCTGCACACTGTTGTAATGATGGCTCAGGAGAAAAATTGGAACTTTAGTGGAAAAAAAGTTGAAATGTCAAGACATTTTGAATATACCAGGGTACAAACAAGTATTTTTTTTTTTCTGTGAGATTTTGAAAACTAACAAATGAAAATGGTTCAGAGGTCTTTTATTTAAGGGAAAAGATGATCCAGGTATATATAATGATGAGTATCTTCCTGAACTCTACAACTTCCTGTTTAGAATTAGGGTCACAGTCAAATTTCTTATGATCCCTACTTACTCAGGGTCACCTCTAGCTCATACAGTACGTAAAGAAAGTTTCACTCCTTCCTTTGGGGAGGGAACATGGCCGTGTAAGCAGAACATGAGCTGGCTTTTAGCCCCACTTGTTTCTAGGTCTGGCATCCTTGTGCAGTGAACTGTGTGCCGCAGCCCTAGCTCATATATCCAAAGGCCCAATCAACTTGGAACACATGCTGTGTTTTCCCATCTTTTTATCTAAGTTCTTATATTTTTCTTCTTCTGAGCTCAAAACTGGCCATTTTCTCAAGGCTACTAATGGGTAAAATTATGGTAAATGTTTTTAAATGAATGCTTCAAACAATGCTATGAGTTAGATACTATTATCATCTATTTCTTCCAGGTGAAAAAAGAAAAAAAAAAGCAAAACAAGTTTTGAGAATCATGTAAGCTACTTACCCAAGGTCACATATCTCCTTAATAAGAAAGCTAGGTTTGTACGGCTCGGGAGCCCAATCTTTTCACATTATACCTTAGTCCCTTTCTAATGACAAGGTGTGATTAACATTCAAGCTATTTAAGGAAAAAAAAAGTTAAAATTTTATTTATTTCAGTTATATATTTGATTTAAATGAGAGGAAAATTCTCTCTAAATATTAGAAATTCTTTGAATTGCCCAAATAAAAGTCATTATTGGAAGTAAATATAATGCATATACATTTTATAGATATTAAAAGGAATTCCTATAACCTGACTTGATGATAGAAAGTGATTATAATTTGCACCAGTCTCCAATTCAAAATTCAAATAATTCTCTTTGTCACCATCTGAAACTCTCAGTTAAATTGACCTTCAGTCCCTAAGTTAAGTTTTTCTGTATGCTAACATCTCGACCCCTGTGTTGATATAAATAAGCCTCCGTATGAGCTAACTCTAGGTCCGGGATGGACATGAGACTATAAAATGAGCTACTTGAGTTGGAGAAAAATCTCCTCTACACTTTAACTCTTTATCAAAACTTAGTCTGACACTGAGTTATTAAATAAACTATTGGAAAATGAACAGCCTCAGGGGGAAACAAGCCTAATTTCCAACTCTAGATCAAAGAAGCTCACTCAGCCAGAAACAGTCAGATTGCTAAAACAATGCTATAAAGCAATTCTCCATCTGGTCTGCCTTTGAAAGATTAGCAAATTAATCACATGGAAATATGAGCAAAAAGAAAGTGTATAAGCTCTCCACAACAAAAACAAACACAGACAAGACACTTGCAACACAAAACAAAAAGCAAAACTCTATGCTCTAAAGTAACTTTTTTTACATAAAATGGAAATTTTTAGAAAATAGAAGATGTCTTGTGAAAATAAAGTGTGATGAGAGATGTGGTGATCACTAGTACTGTTTACTAAATCTTTCAGGACCGTGTTTCTTCTCCTTTGTAGTTGGTTGGAACTCTAAGACAAGTTTGAGCCAATAAACTCTGCTCAGAAGTATTATGCATTCTTTTGGAGCTAGAGCATTAACTGACAATGACATGACAGACCTTGCAAAGCTCACATTATCCTTCAGCACAGGACTAGCAATGTTTGTCATGCTGACTGATTCAAACACTCTGAGTCCTTGTGTGGCTGTAATGAGCATGACCTCACCATCAACTCAAGATGGTCATGGACAGTGGCAAGAAGTAAAATTTTTTTTATTTTAAGCAATAGGGATTTTGATATTTGTTATTGCAGCATAAATTATCTTAACTAATTTAAAAAAAATGTTAAATAAGATCAAACACTAATGAAAAACAGCAACTGAACAACAGATCATTGTTGAATTTAGTAATTAGAAATATAATATTAAAACAATAAATACAATAAAGCACTAAAATGCAAGACAAAAGGACCAATATAGATGATAGAATCTGGAAGTATATATCATGAAAAATAAAAATTAAAAGTAAAGATGAAAATGTGGAAAAATAATAGAAATAATCTTAATTAAAACGCCCTTTTCAAGTATAAAAGAAATTTAGACTTGAGAAAGAAAATAACTCTTCAGATATTAAGATAAATTATTAAACATAAAAAAGCAACAATGTAGTCTACTAAAGTCGCACATTAACAAACCAAATAAAAAGAAAAGCCTGAGATTAGGAAAAAATTTATCAATAATTTACAAACAAATTACAACATTTTAAACAACCTCAGTGTTTCAAAACTGGGGAATGATTAAGTAAGTTATAGTGCTTCTACTTTGTGCAATATTATGTATCCATTAAAATGATCTATTTGAAGATTAAGTAAAATACAAGGTAAAATATGTACCACATAATACAAAAATTTTTAACTGGAATCAGTAGATTTATATTTATCTACAAACACCATTTCATATAAATTTTGCATATTAAATGAACAGGCTGGTAAAATAAAAATATTATTGTGCCAGGACTGTGGAATTAGAGATTATTGTCATAATATTTATTACAACAATAAACTATAGTAAACATTTAAGTTAATGAGCTTAAAGAATTGCCTCTTTATTTCCTGAAGACTTGGTTTAAATAAGACATTGTATGCCTGGGTACTTACACTTAAGCAATACCATAAAGCTTAAAATTTTGTTAAAAATTGTTTCCAACTTTTTTCCTGTCAGAGATATATTCTATTATTATTATCCTTTATTCTTAGAGAAATATAAATGTATAAGGATTCATTATAATAAAATTAATTGCTCGTAAAGAAAAATATGTAATTCAGATGGAAACTATTTTAATCATTTTTGTTATATTTCTGCTATCACTGTAATTAATCTAATACATTGTGTTTTTTCATTACAAGGTAGCCTAATTCTTTTTTAGTGAAGTTATTAATTTTTGTTGTTGGTAGTGGTGACATGTTCCAGCATTGTGCTTGACTTGTGTCAAAATTCTTTCTTATTGAAGAGTAAAGCTTCTTACTAATGCAAGCTGAAACACCAGAAGGCATTGGAAGCTAGGTGAAGACAGTAATTGTTGGATCTTTAGATTCTGAGGTCATATATAATTTCTATGTTGCTTCAACCTTTTAGGTAGAGTCACATACTTAAGCACTTAAAGTATATATGCTACTATCACTAAAACTGATAATATCTTTAATGAGTACTGAGCACATAAATTCAGTGCTGGCCAGATACGAAGATAAATATGCCTTGGTCATAATAGATTACAAAGGCTCCTGGATGTATCTCAAAATAGATTACTGAATTCAAAAGCAAGCTAAAGTGGCTTTTATATTCATGACAAAATATGATGTAGAGTCATCATGATTTCATTTTTATTGAAAAAATATATTATGAACAAATATATTACATAATGGAAGGAAATACACTAAAATTTAAATATGAATATTACTGGAAAATAACTTTTACTTTCTTCTTCATTTTTTTTACCAGTTTTCTATAACATCTATAGAAGCATTAATTACTTTTCTGTTAAAAAAATAAAGTTAGGCTACACAAAAAGTCAAAAAAGAAAAGAAAGTTATCAGCTCTATTTTTTTAAATTTATTTTTATATCCTTTTATCGAAGTGCATATATATATATATATATGGTGTAATTCTCATTTTAGAATGTGGGACTAGTCTTTCTAAATATATTATTTTTATACATAAAATACTTTGTTAACATCAACAATCTCCATTGCACCCCTTCACCCCTTCCCCAACCTTAGTCTAGTTGCATGGAGTTTGGTATTTCATTATATCAACAGAATCCTAGTGGACAAGACCATGTAGGTAGACTCTTTCACCAAGTTCTGTCTTAGCAAGGCTTATTTCTTTTAGGTACGCTGCACAAATATATTCTCACTGGTTCTCTGCCTCCTACAGTCATCTTTAAGGACTTGCTATTAACCATGACCTCTTCTCCCTTTGAATATGAAAAATTCATTTCAGATCCTATGCAGTCATTTTCTGTGATTTTAATGAATTGTGAAAGTCTGGTCCTATAAGACTCCTCCACTCACAACTCCCCACACTTTGCATTTGCCATTGCCTCTGGGCCTGAAGTTTCATTCATTTGAAAACTATTCTTGGAAAGATCTCCCCTCCTCCAGCTATTAATCTGTCATTAATGGACCATAAGTCATTCAGATATACTGCACTATTATGCAACCTCAACAGAGTGGAAAAAATCATTTGCTTTACTGTCAATGTAAAAATTTCTATCTTTTTTTGACAGTTTTATTCAGAAAACCTCAGCTTTATTTTAATTTGATTCTAATGATGGTTTTCAGAAAATGATTTGCGTAAGTAAAAGTTCAGTGCAATGACAGCTGTCACGATTTCTGTGGTAGTTTCTTTCAAGGAGTGTTTATTGAAAATATGCATTTCAAATACAGTGCATCATTTTTGGCACAGTGGATAGAAGTTAATTATTCAGAGCTGGTAACGTAGTAGTATTTACTCAGTAGGGAATTTAAATGAGAAAGGCCCATTTGTTTTATCTTCTCTCTCTCTCTCCTAGTCAGAACTTCTTGATCAAAACTTTGATTCACAGATATTCCCACACCTTTGAATGTATACCAGTTGTTGTTTATTGTCCTTAAAAGGCAAAATGTATGTAGCCCTTACAAGGTAAAATGGCCTTCACATTGTCTAATTATAAAAACAATGACCTGAAAGGCATTCTTGATGCAGCAGACAAATGAAACAGCTTTTTGGTCCTCTCTTACTATGAGTGGCTATTTTGGACCCAAAAGTAGAGGTATACATAACAATCTGAGGTTGCTTTATTTTGGAATTACATTAAAAAAGTTAAGCATAATTATGTCTCTACTTGAATTTTCAAACTCATTTTCATTTAGTGGGAAAATATTAACCACATCTTAACTTTACAAGTTGTAACGAATTTATGCTTGGTTAGTGGTGGTTAAAATACAGAGACCAAAGCTTATATTCTGAGAAGTATTTTATTTGGAAATATTTATATCAGCTTTTCACAAAGCAATGGGACCACTTGAAGTCTACATCAGCCCAAATAATGTATTACCTATGGCAGTTTATTCGACTATCAACAATTTTGTTGTAGAGTATCATGCTTTGTGGAAATAAGGGCAGTGATAGCTGAGGAAACAAAGCTTTGACTTCTGCACATTTTCAGTCTTAAGAGATCTATGTATGAGCAATCTGAAAAAATTCATCACTGTACAACTGCTATATTAATAACACTTTAAATGATCTTAAGACTGTCTAGTCTCAAAGGTTAGTTAAGGAATGAACATTTAATATAAAATCCAAGGAGGACTTTTTCTCTCAGCTTATTTTATTTTAGAATTGCAATGACAAAACAGATAACAAGTAAAACTACAAGTCAAAGAGGAATAGTTATTTTGTTTGTTTTATTTGTTTGTTTATTTCAATGGATGGGTGATAGCTACTCTGGAACTGCTGAAGAGAAAGCCTCACAGAGGAATGTCTTCAAATATTATAGAGATTTGTTTCGAATCGGCGACAATGCATTATCTCTGAAGAAGTAAAATGTATCCCAATAAAAGATGACATTATGCTCTATATTTTGTAAATTTATTATTAGAAATTAAGCAAAAAAGCAAAAAGTTTTTGCTTTGTTTTTTTGTTGTTGTTGTTGTTGTCGTTGTTGTTTTTCAGATTGCATCTTTATATTAAATTCCTCGGCCTACATTGAGGCAAAAAAAAGTTAGACTGAGGATTATGTTCTGATTTCACCTTAATTATTTTAAACTGTGAAATTCAAATCAAACAATGAAGCTTTTCTAAATCTGAAAATGTTTCCAATCTAAAGATCTAAAGGCCCTTATAGTTTGTAAGCACTGCCTGCATAATTTAGGCAGGATGATAAACACAGCTTTGAGAAATTTTAAGCCACAGCATTAGCTTTTATCCTCACTAGATGAAATCTTATAATACCTTGCTGAATTGCTCCATTGTATTTAAACAAAAAACATACAGATTTAGCAAATGTTTTAAAAAAAAACATAATTTCACTGTAAAGAAAAGACAATTCACTACTTAATAGAAAGTTACACATTGCACCACCATCTAAATCTTGCAGATATATGTTTTGTTAATTAACATGAGTGGAAGTTTGCTTAGCAAATATCTAATGGATGGGGTGGTATTCCATCAGAGTAATCCTATAAAAGAGGTATGCTGTAATGTGTATGCTTTTTTGTTCAACTGCTTACATTTAATCTCTTTTTATCTATTTAGCTTGGGTATAAGCAATTTACCATTTCACCAAATGTTCTTTCTCTACAAGAGAAATGGGGCTGTGCAAAGTCAGTCTTCTGGACCTCATTAGTAGATGTCAGATGGAGTGAGATGGGGGAGGGACAATCATTCTTTCTCATGCTCAGGCACAGTGATGTTGCCCAGTTGTAGTCCACTCAGACATCAGAGCAGACACACCAGTTCCAGCTGAGCATGTCAAGAATCGGAGCCAGCAGACATATAAAAGAGAAATACTTGTTATCCATCCAGTCCTTCAGGATTGATTCCATATCTACATATACAGCAATCTCCAGTAATCATATTGTTTTGATTTATTCTGGGGGTACTTTTTAATGTTACTTAAGGGCCATAAGAGCCTGTTTAAATACTTACAGATTTTTCAGTTCTATTTGCCTTTGTAATTTTTCAGAATTTGTTTTCAATTAGTTTGGAGAGAGAAAATCTGGTTTGGAATTTATGCAAGCTTGAAGAGACTACTCAACTGTTAACTGCCAATGCATTTGTTGTTTAAAACCATAAAATAAAAGAGCTTATTGGAAGAATCACCTTTAAAAAAAACAGACTATTTTTAATATTTTTAATAATCTCTTTGAGGAAATGCAGTGTTCATTATAGTCATGATAATCGTCTCTTCTACCCTAAAGGACATTATTTTTTTTTCAGTTAGAGCAAGTGTAGACATATAATAAAAATTGTTACAATGTTTAAAAGGTACTGTATATACATTACTTAATTTAATTCTAATAACAAGTATATAACACTGCTTTTTATTCTTACTTCACAGATCAAGAAACTGAGGCTCAAGGAAAGATTTAATGGAAGTGTGCCTGGATCCAAAGCTTGGATTTCTAACTGATCCACCCCATAACTTTTGAATACAAAAAAAATTCTGCTAAATGATGGAGCCACTCCATCTCTTCCTCCCTGAGCTCTCTTTATGCCTGGTGATAAGTATAGCGCTTTCCCTTTATCAATTCACTCCTCAAATGGGTGATAATACCACATAGTGATTAAGGCCATGATGCTTGCAGTTTGGCTAAACCTGGGTTTGAATTCCAGAAATAATTTCATAGATATGAAACCAGAAGTATAGGCAACAAAAACAAAAATAGACAACTGGTACCATATCAAACTAAAAGTTTTCTGCGCAGCACTAAAAACAATCAACAAAGTGAAAAAGCAACCTATGGAATGAAAGAAAACATTTGCAAACCATATATCTAATGAGGGATTAATCTTGAAAATATATAAGAAACTTTTACAACTTAACAGCAAGAAAAGAAAACAAAAATCTAATAATCTGATTTTAAAAATCAGCTAAAGACTTGAATAGAAATTTTTCCAAAGAAGACATACAGATAGCCAATGAGTATAGCAAAAATTTTTTAATGTCACTAATTATCAGGGAAATGAAAATTATACCACAATATGATATCGCTTTACACCTGTCAGACTGGCTATTATCCAAAAAACAACAGACAATAAGTGTTGACAAGGATGTGAAGAAATTAGAACTCTTGCACACTTTCGGCGGGAATGCAAAATAGTGCATTGGAACCAGCAACTAAGAAAAAAAGGTATGAAGATGTCTCAGAGAATTAAAAGTAGAACTTCACATGAGCCAGCAGTTCCACTTTTGGGTATTTATGGAAAAAAAAAATGAGATCAGGATCTTAAAGAAATATTAGCACTCCACATTTATTGCAGCACTATTCACAATAGCCAAGATGTGGAACCAACCAAAATGTCCATCAACAGATTGATTTATAAAATGTGATATATACATACATGGAATATTTTTTCAGTCTTAACAAAGAAGAAAATTCTCGATATGCAAAAACATGGATGGACCTTAAAGACATGTGCTAAGCGAAATAAGCCAGACACAGAAAGGCAAATACTGCATGATTCCATTTATATAAGGTAGCTAAAATAGTCATATTCATGTAATTGAAGAGCGGAATGCTGTTTTTCAGGGAATGGGTAGAGAGAGAAATGGAGAGTTACTAATCAAATCAGCAGACATAGTTTCAGTTAAACAAGATAAAAATTTTCTAGAGACCTACATTACAGCATTGTAAGTATAGTCAACAATACTGTATTGTACACTTAAAAGTTTATTAAAAAGGTAGATCTCATGTTAAGTATTCTTACACAATAAAAAGAAATTTAAAAAAAAGAAGAGAAAAGTCTTTTTGGTATTTTCATTGAAGAAGTGTTAAACTTAATGGTTAACATAGGGAACTATGTTGAATCTTTTTATTCAAGAAGGCATACTTTTTATAGGTTCAAGTATTTGCATCCCCAATATTATTTTAGAATAATTTCTTTAAACAGATCTTATACATTTTTATTCAGACTATCCTTATGTATTTTCGTGCTGTTTTAATAATTAAATAAGCTTCTTTTTTTCTATCATATCTTTTAATGATTGTTATTTTGAAAACTACAGACTATTGATTTCTTTATGTGCATTTGTGTCTAGTGCCTTAAAAATTCTTTTTAAAAAGTTTTTAAGTTTTTCAAAATTTTCAATTGTATGCTAAAGTATTTTACTTATGGGTAACATGTCCAAAAATCTTGGAGACTACTAGTTCATATAATGAAGTCTAAACTCCTCAGGCCTTTCACAATTGACATTTCCTGACTTCTTAGTTTCATGTGCTACCATGCCACCGCACATATACTAAATTCTTGTCATTCAAAAATGCTTGTGGTTATCTGAATACTAATACTTTTTGGATGCCTTTTGCTTTTGCTGTAGTTTCGCTCTGCCCATAATTCTGCTCCCAGAATTCTACCGGTGTTTTTGTCTAGAGAACTCCTCACCTTTTTTTTCTGGATTCAGTTTGTGTCCCCTCTTCCGAGAAACCATTTAGATCTCCCAGACACATGTTAGTTCTCCCTTCTTTCTGTTTTCATGGTGGCCACAATTGAATTAACTTACTTTAATTATCTTATTATTTGATAACTAGTTATTGACATGTTTCTTGATGAGACTGTAAGACACTTAAGAGATTATCTTGTTTGTTTTTATATTTCTAGTATCTAAACACAGTAGATAACGAATATATAGTGAATTAAATAGCATCAGCATATTACTGTATAATGTGCTTCCAGATACTAGATTTTGCATGAAAGAGAGACACTGTTAAGCTAAAAGAAAATGACATGTTCTGCAACTCCAAACCCCTCCATTTACATATGAGGGTAACTAAAGCCTGGAGGGGTAGCTTGCTTCAAATCACAAATCCAGGAAGGGGCAGAGCCAGAAAGAGAACCTAGTTTGGTTTTTATCCCAAGAATTCTTTCAATTACTCCAAAAGATTGAGTCAATATTTTCAAGGCGCGCATATATTTGTAAAACATTGTTCTCTGATAATCTGCATGTTCCTAGAATATATACACAGGGGTAATGAAAATGTAATCACACACCAACCAATACTCACGAGAGAACAGTGAAAACTTAAGCATAACCCTGCTTGTCATGAGAGAAACAGCTGTTATAATTTCTTACCCTATGTTCCCAATGGAGACAAATTTATCCTTTTCCTTTTAGTATTGCTATTTTCAAAGGATGGAGCCAGAAGGAATGGTACCTAATTATTTTTTCAAAAGATAATTTTTCTCTTTTCATCATTACAGTTTTGAGTTACAAGAAGAATCCTAAGGAATGTTTAGTGAATATGCACAAACTACAATTTACCTAACTCCATAAAAACTTAGGTTCATCACTCAAACGAGCCACTCATTCAGGAGTTTCATTTACTCACAGAATCTCAACTAACACTGTATCTCAAACCAGTATCTCAAACCACACTGTGCCAAACATCAGACAGATATTTCTACAAGATTACTTCACGTGGTTTTAAAATAATCATGTCTAAAGTTAATTTCATTTTCTTTTCTCCAGTATGAATTCTACCCTCGTGTTTGTTATTTTGAGGATCTCCTCAGCTGAGTTCAGGTCATCATCAACTAGTTTATTTGAAGTGAGTGAATGTATGCCTGAACAAACGAAATCAACCTCCTCCCTTTTTACCATCCCTCCAGTGTGCAGATTTCCCTTCACAATAATTGGCTTACTTATGCAAGTGGCACCATTATTGTCAAGGAAATTTTAGAATTAGTTTCTTTTTCAACCAAGATTAGATTCAACCTCAGTCCCTCCCACAGTTCCATATATATTGCCCTCAAATCTTTTTCTAATCTAACATACAATCCTTTGAATTCTTTTGGTGGCTTTCCTTTTTATAACTCAAGGCCCTCTGCCTATGTTATTTAGTATGAAATCTAGTGCCCTAGTATTCACTTCTCTTCGCATTTCTTCTGGATACATTGCCTATCACTTGAGGAAGAAATCGCTGATGTGGTCAAAGCTTAGAGCATTTTTGGAGCTCCAGTTATTATGCGTGTGCTTATTGTGTCCTACAGATTAGCATTTATGAGAGGTATTCCCTTTTGTACTTACTTCTCCCTTATGATGAGTATACTAAGCAGGACATTGATTCTTGAGGTAAGCCTTATCAAGTATCCTTTTCTATTCTGTATCTTCCATGCTAACAACTAAATGGTGAGTGAAGCTTTGTTCTACTCTGCAGACACAGTCACCTCAGACAGAGAGAAGAGGGAATCAATAGTTTTGCTTTAAGTCATATATAATAATTAATTTCTGTAAGAATTTTGTGTTTTGAATTTCAGGCACTGATTTAGTTATTGTAGACATACTATTCCACATTTGATGAAAAATGCTAAGAAATGAATCCAAGAAGCTAAACAAAACCAATTTGAGATAACACAAAACAAAGCACGCCAGAGTACTTCATAATTAGATTTCTGAAATACAATTATATAAAAGAAAATATTTTTAAATTAATTTTTTATTTAAGTATAATTGGTATACAATCTTATACTGGTTATATTAGTTTCAGGTGTATAATGCAGTGATTCAATATTTTTATATCTTAAATGTGATCACTGCGCTAAATCTAATAATCATCTGTCACAGTGCAAATTTATCACAATATTATTGACTATATTTAAAAATACTCAGAATAAAAAGACATTACATACAAGGGGACCATGATTCAAAGGAGGGCTGGATTTTATATGAAACCATGGAGACCAGGAGACAACGAAAGAACATCTTAAAGTCTTAAATGAAAAGAAAAACTGCCAAGCTAGAATTCTATATCCAGTGAACATATTTCTCAGATTTGAAGTCAAAATAAGTTATTTTCAGACAAACAAAAGCTGACAGAATCTGACGGCTGATGAACATTAAAAGAAATGTTAAAAGAAAAATTTCAGGCAGAATAAAAACTATGGTAGATGACTTGTAGATAATAGGTTGAGTTATTGGGTTTTACATCTTTTATCCTGTGGGCAGGTGAAATTTGACACCACATGGGTGACTAAATTTTTAATCAAAAAACACATAAATTTTCTAAACTGAAGAACCATAAGGTAAAAATTTGGGTGAAATCCCAGATGCTTAAAAGATAGTGTGCATTCTGAAAGAGACAAAGAACAGGAGCCCTTTACATAAAATGCCCAAATCTATAACTTACTTCTAAACAAAGATTTGCAGTGCTACCAAGAGAGTTTGCAGTTTAAGACTACTTGGAATTTCCAGAATTCAGATATGACATTCAAAGTTTCCAAGGCATGATTCAAATTTACTCAATTTGTAAGAATGCAAAAAAACAAAAACAAAAAACAAACAAAAAAAACAAACATTAACAAGACAAAATGGCAATCATCAGGGACCAAGTTTGAGATGATCAGCTCTTGGAATTAATAGATTTCAAAGCATTATTATAATTAATCTCAAAGATGTAAAAAAATAAAACAAAAAACCATGGTCAAGTGGATGAAAAGAAGACATCTCAGCAGAGGAAAAGAGTATGTAAAACACGACCAAATGAAAGTTGTAGAACTGAAAAATATAATATAATTTTTAAAAAGTTCGCTGGATGTGATGAGCAGTAAAAAGGAGATGACTGAGTAAAGACATACTAAACTTGAACATAAATAAAAGAAATTATATATTTTGAAGACTAGAGGGGGAAAAAAGACAGGTAAACAGACTTTCATAGACCTCTGGACCAATACCAAAGGACTGACATGTTGAAATGAAATCTCAGAAGCAGCAAAGAATAAGAGGACAGAGAAAATATTTGATAAAATAATGGCTGAAAACATTTCAAATTTTGTAAAAAAGATAATTTGTAAATTCAAGAAAACTATCAAACCCCAAGCTGAACAAATAAAGAGAGAATCATGACTAGAAGCTTCACAAGCAAACTTCTAAAAACCGAAGATAAAGAACCAGCCAAAGAAACATTATACATCATAGAAAGAACAATAAATTGGACAAATGAATATTAGAAGGTAGAAGGGAAATATCTTTAAAGTGCTATAGAGAAAATAAAAAATGTTCATCAAAAATTCTATACCCAACAAAATACCTATCAAGAAAAAATAATTTTATAGAAAAAAACTATCCTCTGTAGACCTCCATTACAAAAAAAAAAAAAAATAGTAAAGGAAGTTCTTCATTATAACATTAAATGATACCAAATGAAAACTCAATCTTCAGGAAAGAATTGAAATTGTCCAAAATGGTAAATATCTGAGTAAATTAAAAAAGAATATTTTTTATGTTGCATATGACAACTATACTATAATAAAATAGGGGAGGGAAAAAGATCTATAACACTGCAAATTTTATATATTTTTCACAAACTATGATATTTACTCTTACTTATGCTGTGAAAAGTTAAGGACTCATATTGCAACTCCTACGATACCCACTAAAATCAATGCAAAGATATTTGGATAAAAAGTCAGTAGATAATTAAAATTACTTTACAAACATGTGAGTAACCTAAATACTCCACTCATAGGGCAGAGATTATTAAATAGAATAAAGAAACTAAACTCAAAAAATGTTTTCCTTATAGAAGCCATATATTAAATATAAAGAGTAATATAATTTCTAAAATTATTTACCATACAAACACTAATTATAAGAAATGTAGAGTAACTATATTAATATATCAGAGAAAATAAATTTCAGAGATAGAAACCTTCTAGAAATAAAGAGGAAAATTTCATAATTATAAAGAGCAATTTGCCAAGAAGTCATAACAATAATAAATGTGTATATAAGTAATAGAGTTTCAAAATAATTGAAGGAAATATTAGTAGAAAGTAAAGAGGGAAAAAAGATAAATCTGTAGTTATAGTAGGAGATTTCAAAATTAGTAAGAACATAAACAACTTGAAAAACTTTATCAACCAACCTGGTAGAAGTGAGTGCTGTATCTAACAACCTACAGAATATTAACTCCTTTCAAATGCACACAGAACATTCACCAAGATTGGGCATATTCTAGGCCACTTAAAAAATCCAAATTCTAAAGATTGAAATTATACCAAATATGTAGAATTAAGATAGAAATCAAGAAAATAATGACATCTAGAAAAGCCTCAAATGCTTGGAAATTAAACAACTGAGGTCTAAGAAACCTAAGGATTAAAGAAGAAATCACCAAAGAAAAAAAAAATTCTAAGATGAATAATGATGCCAAGAAAAATATGATTTGTGCAATGTAGTTAAATAGTGCTTAGAGGGAAATTTATGTGTTTAGTTTGGAAAAAAATCGAGGCTTAAAAATCAATGATCTAAACTTCCAACATAAGAAAGCAAAAAAAGACAAGCAAATCAAAGTAAATAGAATATGAAAATAATAAAGGAGCAGAAATTAATGAAATAGATAACAGATAAGTAATAAAGAAAATCGATGAACTCAAACGTTCTTTGAAAGATTATTAAAATTGATAAACACCCTATCTATATTAACCAAGAAAAAAGAAAATACACAAATTACCAGTGTCAGGAATGAAAATGAGGATGTTAGTATAGCTCTTACAAGTATTAAAAGATTAAAAAATATTAAGAACAATTTTTGCCAATAAGCTCAATAATTTTGATGAAATGGACAGATTTCTTGGGGAAAAATTGATTTAAAAAATAGAAACTTTGAATTTCCCAATATCTATTAGAAAATATAGTTAATAATTAAAAACATTCCCTAAAAGAAAACTCCAGACCCAAATTGCTTCACTTGTGAATTCAATCAAAATTTTGAGAAAGAAATAATATATATCCTATATAAACTTATTCACAAAATAGAAGGGAACACTTTAAAACTTATTTAATAAAGTCAGCATTACCTCAATATCTAATACAGATAGACATTACAATAAAATAAATCTACAGACTGAAATTCTTCATAAGCAAAATTCTTTAACAAAACAATAGCAGTATACACATATACAACACCTGCCAAGTACACACCAGTGGGGATTATCCCATTTATGCATTTTGACATTCAAAAGTCAATATAATTTACAACTTTAACAGAACAATTCAAAACACTCTAAAAAATATACAAACATCACAGAAAATGCACTGAAAACATTTGACAAAATTCACAAGTCATTTGAATTAAAACTCTAAACTAAGAGAAAAAGATTTTATTCTGATTAAGGGAATCTGAGGAAAATCTATAGCCAGTATCACATCTAATGATGAATAACTGAACACTTTTGCCCCAAGAACAAGAAAAGGGCCAGGATATCTGCTTTCACCACTTCTTTTCTACTTTGTAATTTAAGTTATACAGTTAAACAAACTGGGAGGATAAAGAAAAAAATAAAAGTCATGTAGAATGGAAGGAAGAAGTAAAACTGTTCTTATTGAAAATATGGTATTATATATAAAAATTCCAAGCAATTCATAAAGTAGCTACTTGAACTAATAAATGAATTGAGCAAAATTATATGATACAGTCAGTTTATATGATAATCTCAAATGAATGAAAATTAATTAACAATGTATACTATTCACATTAGCATTTGAAAACATAAAGTACTTAAAATAATCTTAGCATTGAAGTAAGTACAAGTCTTGTATACTGAAAACTGCAAATCGCCACTGAGAAAAATATAAAAGGACTTAAATAAATAGAGATGCATATCATGCTTACATGTTTTGGAAAATTCAGAACTATTAAGGTGTCTATTCTCTTCAAATTGAACTACAGTTTAACACAATCATAATCAAAATCCCATTCATTTTTTAAAATGGAAATCAACAAGCTGCTTCTAAAATTTGCACGGACATGCAAGGACTTAGAATTTTAAGAAATCTTGAAAAAAAAAACAATAAAGTTTGAGTACTTAGGAATGATTTGAAGACATAAAAAATTTAAAAGATAGTATGCTTTTGACAGATGTAATAAATATATCAAAGAAGAAGGTTAGAGTCCAGAACTAAACTCATACATTCATTATGAAGTTTTAACTAAGACTCCAAATCAATCCAATGGGTAAGAAACGTCATTTCTACAAATGGTGCTGGAAAAACAGGATTTTGATCTAGGGGAGAAACCTTACCTCATATCTCACTCATATGTAAAATTCAACTTGACACGGATCTTAGAATTAAACCTGAGAGCTAAAACTACAAAGTTTCCAGAAGAAAACATTGAATAATATGTTTAATACCTTGAAATACACAAACATTTTTTAGGACATAAAAAGCAAGAATCATTAAATAATTGCTAAAATGTACCTCATCAAAAATAAATGCTTCTGCTTATCAAAAGACATTGTTCAGTAAGTGTGTAGATAAACCACGGACTGGCAGAAAATATTTGCAATGCATATATATATGGCAAAGAACTTATATACAGAATAGATCAAACACTCCTACAATTCAATAAAAATAAAGGCAAGTAATTTGATCAAAACATTTGTGGTTTCTTCCAAAGGAGAATGGTGAGTTTATCGACTGGGAGGGGCCATAAGCTTTTTCTGGGGTGTGAAATAGCCTATTATCTTGATCCAGGTGTGGATTATATGAGTATATGCTATTGTCAGAATTCATCAAAGAGTACACTTGAGATCTATGCCTCTCTCTTTTTGTAAATTTTACCTGAATAGGAAAAAAAAAGTGTTACTTTAATTTCCAATTTGCTACAATATCAATTCTGTAACGATTTCCTCTTTTATATCGTGAGAATTATAATTATGCCAAATCATTTGTTTTACTAAAAATGCAGCTCATATAAAAAGATCATCAATGTGACAAAATATCCTTAAATCTAGAAGGCCTATTGTTTTCGGGTGTATGAGAAACAAAGCTAACATCTGAGCTTGGGTTGTGGTAAATACTATTTTATTGTGATTAATGGAAGTACTTTCTTCTCATTTAAAAAGCAAAAAATATATTTCCATTATTTTTTCTCTTGTTAAAATAGTATGGTAGCATTTTAAGATGATGAAAAATGATTCTTTAGGCAGCATGATGTAGCAAAAAGAACAATGTGCTAAAGTCAGGAGGTCTAAACTGTATTCTTGGCACTGCCACTTTGTGCACTGAACCCTGGAGAAGTCCCCAGTGTCTCTGGCCTTCCCTTCCCTCATTTACAAAATGAAGTGATTGAACTGAATGACCTCCAAGGTCCTTCCTCCCTCTAACATTCTGTGATCTGTGACCTATCCCTAGAACTATGACCATAGGTATCCTCTGTTTTGACATTTTAATATGTCATGGAACTTATGTTTATTTTCATTTATTATATTACCATTCAAAGTTCAAATCCAGGAAGCTATTTTAAGAATATCAGAAATATAAATTAATTTTAGTTGATATTTGTGATCCTGTTAGCACATTATTTGTTATTAAGGTCACATAAAGAACTAATCATCCCCACTTTGATTCCAGAGGCATAGTGTATATTACAATAACATAAATCATATTAATGTGAATGTGAGATTAATTTCAAAAAGAGACAAATTACATGCTTTGCTTAGTATTTACATATTGAATGTTATGAATTTATTTCTTATTCATGGTAATAACATTAATTACAATAAATTTGTTTTATGTTTATGTAGATGTCACACACTTCTGGAACTTCTCATTTATAATCCAAATAAATGGCCATTAGTCTTTTTACTCTCATATTTTGGATGTAGTTACTCAAATAAATAGTCACAAAATTAACAAGCTATGAAACTGGGGGAAAAAAAACAATCTGGTAGTTGCATTTTATTGATTTTGTTACAATATCAAAATATACAATTTCTTACCCCTGGCATTTTTTTCATTAATTTCATATAATGAAATATTTACTAATAGCCAATGGCCTACCTGGAAATTACTTTGATCTGGTTTCAGCACTTGAAAAAGCTGGCTTAAGAGGGCTGGATATTCAGTAGAACAGCATTCCCATTAACACATGGTGTAGCTCCGTGTTTATGCTCCTTTGCATCTCCTAATTTTGATGATGTAATGTAATATAATGCAAAGAATTAACATCAAATAATCAAGACACCAGAAAAATAGTGTTGAAATTTCAGTTGTACCACTTAAAATGGGCTTATTTTAGTCATTTCTCAACCTTTCTAGATCTATAAAATGTAGATAACATTCAAATGTGATTTCATTTATGACTATTCATGGGACTATATTGGCAATTATTACATATTAATTGGATGTAGATTTGCATCCTGTGTCTCCAGTCTAACTCTTACCTTCGGTTTTCTTACTCTCTTCATTTTACAATTGCTCTCTTATATGAAGGATTCTTCTCTATTGATTCCCTTCATGTTCTCATTAATACCCAATGTAGACCATTCGTATACATCCATCTGCACTCTGTCAACTAGGCTCCCAGCCCATTGCCTCCCTCGGTTGGAGGCCAACCATCCTACCTCCTTAGCCTCTTCCTGAAACACTTCTGTTGCCTACCATGTCACTCTTCCTTAATGACACCAAAACTCTCAAAATGCTGCTAAAGAAAATTCTTTCTTCTCCACTCTTTATTACCACTTAAATAGAGCACTGGTTAGCTTTCTCATTGGCATCCTCAATTTTCCTATAGTCCATCATTTTTACTGCTACTTGATTCTTTCCTGAGTCACTCCTGATGTCATTCCCTTGCTTAAAGATCTTTATTGACTTTTTATGGCTACCATGATAAAGTCTAAATTTACTACATGAGTTTTAAAGTTTCCATTAATCTGCCCCTTATCTACCTTTCTAATCTTAATGTCTGTATCTATTTGCAAACCTTTTATTTTAGTCAAACTGAACTGTTGCTTACATGCCTTCCTTCTTTCTTTTTTCAGTCATGTTCACATTCTCTCTATCAAGAATTCTTTCCTACTAACCCCGCATAACCAAATGATGCTCATTGGTCACATACAGACTCAAGTTCCACCAATTCCTGAACTCTTCTTAGATTACTGCAGGAAATAATTTCCACAGCATGTTGGTCTGCTGTTTTCGTGGCACGCACAACTTTCCACATGCGCCTATCTATTGAGATACACGTATTATTTCCCCATTGTTCCTGGATTGCAGAACCCATATGAGATTCAGCTGTAACTACCTAAAAATATAGTACAGTGGTTTATAGAAAACAGCTTTTTCAATGAATGAAAGAAAATAGTTTCCTCTTATTGAAACAAAACATTTTTTCATACACTTTGCTAAAAGGACATTTGCTGCAGAAAACAGAAATTTACTAATCTGTAAAAGAACCAGGTGGAACTAAATTTGGCAAAAAGAGTGAATTCATTATGAAGGTATTAGGACATTTCAAGTACGGTAAGTGCTGTGAATTAGGACTTGGGTACAGACTGCAACCAAAAGCTGGGATGCTTTGGGGAGACTAGGAAATCATTTCTCTCCATCTCTCATTTATGATTCTTTCTCAATGTTTGATATTGTTTGGTCTCTCTCTCTCTCTGAAAACTGACTTTTTTAATTTTTTTTTATTTTTAGCCCATATTACAGATCTTGGCTTCAACAATTTTTACTTTTTCTATTAAAATATTTCTATACTGAAGCTCATATATCTTAGTTATAATTCCACATTGCCAGGGAAGGATTCTAATGTACCTGGCACAGATCAAATGACCATCTTAAAACTGTCATCTTTGATTGAAGTCCTAGTGTCAGACTTTTGTGAGAGAACAAACATGGTCGTAGTATGTACCAAGGCTCCCTGTCACAACCAGGAATGTCTACAATCATTTGCATCTCTGAGAAGTAGTGCTTCCTTCAGAAAATTGTGTGGGTGGCACAAGAAACCCGGTAGGTGGCCACGTCAGTGGCTAGACTTCTAAAGCAGTCTGCAAATTATAAAAATTTATAAGCCACCCTTCTGTAGTTCTGCAAGGGTGCTAATTCTTCAAAAATATTTTCTGAAGTACTGTCCCTTTGCATTTTGTTCCAGATGTGTTAATTCAATTCAATCTAATGAAAAGTTCAAGTAAGACTTATAGCTTTTGATGAAAACTTATGAAATCATTTTGACTGCTTGAGGCTGTTTATCTTTGAAATTGGCAAAAGATCACTTTTGTCACTGAACCAGTTCCTGAAATAGCCCCTCATCATAAAATGAAGATAGAGTTATCCAGCAAGCTGTAGATAACCATTATTCTTCCATAAGCTAGAGGACAACTGATCTCCAAAATAGGATTTTGCAAATTTGAAAAGGAAGATAAATTGGTCTATTCTAAATACAAGTTATTTTGGCTATTAAATGTTCATTGGGTTGGCAGCCAGTTTCAGGCATTATTGAAAATTTTTTTTGCGTCTAAATCTGTCTGATCCCTTCTCTAGACAGAAGATCAAGTGAGGCAAAGGGATCCAAGGACTCATGTGCCAGAGGAAGGCAGGGGTAGGTTCTTCTTACATGAGGTAGATGTGTGAGATGAAGAACTGATGGCAGGATCAGGAAGTTGTTTCCTGGAGCTGGGAGAAATCAAAGGAAGGAGAGTAATTCTCAACTGGGATTAGGTAAAAGACTAGAGACTAAATTGGGATTGAATATTGACAACTGACTGAACTGGGAATGACAAAGATGTAGGTAATGGGGAAATCTGAGAATGAGCAATAATGGAGCAAACAAATGGATGGTGATCTACAGAAAACTCAGTAGGAAAATTGTTGACAATTTAATGAAATTATAAAATCCAAATGTCTATTGAGCTCTTTATATAATTAGTAATATATTCAGTTGCAAAAACCAAAGCTCTCAAACAGGAGTTGATTTGCCCCTATAAACAAAAATTCTAATGTAGACACACCAGAGCTGGTGACATTTCAGTGATGCCGTCTAGGATCCAAGATCTTCCTGTCTTTCCCCTCAGTTACACTCAGAGTATAAGCCTTTGATTCATGATAGTTACCTCTTGGTTGCAAAATGGCTGCTGCATGTTCAGAACTTTTGTCTCTACATTCCAAGTAGATAAAATAAGAAAAATGAAGGGCCGAATCGGTGACTACCCTAAATAGAATTAAATCACTATTAATTAGCAAAAAGAAAAGAATAAAATTTTAAGAGGCAACTAGTGATATATGCCTAACCCTTCCGTTCATCAATTAAATCCATATTTTATTTTCTTTGAAAAATGAAGATAAACTAGGAAATGAGGTTAGTGTGTGGCTTTTAACCAGTCCTGGGAACTGAGATGCCTGAGTTGAGCAGCCCCAACCTCTGCTTAATTATTCAAAGGCCGGTAATGTATATTTCATTACTGATGGTTTATACAGTGCCTGTAAGCCCCTCTAACTTGGCCCTCTGCACTTCAGACTTGAAGGAGGAAGAGAGCAGAAGGTAGATAGGAAGCACAGGTGTTTGGGGAAAAAATAATTTGCTGTGTGGTATGACTAATATGCAGAAAGCTGTGGCTAAGCGATAGAACATAAAGCTGTGCTGCTGGGAAAAGCTGCAGTATGAAGGACTATGTCTATGGTGCTAAATGGTTTGGACAAAGTGATGAGGGATTTTAAGCAGCAGAATCCATGAAGAGCCAGATGGAGTCCTGAAGAGAGGGTAGAGATAATGACAAAGAGCACCGACTTTTTTTTTTTTTCATCTACGTACTAGCTCTGACCATTTGAATTTAGAGTGAAAAAAAATAAAATAAAATAACCTTATTTTAAAAGTTACCACAGTGGATTTCACAAAAAGTCACAATTTATATGTCAGTTACCCTTGTGTTATATCAGAGTAGTTTCTCTTTATATCCTTACCTGAATTTAAACTATTATTCTTCTTCTCTGTTTAAAGAAAGAATCGCAGGTGATACTCATTAATATCCAACATAAAGTAATTCAGTTTGGCCTTAAAGGACAAGTTAGGAGAAAAATCATGTCAGAAAGAACTCTGTCCCACCAGGTCCTTAATTTACATAAACTCTTTAACTGAGTGGGATCTGGGGCCTGCTCTTCATATTAAGGAATTTATTACTTTCTTTTCCAGACAACCAACAAACTACAAACCCTACCGGGAACGAAATTACCTCCCATGTTTGAAATAGCCTAAACAGCAGGCGTTGACAAGACAAAGACACATTGCCTTTTCCCAAAACGAAGCAAAAGCCCCAGATCTTTACACCAAGCCAAGATCCATAAAAAGGATCGAATAAGGGCTTTAATTAATTTAGGTTTCTTTTCCAAGAGAGAAGTTGAACACATTACTGTTACCTGAAATTTAATTTAATTCAGAGTACATAAAAACTTCTTTTTAGTTTGTTTTGTTTAACTCTGGTGTTTAAGAAGATGTGTAATTCTCTGGAGGCTGTGACAGTACCTGGAAAAATATTATGCTGAAAATAAAATATCAGCTCAATTCAACAGACCTAGATTTCTAATCTGCCATTTTACAGTACATGCTGTGTTAACTCAGGAACTCAAAAATTCTCTGGTTCTCTGGGTTTTATCTATGAAATGGAATATATTTATAGATATTTCTCCATTCAAGATATATGTCTCCTTGTTTTTTTTTTTAAATAGAGAATTTAACTTAATCTTTGAAGATGCTCATCCAAAGCAATTTCCTAAATAATATGTACTGAAAAGTACAATAGATTCCTCTGGGTTTCTGAGTGTGCAGTCAGCTGAAATACATAACTTCAGTAGTTACAAGTCTGCATTCAAATTCCAAGCAATGTAGTATAAACATCGTGTGCGACCTGGAGGTTGCTGAGAGCAAACAGATTTTATGCTCAAAAATAGCTTTAATGCCTTTTCTTGCAATTTTCAGGATCAATTAATTTCCAATTAACACCTTAATCAAGACTTACTGAAAAGTAGATAAGTGTAATAAACAAACTTGGGAAGGTGAGAAACCAAAAATCAGAATGGTTTTGATGAGATTAGTGAGTAACTAGGAAATAGACCTCCTAGTCTCACCTTTAGACTCTAACATTTCTGTGTTTGCTTTCAGTTTTCTCAGATCCAAAATAGCAATGACATTTCTCCAAATATTGTACTCTTTTAATACCATTCAGCATAGTCTCACCAAGGTGGTAGTTCTCAATGGTTCATGAAAATTTCTGTGAAATTTATTTAAGCTATAGGAAACCAATAGTAAGAAAAGATTTTTACCAGAACTGATAAATCATTCACATTTGTTTGCCCTAACAATATTTCTCCTAAAAGAGGGCTAGAAAGAAAAGTGATGGATCCTTAATCTCTCATGGGGGAAGAAGAAAAGATGTTTGAAATTACATTTTTAAATGTAGTAATTTTGCAATAAAATAAGATAACTCATGTTTTGCTGATGCCTTTAATACCCAGGAGAGCCCTTTTGAAAGCAACGGGGCAATCTGAGCTGGCTCTCACAGTGTTCCTTACTTTTAACTTTAGTGAGTCTTTCTTAAGGAAATATCCAAAAGGATCCATACCTCTATATATGAAGGTATTTATTACAGGACTAGCAGAAATGGAAACTAGGTAAAAGAAACTTTGGAAATAATCTAAATGTCAACATGTTTGAGAACGCTTAGTTCTTGGAGTGAGAATTATGGTACCTCTAGTCCATAAAATATTATTTATTTAAAAAGTTAATATTATTTAAACAATCTTCTACATCAACAATCAAACTTGTTAATCATTCTTTTATTGTGCGGGTATTGCTTTTTGGATATCATGATGATGCAAAAAACATGGCCTGCAGTGTGTGTGTGTGTGTGTGTGTGTGTGTGTGTGTGTGTGTGTTTGTGTTTGTGTGTGTGTGTGTGTGAGAGAGAGAGAGAGAGAGAGCTTTTGATGGTATGCTTAATCCTATTAAATGTTAGCAACATATTATATATGAGGTAGTAATGAGTAAATGCTGAGATACATATAAAGATGGTTTAAAAAAATACCTTCTAATTTCAGGGAATCCAAGAAACCAGCAGCAGAGTTGGGAAAGATATTTCTTTATCTCAGAAGCTGTTAAAGGTGAATGCAGGAGAGACACAATATGTATCTATGGGTTGGGACATCTGTTTGTCATCCTTCCTGTACATGCTTCTGAACAGAGACTTTCTACAGTCAAGGAATCAGTGAATGGAGCTTAGGAAGATCTATATCACCTGTCTATTAGCAACCATCATTTTTGCATAGACTTTTTCTTTTTTTTAAAGGTAAGTACAGAGATAAAACACAGATGAGCTTTATGAGAAAATAATGCAAATAAAGTGGGAAGAAACATTATTCTAAAGAATTAGAGAAAAGGAGATCTTGAAATTGATCAATTAAAAGAACAACAACAAACCTTTCTGGTATTCATAATAGGATGAGCAAAGGTGGTAAGTAGAATGGGAAGAGAGAGTTATTAGATGAGATCAGATTGAAAAAAAAAAGACAGTAAACAGAGATGCAAAGCAAGCAAATTGAGATTAAAAATAGCAATAAAAAGAAGGGAGGAAAGGGAAAACTAAGATATATTGGCACCAAAATTTAGTAGAAAAATAAAACTCTGCATGGAAAAAGTTAGTCAGCATAACAACATTAAAAAATATTTTTACTCAAATAACTCCTAAAATAATTGTGGAAAGTATTTACCCGCTCATACTTTTAAATTAATTTAAATGTTTATTATAAGTAGTTTCAAGAAATGTAATTTTCAGTATTTTGGAAACATTGACATTTTCAAATAAAACTGTTACATCCCTTTTTAAATTGTATCCAATAGAATCTAAATAGAATAGAATAAATAGAATCTAAATATCCATTCAAAAATAGAAGAATCTCTTTTTTCAGAGACTGAAAATTTACATTTCCATCCCACTTTCTCCATGTAGTATTATTCTAATTTTTTATTCTCTAAAAATTTTACCAATGTCTCATAAGTCTGTAACTAAAAAATAAAAATAAATATAAATGTTGATGTAGAAATATTTTAATTTGCCTCTGAACATAGGGCCTAAATATTAAAATTGGTTTTGCTTCCAGATTAATTTGTCATAATTATTAGTACCCAATTAATCAAAAAAGATTCATTTAGTGCCTAATCTGATGAATAATAAACATATAAACAACTGTTAGAAATGCAAACTTTAATAAAATATACACCTTGCATATTATAGATGAATATTATTTATTGCTATTAATGAATATGCATATCGTTGGAATAAGACTGTTCTTTCAGTATCAATTCTAGTCCTATGTTGCATTTTTTTAATTGCAAATATTAAAAAACCTGTCCATCTTAATAAGTAGATGAATAAGTAGATGGGATGGAAAGAAATTTTATTTTACAATGTTTTTTAATCATTTGAACTTATTCTGAATTATATGTCAAAGAAACATGAAGTGCTCTATCATTAAAATTATATCTAATGACCTGTAAGAGGATAAATTACATCTTCCTCCAATTTTGTTAGAAATAAAATATGGAAACCACCTGACTTGTGAAGACTTCTTTTTTTACCTAATCAGTAGAGTTTCTCACTTTCTTAGGATGTGGGAAGTAAACCAAATGCGTTTTTTGTAGGCTCATCAATTTGTTATTTACTGTGCTACTCTGTCACTTAGAGGCACCTTATTTACCCTAACATAAAAAAAAATGTTTAGAGGGAATTAAATGTTCATAATGTCAATATTTTTGCTGATATATAACCTTTCAAAATGAAATCTTATAACCACAATTGTGATAGAGAATATTTTTATCAGCCTTGTGAAGTTATCGTGATCTGCTTTACAGTCAACCTCTCGCTTAGAGCCCAGTCCCTAGCAACACTGATATGTCACTAAAATTTAGCCTTCTCTAAGAGTTTATATAAATGAAATAATACAGTATTAGTTTTTTGTCTGGCCCCTTTCACTTAAACAATGCTTTAAATTCATATTTTTAATGTTATCAATAATTCTTTTATATTGCTGAATAATACTATGTAGGTACCATGTTGTATTTATCTATTTACTAGTTGATGCATATTTAGGTTGTTTCTATTTGGAAGCCATGACAAATATAGTTTCTATGAACTATTTGAATAGGAGTTTTCATTTCTCTTATATAAATACCTGGGAGTGGGATTGCTATGTTTTGGGATTTCAGATGGATTTAAAATGCATTTTTATTTATTTCGTTTAAAATGTGGACTATAAGACTTTACCATACCAATATTTTCTATCCTACACATTTTAAAGAAAAGATTGGGTTCAGATAATAAGAAATGCCTGTGCCAGCACCAAATCGTAAATCTCAAGAACAAATGCTTCAAATAACAGGCATCAATTACTGACAGAGTGTTGCCCACGTGGACAGCCCTATGCAGCAGCTAAATACTTGGAAGTAGAAATACTTTTATTTAGATAGAGTTTATAATAATGCTGAGAAACATGGGGTGTATAGTTACAAAATTGAAATAACATATATTCTATAAAAATAAACCTTATTGTCAAGCTTTCAGTGTTAAATAAGAATATAAAATTGTATAGTAGTTAGGATCCATATTTTCTTATAAAACTGTTAAATATGTCTACATAAAACACATTGACCATCTCTGAGAGGAGAAATTTCACATGATTTTATTTCTCATTTTACACCTTCTTAGTTTATCCATTTTTACAAAATAAGAATTTATATTTAAAAAAATGAAACAACATTTTATCTGATCTTCAGATGTTTTTTGTTTTCAAAACAAAAAACAACCCATAAAGAAAAAGATTGATAAATATACCTTCTGAAAAATTTAACCTTTTATATGCCATATATGCCATAAACAAATTTAAAGGTAAATTATACACATACTGACAAAATATTAACAATTTATTTAATTTATAGGAAACTTGTAATAATATATAAGATAATACCCCAAGAGAAAAATATTTTTATAGAAAAATAGATTAGTAGATAATTTACTAAAGAAACACAAATAGATAGTAATGTGGAAAATAAGTGACTGCTAATATTAAAATAAATTTAAATTAAAAGAAAACATTGTTTTTCAACTATTACAGTGGCAACAATTAAATAAGGTAATAATAGCTCAAAGGACTATACTCTGGATTTAGGATGACTTAGGGTAAAGAAAGGAGGTGAAGCCTAAGTGAAACTCAGATCCAGTTAGAGGCAGGAGATCAGAGTAAGAGATAACCAGAGGGGCCGTTGCAGGTAGGAAAGGTTAAAACATCCATCCCACAAGGTTTCCAATGCATATGGGCTGGGTGCTAGCCATTTTTATTTAAATATTAAAGTAAATGATGACCCCATCAATTTTGAGGAAAACCCAGAATATAAAATCTGGTTTGATATTTATTTATGCATATCAATTTACTCCACCATTTTTCATTCTTTATTAATTTGCATCAGTTTTGTTTTTAACCATATTTTTGTCTGTTTGTACTTTTTACTATACTCAGGCATAAGATTCTCACCAGTCAAAAACTATATAATTTATTTTTATGCACTCCTCCAACCGAGGCCCAAAGAAATAGATACAGTGGCTTCCCCCACCCCTTATCCACAATTTCTTTTCATGTGATTTTAGTTACTTGTGGTCAATTGTACAGAAATATTAAATGTAAAATTTCTTCAATAATTCATAAGTTTTAAATTGCTCTGAGTAGCATGATGAAATCTTACTCTGTCCTGCTCTATCCTGCCTTTTGTCCAGCATATCCACACTGAATAAGCTACCACTCTTAGTTATTTAGTAGCCCTCTCAATTATCGGATCCACTGTCGTAGAATCTCAGGGCTTGTGTTCAAGAAGCCCTTGTCATAGCCTACCACTACATCATAATGCCTGCATCTCTCACCTCACTTGATCTCATCACATAGGCACTGAATCATCTGACATCATCATAAGAAGAAAAGTGAATAGAATACAGTAAGATATTTTGAGAGTGACCACATTTACATAACTGTTATTACAGTATATTGTTATAATTGTTTTATTTTATTGTTGTTGTTAATTTTTTACTGTGCTTAATTTAAAAATTAAATTCTATCATAGTTATTTATGCATAGGAAAAATAGTATGTGTATGTTTCGGTACTATGTAGTTTCAGGCATTCCCTGGGGATCTTGAAACTTATCCCTCATGTAGGGAGACTACTGTACATCACTGTAGTTTACCTGTGGCCCCAAGTTTGCATATTCTACTCAACAAATATGGCTCCTGCAGTTATTAAGCATTATCTCTTTTATTATTTTATTTTGTTTTTTTTATTTATTTTTATTTTTTAATTAAGTTTATTGGAGTAACATTGGTTAATACAATTATATAATTTTTAAATGTACATTGTAATTTGACATCTGTACATTCTATTGTGTGTTTACCACCCAAAGTCCAGTTTCCTTCGGCTACCATATATTTGATCCCCTTTACCCATTTCACCCTCCCCCTACCTTCTTATATTTGACCCCCTTTACCCTGACTACCACATCCCTCTTCCCCCACCCCACTAGTAACCACTAGTCTATAATTCTCTGGTAACCACTAGTCTATAGTCTATGTCCATGAGTCTCTGCCTATCCAGCATTATCTCTATTAAAAGACAATTTAGTAGGTTGGTTTTTTTTTTGTTTGTTTGTTTTTTGTTTTTTGTTTTTTGCTACTAAAACATTGTAATTTATGTTCCTTGAGGGATCATCTGCTTATCACAAGCACATTGCCTTAACAAGACCCATTCATGACAGACAGGAGTTGACAGTCTAGACACAATTTCTATGTCCAGGTGGAAGAAGATAAAAATGTGTGAGTAAAACCAAGAATGTAACATGGGTACATGAATAGGTGTGATGCAGAATGATAGGAGTACTAACTCCAGTCCTGAGGGTCAAGCAGCTGCAACTTACAAGTATCCAGCATTCCTTGAAGTTTAAAATTAGTTGTGGTTGATGGCAAATAAATGCCTGGCAGGTGGTAAGAACTTAAAAAGTCTCTGTTTTAAGTAGATAGAGGACAAAGTAGGAGTGTGTATATTTTACTTTATTTCCTTGGTCTCAAGGAATAATTTCTGGTTGGATATTGCAATGACGATTGAGGTGTGTGCAAGTGAAACTAATAATGAACACTCAAATAATTATTTATTGAGTGTCTACTAAATAACAAAAAGTGTGTAAGGTGTTTTGCCTAATAATAATAATAATAATAATAATAATAATAGCTAATAGTCATTGATAGCTTATTATATGCCATACAATGTTCTAAATGTTTTTATATTATTGTCATTTAACATTCTAAACAAAATTATGAGATAGTTGCTATTATTGTACTCATTTTACATTTAAGAAAACTGAATTTCAGAGTGGTTAATAAGTTTATCATGTTATATACTAATACATGGCAGAACTAGCACACATACACTCACTTATATGTAACTATTTAAACATACATAGATAAATTATTATTAAAATTTTATAGGATCCCTGAAATTAATATTAATATACCTATTTTATACTATCATCTTATATAGAGTGCTTGTGCTCAGAGAGTTTGAGTAAACGAGGATTCAAACCTAGGTCTATGTTTGACTGTAAAGATGGCCCATTTCCCACTGTGCTGAGCCTTTAACCTGTAGGAGAGGAATAAAACTTTTTTATTGTGGAAAGTCATTATAAAATGGAAACTAGGTTAAGTGCCTGATATTCATCTATTTTAGAATAAAAATATAACAATAACAGTAAGGCTACTTTAATCATATCTTTTATTTGCTTACCATACATTTATTTTTATTCTTCTTAACAGCCCTCTGAATAGGTTCTGCAGTTGGTTGTACAAATGAACAGGCAATTGTTTAGAGGTAGAAAGTACTTCATTCAAGGTCATCAAGCTAACTGAGTGATGGAGGAAGTTCCCAGGACTTGTTTTATACCATATCACCAAGTACAGCTTCTTGTAATTATACCTGCTTTTAGATTTATTTTTTATATCTCCATTCCTCCATCTATTGACCTGGAATGAAAATCAAATCCATTACATTTCTGGGATGTTTTACTTTTGAAGCCCTCCCACTTGGCTCCTGAAAAGGTCTCCATAAGAAGCATACATGCCATTTCTGTGGCCTGGCTGCTCATAGTGCTCTGTAAAAAATTCTAGTCAAGGTTCTGGATTCTAAATAACCAAAACCAACTGTAATTTAAGTGGGAAAAGAATATATTGAACCTATATAAACAGTTGTGAAGGATAAAAAAACTAGACTCAAATGGCTGGGAACCACTGAAGGCCACCAAGTTAAGTCCCAAACCGAAACCATTTCTCAGGTACTGTGTGGTTAGGATGTGCTTCCAGTCGCACTGCCATGGAACACTGACTGCCTCCACCAGAGTTCTCTGTTCTTCATCATTAGCACCATGAATAATCTCTAAATCTCTCTAAATTCTTGCAGCTTACTTCAAGGTTTTAAATGCCAAGTGGTAGGATCTCTTTTTCTGATCTAAGCAGTGTGTCCCTTTTCTAAATTTTAAAATGGCAGAGATGGAAACCTATCCTCCTCAGTTTGACAGGGACCTGCCTCTATCAAGAATCAACAATAGATATTAGGAAGCCAAAAGAAAAAAAAAAAGACAAATGTCCATTACAAGCACAAAGAAGAAACTTGTACATCTGATAAAATCCTTTTTTTGTAGTGCTGTTAAGTACCTAGAGCTTAAGATTCAAGAAACTTCATCTCTCCCATATTTTAGCATAAATATACATACATATACATGTCTTTAAAAATACATCATGGGACCTTGAGAAAATGTCTTCACTCTAGCTTGTGTACATTATCAGTTAGAAAACAGGTACTTTATTACAGATCTCTCATTTCCAAGAAGGCTATAGGAATTTATGGCAATGACTTTAAACACCTAAAAATTCTTAAAAGAAAAAATGTTCTAAGCAGATGAAAAATGTTCTCATGTTATACTGCTGAGGCACAGAAGCTGTTCTGTAAGTCCCCAGTTTAAATATATTTTCCATTAATACAGATTAGAATTTGCTTGCTATAGAAAAAGAGGATGCTATAAAATCCAGAGGTATGGAACTGCATGAGAAACTTCATTTTAAACTAAAGATAATCCTTGGAGAAATTAGCACTGATAAATTGCTGCATTACATTTACATGGCAAGACAACACATGAATGGGGGTCCTCAGGACTATTTGGCAGCACTGCTCCATCCACATATTTATTCATTATGTTCTTAAATTCCAGTTCAAATACTGTAGGCTGACCAGTTTACAAATATGCTATTCTCTTAATTCATGCAAATGTCATTAATGAATGAAATGAATGAAAAGATATTTTCCAAATTAAAAACACCATGATTTGTGTGTGTGTGTGAACAAAATAGAACTAATAAAATTCACATATATCCCTTGGAAAAAATGGAAGTAAGAAAAAAAGTTACAATGTATTGTAAAACAGTAACTTTACTATGGAACAGATTTATGATCACATAAAATTTTTAAATTGTGTAAGAGCTCAGTCTCCTGTACAAGACAGTCTGAGGACATTTACAATTTTATTTTAAAAAATAAAAGGTTCTTCTTGAGCTACTGTGGCGCCAAAGATGGCCTGAAACCTCAATAAAATCTATTTTTACACTTTTACATGGGAGAGAAAAGATTGAAAAGAATATATAGAGCACATAATAGCAGAACTAACCTGCATATCTGAGTTGTAAATATCCTGAATAGGTGTTCCTGAAAAGGGTACAAATGAAATTGTTGTTGCTAAAGCTGATTCAGGGAACACACTATTGAGCTCCATTGGTAGGCATAATTCCTGAAAATTTGTGGTTGTATTCTCTATGTCACATTACCAAAATGTTGCCCTTTGATGTTTCTTGGCCTGGAAGAGAGATAAAATAGTCTCAGTAAAATAGTGCTCTTCCTTTTTTCACCAGTTGACTTCCTAGCCAAGATAAATTATTTATGAAGGGGACAAAATTATGATAACATTTTATATTAAAATTATATATTAAAAGTAAACTTTGTTTTAGTAGGACTAAAACAATTTAAACACAGTTTGCTTGAAGATACATCAGTGCTCATTAGTGAAGACACTAGACCTGGAGACTAAGCTTTGGTGACTCCCAGAGAATGGAGGAGTCATAGAGAAATACAGAAACTTAGGGTTTTAGAGAAACCAAGTTTGAGACTTTTAAGATGGACATTTTAGAGCCACTAACACTCAGGCATTGAACAGAGGCTCTATTAAAAAAAATTTCAGTGAAACCCGAGTTAGGGTTCTTGTAGTTAAATTGTATGAAGTTGGTCTTCACATCAAATTTTGATATGTATACCCAAATATAAAGAATCACGCTAAAACAGTTGAGTAGAATATTACTATTCTTGCGCTGATGAACAAAAATAATGAAGAGAGAACTAGCAATGAGTGTAAAACCTGATTTATATGTAAATCTTTATCTTAAAACATTGAAAACTTAAGATTTTTATATCAATTCTATACATAAAAAAATACTGAGGCAAAGATGACCCATGCCAAATCTTTTTCCTCAGGGAATTTACAATACGATATGCAAGACAAAATTATACAAATACCTATAATGTAATGAGATGGTTCTATAATAGAGAAAGAAGAAACATAATATGAATCCTCACTAAAGAAATCAAGGATAACTTTAGCAAACGGGCGTTTGCTTTGGACTTTAAAAGATGAGAAGAATTTTCATAGATTTTTAGGATTATGTGAAAGAAATCGAGGTAGAGAGAAACAATATGATCAAAAACATTGAGATTAAAAAAAAATCCTTGGCATGTTTGAACAAAATACGTAGTTGAATAGTAATGTGTAGGTGAATCAGAATATAAGGTGGAATATGTAGTAAGAAATGCTGTTATATTAACATAAATCCTGATGGTACGGATTTTTTAATCCTGTTAATGAGTTTATTTAGGGAGAATAAACTCATTAACATAGCTTTAAAATGGGAATCCATTGTAGCAATTAGAGTTGATGAATACTTATAGTTTCTGTAAATTGTATCATATACATATGTCAGAAAACTGAATATATCATGCTAAATAAAAAAAAAAA